>JAFEMH010000632.1:0-685392 GCA_022495995.1 Adenophora triphylla var. japonica | reverse complement strand
ATTCTTTTCCATCTTGGCATCTTTTCCGTATTTTTCTCTTTTTGTTGTCGAGTATAACCGTATTGGCCGAGCGTTTCCTCGCTTGTCAGCGCAGTCCCGGGAGAGCCTATGATATGCCGACTCGCCGCTACGTGGCGATGAGGTCCTTTGCGCTAAGAAGATGGCGTCGAAGATGTCTTGCCGGGTTCGCGACGCGTGCCGGCCGTACGAGCCTATGCCTTCGAGGCATTCTCAGGACGTTCCTCCGCCTAGAGCCGAGCCTGAGCCGCAGCAGAGGGGCCTTCGAGGGGGCGGCATAGCATGGATGCCGGACGTCTTCGGAGTCGCAGGCCTTCGAGGGAGCAGCCCTTTATCGCTCATGCCTCCGCATGGCGCACGTGGCGAGGGTTCCTCGTGAGCCTTCTTTCTTTGATCCTTTCGCCGGATTTGATCCTTCCGAGTACTTTTCGTGGAGCCTCCTGGCGGGTGCTCGTATTCCCGACGACGAGGATGTGACGGGCGAGTTCGCCGGGATGCCCGACTTCTCTGGAGGACCTCGCGAGGATGATGATGCCGAGGAGTCTCGATTAGTATTCATTTGCTTTCCCTCTTTTCATATCCCTCTTTTTTTTTTTTTTGTTTAGCAACAGACATTTATTGGTACTCCGTAATAAAACACATGTATTTGCATGGCAAACAAGATTTTATTTTAAGATGTAATGTCATATTTTGTGATTCCCTGAATTGTCCTAGAAATTGTTGCTATTATTATTTTTTATTTTGTGCATGCCACGTGAGCCGAGAGTGCATTTGTGGGTAGTGTATGCTTGCCGGGAGAATGGCTTTGGCCAAGGCGCTTTGGAGCAAGGTCTCGCGAGGATGGGTTGCTAGACGTTTGGCCGGGGAAATGGTGCCCACTTTTGAGGATTTTCTAAAGGAGGACCCAGGAGGTGGAGGCCATCTCGCTCTTTCGATTGCGACATGTGAGCGTGAAGCTTGCGCTTTCTTCGTACTTCGTTGGAAGAAGTGCAGGGCATGATCCTTGATTCGGGTCATATCGACATTTCGAGCCGCTGAGCGGTTCATGGTCGATGACGAGAGTGACGTCTCTGGGATGTATTTGCCTTGTGCGTGATGGCGACGCTTTTTCATGGTCCGCCTCCCTTGGCATTTGTGGATGGCGCTGCTAGATGTGGTAGTGGCACCGCAGAGCCGGGAGAGGATATTGTCCCGTTGGGCCGGGGGAGACTCTTCATGGTATCGACCGTCCGGCGACCGGGGATCGTTTTATGAGAGGGGGAAGCCCCGCTTTGCTCACCTTGTGGCCGCGAGAGAGACTTCGTGCCATGTCCGAGGCTCCGACGTCGTTTAGCCCGTGGTCATTTGCTCGCCGACCTCTTGTGTTGGGATATGGATCACCCGCCCGGGAGAGATGGATGGCACGCCTTGGTACGCATCGATCCGCCTGGTGGGTTCCGCACCGGGAGGATCGAGACCAGTGAGGATCTTGCAGAAGGGTCCTACGTTGTCGAGTTCCGTGTTTGTCTTGGTCCTCCTTCTATATTCCGTCGCTTGTTTCCTGGCAGCTGATGAAGCAGAGCCTTTGTTGGCCGGGATGACCTTGCTACCGCGGAGGTAGTTCCTCTTTGTATGGCAGCCTTCAGTGCCTTCTTGTATTTTCTCGAGGGTATGGAAGTATTCCGCTTTCCCTCCCGTGGTACTCCTTAGACGTCTGGGAGCGTTGTATTGACGACTCAAGATCCGGCCCGGTATGAGCAAGATGTCAAGGGCCCCAAGCTGGTCTCTGGGAGAGCGTGCGTGTAGCGATTCTCGGGACCCTGCTGTAGTAGCTATTGCCTTAGGAGTTCCAAGCCCGGTCCGACCCTTTCGATGTGACGGGAGACACTTTGTTTGACTACGAGACTAGAGTTGACCGACCGACAGGAGAGAGGTCCTCTTTACGTACTCGCAGGGAGGAGATCCGAGCCGAAGCACGGCGAATGAAGCCCCGAGAGCTACCGGATTGTTTGACTCTACTGGGAGGACCCCGCATCTCTGACCGAGAGACGCAGAGTTGGTTCACGTGAGCGAAAGAAGACTCCGCCGGGGACGAGGGAAGAAAGGAAAGAATGGCGAGGGGACAAGCGCAGATGGCGCGGAATGACCTCCTAGGTATCCATTCATTGCATTTGCAAACACATTATTAGTTAAATGTATTAAGCTGTCTTTTAGCATGTTGTGAACTTGAGAGTCGACCGTGCTTGAACTCAACAAGAAATGTTGTAACCGTTAGTGATTTGTGATTTACTTTTAAAGCTTTGTCGAGACGCAAGATCTTTTGTTTGCCTTTGCTTCGTTGTGCACTTTGTCGGCGTCCATCTTTGAACTTTTCGTTGCATTCATGCGGACCGAAAGCCTGGGCCCCGACGGCAATCTCCTTTGCCGAGGCTTTGTGCTTGGCCGAGAGGTTGAATGCTCCCTTGACAAGTCGTTTTGACGGTCTTTTTCGTAGCTTCCTTGCCGCTTGTCAAGGCCGGGCTCTTGACCTCTTTTTCGCAGCCTTCCGCTTGAGCTTCTTTTTTTTTTTTTTGTGAGCCCTTGCTCGAGCTCTCTTTTTTTGTGGGCCCTTGCTCGAGCTCTCTTTTTTTTTTTTTTGTGAGCCCTTGCTCGAGCTCTTTTTTTTTTTTTTTGAAGCGCGCGAGGGCGAAGACAAGCCCCTGGCTTGGAAACACCACGAGTCACCGCTTGATGCCGAGTGACCCTGATGTCCTTTCGATGTTGCCGCCGTCGTTTGACTTGGTCAAGGTGACCGCCGGGGCGTGTTCTTGAAAAGTGCGTAGCTTGATGGAGGTCTTGATTGACATTCAAACTTTTGACTTTTTTGTGTATTTTTAGACCGGACCAATTAAGGTTGCCTACGCTCCCGACTGTAGGGCTCTGTGTCTCCGCGTAGTTCGACACTACATGGAGTGCCAAGAGATGCACAGCTTGTTCTTCTTCAGCGAAGTATCCGCGAAGTTTGCTTCCGTTGACCGGATTCATGAAGGGATTGCCGTCTAGGTCCTGCGCCTTCATGGCGCCTCCGTGAGAAGATCTTTCAACCACGAAAGTGGCCGATCCATGTGGGTTCCCATTTTCCCAAAGGGGGTTGGTTCGAGTGGGAGGCTTTTCTTTGAGTACAAGGTCACCTTCCCCGATGTCTCGGGATTTGACTTTCTTGTCGAAAGCTCTAGCCATCCCGCTTTGATAGGCTCCTGACGTGTTCCATGGCCTTTAGTCGTCGCTCATCTAGCAGAGCCAATTGGCCATGTCGGCTGAGCCATTCGACTTCGTTGATGTCATTTTCCAAAGAAGACTCTGAGTGAGGGAATTTCTAGCTCGATGGGAAGGACTGCTTCCATCCCGTATGTCGTGGCAAATGGGGTTTCTCCCGTGGTCGTTTCCGACCGGATGTGCGGTAGCCCCAAAGTGCAAGGTGCAGCTTCGGGCCAATCTCGTCCTCGGGTGGTCATTTTTCTGATGATCCGTTCGAGGGTTTTGTTTGCCGCTTCCACGGCGCCGTTTGTTTGTGGCCTGGTAGGGAGAAGATTTGTGACGTGTGATCTTGAATTCAGCCAGCCTCGTCGAATTCCCCTTCAAGTGTGAGCCGTTGTCTCGATATGACCTCATTTGGGATGCCGTATCGGCAGATGATGTTTTCTTTGAGGAAATGCGCGACCTTCTTGGAGGTGAGTACCTTGTAGGACTTGGCTTCGACCCATTTGGGTGAAGTAGTCGATGGCTACTAAGATGAACTCGTGACCGTTGCCGCTCGGCGGAGCGATTTTCCCGATGACGTCAATTCCCCAAGTGGCAAAGGGCCAAGGTGTAGTCATGCAAGAGAGATCGTGGGGCGGTAGATGATTGAGGTTGGAGAACCGTTGGCACTTGTCGCAGCCTTCGGACAAAGTGGATGCACCGCTCCATGGAGATCCAAAGAGTAGCCCATCCCGAGAATGATTTGCATCGTGGCTCGGGCGTTCATGTGGGGACCGCAAGCCCCATTGTGGACTTCGCTCATGAACTTGTCTGCTTCTTCTTGGCCGATGCAACGTAGGAGTGGCCCATGGTAGCGTTTCTTGTATAACATGTCCCCGAGGATGACGAAGTGAGAGGCGAGGCGTTTTAGTGGCCATGATGCTCTTGGTTTTGACCCCTTCTGTGTGTGGGTCTTCCTTGTTCATGAAGGTGATTTCCGCTCTTGAGGTATTGGAAAATCTGGTTTGTGCCGGAAATGGCGTCGGACTTGCGTCTCTTCGCTCTTCAAAGAATCTTGCAAATCGTTGTGATTAAAACCTTCTCGCACTTGGGCCCGGTTTTTCTCTCGTTTGACAACATGCTTAAATGTTTGCTTGATGCATTTATTTAATTAATGTGTTTGCCTTTTTGTATAGATGAATTTAACTCAAGCTTTTGATTAGTTAATGTCATCATTTGTTAAAGATGCAATGAAATGATTTTTTAGGAAGGTCGGACCTTTATTGAAAGCGTGAAGACCGTACATTGTTGATCAAAGATTCACAATCGTCGGGCGTAAAGCCGTCAAAAGACTCAAAAGATGTGAATACACGTACAACAAGACTCGAAGCTAGACTATAGGCGACGAGGGATTGGACCAGCTTCATTACTCTTGGACGGCCGTAGCTCTAGAGGGAGTGGTGCCGGTTCAGGTGGCCAATCTTCCCTTGGCATGAGTCCCGGAAAGTAGCTTGCATGCGGTTCGATTTCAAACCAGATCGCGGAAGTTTTTGGCCGCTCCCCGATGATGTCCCTCCATTAGTGTTGCCACCACCCTTGGGGTTTTTTGATGATAGAAGTCGCCGAGGGCTACTTCTAGGAGGGCGAAGCATTCGCCGATTCGGAGTGGATTCTTGCCGATGTTGATCACTTTCATAGAATCCGCTTCTTTATCTCGGGATCTTTGCTTGGACGACGTTTACAATGTCTCGATTCGAGCGGGCATGCTATATCTCCTTCCCCGATTAAGCCTTGGAGGAGGTTACGCCACTGTTCGTCCAGTGCGGACACCGAATGTTGAATTGAACTAAGCCGTGATGGCTGTCCCCGTAAGATCCGAGAGTGTCGGCTAGAGGGTTGTCTTGTACCGGGGATCGGTGATGAGCCGCTTTGCAAGAGGGTTTTCGGCGAAGTAAGGGTCTACTCCTCGATCAATCTCCATTAGGGCATCCATCTCGATCCTCTCTCAAGCATTCTTCACAAATGATATATCGTAGTTGTCATCCCGCCCATGAGTTCTTCAATTTCCACTGTCCGCGGCTTAGAGCGTGGATGTAAGGATCCACTTCGTAGCGGGACAGTGGTAGGAGAATCATCTCGGAGAAGAGTATTCGGTCATGTCGGGACCTTCTTCCGGGTCATAGCTTGCTGGCCAAGCACTTGCCATTGCACCGCTTCCGCGGATCACTTCGATCGCTCCATTGGCATTGATGAATTTCACGCATTGGTGAAGAGTAGATGATACCGCTTTCATCCGATATATCTAAGGCCGTCCCAACAAAGCAAGTAGAAGGTTGGTTTGATTTCCACGACTTGGAACTCTACCGACTCAGCTTGTACGTCGAATTGATCCTCAAATTGATGACTCCTACGATTGGTCGTGCAATGGAGTCGTAGGCTCGGATTACCCGAGGTGAAGGCCTTATCGTAGAACGGTCGATGCGGAGTCTTTTCAATGTGCTCAAAGCGATGATGTTGATCGCAGAGTCGTTATCAATCAAGACGTTCGGGAGGAAGAACATCTCTATCTTTATGAGGATGAGGAGGGCTTCGTTGTGCCGATTCTCACATATTGGCAAGTCATCGTCCGTGAAGGCTAAACCGCTTCCCGTGCTACCGTCTGGACTCGCCCTCTTCCGGGGAACGTTCGATCCATCCATTTGTATGCCTTGGGCCGGGCAAAGATCGTAGGGAGACAGCTGCCCTCGGGCGTTCTTGTCGGAATTCCCTTGGCCACGAGATCTCTTGACTCGGTTTCACGCTCCCGGGCCGTAGCTGGACAAAGATGCCGACGGTCTCGAAATTGTGTGGGGTCCGCTCTCGCTTGGAGTTTCACAAAGGCTATTGAGTTTACCCCGTCGTTCCATGGGAATGGATTTCCGATGGTATCGGGACCACGAGGGCGTTCCAATTTTCCTCCTCTATGAGCCCCCCGGACCACCCGCTGAGCACGAAGCAATTGTCGGTGGTGTGGCCGGATAGTTGTGGAAGGCGCAAGTGTTTGCTCATATCCATGTTGGGCCTGAGGGTCTTCGGTTGGAAATTCTCGAGTGGTTTGAGAAGATTTCGCTTCACCAAAGCTTCAAATACTGACCCAAGGGCATTTCCAAAGTTATCTAAATGCCGGAACCGTGGGAAGCGAGGAGGGTTGCTATTCTTCGGGCCGCTTGATCGCGGTTTACTTGAGCTCCGTTCTCGAATGTAGTGCACTCGTTCCGGCCGCTTCCTTTCCTTTAGTCGGGCAGGAGTTGAAGTTGCCAGTGTTTGTTCGATAGCGGTAAGATGAGGCAGGGGTTGCCGTTGCTCAAGACTCGTAGTCTTTTCAAACTTTGTCCCGCCGTTGACCATGGCATGGAGATCCGGGTAGAAATGGTGGCCGATCAAGGTTCTCAAAGATGGCTTGAGGCAGAATGGAAGATGTCCATCTCGCTCTTCTTTGGAAAGTGGATCCATTATCTCGCTTAGCTTCCAGCCCATCTTTGTAGAACTCGCCCACCGGTTCGTCATCCTTTTGTTCGGTGGCTTGCAGTGTCATGGCGGTTTGTTTCCATTCAAGATTGGCGCGGTACTTCTCCAGGAAGATTTCACCGATCCGATCCCACGTGGAGCGGTTTTCGCCTTCACATTGAGGAACCACCTTAGTGCCGTGGATTTGAGGGAATGCCGAAAATGATCTCGCCATCTCGCTGAGGGGTTGCCCTTGGCTCTCATACCCAGGACGTAGGTGTCGATGTGGGTCTTTGGGCATTCTGCTCCACAAACTTTTCCATTTCCGGCATCCCGAACTTTCGGAGGGAGGGGGATCACTTGTTCGGATCAAGGCGTGAGGGAGTCCTTCCGAGAACTAGCTATCTTGCCTTGCATGTCTTTCATCTCGTTCGATCAACCAAGCCATGTGAGGATCGGTAGGTTGAGGAGGGTTTCCATTTTCAAAGTGGACGGAAACCGAAGATGGAGGTGGATTGGCCGATGGGATCGCCATTCGGGAGTCTTCGGGAGGTAGTTGAGTGTATACCAACCCATACCCCGGGGTGTCAAGTTGAGGGCGTGATTGCTAGGTCCGCTAAGGGTTGTGTTTGGGAACCGGGGAAACGATTCGTTTGCCCCACCGGCACTAGCAGTGGCAACCTGGAGATGTCGGGATATCCGCTCGGGATGCCTCGTCCCCGGTAAGAATGGGGACTTTTGATTGTGGTTGCGAGGCTCATATAGAGGCAAAGGATTGAATCCCGGGGGATACCGAGATGCATTGGGATCTCGCGGAGCAGTGCACGTATGTGTGCCGTTGGTACCGAGCTTGACGTGCGTGAGCCTGAAACCGATCCGTGGCCGAGGCGGGCATGTCTGAGCCGCTGACCGACGCCCGAGGGGAGCTTGAGCGAGAGCCGCTTTGCGTAGCCGGGATCTCGTGAGCTTGGCGGAGGCGGGACATGCCGATAGCTTTGAGAAACCTGGGAGCCGGTATGTCTTCGTCTTCTATGAGAACAAAGGTTCCATCAGTTGGGAACCTGCGATCGTTTCCTCGAAGACGCAGGTGTCTACGATCCAGGCTTGCCGTTCCTCTCGGCGCTTCTTGATGGTTTTCAAGGCCTGCAAAGACCTCCTCCATTGTCCGGAGATTCCTTAGTGGCGGGGTTCCGTTTCCCTCACCGTTATCCGTTGATCCCGTCATGGGGAGTATCGGACGGTGCGGACCGCTGAACCTGGAAGGGCTATCGGACCCCGTGACTTCGATACTGAAAAGGCGGCTTCCAGTATTCTCAACCACTCTCGGTTCGCCGGAGGGTGATGGGCAAGGTTTAGACACAGGAGTGGCCTAACGGGGTAAAGGGGAAAACTCACGTGGCATGCGGTTTCCGTTTCTTTTTTTTTCGATTTTTTTGTTGTTTTAATTTACTTAAAACATGTTTTCTCGTAATCCTAGGTAGGTTGGAAAAAGATTGCTCTTGTTTTTCGCAACTATGCTAGATCCCGGGTCGATGGAGACCATCCGTGCGGCTATAAGCCCTCGCTTTGCACCCGTATTTCGACATCCCAGGGTGGACAGCCCTGAGGCGAGGTCCTATAGTGCAAGCGGTTTCCACCGGCCTAAAAGAAAAATCGAACCTAAGGACCGAGCCTGTCATGTTCGTTTTGATGCATTAGCCATGTGAACAGTGAACCCGAGCCGGCCCACTAAGTCAAGATCAGGTCAAGAGTTCGGCATGACCTCTCTTTACCTTGCTTGCGCAAGGGATCCGTGACGCTGGGCGTTGGCCGGTCATATTGTCATGGTCGACGTATCAAAGGCTTGATGACATGGTGTCATGTGAGCATGGATGTATATCCGGACGAAACATCGTGCGGGTGTAGCTTCGGAAATCAAGATCAGTCAAGATTTTAGCATGACCTTTCCTCACTTTGCTTGCGCAAGGGATCTTGAGTTCCGAGCCTTGACTCGAAAAATGGCCGGCATGGTATATGTATCCAGTGTATGACACTGACTGGGTAAAAACCAACCGAGTCCGGACAAGAGTGTGACTCAAAGACTCAAACGTGTGGTGGTTGACGCTTGGCTAGGATGGGATGTTTGGAATGATCCCGTGCGCGCCCAAGAGGCCTAGGGAAGACCAAACGGACCGCAACCGAGACCACTCCGGGTTAAGGGTTGTAGTGTGCAGGTATCCGAGGCAAGAAGGTGCGCGTAGTGTGCGGTGTAACCGAGGCAAGAGCCATGAGTAGAGCGGTGTAACCGAGGCAGAGTGCGCAGAGTGTGCTGCGGTCTCTAAAATTCTTTTTCTGAGTAAAACAGAAGTTTTTGAAGAATTTTAAATGTATGCACAGATGTATATTGATGCATTTTTTTGTATTTTTTTTTTTTTGTAAAATAAAAACGAAGCACGTGCACACACACACAACAGTTAAAGGAAGGGGTAAAATGAAAGTTTGACCCTCATCATCGTTTTAAAAATCTTTTGTTTTGTTTAAAAGTTTTTAAAACAAAATTTCCCAATGAGTCGCCAACCGAAATTACCCGGATCCGAGCAGCCTCGCGGCCCCGGCATCGGGCATTTCCCGCTGCAGCTGCTGTGGTTGGAGGTGTCTCGCCGTTTGTTTTCGCATTTGTAGAGTCGCCACGCCCGTTTTATTAAGCCCAAAACATTGAAAGGGCATCGCTTAAAGATAATTTTAAACTGCTTTTTGTGTGATGAGATTTTTGAGTTCGGAGGTCGAGATGACTCCCGGGAAGAGAATATTAGAATATTAGAGCTCACCCGAGTAGCCTCGTAAAATGAGTCTTTCGGATACCCCTAATATCCTTTAAATGTTGTGTGTGTGTGTGTGTGCTTTTAAAAATGCATACTGTATCGGATTTCTACATTGTATGCTATGTATGGAAATGTATTGAAATAGTGTAGGAAGGAAGCCTTACCAATGTTGGTTCGTGTCTGTCTTCCGCCTGGGAATAGTGTTTCGAGGTCGAAGTAGCGTTCGTACGGATCGGGATTGCTTCGGAGATGCCGGTTGTCCGCGGACGTAGTTTCGGCGTGAGTTGAGGCTGGGCCGGGCCGCGTTGCCTGCGGCAGGTTCGGCGTGCGTGGGGATCGTCGGGATCACTCGGGCGTAGTTTCGGCGTGCGTTGTGGTGGCGGAGTCACTCGGGCGTAGTTTCGGCGTGGTTTGGGATCGCTCGGTTTGACTCGGAAAGAGCGGGACACCGTGGAAAGACTGTGCAAGGCCTCGAGTACCTCGAGAGTGCCTCGGGGCAGCGCGGGAGCGTCTCGGGAGCGCTCGGGGAGGCTTCTGAGCACCACAAGGGAGCTCGGAAGGCCTGGAAGGATCCGAAAGGGGCGGGAGTGCCTCAAGAGGACTTAGAGGGGAGCCGAGAAGGCTAAGGGAGGAAGAGAGAAGAGGGAGGTGTGTGAAAATGAGGAGGGGGAGCCCTCTATTTATAGTAAAAATTTCGGAGCAAAGAGGTCCGTACGGACCTTCTTGGTTATCCAGAATTTTGGATTTCCTCGATTTGAGGAATCGCAATGATGGTGAATATTACGGAATGATGGTGTTCCTCGAGCAATAAGGTCCGTACGGACCATCTTGCATGCAAAGAGGTCCGTACGGACCAACTCTGCAGGAAGTAATCATTTTCCCGGATTTGAGGGAATATTGTGGACTTTAAGGGGATTTAGTAATCATTGAAACAAAGAGGTCCGTACGGACCTTAATTGCTTTTCTGATTTCCTGAAAATTCCCAAAAGGTCCTTTTGTCCCTTTTTATCCCAGAAAGGCTCCTCCCTTGGTTTGGTTGGGGGTTTAAGAGGGTTTTGAGAGGGTTTTGAGTGCCAGAGGTCTCCGAGACTACGTTGATGAGTCTGCGGTGTTTCCCGGGTGCTTGAAAGGGGGTGATCCAGATTGGGGTACTTACACACGGGCGAATAAAGCTCTGCGAGCTACTGGATTATCTGACCCGACAGGGAGGACTCCTGACCTAGGGAGGAGAGAGATAGAGTTGGCTCACGTGGAGCGAAATAAGACTCACCGGGGACAAGGGAAGAAATGGAAGAATGGTGAGGGGACAAGCGCGAGTGGCGCGGAATGACCTCCTAAGTATCCATTCATTTCATTGCAGACACATTATTTGTTAAATGTATTAAGTTATCTTTTAGCATGTTGTCATCTTGAGAGTAGACCATGCTTATACTCATCAAGAAGTGTTTTAATTGTTAGTAATTTGTGATTTACTTATAAAGCTTTGTCGAGACGCAAGATCTCTTGCTTTCTTTTTGTCTGAGCCTTGGCGGCGTCCAACTTTGGACCTTTTATTGTATTTGTAGACCGAAAACAGTCTGAGCCTTGAAGGCATCCATTTTTTGGATTTTTTGTGTTTGGATAGATTTGAGCCTTGATTGGCATCCAAATTTGTTGTTTTTAGACCGAACCAATGAAGGCTGCCTACGTTCCCCCCGAACTAAGGGGCTCAGGTCTCCGTAGTTCGACACTTTTTTGAAGTGACGAGGAAACAGTAAAGTCGATTTTTCATCAGGCGAAGTATCGCAAAGCTTGCTTCCGTTGATTGGATTCATGAAGGGATTGCCGTATAGGTTTGTTAGCTTCATGGCACCTCCGAATAAGATCTTTTGGACCAGGAGCGGGCCGATCCATGTTGGTTCCCATTTTCCAAGAGGGTTAGTTCAGGTGGGATGCTTTTCTTTGAGTACCAGATCGCCATCCCTGATATCTCGGGATTTGACTTTCTTGTCGAAAATCCTAGCCATTCTGCTTTGGTAGGCTCGAATGTGCTCTATGGCCTTTAGTCGGCGTTCTTCTAGCAGGGCCAATTCGTCGTGTTGGCTTCGGAGACATTCGACTTCGTTGATCTCCTTTTCCAGCAACACTCGAAGTGATGGAATTTCCAACTCGATGTACTGCCTCCATCCCATATGTTAGGGCGAATGGAATTTCTCCCATGGCTGTTCTGACTGATGTCCGGTAGCCCGAAAGTGCCAGGTGCAGCTTCTCGGGCCAATCTTTTCCTCGTGTGGTCATTTTTCTTATGATCCTTTCGTGGGTTTTGTTTGCTGCTTCTACTGCGCCATTAGTTTGCGGCCTGTAGGGAGAGGACTGTGCGGCCTTCTTGGATGTTAGCACTTTGTATGACTTGGCTTTGACCCATTTTGTGAAGTAGTCGATGGCTACCAAGACGAACTCGTAGCCGTTGCTTTCGGGCGGGGAGATCTTCCTGATGACGTCGATTCCCCATGTGGCGAAGGGCCAGGGGGTAGTCATGCAATAGAGATAGTGAGGAGAAAGATGGTTGAAGTTGGAAAACCGTTGGCACTTGTCACAGCTTTGAACAAAGTGGATGCAGTCTGCCTCCATGGAAATCTAGTAGTAGCCCATTCGAAGAATGATCTGCATCAGGGCTCTGGCGTTCATGTGGGGGCCACAAGCCCCATTGTGTACTTCGTTCATGAGCTCGTTCGCTTTTTCCTTGCTGATGCAGAGGAGGAGTGGTCCTTGTTAGCGTTTTTTGTATAGCATGTCCCCAAGGTTGAAAAAGTGAGAGGCCAAGCGTTTTAGGGCCACGATGCTCTTGGCTTTGATTCCTTCTTTGCATTTTCCTTCCTCGTTCATGAAGGCGGTTTCCCCATTCTTGAGGTATTGGTAGATTTGGTTGTACCATGGCTCATTGATCGGCTCAGGCTCTAGTTCGATTTCGCAGCAGTAGGCAGGAATTTCCTTTTTTCCTACTTTGAATGGATTTATCACCTTTCCTTCGGGGATTTCCACGAGTAAAGCCAAGGTAGCTAGGGCGTCTACAAACTGGTTTCGGTCTCTTGGCAAGTAGTGGAAGGTGACCTCTTTGAATTGTGTGATGAGGTCTTCCATGTAGGCATGGTATTTTTGCAAGCCCGGGTTTATCGTTTTCCATTTGTTGGAAACTTGATTGATGATCAGGGTTGAGTCCCTGTAGACCTCTAGCTCTTGGACGTTCCTTTCTAGGGCTGCCTCTAGTCTAGTGGCGCAGGCTTCGTATTCGGCGGCATTGTTGGTTACCTCAAAGTTTAGCTTTATGGCGATTGGGGTGTGCTCGTCTTTTGGGTCAACCAAGATCATTCCAATGCCGTTTCCTCTTTTGTTGGCTGGTCCGTCGAAAAAACTCTGCCATCGACTTTCGCCTTCAGGTGCGAAGATTCCTCCATCTAGGAATTGTGGTTCTGGACCTTTGGCCTCGTCAGTTGGGAAGTCGGCCAGTTGTTCAGCCATTACCCGTCCCTTGATTGACTTCTGGTTCACGTACTGTGTCGATGAAGAGGATTCCGATTTGTGTCTCTTTAGGCTCTTCAGTAGTCCCCAAATTTACTGTGGTTAAAACCTCCTCGACAGCTTGGGCTCGGTTTTCCTCTCGTTTGACAGCATGCTTAAAGATGTGTTTAATGTATTATTCATTTAATGTGTCTGCTTCTTTGTCAAGTGAATCGTTATTAACTGTTTGTGATTTAGTTAATTTATCAGTTGTTAAAGATGAAGTGAGAGGATACTCGGAAAGGTCGAAACTTTCATTTAGAGCATATTGTAGACACCCCATTATGAACCTATCGGAGCAGAGTAATACCACTCTAAGTCTCGCCTTTGAGTCAGGAGTGAAAATCAACCATTTCGTCATGTTTCGTTAATTTTGACTAACGACCGTTAGTTTGGACCAAACTGCATACGAGATAACAAGGGAAGGACAAAATTGTCCATTGAGCAGCCTTGTCCCGCGCGAGACATGGCGTGTCTCGCGCGAGACTAAGCTTCTGCAGGATGTGCAAAATCAGTTTCCTTGTCGATTTCAACCTCTTTCTTGATAAATCTTATCATCATTCGGTTCTCCAATGATATTTGAGTCAGGAACCTTCCTAGAGTGGTATCACAATCCACCTTTACCTCTCAAAACCCCTATAAATACCTGATGACTTTCTATATTTGAAGGGGTCGAATCCCTGATTCAGAGGTCCCTGATCCCCGATCAAAAACACAATACACACACACTTTGTTGGTTTCTCTCCCTGAAAGATTCCTACAAAATATCCCTAAATCATCTAAAGTTCGTTTGTCAACCTCGTTCATTAACGAACATTGAGATTCAAGTCAAGGATTGAGGCGAACCTATGTCCGAATCGAGGTTCGAATCTAGGATCGAGTCGAAACTCTGTCCGAATCTCTTCCCAAAACAAAGGTAATCTTCCTTCTTTCTTTATTATTCTAATTGATTATTAGAGTGGTATAGTACATTGAATCTAGGATCGGCCTAGAGCCTCTCCGAATTATGGAGACGGTCTCGAAGCAATTGATCCTATATTTCGTTTAACCTAGTTAAATGGATGCCTTTATCTGTTTATTTAAAATGCGTTTATTTGAAAACTCCCCTTTAGCAAGATCGATCTCCAGATTGGATGGATGCGGTGCTCCTTGACCTTCCAAATTCATCACTTAAGCCCCGAACCCAAAATCTTTTCAAAAATGGTTTTTCTATATTTCCAATCAATAATATAGGTGGCGACTCAAAAATGAAAAGGAAAGATAAAATCATTATTCCTTCTTTTTCCTCACAACGCTACAGATAGCACCTTTTATACAGTGTGTCTCCTAGAAGGATGTAGTGGGAAGCCAGGCATTTTAGATCCATCATACCTTTTGCCTTGATCCCTTCTTTGTATTCCCCAACCCAGAAGGGTTTGACTGATTTTCCTTCGAGTATTTCGACAAGGGTGGCTTGTGTTGCCAGGGCATCTGCGAACCTGTTGCGGTCTCTGGGCAGGTAGTGGAAGCTGACCTCCTTGAGCTGGGCTACGAGGTCTTCCATATAGGCGTGATACTTTTGCAGACCTGGATCAATTGTTTTCTACTTGTCAGACACTCGTCGCATGATGAGAGCAGAGTCACCGCATACTTCCAACTCCTCTGATGTTCCTTTCCAAGGCCGCCTCCAATCTGGCTATGCAGGCTTCATACTTGACGGCATTGTTAGTGACCTCGAAGTTGAGCTTTATGGCTATGGGAGTGTGTTCATCAGTGGGGTCAACCAGGAGCATTCCTATCCCATTCCCCCGTTTGTTTGCTGCCCCATCAAAGAAGAGTTGCCAGTGATTTTCTCCTCCTAGAGAGAAAATTCCTTCATCAAGGAATTGAGGTTCAGGTCCTTGGCATTCATTGCTTGGAAAGTCAGCCAGTTAGTCTGCCATCACCCGCCCTTTCACGGACTTTCTTTTCACATAAGCCATCACATCAAATGCACCGTAAAGAATGACCACTTGGCCAATCTCATAAAGAGGGAGGGCTTGGCGAACATGTATTTGATGGGATCTAGTTTTGAGACCAAACGCAATGAGTGAGACTGCATGTAGTGCTTCAGCTTTCCCACTACACATGCCTGCACTGCACGCAGTCTTCTCGCAACCGAGTACAGTTCATCGCCCGTAGCTTCCTGCTCACAAAATAGATGGCGCTTTCAACTATGGAGTCCTTCTTCTCCTGTGCCAGCATAACCCCAAATTGCGGTGTCTGTGACAGTAAGGTACAGTAGTAGTGGCTTTTGCCGATGAGGGGGGCAAAGGATCAGAGGATTCACAAGGTATGCCTTGATCTTCTCAAAAGCAAACTGCATTTTGGGTTCCATTCAGTGGTTATGCTCTTCTTCATCAGATTAAAGATAGGCTCGCAGATGGAGGTCAGTTGATTCACGAAATGGCTTATGTACTATAGCCTTCCCATGAAAGATTTAACTTATGTCAGTGTTCGAGGTGGTTTCATTTCAACTATGACTTTGATCTTCTGCGGGTCCACTTCGATCCCCCGTTTAGTTACTATGTATCCCAACACTTTACCTCACTTAACCCCAAAGGAACATTTAGTTGGGTTCAGCCTCAAGGAATGTTCTCTGAGGCGATCGAAGAATTTTCTCAAATTGATGAAGTGCTGGCCATCGGATCCTTTGGAGTGGACTATCATGTCATCCATGTAGACCTCTATTTCTTTATGAATCATGTCGTGGAATAGGGCAGTGGCAACCCTCTAGTAGGTAGCCCCGGCGTTCTTCAGACCAAAAGGCATGACTGTGTAGAAGTACGTTCCCCAGGGGTAGTGAAAGCTGTCTTAGCCTGGTCTTCTTCGGCCATTTTAATCTGGTTGTAACCAGCGAAGCCGTCAACGAAAGACTTGACTTCGTATTTGGCCGTGGTACAAGGTTCTAAAAATCGCTAGGCGGCGAGGCCGGGCCTAGCGCCTAGGAGGGGCCGAGGCGGGGCCACGAATTTACACACATTTTTATATATATTCCATAGTTTTCTGTCCATAGTGACAAATTCAAGAGGATAAACACAGATTACCATTATGCATAACCAAAAAAAATTACTCACATATTTTTGAGACTAAAAGCCACCAACATATTGCCTTGGACCATTGGCGTATCTTCCAACTGTAGCATTCCCACTTCCATATGCTTCCCATATAA
This sequence comes from Adenophora triphylla var. japonica, assembly GCA_022495995.1. Classification (NCBI taxonomy): domain Eukaryota; kingdom Viridiplantae; phylum Streptophyta; class Magnoliopsida; order Asterales; family Campanulaceae; genus Adenophora; species Adenophora triphylla. Next base: position 669,162 of record JAFEMH010000632.1, on the reverse strand, counting down.
TTTCCAACAGGTGGTGCAGGCTCTCGAAAATAACCAGATCCAGCACTATTTCCGCATAGGCCCCGCCTAGCCCTGCCTAGTCCCGCCTAATCTCGCCCAGCTCGCCAAGCCCGCCTAGATCGCCTAGCCCAGCCTAGCCCCGCCTAGACCGCCTAGTGCCTAATTGTCCCGCCTAGCCATAAATCATGGCGCCCGGCTTCCGCCTAGCGCCTCCAAGACGCCGCCAGCACAATTTTTACCGGAACACCGCTAGGCATGTCATGACAAAGGAATGTCAATGATCAAGGGTAAGTCATCCTTTGACCTGGCCTTGTTTATATCTCGAAATCCACGCAAAGATCGAACATTTTCATTAGCCTGGTGACTACGATGTCGAGATACACCGGTCTACCCGCATTGCTGGTACTTTCCTGAAAGATTGGGACATTGGAAAATAGCGGTGGGCGTCATCTTGCCCATAAGAGCAGCTAGATGCCATCAAAACTGCAACTGTTCCCCCATCGCACTTTGCAGCAAAACAATGAGCCTAGGATATATCCTTACCATCCACGATGAAAATGATGAAGAAGAGTGCACCTTTACTCAGATCAAGTGGAAAGGAACCACATACATGAGTCACAATAACCCCAAGGCCAAAGACTGCAACCTCGAACCATACCGGAAGATGCTCAATGGCTATTTCATTCGAGAAGGGGAAGACATCCCGTACTTCTTCTTTTCAGAACCACGTACTGACGATGAAGGAAAGCGCCATCCGGGCTTTGAAATCTTCAATGACTGTGACGCTTCTTCAGACGAAACAGAGCCCGTCCCGCTAATCCTTAAAGATACGTGGGCCATAAAGGCAGAAGTAACCAGCGAATGGGACTTTGTGTTGGGAGAGGACATGCTGCGACAATTTGAGAACCTTTACTGGCTAGAAGATAGCCAGATCCATGCAATATCCAAGGGGGACGCTCCAACTATTGATTACATGAAGCTAATCCAGAAATATGATGAGCCAATTCCAAACTGGCACGTCACCGGGGGACCAGTTGTTGATGAAGACTTCACAACCAAAGAGCTTGGTTGTACTCCCCATCCCCGTAGGAAGATAGGCCCTGTAGCTTTCACTTTAAAGTCAGGCTCCACCTCTAATGAACTCACTCAAGAGGAAATTGAGGCAGTGGCAGTAGGGATGGCAACGGGGCGGATACGGGGCGGGTTTGACCAAAACCGTACCCGCCCCTCAAAGAACCCCCCTTGTACCGAACTCGCCCCGCCCCGCCAACCGGAGAACCCGTATCCGCCCCGCCCCGCCCCGCACCACATGATTCAAACTGGGAAAAAAATGGAATAAAAAACAAATCCTTTGATTTTGTTCAGTTGTAAAGCTGGAATTCAAATACCATCGACACATTCAAAAACCATCAGCCATCGACACATTATGTGTTCTGCAGATATTTCAAAAGTTGGGGAATCACACTTACCTGGAAGACGTAGAAGTGGCGGAGGAAGACGTAGAAGCGGCGGCCGGAGGAGGGTCGAGAAGCGCGGCGGAGGAGGTCGAGGAAGCCGCGTCTTCTGGTCTGGATCGAATAGGTCGTGGAAGCGGTACCCGGAGGAGGTCGTGGTCGTGGAAGCTGCGGCCGGCGGAGTGGAATCGCCTGAGAGAGAAGCCGCATCATCTTCCTCTATTCTAACCCTAGAAATCGATTTGAGAATTGGGATTGAGATGATGAGAGAGAGAGTGAAGAAGCCCCGTGCGTATTATAACTGGGGTCTGGGGGTAAGGGTATTAGGTAATAGGAGTAATTAAAATGGGTGAGGGGTATTATAGTAATTCCATATATATAATAGTATGCGGGGCGGGGCGGGGCGGGGCCCCGCGGGCTGAGGGGTGAAACCGAACCCGCCCCGTGACCCGCCGGGTTTTCAAAAAATGCTACCAAACCCGCCCCGCTACGGTGCGGATCATCCCGGATACGGATCGGGTTCGGACAAATTGCCATCCCTAAGTGGCAGAGCATGTATTCCCCTACTTCCTTAATGAAAACTTTTATCTTTCTGAGTACCTTGAGATTGCTAACATCGTGAATGATGAATTAACTAATAATAATCAATATAACGAACAAGTTAATAATGAATCATATGATGAGATAGATCAAGAAAAAAACAAATCTTAAAAGAATTAGCAAAGCAAGTAGTTCGTTATGGAAAGAATGGCCCTGTTGACAATGAGGAAATGCAAATGGTTAATCTTGGGACGGTAGAAGACCCCAGAGAAACCAAGATCGATAGCTTATTCAAGGGGGAAGACAGAGAAATCCTAATGCAGCTCCTCAGAGAATATGTCGACATCTTCGCTTGGTCCTGTAAAGATATGACAGGGTTAAATCAATCGATAGTGGAGCACAGAATACCGCTGCTACCCAACGCCAAACCAGTCAAACAGAAACTGTGCAAAATTAAGCCCGAATGGTCAATGCAAGTGAAAGAGAAGATCATGAACCTCCTAAAAGTGGGATTCATTAAGGTGATCGAATACCTGGAATGGCTGGCTAAAACCGTGCAAGTGGCCAAATCAAATGGGAAAATTCGAGTCTGTGTTGACTTCAGAGACTTGAACAAGGCATCCCCTAAAGATGACTTCCCATTGCCAAACATAGACATGTTGGTCGACACTATCGCAACTTATGAGGTTCGCTCATTCGTGGATGGTTTCGTAGGATACAATCAAATTCTCATAACAGAGGAAGACCAACACAAAACAACATTCACCACACCATGGGGGAGGTTTTATTATACGGTCATGCCGTTTGGTCTGAAGAACGTCGGGGCTACTTATTTGAGGGCAGTCACGATAGTCTTTCATGACATGATCCACAAGGAAATAGAGGTGTACATGGACGACATGATTATCCACCCTAAAGGGACAAATGGTCAGCACTTCGTAGATCTCAGAAAATTCTTCAATCGACAGAGACATCACAAGATGAGGCTCAAACCCGCAAAATGCTCATTTGGGGTAGTCAAAGGAAAAGTCTTGGGATACATGGTCACCAAACATGGCATAGAAGTAGACCCCACCAAGATAAAGGCCATTATAGACATGCCTCCACCGAGAACACAGAAAGAAGTGAAAGGATTCATGGGCAGACTCCAATACATCAGTCGATTAATCAATCAACAGACTACAATGTTAAAATTACCCGGATCGCGCGCGGAAATGCGGCGAGCGGCTTTCGCAACTTGGGACCTCGTCGGAATGAGATGGAGAGTCGCCATGCCATTTTGTATTATGAGCCCAAACTTTGAAAATGGTTGGTTTCGAAAAGGGGGTCATTTTGATTGGTAGCCAAAACTTGGAAAAGGCTTTGAAAAAGGAACGTTTTGATTGGTAGCCAAAACTTGAAAAAAGGCTTTGAAAAAGGAACGTTTTGATTGGTAGCCAAAACTTGAAAAAAGGCTTTTAGGACCAGAGATTTTTAGGTTCGGAGGTCACGTTACGTTTCGGAAAGAGTATGTTGAGATCACCCGAAATGCCTCATACGACGAGTCTTTCTACCTTTCTCGAAATTGTGTGTGTGTGTGTGTGTGTTGCATTTTTGAAAAGGAGCTTGAAAGACAAGATTTAATCTTGGTTTGAATGAAAAATGTTGATTTGTGGTAAAAACGAGCGTTTGAATGACAAACGTCGGTTTTGAGTTTGAAAGAGGGTTCGAATGACGAACTGAAATCTTTAGTTTGAATGACAAACGATGATTTTTGTAAAAAGAGCGTTTGAATGTCAAACGTCGGGGTTTACGTTGTTTTGAAAAGGATTTCAAATGATGACTTGAATCTTTAGAGTGAATGACAAACGTTGATTTTAGAAAAAAGAGCGTTTGAATGTCAAAACAACATAAAACCCGATGTTTGACATTCAAACGCTCTTTTTACTAAAATCAACGTTTGTCATTCAAACTAAATATTCAAGTTTGTCATTCAAACTCCTGACAAATGTTGATTTTAGTAAAAAGAGCGTTTGAATGTCAGACGTCGGGTTTTAAGTTGTTTTGAAAAGGAGTTCGAATGACAAACTTGAATCTTTAGTTTGAATGACAAACGTTGATTTTAGTAAAAAGAGCGTTTGAATGTCAAACATCAGGTTTTATGGTGTTTTGAAAAGGAGTTCGAATGACGAAATTGAATCTTTAGTTTGAATGGAAAACATTGATTTTAGTAAAAAGAGCATTTGAATATCAAACGTCGGGTTTTATGTTTTTTTGAAATGGAGTTCGAATGACGAACTCCGGTTTTGAACCTGGCATTACATTGTTACCAATTTTATGAAAAAAAGTAGGAAATGATATGCGATCAACGAGTCATTTTGTGACTCGGACTTTTATATGTAAATACTATCACAAGCCAAACGGCTCAGACATGTAAACGACAGTATTTAAAGTGCGGTATCAACGAAATCGAACGATCCGAACAATAAAGATACGATCGACGAGCCAAACGGCTCGGATTTGTAAAGTTGCGTAAATTAAATAGTGATATCAACGGATCAAATGATCTGGACTTTGTAAATAACAGTCACGAACCAAACGGTTTGGACGGTAAAAAGCGAATCAACGGATCGAACGATCCGGACTGTAAATGACAGAAACGTAAAAATGGGACTGGAATACCGTTTTAACCCAAAATTACTTCTATTACGGGAGAGACGATGATTAGGGACTAAAATGTATCGAGTCCCGTTGATGGCGTTACATCTACATTTTGAGAGTTTCGACCGGATTGAAAATAGCATTTGACGCGTAAATCGAGGCAAAATAGAGTTTTAGAGAGAGAGTGTGTTACCTATAGCTAGGGGTTGACTCTTTGGCTCGAAAAGACAAATACATGATTCAATTTGGTGTTTTGGAGGTGTTTCAAAAGTGTTTGGCTCGTGTTTGGTTGGAAAACGGGATTTTCACGCAAATTGAGACGAAACGGGGCTCGGGAGGGGGAGAAATAGCTTAGAACCGTGGGGTTTTTAGAGAGGGGTAATATTTTTTCTCTCTTTTCACTGAATGACAACCCTTGTATTTATAGGGGTAAATTTGTAAAACAGGCCAGATGGCCTAAGCTTCAATTTGGGGGGTTTTTTGGGTATTTTGGAAATCGCAGGGACTTGATGAGAATTTTGGTTTTACATGTAAAACAGGTCGGACATCCTAACTATCAATTTCAGGGGTATTTTGGTCTTTTCACCCCTGAATTTGATTGATGGGAATGGGGGAGGCCATCCATGCATGCCATGTGTCCCTGTAAGTCACCAAAGCTAGGGTTTTTGTCCCGTTAATCCCGGTTTTGACTGTTTTTTAAATAATTGTTCGGAAAATGTCCGAAATGCCCTCGAAAAGTCTCGAAAAGTGCATTTTTCGAGGAAAGTAGTACTTTTATGTGTAATAATGTGTGTTGAGTACACTTTGGTATCGGGATGCACGGGGCAGTCCTGGGATGTCTCGTTGACTCGGGAATGGACAGTTTAACGGGTTCCAGTTAGCCTGGAAAGGGCCAGTTAACGGATTCCGATTAACTTTTAACGGATTTTGAAGATCCGGATTTGGGTACTTACAGTTGTCCCTCAGCGACGTCACTTTCGAAGGAAGTGGGGTCATTGAAAAAGAAAAGGATCCAAATTGGGGGATGCCTTGTTTGGAGAGACTTGAGCGGCCAAATGGCTGGACCCTTAGCGAAAGGATTCCTACGTATCCCGAGCAGGAATCAAGCCAATTGTAGTTCGTAGGTGGGAGGGCTATTCGTACAGGCCTCGACCTTTAGGGGAAATGATTGGAAGGAGTTCGTCCTGGTTGAGACTGATTTGAAGGTGTCTAGACCTGAGTGAGACTGTTCAGAGGCGTCTTAACCTAAGTGAGACTGTTTGGAGGCATCTGAACCTAAGGGAGACTGTTCGGAGGCATCTAACCTAAGTGAGACTATTCGTAGGCATCTGAACCTAAGTGAGACTGTTCGTAGGCATCTCAACCTAAGTGAGACTGTTTGGAGGCGTCTGAACCTAAGTGAGACTGTTTGGAGGCATCTTAACGTAAGTGAAACTGTTAGAGGCGTCTGAACCTGAGTGAGACCATTCGGAGGCGTCTGAACCTGAGTGAGAGTGTTCGGAGGCGTTTAAACCTGAGTGAAACTTTTTGAAGGCATCTGAACCTAAGTGAGACTGTTCGGAGGCGTCTTAACCTAAGTGAGACTGTTCAGAGGCGTCTTAACCTAAATGAGACTGTTCAGAGGCATCTGAACCTAAGTGAGACTGTACGAAGGCGTTTGAACCTAAGTGAGACTGTTTGGAGGCATCTGAACCTAAGTGAGACTGTTCGGAGGCGTCTTAACCTAAGTGAGACTATTCGAAGGCATCTGAACCTAAGTGAGACTGTTCGGAGGTGTCTTAACCTAAGGGAGACTATTCGGAGGCGTCTGAACCTATGTGAGACTGTTCGGAGGCGTCTGAACCTAAGTGAGACTATTCGGAGGCTTCTGAACCTAAGTGAGACTGTTCGGAGGCGTCTAAACCTAAGTGGAAGGCGTTTGTGCCTTGGGACTGAAATTTGTAAGGAGTTTGTGCCTTGGGTGCTGGACTTATGATGACAGCCAGGGTTTGTCTGCTGGGGATACGGTGGAGATGGTGGGACTGGTTGCATTAAACTGGCGTTTTTAATAACACGGGAAGATTGACGTTCCAACATCGGGGTCAGGAACGGAATGTGATCTCGGGAGAGAATGACACATTCCTGGGGAAAAGCGTCCAGAGTTCTAATAAAGCCGGTTAGGAACTGGAGAGATTGATTGATGTTCCTTTAGAAGGAGTGTCTTAGGATCCTGCTGGGGATTAATATTCGGGCTTACGACGGCGGCCGAAGAGGGATTGTTGTGCGGGCTTACACTGATTGTCGTTGGAATGAGATGGTCGGGCTTACGATTAAGGGCCGGGGAAGTGATTGTTAACTGCGGGGGAAAAAGATACTCGGACTTACTATGATGGCCGAAGAGGGATAGTTGTGTGGGCTTACATTGATTGCTGCCGATGTGGGGAGGTCGAGCTTACGATTGACGGCTGGGGAAGATCCGTTGTACGGGCTTGCAGTGATGGCCATTGAGAGGGGATGGTCGGGCTTATGATTGACTGGCAGGATTTAACCTCTAGAGAGGGGCATTAGAAATGTCTAACTGGGGAATTTTTATAACTTTTGAGGAAAAGTATCAAATTCGGAAAGATGAGGGGATAAATTGGTATTTGGGCCAAAATGGCCCACCATAAAGAGTAGGGGAGACGTTGAGGCAGTCTATGAGCTATGGGAAATGTTCCCAGATGTGGCTCGTGATGGGGAGAGAAGTCCACGACAGTTTGTGATTGACTCCAGCCTAGGCAGTTTTATTAGTGCGGTGGTCGTGGTGGCTTAGACGCAGAGGGTGAAGGTGCTTCACATTTCCTTGAGCGAGTATTAGTGGGATACGACCCAACATTTCACTTTAGTTGGGGGGAAGCAACAGTGACTCCTATGGATTTCGCTGCAATTACCGGGTTATCGTTCTGAGGCAACCCTAATGAGTGGTTTAATGGTTTTACCATGGAGCACCTATCGGGACTACTTGGTTTTGATATTACGGATGCCAGGGGCCTTGGTATTTGGTACGGGCTGATGGAGGCACACTTGAGGAGGGGGATAGACGAGTACCTGGCTGGCTCCGAGAGGATGACAGCAGAGTGCTTGGCCAGGGGTTTTTGTGGTTTGCTTTGCCAGCCACATTGTTTCCCAATGCTGACACGACGTGTCAGCTTTCTTTGCTTGGCTCCTTGACTAATCTAGAGGCCCTGAGGGGTTTTGCTGGGGAGAAGCTGGTCTGGCGGAGCTCTTCTTCGCCTTGGACATGTGTTCCCATGGGGAGGACAACTCGTTCTGTTGCTTTTAGTTTTCGTTAGATGTGAGTTTCCTTCTTTTTCTCCTCCTTGTCTCCCTTGTACTTGTATGTATCTGCTTTGTTGCTGATATATCTTTCCTGGCGTTTGACAGGTGTGGTGCTATGAGGTGTTTCACCCCCATCGATGGACTACCAGGGAGGCATACACTCTTTTATTTCCTGCCATACTGACTTGGCAGAAGATGGGGAGGAAGCCGGTGAAGTCAAGGGAGAGTACCCGTGTGACTTACGAGGAGATGTCTTTGGCTCTTGACCGAGACTTCTCACCGAGGATCAACTTGACTTGGTGGAGTCGGTTTGATCATTTTATGGTACAGGCTGCTAGGGAGGTGACACGTCAACGAAAGCTGCTAGTGGGGCTTCATTATGACATTATATACCTGGGCGAGAGGGTGTCTTGCCAGTACGCTCCGGGATCTGGTCCCTTAGTTTCGAGGGATCCGCCTCTTCATATGCAGTGTCCCATGTCCATAGTTGGGGAGGTGTTGCAGCGGTACAGGCAGGGCGTGCCTCATGTCGAGAACATCATTGAGGATGCCGACTATGATGTCTTTCGGAGGACGAGGTTAAGGAGCCTGCAGGTGATGGATAGAGAGGGTGAGGTATTGGTGTAATGCCCTAGGCTTTAGTTATGTTTAACTTAAACTGTTATGTATCATCTTTATCATTTGTTATAGAGAAATTTTATTTGGTTCATTATATGTTTACATGTTTATTATATTGAACTACGTCCCTAGTTGTTGTGAACAACTAGTATAAGTTGGTAATGGATAATCATGGAGATGATTATATGCATGGAGATGCACATTACACTTATGGATACTTGCTAGAGAACAAGTATTGGACTTGACCTACTTATGAGATTTATGACATGGTTTGTTGTCATGATTAAATCTCATGATAGTCGTGTTATTGATTCCTTTGTACCTGAGATTATCATCGTCTTCCACATGATGAACGTTGTGTTTAACGTAGTCTAACACTATCTTTAGTCGGATAGCAATAAGGGCTATGTTAGCATGATTGGATTCTTGTAGGGAAGAATGATAAGTCAAAAAGGGATTTGTTCCTCTTATGAAGAGAGATGTTTGTTTGGGCCCTTCGATGAATAGTATTGATGAAATGTATGGCCATACTCAAGTGATTTGTGAGAGATCAAATGCATTTGGATTATCAACATATTCGGAATCGAGAAAGCATTGAACGGAATGAGTTGACATAGACCATGACTCATGTTCAATTGGACATCATGGACAAAGGGATTGTGACATTGGATCTATCAAGGAATCAAGCTTTGATGTTATATTTAATTGGGTGGACATAATGATTTGCTAGAAGTCACTTATGTCTTGTGAGGTTGATGTTTCAACTCACTACCAACATAAAATATAATTCCTAAAGGGTCACACACAAAAGAACGAGTTAAAAATGGCTAAAAGGATGAATTCTGGGCTCTGGGGACGACTCTGGCACAACTGATGCTTCAGGGGACGAGTCGTGCCCCATTGGCCCAAGTCGTGCCTTGTCAAGGGACGACAGAATCAGAGAGGTGTCAAAAGGGACGAGTCGTCCCCTACGGGATGAGTCGCGCTCACGACTCGTGCCCATAAGCACGACTCGTGCCCTGTTGATTTGACAAGCCTTTTTGATGGCACGAATTGTAGCACGACACATCTAGTCATAAGGCACAACTCGTGCCCCTGGGGACGAGTCGTGCTAGAGGCTAAATTTGGTCCGTACAGCAATTCCTTTGCTGTTTTGATTTTGGTTTTTGACTAGGATTCTCCCCTAAAAGTTAGGGATTTATACTTAGTATAATTAGGAGCTTTGGTCAGCCAAAAACACATATAATTTTGGGTTCATGAAACACAAAATTGAGATCTAGATTTAGAATCAAAAGATCAATATTCCTTTTATCCATTGATTATTGAAAATTGGTTTCAATAATTGGGATCATCTAGCAATCAATCAAGAATCGTTCTTGGTCCGTTCGAGTGTGGATTACCGATAGAGGGTGATAAGTTAATCACCAAAAGCTTGAAGCCTTCAAACATCGATTCTTCACAAGATAAAGAACAAGGAGAAGATCAAAACCAAGTTTCATCAATGGTTAGAAGATTCGAAGGTTGTTCATCGATTCAAATAGGATTTGAATCCTAGATCCGTTTTGAAAGATCAACATAATCTCATTAAGGTACGTAAATTCTATTTCATGGTTTTAACTATTCATGTTAGATGGATCATAGGGCTAGGGTTTTGTTGTTATTTTAAATTCTTCCGCTGCGTTTGTAACCCCAAAACCCAAAAGTGGTATCAGAGCCTTATCTTATCATGATTAGGTTAAAATTGGCATGCTAGATTTAATGTGATTAAATGCTTTACATGCTATATGTGAAATAGATCTATGATTTTATGTGTGTTGTTTTGAGAAAACAAGTATATATGATATACCATTATTATGATTAATAATTGATTATTATGATTTGCCTTTTACATGGGATATTGGTCTATTTAATATGATTAAAGTAGATTGGCAAATTCTCAATATTGAAACAAATTGTTTGTTTAGGATTTGATGTTCGTTTTAATATGATTAACATGATTATTTTAATCTGTATATTTTGAGAATGGAATAAGTATGTAGTTAATAATTGTTATTTATTACATGATTATTAGTATGATCCTAAAGTAGGATTTTATGTGAAAATCCCATGTTCATGATGATGGGCACATAAGTTTCATATACAACCATGCAATGTTTGTTATATGTAAAACCTTCTAAATATTTAAGTCTTATGCCATTCCTTGATTAGAACACTTGTGAAATTTTAGGGTATTTGATGTAGTTTCAGCCAAAGTTGGGTGCATCTTATATCTTAATTTGTGAGCAAGAAGAGATTTTGGTTGATGTAGTTTTGGCCATAGTCAGGTGCATCGTTCCATGTCTTATACGTTTGAAAAAGGTTTTGACTTAATTGATGCTTTCAAATAAAATTTGACCCAAAGCATAGATGAGATTTAAAACATGTTTTTGACATATGATGTCTAAGGAAATCTCATAAAAGATCTAAGAGTCATAAAGAGATATGATTGATGTTTCTACCTAAATAGCTTGATTTTGGGCATTAGCCCAGTTAAACCGGAATTAAGTGAAATATGGATCTTAGCCCACTTTAATTATATGATACATGATTGTATTAGAAGGTGTATAATTTAATGGGAGTATTTGTGAAATACATTATTTTCTCTTAGATGATAAATGTGTTGATATTGATATGTGTTCATATAGTTTGCATATTTTGTTGTAGAAATAGCATTACACAATAAATTGCGATTCGTCCGTATGAAGGACAAGTTCGAAAGGGACGATGCAGATAATTCTAATTGGATCAGAAGCCTAAGAATGGTTCTTAGGCAAATGTGTACATTCTTGACGAATCCGTTCCTGCTGAATCCACTGCAAATGTTGCAAAGGGCAAATAAGGAGCGAAATTAGAAACATGTTGATGATTCTAATGATATTGCTTGTCTTATACTTGCCACCATGTTTAAAGGCTCTTATGAAGAACCTTGAACACATGGAGACTGTTTTGTTCTAGCACAACGCACAAAGGAAATGTTCCAAGTGCAAGCTAGACAAGAGAGGTTTGTTGTGTTAATGGTTAACAAAAGAAAGGGGTTTAAAAGGAAACACAAAGTAGGTAAAGCAAAGGTTTCTAAACCTAGGGCAAAAGTTGCCAAAGCCGAAGAGGCTAAACCCAAAGTGTCTCAAAAGGATGCAGTTTGCTACCATTGTAATGAGATTGTCATTGGAAGCAAAAGTTACAGGGCTTAAAAGGAAGGTCTAAAAGGTGAAGAAGGGAAATATTATTGCTACTACTTCAAGTATCTATATGATAGATATTTTCCTTTCGACTTCTTGTTCTTGGATATAAGATACCGGATATGGATTCCACATTTGTTCAAATGTGCAAGGAACATAGAATAGAAAGAAAGCTACTCAAAGAAGGTGAATTATACCTATGCGTGGGAATGGAGCTAGAGTTGCTACATTAACCATAGGGACTTATGAAGTCATTTTACCTAGTGGACTAGTACTTGTTTTGAACAAATGTTACTAAGTTCCGGATTTGAGTAGGAGTATTATTTTGTTTCTTATATGGATGATGAAGGATATAAATTTCTTATTGAGAATAAGAAGTTTTATATTTATTTAATGATATGCCTTATTGTATTGCATATGTCATTGAATGGTCTTCATATCCTTAATGATGAGAAACAAAATAATATTGAAGATATCTATAATATAAATGGGAAATCTAAACCAAATAATATGAACAACGTGTTCATATGGCATTGCCGGCTTGGTTAGATAAAAAGAAACATATATCTAAACTCCATTAACATGGATTTTTAGACTCATATGATTATGAATCATTTGAGGAATGTGGATCTTGTTTATTGGAATTATTGATCAAACCACCCTACACTAAGAGTAGTGGGAGGGCTAGTGACTTATTGGCCCAAATACATAAGATGTATGTGGACTATTAAGTAGCATTGCTAGGGGAAGATTTTGGTATTTCGTCACATTCATCGATGACTTATCTAGATATGGCTATGTCTATCTAATGAAGTTCAAAGGAGAATCATTTGAGATGTTTCTAACATTTCAAGATGAAATACAAAACAATTTGGCAAAACTATTAAGTACTTCGATTAGATCGAGGTGATGGATATTGGAGCCAAGAGTTTGACAATCATCTCAAAAACTGTGAAATCGTTTCAGAGTTGACTTCACCCCAAATACCACATTGTATGGTGTGTTTGAGAGGAGGACATGAACCTTGTAGGACATGGTTCGTTCGATGATGTGTCAAGTTGACTTTCCTATTTACTTTTGAGGATATGCATTAGAAATAATGCGGTTACATTGAATCAAGTCCATACTAAATCGGTTCCAAATGCACCACATGAGATGTGACATGGAAGAAAACTTAGTTTGTCTTTCATGAAGATTTAGGGTTGCAAAACATATATGAAGAGACTTGTCTCTGATAAGTTAGCACCAAATCTATCAAGGTCATTTTCAGAAATTAATTTTACAACTGCAAAGAGAACAAAATGTTTGTTGCTCTATATGATTCGTTTCTTGAGAAATAGTTTCTCAATAAATAAATCTATTGGGAGTAAAATTGATCTTGAAGAAGTTCAAGAACCTGAAAATGACATGGAACCAAGAGTAGAGATGGAACCAAGTTCACAAGGAGTTGTGGAACCGGTTCAAGATGCACAAGTCCATCGTAGATCGGATAGGTTACGATCCGAACCCGAGAAATATTGATTTCTCGTATTGGAAAGTAATAAAGTGGAAATTATTGAGAATGACGATCCTACTTACTATCTAGAGACAATGTCCACTCCTAATTCGGATAAATGGTTAGGAACCATGAAATTCAAATTACAATCCATGTCTGATGATCAAGTTTGGAACTTGATTGAGCTACCTAAAGGTGTAAAAACTAAAGGGTGCAAGTAGGTCTTCAAGACCAACATGGATGGAAGGTTTATATTTTCATGACTAGGGATTGTAGCAAAGGGATTTAGGCAAATTCATAGTATTGACTATGTTGAAACCTTTTAGCCCGTTACAATGTCGAAGTCTATTAGAGTTTCAATTGACATTATCACATATTGTGACTATGTGATATGACAAATGGATGTCAAACGACTTTCTTAAAATGGAAAGATTCTTAAGGATGTGTATAGTACACAACCCGAAGTTTTGTCAATCCAAGAAATTCTAATAAAGTATGCATGTTGCAAAGATTCATGAGATGGGTTGAAGCAAGCTTCGAGGAATTGGAATCTTCATTTTGATAAATCGGTCAAAGAGTTTGACTTCATCAAGTATGAAGATGAACCTTGTGTATGCATGAAATTCAGTGGGAGCGTAGTATTATTTCTATTGTCTTATTACAATGATATCTTACTCATTGAAAAATGAAGTTCCGACACTTAAGACTGTCAAGTCTTGGTCAAGGAAAGGTTTCTCAATGAAAGATATGGGTAAAGCCGCTTACATCCTTGGCATCAAGATCTATAGAGATAGATCTAAAAGGATAAATTGGTTTGAGTCAAAATACTCACATTGACAAGGTTCTTAGAAGAGTCTAAGAAAAGTAACTTGTCAATGGGTCATGGTGTTACTCTTAGCAATACTCATTGTCTTATGACAAGTGGAGAGCAAAAGGGAATGAATGAAGTTCCATATGCTCCGGCATTTGGTTCTGTCATGTATGCCATGATTTGTACTAGACCCGACGTCTCGTATGCTTTGAACATGACGAGTCGATACCAATTTGATCCTGATGTGAACCATTGGATGGCAGTCAAGATGATCCTTAAGTACTTAAGAAGAACTAAGGATACGTTCTTGGTATTTGAAAGATTGAAAGTTAAATCTTGTTGTAAGGGTTACATAGATGCTAGCTTCCGAACTGACAAAGTTAATTTAAAAATTGCAATTAGGATTTGTGTTTATGCTTATTAGAGGTGTGATTTTGTTGGAAAAGTTCCAAGCAAAAAATCGTAGCCAATTCTACTACTAAGGCCGAATTTTAGCAACATAAGATGTAGCTAAAGAGGCTGTTTGGATCAAAATTTCATTAATGTTTTGGATATGTTCCAAGTATCACTAATAGGTGGAACTTTGTTGTGACAATTATGGTGTCGTTTGTGCAAACAATGAAACCAAGGTCACAACAGTGATCCAAACACATCCTTAGACATTTTTGAGAATTCATTAGAATGAGAAGATGTTGAGATATGCAAAGTACCAACCGATGATGACATTGGGGATTCACTTACAAAGACCCTCGCACAAGCAGAAGAATGATGGTCTTGTTAGGTCCATGGGTTTTCGATACATAGATGGAGCCTAGTGCAAGTGGGAGATTGTTGGTGTAATGCCCTAGGCTTTAATAATGTTTAACTTTAACCGTTATGTATCATCTTTATCATTTGTTATAGAGAAAGTTTATTTGGTTCATTATATGTTTACATGTTTATTACATTGGACTGCGTCCCTAGTTTTTGTGAACAACTAGTATAAGTTGGTAATGGATAATCATGGCAATGATTATATGCATGGAGATGCACATTACACTTATGGATACTTGCTAGAGAACAAGTATCGGACTTGACCTACTAATGAGATTTATGACATGGTTTGTTGTCATGATTAAATCTCATGATAGCCGTGTTATCGAATCCTTTGTACCTGAGATTATCATCGTCTTCCACATGATGAACGTTGTGTTTAATGTAGTCTAACACTATCTTTAGTTGGATAGCAATAAGGGCTATGTTAGCACGATTGGATTCTTGTATGGAAGAATGATAAGTCAAGAAGGGATTTGTCCCTCTTATGAAGAGAGAGGTTTGCTTGGTCCCCTCGATGAATAGTGTTAATGAAATGTATGGCCATACTCAAGTGATTTGATAGAGATCAAATGCATTTGGATTATCAACATATTCGAAATCGAGAAAGCATTGAACGGAATGAGTTGACATAGACCATGACTCATGTTCAATTGGACATCGTGGACAAAGGGATTGTGACATTAGATCTATCAAGGAATCAAGCTTTGATGTTATATTTAATTGGGTGGACATAATGATTTGCTAGAAGTCACTTATGTCTTGTGAGTGTTGTGGGTATTTTTCAGCATGGTGACATCTTCAGTTGATCCTGCATGTCAAGATGTTATTCCACTGTAAGTATTGTTTTAATATTTACTTATTTGATATTTCCTAATATCTTTATTCTTATTTTCCAGTAATTAAGAGAGAAGAATACGGGATATTTTCCTAGCACGATCAATACAGCTTCAACGACAAAGAAAGACTTGGTCTCATGGACGTTGAAAAGGATAAAGATCATCTCCGGAATTGTAGGAACAAACTCTTACCCTTTCTTATATTTAAGGGGAGGTGGAGACGGAAATACACACGCGTTCTTATATGCACACACTCTACGCACAAGTTGATTGTAATCCTCTCCATCCTCTTCCGAAGTTGTAACTCAAATATCATAGTGAAACTTTTAAGGTTGGAGACCTAACTCCCGGGGTTTTTTCCGAAGAAGTTGTCACCTCCAAGGTTTTCCTCATTAACAAATCGTGGTGTCATTCATTCTTTTCATGTCATTGTTCCATTTATTCGAATTCCACAGTCCCCTCCTTAGTATTTAAATCCTCACACTTGTCAAAGTCAAGATTCAAACTCTATTGTTTTTTCTACCAAAACAATTTGGCGCCTACCGAGGTGCCTTGTGGTTTATCGGTTATTTGGATCATTTCCTAAGCAAATTCATTATGTCTGCACCCTTCAATGTGCCCGCCGCCGGCAAGAGTCCCGCTGTTGCTCCAACATCAGGAGGTAGAACCAGCTTGATGCCGCCACCTCCTCAGACTGGACCTCAGCAAACTCAACCTACGAAGACTCCACAAAAGGGAGCGACCTCTTCCAATGTAGATGCTGACATCCGGAGTATCCTCACCAGTTTGAATCAAAGGTTGGACCAGCAAGAAGACAACCGACCAAAGGTCTTGACCAATTCCATGGTTAAGATGCAGAAAGATCAACAGCTCATCGCATCTCGGCTTGACAACATATCACCACTGCGTGCAAGGATCCTCAACTTTGACAACACCGAAGGATCTACACTTCAGAGTGAATTTATCCCAATGGGTAGTCCGCCTCAAACTCAACAGTTGTCATCCTTAATGACGTCAACACCTTTGCCTGGGGACACCATATTAACGCCACCTTCCTCAGGATTCACTCAGTTCATCCCATTCATTGACAACACTACTGTCACAACTACTACGGACAACTCTGGTTTATTAAATAATCTTTTCAATAATAATAATTTCAATCGTATTCCTATGGCTGACCCTTTTGCAGGAAACCCACTAGCCAAGCAGATGCAGGATCTCGTAGAGGCGATAATGAACGTGCCAGGCGTAACTCCTCCAATCCAACCAGTGACTCAGAACTGCTACAATCAATCCCGGTTTGTCCTAGCAATTGCAAATGTTGACATCCCGAAGCGTTTCAGTGTACCATCTATGATGTTGTATGATGGTACCACGGACCCAGAAGAGCATGTTGCCCACTATCAAGAAAAGATGGACATAATCCATATTCCGCTTCAATTCCGGGAGGCCTGCTTATGCAGGGGGTTTGGATCAACCTTGTCTGGACCAGCTCTCAAATGGCTGATTAGGCAACCCCTAGGTTCAATTGGTTCATACGCCCAACTCATCAACATGTTCTATAACCAATTCTCATGCAGTCGACAATTTGAGAGGTTGACAAGTGATCTCTACAATGTGACCCAGCAGCCCAATGAAACCCTGAAGGATTATGTCCACCGGTTCAATAAGGAAGTGCTAGAAATTCCCAATCTTGACATGTCGACAGCCACAGAAGCATTCAAAATGGGACTGAAGAAAGATTCACAATATTATCAAGATTTGGTCATGGCTCCATGTAAACGGTTGGAAGATGTCAGGAGCAGGGCAGTGAGATTCATAAGATTGGAGGAAGATGAGCTGCGAAGATCGAAGTCCTCAACCAAGATGTCGACATATGACAATCCCGACAGAAAGACTGAATCGTCCCATCGCAGGAACCACCGTTCCAATCCTTATCCAAGGATTGATACTAGCAAAATTAATTCAATAGATGGTGAGGATGAAGATAGCGATAATGTGCCTAACATTTCTGATTATTGTTTTTCTGTTGACATTTCAGGTATACTCTGTGCAATGGGCAACCTTGGGGACAAAGCCAGATGGCCAAAGAAGACGGATAAGGCCACGGGGTGGCGTGACAAGTCAAAATGGTGCGCTTACCATGAAGACTTTGGACATGTTACTGAAGATTGCATCGCACTAAGAAAGGAGATCAGTTACTTGCTTTCGAAGGGACATCTCAAGGAGTTACTGGGATCCAAAAAGAAGAAGGCCAAAAGTGCGGAAGCTCCTCATGAAGCCAAAATACCAGTTTCTCCCCCAGCATCAACAAAGGTGATCAATTTCATTAGTGGAGGTTCAGAAATATGTGGTACATCCTATTCTGCCGAAAAACGACATGCTAAGGAGTCAAAAGAGGAGAAGCCAGAAAGAGAGCCCAGGATGTCGACACCCTGCCAGGATCCAATTACCTTTGATGAAAGTGATCGAGAAAACTTGCTGGAACCCCACCACGACGGTCTAGTTATTTCCTTGCAGATCGCCAACTGTACAATCCGGCGTATCCTGCTTGATGGGGGTAGCTCTGTCAATCTTATTATGCTGGGTACCCTTAAGGAAATGAACATCCCAGAATCGGAGATAGTTAAGAAGTCATCAGTGCTCGTAGGCTTCAGTGGTAAGGTCAAAGAAACAGTGGGGGAGATAAAGCTTCCAATATACTCAAAGGGCCTCAACACCATGGAACGGTTCTGCGTAATTGATTGTGCAACATCCTACAATGTCATCCTGGGAAGACCGTGGATTTATGGAATGAAGGCTGTACCCTCCACATACCATCAGTGTGTTAAGTTTCCAACACCTTGGGGTGTCGCTAAGATTTACAGTGATCAACAGGTGGCTAAGGAATGTTATAAAACTTCAATGAAGGCGTCGACATCTCCAAAACAAGGATAGCAATTACAGAGGAAAGTACTTGAAGTCCTGGAAGCTAGGGAAGATGATGTGAAAGAAGTATTGCTAGACCCTTCCAACCCGGACATCAAGGTACTTATTGGCACTGACATCCCATCGGAAATAGAAGAGAAGCTTGTGGACCTATTAAGAAGCAGAATAAAGAGTTTTGCTTAGAAACATGATGACATGACATGCATCAGCAAAGATGTCATCACTCACAAACTTAACATAGATCCTAGCTTTAAACCAGTACACCAGAAACGTAGGAAGTTTGCAGAAACCAGAAACCAGATCATCAAGGAAGAGGTAGAGCGCTTACTCAAAGCCAACATGATACGAGAGGTCGATTACCCAAGATGGTTAGCAAACGTGGTTGTGGTGGAGAAGAGGAACGGGAAATGGCGAGTTTGTGTTGACTTCACCGACTTGAATAAAGCCTGTCCAAAAGATCCTTTCCCTTTGCCACACATAGATTCGTTAGTTGATGCCACCTCCGGACATGAGCTCCTCACATGTTGGGTTTTACGGGTCCATGCGCAGCGGAATTAAGCATTAAAAACATAAAACCCAAGAAGCCCTAGGATCCGTTCTATACAATTAATTTGAATACCTATGAGATAGAATTAAACCAACCTTGAAACGCTTTCCGGTCTTGAGCTATCGAACGATTTGATTATGTGATATCAAATCACAAACTTCGTTCTTCAACTTGCTTGAACTCTAGGCCTTGATCGATGAACGAGCGAAGACCCTCTTTCGGTATCCACACCTTTGAATGAATTCAAGAACAACTTCTTGATGATTGCTAGATCTAAAACCTTGAAGAATATTGAGAGAATTTGATTGTGAATTTTGCTTTTAAAATTTCGGCTAGACCTTTAGGTCTGATGTAACCCTTGTATTTATACTACAATAGTGTAAATACCTCTTCTAATCGAATTAGGAGAGACAGTCATCAAAAACGCGTATTGGCCTATTATGTCGCGCGGTATATCAAGCCATTGGCTTGATATGTCGCGTGACATAAGTAGCGCTTCGAGCCTCTCAATCATTCTTCCTCCGGTTTAACCAATTCATTCTAGTTGTGTGTGACCCAATAGGATTACATCATGTTGGCAATGAGTTCGATCATATCGAACCTCATAAGACATAAGCGGACTCTAGCAAGCCATTATGTCTACCCAAATGATGTAACGTAAGAGTTCACGTTTCCAATGGTGTACTTCCATTTCTCCCTTTGTCTCACGATGTCATATTTGAACACAAGTCATGGTCCTTGTCAACTTGTTATTGTTCAATGCTTTCTCGATTCTTGAGTATAATGATAATTCCAATCACATTGGGGTACGGCCATACACTTTCATCATTATCACTCATCGAGGGGCCCAAGCATAACATCTCTCTTCCGAGGGACAAATTCCTTCTTGACTTATCATCCTTCCCATCATGAATCCGATCATGCCAATGATAGCCTTTATAGATATCGTGTTAAGATATCGTTTGACTAAAATCAAACATGACTTTCATCATATGTAAGGTTATGATAGTATTAGGTCTAGGAAATAAATGAAGTAACCGTATGAGATTTAAGTATGACATTTGACCATGACATAAATCTCATGCGGGTCATGTCCAGTCACTTGTTCTCTAACAAGTACCCATAATTTCAATGTGCATCTCTTATGCATATAATCATCACATGATTATCCATTGACAATTATACTAATTTATTCTCTTAATAATTAGGGACAGAGATTATTATAAACAAATATACAAAACATATAATAATCAAATAATAAACATCTCATATAATAATAAATAATGTCAACACATAAGTCTATCAATCATAGGCCTAGGGCATAACACCAACAGTCTCCCACTTGCACTAGGCCCAATCTACCATGTATCGAATACCCATGGACCTAACATGACCATCATGTTTAGCTTGCGAGAGAGCCTTAGTTAGTGGGTCCGCCACGTTGTCATCAGTGTCTACTCGCATATCTTAACGTCTTCCCTTTCACATATCTCACGGATAATGTGGAAACGTCGAAGTATGTGTTTGGATCTCTGGTGTGATCTTGGTTCCTTTGCTTGTGCAATGGCACCATTGTTATCACAAGAAAGTTCAATAGGGTCTTTGATGCTTGGAACGACTTCCAAATCACTAATGAACTTCTTGATCCAACCGCTTCCTTAGCCGCATCGGATGCCGCTATGTACTCGGCCTTCGGTTGTAGAATCGATGATGGTACTTTGCTTGGAACTTTTCCAACTCACAGTGCCTCCATTCAGCGTAAACAAAAATCCAGATTTCGATCTGAAGTCGTCCTTGTCGGTTTGGAAGCTAGCAACTGTGTAGCCTTTTACTAAAAGATATTCTTCCATTCCTCCAAAGACCAAGAATACATCCTTAGTTCTTCGTAAGTACTTAAGGATATTCTTGATCGCTATCCAATGTGGTTCGCGGGATCCGATTGGTACCTACTCGTCATGCTTAGAGCACACGAGATATCGGGTCTAGTACATAACATAGCATACATGATAGACCCAATTGCCGAAGCATATGGAATACCATTCATTCTCTTTCGCTCATCATTAGTCTTAGGACTTTGATTCTTGCTAAGAGATATACCATGCAACATTGGCAAGTTTCCTCTTTTAGAATTTTCCATTTGGAATCTTCTAAGGACTTTGTCAATGTAAGTATTTTGACTTAAACCAATCATCCTCTTGGATCTATCTCTATAGATCTTGATACCAAGGATATATGCGGCTTCGCCCATATCTTTCATTGAAAAGCACTTTCCCAACCAAGACTTGACAGTCTCTAGTGCAGGAACGTCATTTCCAATGAGTAAGATATCGTCGACATACAACACTAAAAATAGTGCTACGCTCCCACTAATTTTCTTGTATACACAAGGTTCATCTTCGTTCTTGATAAAGCCAAACTCCTTGATTGCTTCATCAAAACGTAGATTCCAACTCCTTGAAGCTTGCTTCAATCCATAAATGGATTTCTGCAACTTACACACCTTGTTAGAATTTTCTGGATTGACAAAACCTTCAGGTTGTATCATGTATACATCCTCAAGTAACTTCCCATTAAGGAAAGCTGTTTTGACATCCATTTTCCATATCTCATAGTCATAATATGCGGCTATGGCAAGTAAAATTCTAATAGACTTAAGCATAGCTACAGGCGAAAAGGTTTCATCATAGTCAATGCCATGAGTTTGCCTATATCCCTTAGCTACTAGCCTAGCCTTATAGGTGTGCACCTTCCCATCCATGTCGGTTTTCTTCTTGAAAACCCATTTGCACCCTATGGTTTTTACACCTTCGGGTGGATCAATCAAGTTCCAAACTTGATTATCAGCCATGGATTGTAATTCGGACTTCATGGCTTCTTGCCATTTTTCCGAATCCGGAGCGGACATCGCTTCTTGATAGCAAGTGGGTTCATCATTTTCCATATCTCTCAGGTTCGGATCGTGATCTACCACTTCGGCGAGGAACTTGTGCATCTTGAACCGGTTCCACAACGGTTTGTGAACTTGGTTCAGTTTCTACCATTGGTTCAATGTTGTTTTCGGGTTCTCGAACTTCTTCGAGATCTATTTTACTCCCACTGGTTCCTTTGCGAAGAAACTCCTTTTCTAAGAAAGTACCATTTCGAGCAACAAACACTTTGTTCTCGTTTCGGTTGTAGAAATAGTATCCTTTGGTTTCCTTAGGATATCCCACAAAAACACATTTATCAGATTTAGGTGCTAGCTTGTCAGAAGTTAACTTCTTGACATATGCATCACAACCCCAAATCTTCATAAAAGACAAACTAGGTTTTCTTCCATGCCACATCTCATATGGGGTCTTTTGAACCGATTTGGTAGGAACTCTGTTTATAGTGAAATCAGCAGTTTCTAGTGCATGTCCCCAAAAGGATAAAGGAAGCTCAACTTGACTCATCATAGAACGAACCATGTCCAACACAGTTCTATTCCTCCTTTCAGACACACCATTCCATTGTGGTGTTCCGGTGGAGAGAGTTCGAAACGATTCCACAACTCTTAAGATGATCACAAATTCTTGGCTCAAATATTCACCCCCTCGCTCGGATCGAAGTACATTAATAGTTTTGCCAAGTTGATTTTGCACCTCATTTTGAAATATTGGAAATATCTCAAACGATTCACTTTTATGTTTCATTAGATAAACATATCCAAAGCTACTATAATCATCGGTGAATGTTATGAAGTACCGAAATCCTCCCCTAGCATCGCTACTCATAGGCCCACATACATCGGTATGTATGAGTCCTAATAAGTCGCCCGCCCTTTCACCGGTTTTGGTAAATGGGTCCTTGGTCATCTTGCCAAGTAAACAAGATTCGCATGTCTCATATGATTCATAATCATGTGAGTCCAAAAATCCATCTTTGTGGAGTTTAGAAATGCGTTTCTCGTTTATATGGCCAAGACGACAATGCCATAAGTAAGTGTGGTTTACATCATTGGGTTTAGATTTCTTGTTAATGTTATAGACATCATTATCACGATTTTCAATATCAAGAACATAAAGGCCATTGAATGAAACAAAGAAGACAATAATGCATATCACTCTTGTGAATAGAAAATTTCTTATCACATATAAGAAAATTAAAACCTTCATTATCCAAACATGAAATCGAAATAATATTCCTACTTAAAGCCGGAACGTAATAACAATTGTTCAAAACAAGTATTAGCCCACTAGGTAAAGTAACTTCATAAGTTCCTACGGCTAATGCATCAACTCTTGCTCCATTCCCCACACGTAGGTCCACTTCACCTTCCTTAAGCATCCTTCGTTCTTTAGACCCCGCACATTTAAACAAATGTGAGTTCCACATCCGGTATCCAATACCCAAGAACTAGAAGTAGATAGGAATATATCTATAACAAAGATACCTGAAGTTGAAGCAACTCCTTTGCTCTTCTTCAGTGCTTCCTTGTATTTTGCGCAATTTCTCCTCCAATGTCCAATCTCATTGCAATGGAAGCAGATTGCGTCCTCTTGGGACTTAGGCTTAGCCTCTTTAGGCTTGGAGGCCTCTTTGGGCTTGGCAACCTTTGCCTTAGGATTAGCAACCTTTGCTTTTCCTTTACCCTTGAACCCTTTCCCCTTGTTAACCATTAGCACTTGATCGGTTTTCTTCTCGACAATACCGGTTTCCGCCAAAGTAGTCAACATTTGAACTAACTCGAAAGATTTCTATTCATTCCACCCATGTTATAGTGCATTATGAAATGACTAAAACTTTTAGGTAATGAATTCAATATTATGTCGGTAGCCAACTCTTGGCTAATTGGAAAACCGAGCCTTTCAAGATGCTCAATGTGGCCCTTTAACTTGAGAGCATGGGGACCAACGGCTTGTCCTTCACTCATCTTGCATGAGGTCAAGGATGCAACCGTGTTTGTACCTTTCTTGCCTAGCTTGAATTTGGAACATTTCCATCACCCGATTGTTTAAGTCGATCGTCCCCAAGTGCTCAAGATTCTTACGAAGACTCTTGCACATGGCGGAGAGCATAAGGCAACTAACATCTCGTAGAGTCACGCTTGTGCTTCGTATATTGTTCCCTTATTGCCCTAGCAAGATTGGCGGCAGGTTCAGTGGAATAGGTTCTGAGAACGCATAGCTTTCTCCTCTTGTTTGAGAACAATTCTCAAACTACGGATCCAATCCATATAGTTTGTACCATTCTCTTCCAACTTTTCCTTCTCAAGGACAGATCGCAGTGAAAAGTGATTATTGTTTGATGCCATTTATTCTACAAAAAGATATACATAAAATATGAACACATATAAGTAAACATATCATATGAGAAGTATAGTGCATTTAAATAAATGCTCCCACTAAATTATACACCTTCAAATGCAAATAAGCATAATATACATTTAATGGGCTAAGATCCAACTTTAATTCAATTTCAAGTTTGCTATGGCAAACCGCTCAAAATTAAATTAATTAGGTAGAAAACATCAATCATATCACATATATGACTCTTAGATCTTTTATGAGATGAATTCAAGACATCATATGTCTAGGCATATATTAATCTCATCTTATGCCTTGGGTCCAAAACCATTTTGATAACCCAATTAAGTTCATTCACTTTAAAACGTATAGGAACCACCATTTCCTCATCTTGCTCGCATTCGAATAGAATCAAAGCACCTTGCTATGGCAAGCCCACCCAAAACTATCCGAATGGTCTCAAGTGTTTTTAATCATGAATTGGCATAAAGAACTTAAAAGTTAAATGAAGGTTCTTTAAAGGTAGATTATAAGCATGTCGAGAAAGATAGTCAAAATCATGCACCGTAAGTTCCCAGAAGATAGGTGAGCCACAAGGACTTCTTAAGTACCAACTCTTCCTTTGACATAACTCTCCTAGACATGCATAATTAGAAATCAACTCTGATTAGGCAACATAATCCCTACCTTTTATAAACAATCAGTTTCCTTTTAAATTTCGCGTATTTATGACTTGTTTCCATAAACAATCATAAGATCCAAAATTTACAATGTCTAAATCTAAACATATTAGGAAACTAAATATCATGTTTCAACTAAACATCTAATTTAAAAAAATATTCTTAACATGTAAGAACAAATAAAACATGCATCGCAATAATTATTAAAATCATATTTTAATCAATTAATCATGCATATTAGTGAATCAATCTAGCATGGACTTATAAACTCAATTTTATAACATCCAGATTTTCGTATACATTGCAATAATTATTAAAATCATATTTTAATCAATTAATCATGTATATCAATGAATCAATCTATCGCGGACTTATAAACTCAATTTTATAACATCCGCATTTTCATATCAACATATCGGATTGTAAACACAATCACAGAATAGCGTAAAATTGAACAAACCGATTCTCGCCGCTTTTGGCTTATTATGTCGCGTGACAACATCAGCCAGAGGCTTGATATGTCGCGCGACGTAACAGCCGCTTAACCTGAATTCCACATGGCTCGATATGTCGCACGACATAGGCAAAATGTGTTACAGGATTTCCGATTCGAACCAATACAGATTACCCAATTAAATCACATAAAACAAATTTTTACGATTTAATTCAGCATAAATTGAAAACGATTTTCACATTGTTTCACATAAACAATTAAAAATTCTTATCACATACAAAACATGCAATAAGCATATAAACAATTTATATCTTAAACCTAGCATGTTAATTCAAACTTAATCATACGAACGGGGCTCTGATACCACCGTTGGGTTTTACGGGTCCATGCGCAGCGGAATTAAGCATTAAAAACATAAAACCCAAGAAGCCCTAGGATCCGTTCTATACAATTAATTTGAATACCTATGAGATAGAATTAAACCAACCTTGAAACGCTTTCCGGTCTTGAGCTATCGAACGATTTGATTATGTGATATCAAATCACAAACTTCGTTCTTCAACTTGCTTGAACTCTAGGCCTTGATCGATGAACGAGCGAAGACCCTCTTCGGTATCCACACCTTTGAATGAATTCAAGAACAACTTCTTGATGATTGCTAGATCTAAAACCTTGAAGAATATTGAGAGAATTTGATTGTGAATTTTGCTTTTAAAATTTCGGCTAGACCTTTAGGTCCGATTAACCCTTGTATTTATACTACAATAGTGTAAATACCTCTTCTAATCGAATTAGGAGAGACAGTGTCAAAAACGCGTATTGGCCTATTATGTCGCGCGGTATATCAAGCCATTGGCTTGATATGTCGCGTGACATAAGTAGCCGGTTCGAGCCTCTCAATCATTCTTCCTCGGGTTTAACCAATTCATTCTAGTTGTGTGTGACCCAATAGGATTACATCATGTTGGCAATGAGTTCGATCATATCGAACCTCATAAGACATAAGCGGACTCTAGCAAGCCATTATGTCTACCCAAATGATGTAACGTAAGAGTTCACGTTTCCAATGGTGTACTTCCATTTCTCCCTTTGTCTCACGATGTCATATTTGAACACAAGTCATGGTCCTTGTCAACTTGTTATTGTTCAATGCTTTCTCGATTCTTGAGTATAATGATAATTCCAATCACATTGGGGTACGGCCATACACTTTCATCATTATCACTCATCGAGGGGCCCAAGCATAACATCTCTCTTCCGAGGGACAAATTCCTTCTTGACTTATCATCCTTCCCATCATGAATCCGATCATGCCAATGATAGCCTTTATAGATATCGTGTTAAGATATCGTTTGACTAAAATCAAACATGACTTTCATCATATGTAAGGTTATGATAGTATTAGGTCTAGGAAATAAATGAAGTAACCGTATGAGATTTAAGTATGACATTTGACCATGACATAAATCTCATGCGGGTCATGTCCAGTCACTTGTTCTCTAACAAGTACCCATAATTTCAATGTGCATCTCTTATGCATATAATCATCACATGATTATCCATTGACAATTATACTAATTTATTCTCTTAATAATTAGGGACAGAGATTATTATAAACAAATATACAAAACATATAATAATCAAATAATAAACATCTCATTGTGATGATGTTGCCATTCGCGGGAAAAATTCGATTTTTGCGTTTCTTTGAAAAACCAAATAAAACCGGAAAAACGGAGTCGCCACGCCATTTTAATTTTGAGGGCCAAAACTTTGAAAAAAGCCCAAGATCAGAGATTTAGATTCGGAGGTCATGTTACGCGTCGGGAGGGACGTTAGTGTGCACCCGACGCGCCTCGTAAAACGAGTCTTCCAAGCTGAAAATCATTTGTGTGTGTGTGTGTGTGTGTGTGTGTGTTGGCCAAAATAAGTTGAAACTCAGAAAAGTAAAAAATTGGGATATCTTTTAAGACTTTAAACTGATCCCATGATTTTTGGAAGATTTTTGGATTGAGATTTGGTACTCAAAAGACCTTTTGAAGTTGAGAGCCATTTCTGCCAGAATGAAAAAGGCAGTGGACCTTTGATTTTGAAAGGGATTCAAGGGTCTTAAAACTTCATAATCTGGATAAACTCAGAGAATGAAAGTTGTTCTAGACACCTTAAATAAAGTTTGTACGAAGGAAGTTTCCATTTTGGAGAAGATTTGAGGGGTCAAAACCTTCTGGAAACCTCAGATATGAGATCTGGATTCCCAGAAGCTGATGAACTAGCCTCTGAAAGAAAATTTGAAAAGAGGAGTTTTACTCACCCAAAAAATAAGGTAAAAATATGTCTGGAAAGCTCTGGATGTTGGCTACAAAAAGTATTTTGTAGTCAACACCAAATTCCAAGTTCATCTGTGTCCAAAAATTAAGACCATGGACTGAGGTCTGAGAAAATTGCTACTGGACAGCAACTTCTCAAGAAAGAAAATATGATTTTAAGGGGGGTTTTGCATCCATGCTTGTCCCCATTTCCCTAGGTTTTGGTTAGTGATCACTAGACATTTTAGTGGTGAATCAACTATACCAAACCATCCTTGGGGTACATTAGGACTAAGCATTTCATTTGCTTGGGGAGGGGATTTTACCCTTTGAAATCAAGATTTAGTGCTTGAAAATGGTTTTTAGGGTTTTGAAAGTGCATTTTTGCAAGTAAGCAAGAAAAGTTTTGAAAATAATGTTGATCTTTGTAGAAGATCATCCATGGAGATGGTCTTCCATGGTGATCTTCTTAGATCTAAAGAAAGAAGATGAAAGAACTACATTTTGTAGTTTGAAGATGCATGCATGGATGAGATTTAGGGTTAGGAAGAGGAGGGTTTACCAATCTTCCTTGTGTTATTGAGTGTTTGGCTTGAGTATATGAGTGTTTAGGGCTTGAATATGAGAGTGAGTGGATGAGTGTGAGTTGGGAAAGATTGGAGAGAAAATGGTGACAATTCTTGAAGAATTCTCACTGTTTTCTCTCTATATTTCGCCAGAGGTTCGGTGCAATTGTGTTCTTCCTCTCTATTTTTGTGACTGGAGGGCTCAATTTATAGCCCTCTGAAAATAGCAAACTCATCCGCGCGGATGGATCCAGCAGCGTGCCTTGTTCATTAAATGCGGCTTGACTTTGGACAAGAAGAATAATCTTTTCAAAATTCAAATTAACGGCCAGTTTTTGTTTCCAGCCATTGCCATTTTTGGTTTTCTTCTTTTGTTTTGCTTTTTAAGATTCTTTTTGAGGTTTAACCTTAAATAACAATGCCCATTTTACCCTCACTTTGTTAGAAATGTTAGGATAGTTAGGAATTGTTAGAAATGTTATAACTTTCGTTAATTTTCTAACGAAAATTCTAACAAGCTCAAATTGGAGCACTTACAGTAGCCCCTCGGCGACGGCGCTTTCGAAGGAAGCGGGGTCGTCGATAAGAGTAAGGCTCCATATTTGGCAGGATGATCGAGTGATCGGGTGGCTGAACCTAGCGATAGGCTACCTACGTATCCCGAATGGGAATCAAGCCAGTCGTAGTTCGGGTCTTTGACCCTGGAGATGATGGCGTTTTAGGTGCCTCGAACCTGATGAGCGAGTTCTACAGTCGTTTGCTGGAAAGAAACTCTGCTGGGGATAAGAGATGACCATTTTCGATCTGATGGCTATCCGCTCTGCTGGGGATAGGAATGACCATTTTCGGTCTCTGCTGGGGATGACTGCGATTTATCGTTTTCTAGTGATAGCGTCTTGGGTGCCTCGAACCTTGAAGATGGCGTTTTAGGTGCCTCGAACCTTGGAGATGGCGTTTTAGGTGCCTCGAACCTTGGAGATGGCGTTTTAGGTGCCTCGAACCCTTGATGATGATGGCTTTTTAGGCGCCTTGGACCTTAATGATGAAATGGCCTTTCGGTGGACTTCGTCTGCTGCCGAAGGAGAGGGTGACCGTTTTGGTCGAGGGGCTGGACCTAATGATAGGCTACCTACGTATCCCTAGTGGGAATCAAGCCCTTTCGTAGTTCGAGTCTTTTGACTATCTTTAGTCGTCGACCCTAAGATTGGACTATTTTTGGGAAGTCACCCTAAGACCTGACTATTTTTTGGGAAGTCACCCTATGATCTGACTATTTTTGGGAAGTCACCCTAAGATCTGACTATTTTTGGGAAGTCACCCTAAGGTTTTGACTGTTTTGGGGAAGTCGCCCTATGATCTGACTGTTTTTGGGAAGTCGCCCTATGATCTGACTATTTTTGGGAAGTCACCCTAAGGTTTTGACTGTTTTGGGGAAGTCGCCCTAAGATTTGACTATTTTTGGGAAGTCGCCCTATGATCTGACTATTTTTGGGAAGTCACCCTAGGGTTTGACTATTTTTGGGAAGTCGCCCTAAGATCTGACTATTTTGGGAAGTCACCCTATGATTTGACTATTTTTGGGAAGTCGCCCTATGGTCTGACTATTTTTGGGAAGTCGCCCCGTGGTTTGACTATTTTTGGGAAGTCACCCTATGATACGACTATTTTTGGGAAGTCGCCCTATGATCCGACTATTTTTGGGAAGTCGCCACGTGGTTTGACTATTTTTGGGAAGTCGCCCTATGGTTTGACTGTTTTGGGAAGTCGCCACTATGATCCGACTATTTTTGGGAAGTCGCCCTATGGTTTGACTATTTTTGGGAAGTCACCCTATGATCTCGACTATTTTTGGGAAGTCGCCCTATAGTTTGACTATTTTGGGAAGTCACCCTATGATCGACTATTTTTGGGAAGTCGCCCTATGATCTCGACTATTTTTGGGAAGTCGCCAATGGTTTGACTATTTTTGGGAAGTCGCCTATGGTTTGACTGTTTTGGGGAAGTCGCCCTATGGTTTGACTGTTTTGGGGAAGTCGCCCTATGGTTTGGCTATTTTTGGGAAGTCACCCTATGATCCGACTATTTTTGGGAAGTCGCCCTATGGTTTGACTATTTTCGGGAAGTCACCCTACGGTCACATTTGTTTTGGGGAAGTCAGCCCTATGGTTTGACTATTTTGGGGAAGTCGCCCTATGGTTTGACTATTTTTGGGAAGTCACCCTATGATCTGACTATTTTTGGGAAGTCGCCCTATGGTTTGACTATTTTTGGGAAGTCACCCTATGATCTGACTATTTTTGGGAAGTCGCCCTATGGTTTGACTGTTTTGGGGAAGTCACCCTAAGGTTTTGACTGTTTTGGGGAAGTCGCCCTATGATCTGATGATAATGTTCTTTTAGAAAAGTAGTTGACTAAGATACGCTTTCATACCTGTGCTGTGCTTACCTGTAGTTGCCGGAAGGACTGAGGCTACGGCTGATGTTGATGAAGAGTTGTTAGGTTAGCGTTCGTGGGACGGTTTCGCCGACGATTTGGCCTTTGTCTTTTTGGAGGCATTTTGACATTAAGGAGGAGTTTGGTTGAGTCTGCATCTTGCTGGTGATCGTCAACCTTGTAGAGGTGGTTGAGCTTGTCTTCACATTGGGACTTCTTGCTTTTGAGAACTTGGTGTCTCTGACCGCGTTGTATTTGAGAACTTGGCGTCCCTGACCGATTTGTATTGCACCGATTTGTATTGAGAGCTTGGCGTCCCCGACCGATTTGTATTGGAGAGCTTGGCGTCTCGACCGATTTGTATTGAGAACTTGGCGTCTCGACCGATTTGTATTTGGAGAACTTGGCGTCCCCGACCGATTTGACCGTCGACCGATTTGTATTTGAGAACTTGGCGTCTCGACCGATTTATTAGACACTCGGAGGTGGTCTTCGTTGGGGGTTGTTTTCATCCATTTGTGGACATTGGGGGTCGTCTTTAGCAAATTGCAGACGCCGGAGCTTGTCTTTGCCAAACTCGTAGATGCCGGAGGCCGTCTTCATCCGTTTGTGGACATTGGAGGTCGACTTTGGTGAAGATCATCCTTGCCGAAAAGGGGATTTGATTTCACGTTTGAATTCCGCATTCGTTAGTGAAGAAGAAGATGCATATATGACATTCATGATGACAGATGCATGCATAGAGCCAAAAATGATTGTGAGAGTATCACCGCATATGTTTGCGAGATGATGCATTTACTTGCTTTCGAAGATGCACCTAGCCTAAGCTTTTGACAGGGAAATTATGATTTATGATCTTCAATTCACTTAGGATTTTTCCTATTGATTCAAGTTTTGTGCATGCTACATGAGCCCTTGGGAGATTTTTGTGGGGATGCATGGTTATGTATGTGTCTGGAGACCTGTTTGGAACAGATTTTGAGTATGTGGGGATGAGAACCCTTGATCGCGATTTAAACAAACGGTTGTTGGTGAGGTTTTGTCAGCAGTATCACATGGACCTCAATTGTGATGAGATTGGATTCGGATCCCGGGTCTTGATTGGAATTTTCTCTCTCAATCTTGGTCATTTGAAGCCGATGCCGATGTGCTCTAGGGCACGTTGATATGAGTGAAGCTTCTTTCATTTGGGTGAGCTGTGACCTCGGCCGAAACCTTATCCGGAGAATGATTTGATGGAATTGCTAATGCCGGGAGAAACCCTGATCTTGAATCCCGATGCTACGGGAGGCTGCCGTGTACCAAGTTCTGAAGCTGAAATTCTTTCTTGATAAAATTTGGGTCCAAAAGACCGTCTTGACAAAGCCCCCGGATCCTGAGTAGGCAAAGCCTGGATTTTGAAGAAGTGACTTGGCGAATCTATCTCGTAGTGAAGAACGCAATGTGGACCCAAGGATGACTATAGAAGTCCCATCTTAAAGAGCTGATACAGGAGAACATGGGAGGACCGCTTAGCAAGCCCCAGCGTGAAGAAACACAAAGCAGTCTTATTGCAGACAGAGTCATCATGTGACCAAGGAGGCACCCATCTTTTCAGATCTTAGTCAACCAGTCAATGGACAAGACTCAGGAATGTTTACGTGCAGGGGCACATCTTTCGAAAAGTGGGAATGAATCCCGATTTTGTGTATACACACTCGCTTTAGGTTTGACTCTTTTGAGAGAGTATAAGCGTTACAAGGTGTGGAAAAGTGTATGGAAGCCCCCGCCGACGTAAAAGACAGTGTTTGGCTCTATTTTCCTATGATGTAGAGAGAGAAGACTTGTCGAGACACTTGAAAAATTGTCTTATTCATGATGATCACAAGGCTGCTTAAAACCCTTTGTTAATGTTCGGGTTATTCAACTCCTAAATCTGATATGAACAAATATTTTGATTAATCACAAGGAGAAAACCAACTGATATCGAGGATCAAGCTCGGAAAGTGTATAGGGACGATCCCTGATAAGACCGGACTTTTTCTTTTTTTTTTTTTTTGAGATTTGTTTGTGATTTCGACCGGACCATTTCTGGTTGCCTACGTTCCCTCCATCATGAAGAGCTCAGGTCGCCGTAGTTCGGGCCTATCCCGAATGAAGAGAGAATGAATGTTGAAATTCGAGGGTCTGAGGACCTTTGGGGATTTTGAGGATTTGGAGGATTGAATAACATATCCCCTTAGAGTGTCCATGAAAGACACGGATGCGAAGCCCCAGTGGGACATCCACGGCAAGTGTTTGTGAGGAGAAATGAAATATGCTCACATGAAGGGAAGGGTTGAATTTGCGCAATCTTTGATTGGTAATTTTGAACCAAAATGGATTAGATTCCAATTTAAGCAAGCAATGAAGCATTAATTTGATCCTGACATCGAGGATATTAGAATGAAACTGCTATCGGGTAGGGACTGTAGTTGGGTTTCCGGGCTTTGATCGGCTATCGGGTGATTTGGGAGATTATGACCTCTTGAGATGAGAGGTCGGCTAGGCCTTTTACTGACTGAACCTCTAAAGATGAGAGGTTGGCTTGCGGGGATGTGTTTGGGAAATCTATGGCGAGGAAGATTGATTGCCTCCAAGAATGAGAGGTCAGATTTTGACTTGGCCAAGGGCAAGGGTAATGGTGATGGGAGTATCCTCTAAAATTGAGAGGATGGCTTAAGATTGGTTTAAGGTAATGATGAGAGGGAGTCCAAGCATATCGACAACTTTTTGCGATCTTGCGAGAATTCAGGCTCCTTTTTGATCATTGGAGAGCTTCTTGAGAAGTCGGGGACTTTTGAAGTTCTTCTTCTTTTTTTTTTTTGCTCTTTTGTTTTTTTTTTTTTTTTTGCTCTTTTTGTTTTTTTTTTTTTTTGTTTTTTTTTTTTGTTTTTTTTTTTTTTTTTTTTTTTTTTTTTTTTTTTTTTTTTTTTTTTGGAAAGCCTCCTGAGGAGTTGAGGATTATCTTTGTCCTTCCTTCATAGCTTGAACATTTTATTCATCGCCGACCCTCGAAGCTAACTTCTTTGGCATTGCTTGGACTTCTCTCGATAAGGAGCAAAGGTGATGGCTAAACAGGGTTTCAAAACATGCCGATCTTGAAATGAAAGGGTAGTGTTTAGTGAGGGTGAGGTAATGGCTTTCCTATGGGTGAAAGGTTTCAACCGCAATCCCTACTGGATGATCTAAACGAGATTTAAGTCTTCATTGCTTGCTTAAGCTTTATATGAAAAAAAGATCCATGCAAATTCATCGAGCAACGAGATGATGATGATGAAAGGGATGTGAGCATATGAGATGCAAGATGGGGAGTTGGTAAGCCCCCATTTGAGAAGGATATCAATTGGTTTTCTCACTCCGATTAGTTTAAATATTAATCATTTTCGAAGAATTAGTGGTTGAGCAGCACAAGTGATCATTTTGGATAAAACCATTTCAATTAAGTGTAACGTGGGTGCGCAAGTGATGTCTCGAGTCTAGCAAGAAGAGAAAAAAGACTTATATTAAAAGTTAGGCATTTAACCACTATGTCCAAAATGGACTACAACGACAAATGTCCAGGAAGGACTTAGGTGAAAGAAAAGTACTAGAACCTACGAAGGTTGACTCAAAAGACTATTTTAAAGATAGGTAGCCCCCAGTCTAGCCGCTCTTTGCTGTTGAACCATGCATCTATTTTTCGATGCTGGAGACGGGAGCTATGCGTACCTTTCCATCGGGATTTCCTTGGCAATCTCTTTCTTAATCCAACCACTTTCATCGCCTGCGATGGCTGATTCACCGACCTCACAAAGGGGCGAGTCAAATTCCATTATGCCCACAAGTCTTGGATCACCAAACTCGACCATGTTGACATTCATGTTGTTAGGGAGCGGGTTATTGATGGTATTAGGCCCTTCAGGCATCTCTAACCTCCCTTGCTCAATCAAATTTTGGATTGCCTTCTTCAGGGGGACGCAATCATCTGTCAGGTGCCCATGGTACTGATGAAAGGCACAATGCTTGGAGGTATCCAAAGGAGCGTTGGGGTTTCTAGGCTGATAATTTTCCAAAGGCCGGAGCAAACCTTCTCTCACCAAACCTCTGAAGATATCACTCAAAGGCATCCCAAAGTTTCTCAAGTCTTGGAGCCGGGATCTGGATGCATCGGGCTTCTTGGGAACAAAGGAAGTGGCATTGTTGGCCCCGTCCCGCGTAGCCGATCGCCTCTTTGCCTTTAGCGAAAGTGAGAGTAGTTTTGGAGGGAGGAGCCCGATATCCGTAGGTGTGCAGCGATCGCCGCCGATTGTAAGCCTTTTCAAACTTAGCCCGGAACTAACCATTGCACGCAAGTCGGCGTAGGGAAGTGGTGAGGAAGCTCTCAAATGCGGCTTCAAGCATGACCGAAAGATGTCTAACTCGCTCCTCGTCGAGGGAGGAATGGCCATTTCACCGAGCTTTAAGTTCCACCTCTTATAGAAATCCCCAATATTCTCATTAGTGGCGCCGCATCGTTGTTTGTGTGTCAACTCGTTTGTCTCCCATTCCAAGTTGGCTTTGTACTTATCTCGTGAAAGTACCGGTAATCTGTTCCCAAGTAGCCCTAGCTTCGTGCCGCAATCGGAAAAACCATTTCAAAGCCCCCGACTTCAAAGAGAGACTAAAGTAATCGGCCAACCGCCGGTTTGTGCATCCCTTAGCCTTCATTGCCAAAGTATAGGTGTCCAAGTGAGATTTAGGGCATGCACTCCCGTCAAACAATTCCAGAGTGGGCATCACAAACTTGTGAGCGGGGGACAATCGAGTCGGGATCCGTAGGCCGAAGAGCGCGTTCTTCTGGCGGTCAATTCAGCGCCTGCGCCTTCATTTCCTTGTGTTGTTCCATGAACCGAGGCCGAGATGAGGGTCTTGTGGCGGAACCATGGCATTCAAGCTAGTGGGTGAGCTAGAGAGGAGCTACCACCGGAGGTGCATCGGTGGAAGGAATACCCGATCCGAGCGTAGGTGAAAACTCCGTCCTGGCCCAAATTACCCCGGGGAGCATGAGTAGGAGCCGGAGCAAAAGGATAGAACCCGCACTTGCCGTTGATTTTCAATCGGCAAGTAGGTGGGGGCAGCCCGATGTGGCCGGATAACTTGGATTTCCAGTGGGGCCCGTAAGTAGGCTTGAGTGCGGGCCGCCGTCCCCGGATTGTTGAATTGCATGGCCGGTTGTGGTGAAGGTGTGTAACCCGGGGATGCTGCGGTCCCGGTGATTCGGATGACACCGGGATGGAGGCTTGGTAACCCGTAGAAGTCTCGAGTGAGGAATGGATTTGTGTGAGGCTTGGTGAACTAGTCTTCTCGAGGAGGGCTCCCGGCGGTCCCGAGAACCAAGTTGTGGCGCATTCGAACTGTGGTCATTCTTTGTGAAGGTCCGGATTGATCGGTTCCGAACTGAGGCGGGATCCCGATTAGTTGTGGCATTCCTAGATAGCCCCAACCATGAGAAGACATTCCGTACCGATTTTGCCCCCACCGATTTGTGCCGTCGGCCGCATGGATCCGGTGGTCTGTGGTTGGGGAGCCGGCCGACCCGAAAATCGAGGAGCATGGGTTCTGGTAGTGGCACCATAGGAGGTGGGTGGCGGCATCTGGTGTAATCGGGGCGGCGAGAGTGGGGTTGACATCCTCGTCTTCTTCCACGGTGAAGGTGCCATCGGGATTGAGGCTGGCGGCCAAACCGTGACTCTTAATAGCCTCCATAAGGCTGTTTAGCCTGTGCTTCTGTCGTAACCTCATACGTTCGCTAACCGATTCCACCGTTGCTCTGTCGAGGGGTCCGGGAGGCGGAGTGACGTTATCCCCATCATTACCGGGCGATGCGGACATTACGAAACCCGAGTCGGAACAAACGGTGAGGCTGACGATGCGCTTGACTCTTCCCAACTGATCAAACGGTGACCCGGTGCCCGAAACCAAGCTTTGTGCGGAGCTGCGGGGGAAAGGACACGGAGGTTCAGATGTTTGGGAATGGAAGGAGGGTAGGTGTTTGGGCTTTTGGCTCATGCAACATGCAGTTATTTGTTCACGTTTACTTAAAACATGTTTTATTATCCTAATCGGTTGGAAAAGATTGCTCTTCTTTTTCGCAAACTACTCTGATTCTGGATCGGTGGGCCCCGTCACTACGTCTATAAGCCCTCGTATTCCACCCGTATTTCGACCTCCCGGGGTGGATAGCCGGCGAGGGTCCTATAGGGCAAGCGGGTCCCACCGACCGAAAGAAAAACGATCCTAAAAGTCTGGCGGGTAATCGAGTCTTAACGAGCATTCGATGTAAATTACGGACAAAGCTGACGTCGAAAGTCAAGATCATGTCCGAGGGCTCGACAAAAAGTCGGCATGATTTGGACTGATAAGCGTCCACGATTGATCTTGACTTGTCGTCAGTTAAGCCGTAATTAGGCATGGAATAGTCATTAATCCTTGATGACTCAGTGTCAATGCTGGGAGTCGTTGTATAATTTGTGCCGCCGAGCCGAAGTCAAGGCGCCGGTCAATATCTTGGTCAAAGTCCGCGGCGGAAAACCGGCGTAACTTCGACCGATTAGGACCCGAAAGATATTGAGTCGGTATGCCGACAAAGGCTTGAAAGGAAAGGTCTATACACGGACAGGGCATGACACATGCACGGACTAAAAACCAACCGGGTCTCGGACAAAGTGTGTCACGGACAAGTGCATGGTCGACACGAGGCTCCATGGGATGTTTGGGTAGTCCTGTGCTCATCCGAGAGGCGTAATAAGACCAAACGGACCGCGACAAGGATTTCCCCGGGTTAAGGACGTAGTGTGCAGTGTACGGTCACGTGCGCGTAGTGTGCAAGCAGTCTATATTCTTTTTCTGAGTAAAATAGAAATTTTTTATGTGTCTTAAAAATATGATGCATGATTTTTTTTTGGAAATTTTCTTTTTTTTTTGAAAATCCTTTTTTTTTTGAATTTTTTTTTTTGAAAGTTTTAATGAGCACATAAGCACGAAAATTCCGACAGTTAGGGACATTATTCCGACAGTCAAAATTTTGACTTTCTCCGAGGCGGCCAAAACAACATGAAAACTGTGCAAAAATCAACACACACACAAAAATGATTTTCAAAGCCGGGACGGAAGCTTGACCCTCAAAAGCTTTTTTTTTGAAAACGGTAATACCGGTACGTGGGATTGTTAGACCACAATTTATCCCCGACTCGTGTTAGGAGGCGATAACGGGAAATTTAGTGGTTTCCACCAATATATCGAATACCATTTTTTTATTAAAAAGCTTAGTCCCCAAATGAGTCGCCACTGTGATGATGTTGCCATTCGCGGGAAAATTCGATTTTTGCGTTTCTTTGAAAAACCAAATAAAACCGGAAAAACGGAGTCGCCACGCCATTTTAATTTTGAGGGCCAAAACTTTGAAAAAAGCCCGAGATCAGAGATTTAGATTCGGAGGTCATGTTACGCGTCGGGAGGGACGTTAGTGTGCACCCGACGCGCCTCGTAAAACGAGTCTTCCAAGCTGAAAATCATTTGTGTGTGTGTGTGTGTGTGTGTGTGTTGGCCAAAATAAGTTGAAACTCAGAAAAGTAAAAATTGGGATATCTTTTTAAGACTTTAAACTGATCCCATGATTTTTTGGAAGATTTTTGGATTGAGATTTGGTACTCAAAAGACCTTTTGAAGTTGAGAGCCATTTCTGCCAGAATGAAAAAGGCAGTGGACCTTTGATTTTGAAAGGGATTCAAGGGTCTTAAAACTTCATAATCTGGATAAACTCAGAGAATGAAAGTTGTTCTAGACACCTTAAATAAAGTTTGTGCGAAGGAAGTTTCCATTTTGGAGAAGATTTTAGGGGTCAAAACCTTCTGGAAACCTCAGATATGAGATCTGGATTCCCAGAAGCTGATGAACTAGCCTCTGAAAGAAAATTTGAAAAGAGGAGTTTTACTCACCCAAAAAATAAGGTAAAAATATGTCTGGAAAGCTATGGATGTTGTCTACAAAAAGTATTTTGTAGTCAACACCAAATTCCAAGTTCATCTGTGTCCAAAAATTAAGACCATGGACTGAGGTCTGAGAAAATTGCTACTGGACAGCAACTTCTCAAGAAAGAAAATATGATTTTAAGGGGGGTTTTGCATCCATGCTTGTCCCCATTTCCCTAGGTTTTGGTTAGTGATCACTAGACATTTTAGTGGTGAATCAACTATACCAAACCATCCTTGGGGTACATTAGGACTAAGCATTTCATTTGCTTGGGGAGGGGGATTTTACCCTTTGAAATCAAGATTTAGTGCTTGAAAATGGTTTTTTAGGGTTTTGAAAGTGCATTTTTGCAAGTAAGCAAGAAAAGTTTTGAAAATAATGTTGATCTTTGTAGAAGATCATCCATGGAGATGGTCTTCCATGGTGATCTTCTTAGATCTAAAGAAAGAAGATGAAAGAACTACATTTTGTAGTTTGAAGATGCATGCATGGATGAGATTTAGGGTTAGGAAGAGGAGGGTTTACCAATCTTCCTTGTGTTCTTGAGTGTTTGGCTTGAGTATATGAGTGTTTAGGGCTTGAATATGAGAGTGAGTGGATGAGTGTGAGTTGGGAAAGATTGGAGAGAAAATGGTGACAATTCTTGAAGAATTCTCACTGTTTTCTCTCTATATTTCGCCAGAGGTTCGGTGCAATTGTGTTCTTCCTCTCTATTTTTGTGACTGGAGGGCTCAATTTATAGCCCTCTGAAAATAGCAAACTCATCCGCGCGGATGGATCCAGTAGGCGTGCACTGTTCATTAAATGCAGCTTCAGCTTTGGACAAGAAGAATAATCTTTTTCAAAATTCAAATTAACAGATTTTTGTTTCCAGCCATTGCCATTTTTGGTTTTCTTCTTTTGTTTTGCTTTTTAAGATTCTTTTTGAGGTTTAACCTTAAATAACAATGCCCATTTTACCCTCACTTTGTTAGAAATGTTAGGATAGTTAGGAATTGTTAGAAATGTTATAACTTTCGTTAATTTTCTAACGAAAATTCTAACAAGCTCAAATTGGAGCACTTACACTCATATAATAATAAATAATGTCAACACATAAGTCTATCAATCATAGGCCTAGGGCATAACACCAACATCACATTCATGGATGCATCCTCAGGATTTCAACAAATCCAGATGGAACCATCCGACCAAGAAGACACCGCCTTCATAACACCCACAGGTATTTATTGTTATATTGCAATGCCTTTTGGACTAAAAAATGCAGGTGCAACATATCAGAGGCTCGTCAACAAAATGTTCAAAGATCAGATTGGGGACACAATGGAAGTATACATCGACGACATGGTAGTAAAATCCAAGAAAACCGAAGATCACATAAGCAACCTATCTCAAGCCTTTGACATCTTGGATTGTTTCAATATGAAACTTAATCCAGCTAAATGCAACTTTGGAATGAAGGCAGGGAAGTTTTTGGGTTATATGGTTACTAAAAGAGGCATTGAAGCTGCCCCAGAACAGATACGTGTTATTATTAATCTGTCGTCACCTCAATCTGTCAAGGACGTCCAAAGATTGACGGGAAAGATTGCTGCACTCACTAGATTCATTTCAAAATCCTCGGATCGATGCAAACCTTTCTATGATATTCTAAGGAAGAACAAGAAGTTCCAGTGGGAGAGCCAACATGAAGAAGCCTTTCAGGAGCTCAAAACTTACCTGTCGACACCTCCGTTATTGGCCAAACCCCAGGAGGATGAACATCTCTACATCTACATAGCAGTATCAGAAGGTGCTGTAAGTGCAGTCTTAGTGACAGAATGAGATGGTAGTCAGCAACCCATCTACTATATAAGTAAGACACTCTTAGATGCGGAGACCAGGTACTCTCATTTACAAAAGTTAATTTTAGCTTTAATAACTGCTTCTATTAAATTAAGACACTATTTTAAAACACATACTATAATTGTACGCACTAACTATCCTATTAAGAATATTATGAGAAAACCAGAGATGTCAGGTCGAATGGCGAAGTGGTATGTACAATTAAGCACATACGACATTAAATATGAGCCCAGAACAGCAATTAAATCCCAAGCACTAGCTGATTTTGTGGCTGATTTTAGTCCAACCATGCAACAAGAGGTGGAATTGGAGGTACATCAACTTCAAGATGATGACGTCCTGAAGATATGGACTCTCTACACTGATGGTGCTTCTAACATGAGAGGTACAGGTCTTGGAGTTGTACTAAAATCGCCACAAGGGGACATAATACCACAATCCATCTGTTGCAGTTTCAAGGCCACTAATAATGAAGCAGAATATGAGGCATTAATTGCAGGTTTAACAGTAGCCCAGGACCTAGATGTCAAGCATATTCGGGTGTTTATGGATTCTTTGCTAATTGTTAACCATTACAACAGATCCTACATAGCGAAAAATGCTAAGATGATGACATATTTGGAAATCGTAAAAATTCTTTCGGCCAAATTCAAGTCATTTTCCTTGGAACAAATCCCACGAGAAGAAAATTCTCAAGTAGATGCCCTGGCAAACTTGGGTTCAGCCTTCAAGAGCATTACGCAGACAAGTATCCCAATTGTGCATATTGACATCCCAGCAATTGATCATCTTGAGATGTTCGCTCGAGATGTTGACGTACCCTCCTCTCCAGCAGCAACCTCTTGGACAGCTCCTATTATCAAGTATCTCTTAGATGATACGATCCCAGCCGAGGAGAAAAATGCTAGAGCCTTCAGGGTAAGAGTATCTAAGTATTTACTTATTGATAACCTCTTGTTTAGAAAATCTGCTGCAGGTCACTACTTAAGATGTCTAGAAGCAGATAGAGCCCTTCAGGTTCTCAAGGAGCTGCACGAAGGACAATGTGGAAATCATATCGGAGGCAGAAGTCTGTATACCAAGGCTCTAAGAATGGGCTATTTTTGGCCCACAATGAGAAAAGATGTCGTTGACTACGCAAAGAAATATGATTCCTGTCAACGACATGGGGACATCCTACACCAACCGGCTGAACTACTACATCCTATCCTATCGTCCTGGCCGTTTATGGTTTAGGGAATGGACATCGTAGGAAAATTACCCAGGGCACCAGGTGGAAGAGTATTTCTACTGGCTATGACAGACTACTTTTCTAAATGGGTAGAAGCTGAGGCGTACGTACAAGTTCGTGATCGAGAAGTTATATCTTTTATCAAAAGAAATATATTCAGCCGATTTTGGATACCTTCAGAAATAATTTGTGACAACGGCTCCCAATTCATTAGTAAGAAAACCCAAGATTTCTTGACATCTTGGGGAGTCAAGATGGTGACATCTTCACCTGTTCACCCTCAAGCCAATGGACGGGCGTAATCTAGCAACAAAATAATCATAAGCAACTTAAAAAGAGACTCGAACCAGAAGAAAGGACGATGGGCGTAAGAGTTACCAATGGTTCTATGGGCCGACGTAACGACATCTAAGAACGCCACCGGTCAAACCCCTATTCACT
This sequence comes from Adenophora triphylla var. japonica, assembly GCA_022495995.1. Taxonomy (NCBI): domain Eukaryota; kingdom Viridiplantae; phylum Streptophyta; class Magnoliopsida; order Asterales; family Campanulaceae; genus Adenophora; species Adenophora triphylla. Next base: position 626,729 of record JAFEMH010000632.1, on the reverse strand, counting down.
TGTATTTGGAACAGAATCGGTTATTCCGGCGAAATACTTGTACCTACGGCGGATACGCTTTGTTGACATCTCGAACATAATAAGTACATCTTGATACATGACTTAGATATCGTGGACGAATTAAGGGACATGGCCAAAGTTCGCATGGCAGCATATCAACAAAGGGTAGCCAGATCTTACAACAAAAATGTAAGGATTAGAAGGTTTCAAGTAGGAGATTTAGTCCTACGAAAGGCATTCCAAAATACAAAGGAGCTTAATGCAGGCAAGCTCGCCCCAAAATGGGAAGGACCCTACCTAATAGATGCACAGGCCGGGAAAGGAGCATATCGCCTGGCGACCTTGGATGGCCAAATGATACCACGAAGTTGGAACGCCATTCACCTTAAAAGGTATTACATCTGAACGAAACCCCGCTTAAAATCATCTCTTCCCAGGTATGGATAATCTTTTATTTATTGGTAACCTTTTATTTTTCTATGTACTCTTTCATTTACTTCATTATTAATCAAGATGTCACTAACACACCTTGTGGAGAGACGTCAACCTTAGTTGGCGTCCGTTTTTAACATGTTTCTGTCTTATGAGGTGTTGACATATTTACATGGGGACATGTCGAAAGTACGCAAAGAACAACGAATTCTTCTCCGTCAGAGACTGGCCATCTCTTCTTAAGTAAAGGTACACCATCCCTTCTAAGGTTTAAAGAGTTAATTACCTCTTTCTTAAGATGTTAGGTTACCACACCTTCGCCTGGAGCGCAAGTTATCTCTTTAATTGAGGTGTGGGGTGGGCCTATATGGGTAAACTCATATAGCTTACCCATTCCCACTCGCTTAAATGATTGATCTTACGTATTATTCTTGTGGTTATGACATATACATGTCATCTTAAGTATCTACAGCTTTGACATACTATCATGTCACCTTACGAGCATAACAAATAACCATACAAAGAAAAATTTCATCCAAAAGAAAACAAGCCTTGACATGCTTGAAAACTACTAAACCTTAACTAGATTAAAGTTACCATAAAAGCATCCAAACTACCAAAGTTAAAGTGCAAAAGTGTTGGACCAACCCAACACGTAAAAGAAATTGTCTTTGGTCCTTATGGACCCATTACATAACCAAATAAAAATTAAAATTGTCTTAAGGGATTCCACCCCAGTAATATCATCCAAAAACCAAAACAGAATTGTTTTACCTTTTTCAAGTGGCATCTGCCGCAGGTGTTGCTTGGGGAGTGACTTCTCCAACCTCTGTTGCATCCTTTACAATCGCTTCATTTGGGTTTGAGGACACCTCACCTTCATCCACTGGTTCTCCTGTCAACCTGGAAAAGTGGGCACATTCCTTATCAAGATCCCAACTCTCAGCCTTCCCTTCTCGAAACTCCCTTATCATCTTGATCTTACACTGGGAAACAGTCTTAGCAGCAGCCAACTTGCAAGAACCTTTAACCTCCGCAATCTCCTTAAGATGATCCTCCTTGCTTTTTGCCAAGCTATTCAGTAAGTCCTTTACTGTTTGCTCCTGCTCTTCTAATGACTTGCCTTGTTGCTCCAGGGTCTTCTCATGCACCTTCACCTTGTTCTCTAATACTGTCTTCTCCTTCCTAACCAAAGCAATGTCAGCTTTTGACTTCTTCTTTAGCATCTCAATTTCTTTTACCAAATCCTCTACATACCCTACAGTCTGAAAAATAATAACTCGACATCACTATATGTTATAAAAACTTTTTGAGTTAGTCAAATCCAATTAACAACATCTTACCCCAGTCGTATAACTCATGTATTTCTTCTTGAAATCCCCTACTGGCATTCCATCAAAAGAATCTCCAACTTCAACCACCTCTTCTTGACTGGCCTTTCTCTTCTTCACCCTAGAACCAATACCCGCACTCTCATCTAAAGCCGGAATCTTATTGGGAGCAGGTGGAGGTTTCATCTCTATCTTCAGAGCAGTGCCTTCGAACATGGCTTCAATATCGTCAAGATCAAAATCCGATCCTGAAATAACTGGTTTGGAAACTGCATTGACATATGAAGATTGTCAAGAAATGTAGTAAATCAGATTGATAAACTAAAGTGAAAAGACAAACATGCTTACTTGTAGACATAATGGCAGAGGTGGAGGCCTTTTGGTCTTCCGGGACAACCAGAGACGATTCCAGGAGCCCCTTAGGAGATCTTTTGTCTAAAGGGAGCTTGAAAAATTTGTCAATCTTGCTTAAAGTGTCTTCAGCCGGTGGAAATAGTTCACCCCAGTCGATATCTGCATAAAGGTAAGAACAATTACGATTTCAGTTTGTTTCAAGAACAAAAAATCACAAAGTTAGGAATTCAAGTACCTCCCTTGTTCCATTTGCTTGATATCTCATCCCCTTCTCCAATGGATGCCCTATCAACAAAGAAAAATCTATTCTTCCATCCCCTATCACTAGAAGATGTGGTGCTCATCAAGGAGTTCCTACCTGACCTTTTCTTAAAAAGATACCTTTTTGAACCAAAGGGTTGGAGATCATACGAATACGCTATCTCATGAAGCCCTAGATTTAACCCATTTTCCCTGTTCATTTTGATAACAAAAGCAAAAACTCTCCAAGCCATGGGCATCAGTTGAGCATAGGCAAGATGGGTCTTTTGAAAAAACTCAGAAACCAGCGACGGAAAGGGGTAACTAAACCCTAGAAGAAAAGGATATTCGTGAAAAAAATCCATTTGGCGGAAACGAAGTCAGATCTAAGGTTTACAGAGAAAGGATGAAAAATCGCACCCTTGGGGAAGTAACATTGTTGTTTTAGTGATTCTATTTGAGTATCACTAAACAAACAAGTCTCTTCATCCGGTTTTACAAGGATATTTTCACAAACGAAATCGGTAAGACTAACCTCTAGGGGACCTTGTGGGGATGGGACACTCTTAGATTTGAACGAAGACCACCTGGTCCTACCCATGGTTGACAGATGAAAGAAAAGAAGTAAACAATGGAAGAAGATAAGAAACGGAGAAATTTTACCTTGAAGAAGAACAGCGTCGTAAGCAAGCAGGGGTGAAAAGGATGCTTTGAGAAGCCTAATAATCCTTCCAAGCGGTTATTAAAAAGAAAAAGAACTCTTTTTTTCGAAAAAAATACTTTTTCCTAAGCATTTCACCCCAACCGTCCATTGTCGCCACGTATCCCTAAACCGTCCCATCAGGCAAAGCTAGCAGTTGAGCATTTAATGGGGAGAAAAACATTTGCCTCTTCAATTGCCAACATAGTCAAATGTTTTTGGGGACAAATTGTTGTGGGTATTTTTCAGCATGGTGACATCTTCAGTTGATCCTGCATGTCAAGATGTTATTCCACTGTAAGTATTATTTTAATATTTACTTATTTGATATTTCCTAATATCTTTATTCTTATTTTCCAGTAATTAAGAGAGAAGAATACGGGATATTTTCCTAGCACGATCAATACAGCTTCAACGGCAAAGAAAGACTTGGTCTCATGGACGTTGAAAAGGATAAAGATCATCTCCGGAATTGTAGGAACAAACTCTTACCCTTTCTTATATTTAAGGGGAGGTGGAGACGGAAATACACACACGTTCTTATATGCACACACTCTACGCACAAGTTGATTGTAATCCTCTCCATCCTCTTCCGAAGTTGTAACTCAAATATCATAGTGAAACTTTTAAGGTTGGAGACCTAACTCCCGGGGTTTTTTCCGAAGAGGTTGTCACCTCCAAGGTTTTCCTCGTTAACAAATCGTGGTGTCATTCATTCTTTTCATGTCATTGTTCCATTTATTCGAATTCCACAGTCCCCTCCTTAGTATTTAAATCCACACACTTGTCAAAGTCAAGATTCAAACTCTATTGTTTTTTCTACTAAAACAGTGAGGTTGATGTTTCAACTCACTACCAACATAAAATATAATTCCTAAAGGGTCACACACAAAAGAACAGGTTAAAAATGGCTAAAAGGTTGAATTTTGGGCTCTGGGGATGACTCTGGCACGACTGATGCTTCAGGGGATGAGTCGTGCCCCATTGGCCCAAGTCGTGCCTTGTGAAGGGAGGACAGAATCAGAGAGGTGTCAAAAATGGACGAGTCGTCCCCTACGGGACGGGTCATGCTCACAACTCGTGCCAATAAGCACGACTCGTGCCCTGTTGATTTGACAAGCCTTTTTTATGGCACGAATTGTAGCACGACACATCTATCCATAAGGCACGACTCGTGCTCCTGGGGACGAGTCGTGCCAGAGGCTAAATTTGGTCCGTACTGCAATTCCTTTGCTATTTTGGTTTGGGTTTTTGACTAGGATTCTCTCCTAAAAGTTAGGGATTTATACTTAGTATAAATAGGAGCTTTGGTCAGCCAAAACACATCTAATTTTTGGTTCATGAAACACAAAATTGAGATCTAGATTTAGAATCAAAAGATCAAAATTCCTTTTTGCCATTGATTATTGAAAATCAGTTTCAATAATTGGGATCATCTAGCAATCAATCAAGAATCGTTCTTGGTCCGTTCGAGTGTGGATTACCGATAGAGGTTGATAAGCTAATCACCAAAAGCCTGAAGCCTTCAAACATCGATTCTTTACAAGATAATGAACAAGGAGAAGATCAAAACCAAGTTTCATCAACGGTTAGAAGATTCGAAGGTTGTTCATCGATTCTAATAGGATTTGAATCCTTGATCCATTTTGAAAGATCAACATAATCGCATTAAGGAACGTAAACTCTATTTCATGGTTTTAACTATTCATGTTAGACGGATCATAGGGCTAGAGTTTTATTGTTATTTTAAGTTCTTCTGCTGCATTTGTAACCCCAAAACCCAACATGAGGATCCTGCACTTCCCAGAGATTATCCTCTCCCCCGCACTCGCTTGGCATTCGAAGGCATTGGTGGTTCTCGTAGGCGGCTGACGGTTCCTATCCCGGATTAGGCAAGGCCTCAATATTGAGTTGAACCTTCGGTGAGTGTTTTGTTTTGCTTTTCTATACTTGTAGTAGCATTTTCCAAATGTTGCATCAGTGCTGTCTGTCTGTCTTTTGACGGCTTTCCTAGTTTGTAGGTTTCTGGCCGTACTTACGATCAGGTCGCAAGACGTCAGGGTGGGATGACCGGCCTTGCTAGGAGGCTTGTGGACATCCTACGGTGCGGTTCTCGGAGGAGTGGGGATGTTCATGAGACGATGCCTTCCCGGCCGTCTGCTGTGAGAGACTTATCTGTTTCCACGGCTGGTAGCACATATACAGGGCGGGGTTTTATCCAGTTGTCTGGCGAGACTGCTGGACTTGGAGCTCGCCACTCCTCGTATTCGGGATACGAGTAGGGCTCTCCTCGGGAGCACATGCGCGAAGCTGTCACTTCTCGTACTTCGGCCTTGACGAGTTTGCGGATTATTTGTCTACCGCGGATCTGGCTGCTGCGGGGCATTATTTTGAGTGCTCGGATAACGAGCGACTCTGAGTAGTCCCATTGATTCTTTTTTTATAGACAATTATGTGCACCATCTGTAACAGAATATTGTATTGTACTTGAAAGGCCCTTGGGGTAAACTTTTATACATTTTGGAGTATTTATTTTGATTACTTTTTACTTATTCATGGCAGATAAGAAAGTAGGTTGATTAAAAATAAATAATAACATGACATGCATTGAATAATAAAATTTAAGCTGGCAAAATTTATAACTATATGCACTGTTTTTTATTAATTGCACCGTTGCACGAGCCCGGGGCCGATGTGATGTCGGCAATGAATGATTTGATCACGGGTTAATATGCTTTGGTCAAGGCTTGAACAGAAGTGCCTTTGGAAATGTCGAGGGACATTGGTGCAGCAGGCTGCAAAGTTGACTTGGTCAATTGGAAAAACAGGCCGGTCGGCCTATGTCTCCATTTCAGTTTGTTTAAATTGCAGTCCAGTTTCTGCAATTTGGAAATCTCACGCTTGTTTGTGAAGCTGTATTTGGTTTCTCCCTTAAATTCTTTGAAGTTCCCTTTGTTACCCAATGGCCACGTTTCAAAGGTTGTCATCTCAAATGCAAGAATGTTTTTTGGAGAGGTTCCAGACGTGGGTACGGCACTACACGAGGCAGAATAAGGGATTTTTTGAGGGTTGTCATAGGATGAGGGCGGTTTGGGCTTTGAAGGAGCTTGTGTCGGATTGGGATCTTCTGATAGCTGTGGCTCATTTCTGGGATGAAAGGAGACATGTGTACAGCTTCTCATACGGCGAGATCACGCCCACGCTTGAGGATCTACGGGCGATCCTTGGAGGACCTGAGGCGGAGCAGATTGTTCTTCCTTTGACGGGCGACCTGACCACCATTGAGAAGTTAATGTCCCTGCTTGGCATTTCGACTGAAGAAGTATGCGGGATGCTGATACCAAATACGGATCATGTTGACATTTTGGGGCTGCCCGATAGATTTACCGGTGTTGATGGGAGCATTTATGTGTGGGACGCTTTTGCTCTGTGTGCGATTGCTACTTTGTTCACATTCACGTCATTGGGGGTGTGCCACCACAGAGTTCTGGACCTGGTGAGGCAGTGCCAGAGTAGAGGAGACATCGTGCCTTTGATCCTGGGCAAGACATTCCTTGGCATATGTCGGATGGCGACCGGTAGCCGATACATGTGGGGAGGGAGTCCCGCTATGCTTACATTGTGGATGAGGGAGCGGTTGCAAATGATGCCCGAGGTACCAGCGACATGTGATGCTTGGTCTTTCTCTCGGCGACCCTTGGTGATAGGAGGCAGTCAAGCTGACTTGGAGCTTTGGATGGCCAAACTCTGCACGCATCGTCTGCTATGGTGGGTTCCTCACTGGTGCTGCGGCAGGAGGGTCTTCTCATTGTCAGAGTTCCGGGGCTGTCCTAGTCTTCTTTCTACATTCCGTGTTTGGTACTGCGGCAGTTCGGGCTGGAGCAGGTTCCGTTGACGGGCTTGAGTGATACCGCTCCCTTTGAGGTGGGATCGCTCTTTATGGAAGACCCTTCGACGTCATTGCTTTTCATGCGGTTGTGGCAATATGCGTCTTTTCCTGCCAGGATTCTCTTTCACCAGAGAGGGGGCACTGTTCTATCCACTCGGTATTTAAACTGGTACGAGGAGTGTATAGGGGAGACACAAATGGCTCTTCTATGGAGATGAAGTGAGCTATTGGGCCTTGGCCGCCGTAACAGCTCGACTTTGAGGAGGGCCGAAGCGATGGCTAACCCTCAGGATTGTACCAGGGATGATATGGCTGACTATGAGGCCAGTGCTAGTCAAATGGCCGATCAGAGCATGGATATGATGAATCGAAAAGAGGCAGCTCGTTATAGAGCTAGGGAAAGGGCTGCGTTGGCAGCCACTGGTTTGACAGAGGAATCGGGAAGGGTCCTGGAGCCAGGTCGAAGGATTACGGGGATATTCCTTGTAAAGGCAAAGAATACCCGCCGTGGGAAAGGGAAGGGGAGGAAAGATGAAGGACCGAGTATGAGCGAATAGGTTGACCTTGCTGTTCGGAATATCCACCCACTGTCATTGCAGACACATTAAATTGATTAATATTTTATTGTTGTTTTGCTAGCGTGTAGCTAGTCAAGAGTAGACCGTGCTTGAACACATCAAAGTTTGTTTTAACCGTAATGAATCTGTAGGTTAAATTTAAGAGTTTTTCGAAACACAAGCGATTGGTGTTGTATTTCAAAATTTATTTTTTTTTAGACCGAACAAATAATGGATGCCTACGTTCCCCTTTTACAATTGGACAAAGGGGCTCAGGTTACCGTAATTCGATACTTTTAGGTGAAATTTGAGAAAAAGACAAAAAAGTGTGACCCTGTTTTTTACCTAGATCATTTTTGGGAATGTATCTAGTTGGGTATTACACTTTTAGCACTTTGATTTTAATTAGTGGTGGTATATGGGGAAGGAGAGTTGACTCGTGTTCTTCCACAAACAAAGTATCTGCGGAGCTTGCTTCCGTTTACTGGATTATCGAAAGGATTTTTGTCCAAATCTGCTAACTTCATGGCTCCTCCGGAGAAGATTCTTTGTACCATGAACGGGCCTATCCAGGTAGGTTCCCACTTTCCGAGGGGATTGGTCTGTGTAGGAGGCTTTTCCTTAAGTACCAAGTCCCCTTCTCTAATGTCTCGGATCATAACTTTCTTATCAAATGCTCGGGCCATTCTGCTTTGGTAGGCACGAGTATGTTCCATGGCCTTCGATCTGCGCTCGTCGAGTTGAGCTAGTTCATCGTGACGGCTTTGGAGCCATTCGACTTCATTGATTCCATTTTCCAAGAGGACTCGGAGGGATGGAATTTCCAATTCAACTGGTAACATTGCTTCCATTCCGTATGTGTGTGCGAAAGGAGTCTCCCCTGTGGCAGTTCTAACTGATGTTATGTATCCCCAAAGGGCTAGATGTAGCTTTTCAGGTCAATCCCGACCTCTGACGGCCATTTTTCTGATTATTCTTGCAAGAGACTTGTTTGCTGCCTCTACTGCACCATTAGTCTGTGGTCTGTAGGGAGAAGACTTGTGGCGTGTAACTCTGAACTTGATCAACAGTTGGTCACAATCTCCTTCAAAGTGGGTCACATTGTTGGATATGATCTCGTTGGGCACCCCGTATCTGAACATGATGTTCTCTTTTATGAACTCAGCCACCTTCTTAGAATTCAGTACTTTGTATGATCTGGCTTCTACCCATTTGGTGAAATAGTCAATTGCGACTAATATAAACATGTGACCATTTCTCCCTGGTGGAATAATTTTGCCGATGACGTCGATTCCACATGTGGCAAAAGGCGATGGTTTAGTCATGCAGTAGAGCTCGTGAGGAGGAACGTGATTGAGGTTGGAGAACTGTTGACATTTGTTGCAGCTTCTGACAAACTGGATGCAATCTATTTCCATTGATACCCAATAGTAACCCATACGGAGGATGATCTGTGTCAATGCTCTGGCGTTCACGTGCGGACCATAGGTTCCGTTGTGAACTTCGTTCATCAGCTTGCTAGCTTTTTCTTTATTTACACACCGGAGGAGTGGTACTTGATGGCTCTTCTTGTATAACATACCCCCCAGAATGACAAAATGGGATGCCAGGCATTTTAGGGCCATCATGTTTTTGGCTTTGATCCCTTCTTTGTATTTTCCATCTTCATTTGTGAAGGAAGGTTCTCCATTGTGGAGGTACTGGTAAATTTGATTGTACCAGGGTTCGTCGATCGGTTCATGTTCAACTTCGATCTCACAGCAGTAAGCGAGGGTTTCCCATCTGCCTATTCTGAGGGGTTTTACTGATTTCCCTTCGGGATTTTCAACGAGAGATGCTAGGGTGGCCAGGGAATCTGCGAAGTGGTTCCTGTCTCTTTGCAAGTAGTGGAAAGAGATGTCCTTGAACTGAGCAATGAGTTCCTCCATGTACGTGTGGTACTTCTGGAGGCCAGAATCTATTGTCTTCCATTTGTTGGATACTTGATTGATGACCAATGCTGAGTCTCCATATACTTCCAGTTCTGTGATGTTGCGTTCAAGAGTAACTTCTAGGCCTGCTGCTGCGCAAGCTTCATATTCTGCTGCATTGTTGGTTGCTTCAAAATTCAGTTTAATGGCTATGGGAGTGTGCTCATCTTTAAGATCGACCAGGAGCATTCCAATACCATTTCCCTTCTTGTTGGCTGCCCTATCGAAGAAGAGTTGCCAGCAGTTTGCGCTGTTAAGTGAGAAGATCCCGTCATATGGAAACTACGGATCAGGACCCTTGAGTTCACTGCTTGGGAAGTCTGCCAGTTGATCTGCCATTACTCGACCCTTTGTTGATTTTCTGGTTATGTACTTGATGTCAAATTCAGCCAGAAAGAATGACCACTTGGCTAATCTCATTAATAGATATGGCTTGTCGAAGAGATATCTGACGGGGTCCATCTTGGAGACCAGGAGCACTGAATGTGACTGCATGTAGTGTTTCAGTTTCTCGACTACCCTTACCAAGGCGGTACAAGTTTTCTCTAATGCTGAGTAGCTGAGTTCACTTACCTGAAGCTTTCGGCTCACGAAGTAGAATGCATGCTCAACTCTGGAATCTTTCTGTTCTTGTGCTAGCATAGCCCCAATTGACGTGTCTGTCACTGTCAGGAACAGGAGGAGTGGCTTATCTTCATGTGGCGGGAACAGGATTGGGAGATTCACCAAGTATTCTTGATTTTCTCAATGTCTGTCTGGTATTCGGCGTCTAATTTGATGTCAGCATTTTTCTTCATTAGTTTGAACATTGGCTCCCAGAGAGATGTCGGCTGGTTGATGAAGTGGCTGATGTATTGAGTTCTTCCCATGAAGCTTTTTACTTTTGTCAGTGACTGCGGTGGCTTCATGTCGATGATGGCCTTGATTTTGTTGGGATCTGCTTCGATGCCTCTTTCTGTAACCATGTAACCCAGTACTTTGCCTTGCTTGACGCCGAAGGTGCACTTTGAAGGGTTCATTCTCATGGAGTGCTTTCTGAGTCTGTTGAAGAACTTTCTTAAATCTGTCATTATGAGTACCCTAATCCAATTCGCGACACTTTATAAGTGCCTTTTAATGTAATAAAACTGTAATATGGGCATTTTGGTAAATTTCTGGTCCATTCCGAGACTTCCGAGAACTTTTTATAAGTTTCTTGCGAAGAAAGTACTTTTAGGTCTTTTTTTCATGCAAAAGGACCTATAGAAAATTATTCATTTTGGACCTAGGAGGAATTATCCCGAAATGTTCCAGAACAGGTTGATTGGTGCCAGAAATAGTTATTGGCTCGTCTAGTCGTGCGACAAAACGAGCCATGGAAAACACAAGCGTTAGATCGTGCGACTCAAGTTGCCACTCACCAGCATATTATAAATAAGACCCTCCCCCTCTCATTTCTGGATCCTTTCCAGCCTCCTTAAGGTCACTCTGCCAAAATATGCCCAGAAGCTAGTCTCTCTCCTAAAACACACACAAACACACACCAATTCTCTCATCTCTCATTCACATTCCATTCTCTCCCTCTCATACACTTCACACACATTGGAGATCCAAGTCTCCTATCCTCTCTAGTTTCTAAACCCACATCTGCAGCTAAATCGAAGGTCCCTACACCTAACTTGGTGTAGAGATTGTGGATCTTCAAGGGTAATGAATTCCCTTCCTCCATACCTCTTTTCTATTTGCTCTTCTCATAATTCATGCAATTTCTATTCATTTGGTTTTTTAATTAAGCTCTATCTGCTTTAATTGTTAAATTACAATCGCAATATCTCTGTTTAAATCACATTGTTTTGTATCATTTCATGCTTATGAGTTAATTTGGTGTGATTGTGGCTTGTTTATCAAGGGAGTGTGGATCACCCCATATCCATACCCACTTAAATGATTGGATGTTGATTCGTTTGTCCTCTATTTAGATCTCTGATGTAATTCGACCTGAATGGTCCTTCGTTCATTCTGTAATTCAATTCTGTAATGGTTTATGCGTGTGTTTTCCTGTGTCATGTGACACAATCTACATATGGCTTACTGTGTCACGCGACACAACCAGCCAAGCAGATCCTGTGTCACGCGACACATCTTGCCACTCTGCAGAAGCCACTTTTCAATTGTAATCTGTTCTAAGATTTGTAACTGGAATGTGGCCCCCCTTTGTACCAAATAGTTCACAAGATGTAATTCTCTCATTTCATCAATAAAGCAAAGCATTAAAAAGTATTTTATTACATATTCTGTCTCACACATTTAGCATAAACCTATTTTCAAAAGTGGGTCAAACTTTCATTCATGTTCAACATCTTTCTCCTTCATTTGTTGTGTGTTTTTGTTGTGTGATATTTTGTGTGCTTAAATGCTTTGTGTGCTTTGTTTCCTTGGGATTCTGTATGCTTCTTTTGTTCTCTGTTGCTTGGTGATGAGCTATTGCATAGGCTTGGAGGCTAGGGGCTGGTTCTGATTTTTGTTCAGATTCTGGAAATATGGCTTCTTTTGTCACGCGACAGAACTTGCCTCATCAGTCCTGTGTCGCGTGACAGCATTTGCCACTTTGCAGGTTTTGGTTTCCAGTTCAGGGGTGATTGTGGGCAGTCCCCATGATTAAGTTTATGATCATTTGATTATTGTATCTCTGTGGGGTATGTGTGGTTTTCCTCTTCTCCCCATTCTCAAAATAAAAAAAAAATAAAAAAAATCATTTTTGTAAAATAAAGGAATCTAGTCACCCGCACACTACTTCACTAGATCTAGAGCCCATTTGGTGCGATTGACGGCATCGCGGATGGTGATGTATGTCACCTATGCTTGAGCGCCTAAAATCAATCCTATCCCCCTAGCGCATCATGGGTGGAGCCACACATTTCAAGCTTACCCAGCGGTTGGTTTTTGACACAGCATTTTCAAATGTACTAAAATGAATTGTTTCAAAATTTATAATGGGCTTTCGTACCTATCCAAAAACCTAGCACGTGTGGGCATGTTGCCATTGCAACATGGTATCGCGTATGGACATGTCGCTCTCACGACATGTGCTAATGAGAGATCATGTCGCTTTGTCAACGTGCACCGACGAGAGGTCATGCCGGATTTTTCCTTGAATTTCTTCAGGAATACCCGTCATGCTGCCCAAATTTCCCCAGAAATTGAGATTGCTCGTTCGTCCCATAAATGCTTCGGTTTTATTTAGGTATTATTGCCTATTATTTATTTTTGATCAATACATTTGGTGTATTTTTGGAAGGTGTGTCCCTAGGTTCCCGCGAAGTTTAAATTGCGAGAATAAAGGTTTAGCCTTTTCCAATCGTTCCTAGGACTTAAAAGACACTGATTTCTACTTGAACGCAAATAAAATGCTTGCATGAGTCAATCTCATTTCCCATTCTTCCCTCTCCCTTACCTTCTCAAGGCTCTATCCTCTACCACCTTATCAACACCTCTTTACCTCTACAGCTACGACAAGTTGGGCGTGTGCTCCTGTTCCCGGTGTTCGATTGGTCCGTATTCCCGAGACGGAGACAGTTCAAGTGTTCGAGTATTATTCTTCACCAGATTCAGAATCCAAGATGTATGGTACAGAGAATGTGTTGTTCTCCCAGTCTGGAGTTTCATCTGCTAGGGATCAGCCGGGCTTGAATGATATGTCTGTTGTTGAGTTGCGAGCTTCCCTTGAGGCCGCCTCGGTTCGTGAACGTGAGGCTCAATTGCTCGCCCAAGCTGCACGAGCTCGAGAACAAGTTACACGAGCTGCTAAGGCTAGAGAGGATGAAGTGCATGCTAAGTTTGAGGAAGCAATGCACAACCAAGGTATTGCTGTGATTCATCGTGTAGACGGTTCTTATGAGGAAATCACTGATGCTAATGATAGTGACCTAGGAGTCAGGAATGCTCGGTTTTGTCTGCTTAGATTGCAATCTTTAAGTGATTCTCAACCTCAGTTTCAGCAAAACTCTCAGGGTTTTTGGATCGCAAGCTCTCAACAGCAAGGCAACTTCCAGTATGGTCAATTCCCGGGTCCTCGAGTGCAATATGGTTCTCAGTATCAGTTCTCTGGTAGCCAGTTTAATCGTGAAGGATTTCTCCAAGTTCTTGTTAATCAGTCCCAGTTCCAGGGTGGATTTTCTCAATCTATGATAGGCGCATCTCTTGGCTTTGGTTCAACTCAGTATTTGGGGTCAGCTTCGTATCTAGCAGTCAGTATTCCATTTCAAAATCTGTCAATCCAGAATGCTCAATTTTTTCCGCTATCCGGAACGAATCAGTTTGAATATGTGTCTGCTCCGATACCAAGTTCAGTTAGCTTGTTGAATAATAACTTGAATGTTCCAAGTACTTTTGGTTTGCCATCAACTGCTTTGCCAACAGTACATGCTTGTGAGAATCTTTTCTTCCAATCGACCGACTCTGTGCCTTCCTCGATTGTGTCTCCCACTATTCCTCAAACTTCTAATATCACTCCAGAAGTTGCCATTCTGTGGGAACAATTTAAAGTGATGCAGCAGCAAATTGATGAGTTAACTGCAAGATCGAGCGGACTTAAGGTTGTCGACCCAGTACAAGTAAAACCTATCCCTTGCAAGTTCAAAATGCCCAAGATGGAATTTGATGGGAATGCATATCCAAAGACTCAGAACAAGGGGAAGTTTCAACCCCGCCAGCCAAGGAAGTATGATGACTTGGGAATGACTACGGAGGAGGCATTTTACGGTTTGGTTAAGATTGGGATGATCAAGCCCCTTGATAATTATAGCCCTGTTAAACCCAATCCCAAGTTCGACACGAGCAAGTATTGCCGGTACCATCAGTATCCCGGCCATGTCACCAATGATTGCATCCCTCTGAAAGTGCTCATCTAAAAGCTTGTCGATAAGGGCAAGATTGAGAAGGCTTCTCACCCCAGCATTGTCAACAACATTCCAAAACTTGAGGTCAACTTGATAGAGTTGTGAATGCCATTGAGTTTTGAGAAAGTCGGAATCCCAGGGTACCCTCCCATCCGAAGTTGATGCAGTCAGTCAGTCCTCGTAGGGTCTAGATTGTCTGTCATTTCTTTAATGAATGTCCTTTGTTGGACACGAGTCTGTTAACTCCAAGTTGGACCAGTCTTTTTCTTGCAATAATAAAAGTTTTTGAAACATCTCTTCTTGCTAGACTTGAGACATCACTTGCACACCACATTACACTTAATTGAAATGGTTTTATTCTAAATGATCACTTGTGCTGCTCAATCACTAATGCATTGAAATGATTAATATTTAAATTAATCAGAGTGAGAAAATCAACTGATATCCTTCTCAAATTGGGGCTCCCTAACTCCCCATCTCGCATTTCATATGCTCACATCTCTTTCATCGTACTCAGTGTTCCATTGCTCAATGAATTTGCAATAATCTTTCTCAAATAAGTTTAAGCAAGCAATGAAGACTTAATCTCGTTTAGATCATCCGATAAGGATTACAATTGAAGCCTTTCACCCTAGGGAATCCATTACCTCACCCTCACCAAACAATATCCTTTCATTTCAAGATCGGCATGTTTTGAAACCCCGTTTAGCCATCTCCAAAAAAAAAGGGTACTATCCTTGAGGCTCCCCTATCTCAAGAAAGTTGATCGCCTCCAAGCTTAAAGAATGGCGGAATGCAGCGATCCATACTAGCAGCTAGCAGAAGCTCTCTGTCTAAAAAAAATGAATGAAAAAGAGAGACAAGAAAAATTCTTGTTAGTGTTATGCCCTACCCTATAGTTGATAGACTTATGTGTTGACATTATTTATTATTATATGAGATGTTTATTATTTGATTATTATATATTTTGTATATTTGTTTATAATAATCTCCGTCCCTAATTATTATGTGAATAATTAGTATAAATGTTAATGGATAATCATATGATGATTATATGCATAGAGATGCACATTAAATTTATGGGTACTTGTTAGAGAACAATTGACTGGACTTGACCCGTATGAGATTTATGTAATAATTAAATCTCATAAGGTCACTTCATTTAGTCCCTAGACCTGAGATTATCATGACCTTACATATGATGAAAGTCATGTTTGATTTTAGTCAAACGGTATCTTAACACGATATCAATAAAGGCTAATTTTGACATGATCGGATTCATGATGGGAAGGATGATAAGTCAAGATGGAATTTGTCCCTTGAAAGAGAGATGTTTTGCTTGAGCTCATCGATGAGTGATAATGATGAAAGTGTATGGCCATACCCCAATGCAATTGGATTATCATTATACTCGGAATCGAGAAAGCATTGAACAAAGACAAGTTGACGAGGACCATGACTTGTGTTCAATATAACATCGTGAGACAAAGGGAGAAATGGAAGTGTACCGTTGGAAACGTGAACTCTTACGTTATATTATTTGGGTAGACATAATTGCTTGCTAGAGTTCGCTTATGTCTTATGAGAGTCGATATGATTGAAATCATTGCCAACATAATGTAATCCTATTGGGTCACACATAACTAGAATGAATTGAATAAACCAGAGGAAGAATGATTGAGAGAAACCTGATGTGACTTAGTGTATCGCGCGACAGAACTAGTCCATGGGACTCGTCTGGTCGTGCGACACTCTAAGACCACAGAGGTATTTTCGGGCTGGTTTCCTAATTTGATTAGGAAACAAATATTGATGCTAAAGTAGTATAAATATAACAGTCTGTCAGCCCTAAAAAGCTAGCCGAAATTCTGAAATGAAATTCACAACAATATTCTCAATATTATTCCTAGGTTTAAGAGATCTAGCAATCTTCAAGAAGCTTTTCTTGGTTCATTCAAAGGTGTGGATACCGATAGAGGTTCTTCGCTCGTTCATCGATCAAGGCCTAGAGTTCAAGCAATCTGAAGAATGAAGTTTGTGATTCGAAATCACAATATTAAATCGTTCGATAGCTCAAGAACGGAAAGTGTTCAAGGTTTGTTATTTCTATCTCATAGGTATCAAGTTAATTGTATAGAACGGATCCTAGTCTCTTGGGTTTTCTGTTAATTAGATGCTTAATTCCGCTGCGCATGGACCCATAAAACCCAACAGTGGTATCAGAGCCCCGTTCGTATCATTAAGTTTGAATTAACATGCTAGAAAAGTAATATAAATAGTTTATATGTTCATTTGCATGTTATGCATGTGATATATTGATTGTTTTTGAAACAATATGCCTAAATCATGTTCTATTGATATTAAATTAAATCTTTTAAAAGTCGTTTACATGATTTAATTGCTCTGTGATTTAGAATTGATTGAATTCTGCAAATCTGCAAAACTGGTAATCGGGTGTCACGCGACACTGCTTGCCTGTGTCACGCGACAGAGTTGGGCTGATTAATTAAAATATGATTTTATTAATTGTTGCGATGCATGATTTATGTGTTCTTACGTGTTAAGAATTTTGTTGTTTAGTTGAAACATTGCATTATAATTTCCGAAGTGTTTAGATTTAAACATTAAGATTTTGGTTATGATTGTTTATGAGAAACAAGTCATATTACGCAAAATTTAAAAGGAAACTAATTGTTTATTCAAAGTGTTGATTATGTTGCAAATCAGAGCTGATTTCTGATTGTGCATGTCTAGGAAAGTTCTGTCGAAGGAGAGATTTGGTACTTAAGTAGTCCTTGTGGCTCACCTATCTTCAGGAACTTACAGTTCACAGTTATGACTATCTTTGCTGATGTGCTTATAATCTACTTTAAAGAACCTTCATTTAACTTTTAAGTTCTTTATGCCAATTCATGATTAAAACACTTGAGACCATTCGAATAGTTTTGGGTGCGCTTGCCATAGCAAGGTACTTTGATTCTATTTGTATGCGAGCAAGATGAGGAAATGGTGGTTCCTATACATTTAAAGTGAATGAACTTAATTGGGTTATCAAAATGGTTTTGGACCCAAGGCATAAGATGAGATTAAATATGCCTAGACATATGATGTCTTGAATAAATCTCATAAAAGATCTTAGAGTCATATATGTGATATGATTGATGTTTCTACCTAATTAATTTAGTTTTGAGCGGTTTGCCATAGCAAACTTGAAATTAAATTAAAGTTGGATCTTAGCCCATTAAATGTATATTATGATTATTTGCATTGGAAGGTGTATAATTTAGTGGGAGCATTTTATGTAAATGCATTATACTTCTCATATGATATGTTTACTTATATGTTCATATTTTATGTATATCTTTTGTAGAATAAATGGCATCAAACAATAATCATCTGTCACTGTGATCCCTCCTTGAGAAGGAGAAGTTGGAAGAGAATGGTACAAACTATATGGATTAGATCAGTAGCGTGAGAATTGTTCTCAGGCAAGAGGAGAAACTGTACGTTCTCGAGGAACCTATTCCACCTGAACCTACTGCCAATGCTACTAGGGCAGTGAGGGATCAATATCTGAAGCACAAGCGTGATTCTACTGATGTTGGTTGCCTCATGCTCTCCGCCATGTGCAAGAACCTTCAGAAGGATCTTGAGCACTTAGGGACGGTTGATCTAAACAATCGACTGATGGAAATGTTCCAAGTACAAGCTAGGCAAGAAAGGTATAACACAGTTAAGGTCTTGACCTCATTCAAGATGAGCGAAGGACAAGCTGTTGGTCCCCATGCTCTTAAGCTGAAGGGCCACATTGAGCATCTTGAAAGGCTCGGTTTTTCAATTAGCCACGAGTTGGCTACCGACATAAAATTGAATTCATTGCCCAAAAGTTTTAGTAATTTCATAATGCACTATAACATGGGAGGCATGAATAAAAAACTTTCCGAGTTAGTTCAAATGTTGAACACTGCGGAAACCAATCAAGTGTTGATGGTTAATAAGGGGAAGGGTTTCAAGGGTAAGGGAAAGGAAAAGGTTGCTAATCCTAAGGCAAATGTTGCCAAATCCAAAGAGGCTGCCAAGCCTAAAGAGGCTAAGCCCAAGTCCCCAGAGGACGCAGTCTGCTTCCATTGCAATGAGATTGGACATTGGAGGATAAACTGCACAAAATACAAGGAAGCACTGAAGAAGAGCAAAGGAGTTGCTTCGACTTCAGGTATCTTCGTTATAGATATATTCCTATCTACTTCTAGTTCTTGGGTATTGGATACCGGATGTAGAACTCACATTTGTTTAAATGTTCAGGATCTAAAGAACAGAAGGATGCTTGAAGAGGGTGAAGTGGACCTACATGTGGAGAATAGAGCAAGAGTTGCTGCATTAGCCGTAGGAACTTATGAAGTTACTTTACCTAGTGGACTAATACTTGTTTTGAACAATTGTTATTACGTTCCATCTTTAAGTAGGAATATTATTTCGATTTCATGTTTGGATAATGAAGGTTTTAATTTTCTTATATATGATAAGAAGTTTTCCATTAGCAAGAGTGATATGCATTATTGTACTGCTATTTCATTCAATGGCCTTTATATCCTTGATGTTGAAAATCGTGATATTGATGTCTATAACATTAACAAGAGATCTAAACCCAATGATGTAAACCACACTTACTTACACTACAAGAAACGTTATCATTAGGGTCGGCCCGTCACTGTCCCTAAAAGTCGATTTGCCGTCCCTAATAGTTTTAAGGTCGGCCTTAAGGACGGGACTTTGGGGTCCGGAATAACAGGCGACTCTAAAACTCTGAGACCCCCGTCACCGTCCCTAATAATGTATTAAGGACGACATGCTTTGGTCCTTAAAAATAATTTAGCGGGAATATTTTTGGAGCCAATTTTTTTTGGGACGATTTAATAGGGTCGGACTTGCCGACCCTACTATTAATTTAGGGTCAATTTATTTTTTTTCCGGGAAATTATTAGGGACATGCGTCGCCGACCATAATGTAATTTTGCGCCAAAATATATTTTGGAGGGAAATCAACTACTCCATTCGTATAAAAATGAAATGAATGTTCATAAACTAACTCTTTCATATAAGAGCATTGACCAGCTAAATAAATGTATTATTGTACACATTTGAAGTTACACAAAACAAAGAGATAATCTTATGACCAAAAAGAGAGGGAAATTAACTATATCTATCTAGCCGCCGAAAAGATACCCAGCTGCTGCTTCTTCATTACCATCAAAAAACTTGAGAGCTAGTACAACTGCTTTTCTTCCGAACCCCAAATCTATAAGCTTTGTAAATTTGAATGATGCCAGTGCAACACTGAATTGATCTGGGCTCTTTTAGCTAGATCAGCAGGATACCTAAGAAGATAATAGGATGAAAAACATCTTCAATACATATGTCTGCAACTCCAGGAAATGCACAAGCAAGATAGCTCAAAATTGCGTGGCTGCAAATGCATCAAACATTTCACAGAAGTAATCAGAGTAGGAAAAATAGATATGTAACACGAATGTAGCTAACTTTGAAGCACACGGGAAACAATATTTAGTTCACAAGGAGTTGGAGGAGAAACTATGTATAGATTCAATAAGGGACACACATGAAAAGATGCTAAACAGCTTAGTAAAGACGGCCTAGCATAAAACTGTGCAAAGTAGCAAAATCTAGTAGCCTCACTAGAAGTATCAGATAAAGGTCCTTCACTGGTGCTTAAAAGCTCAAAAGTCACTGGCTCTATCAATTCGTTAAAGGATAATTAACAGCAATAAACTACTCGAAAGACATTCAATATGATCTCGCATAACAATCACTGAAGATCAGAAGTTGCATGAATTCCAGATCAGAAAATGCATTATCAAGAGCAACAGTATACCAAAGAACAGGAAGATACAAGAGACAAATTCTGCTCAATTTGATTTGGCCAAACCAGTGTATGGTTCAAGAGCAACAATATACCAAAGATCATATAAATTTCAACTTTCTCAATTATAGTGTTTAACTTAATAAATTTTTCACCCCCCTCCTCACGCCATGCCTAAAAAGTAAATTAAATGAAAACTCAAATAATGGTAATAGAAGTAAAACCCCCTTCAAGTTCTGCACTGAACATTTAATGTTGGGAAGAAATACTGGATTTCCATAAGCCTAAAGTAACATTATGTATAATAGAGAAGAACAATCAAATCCCATTCGAAATACCTTGTGAAGCTCCATGTATGTTCTTTCATCCTTTCCCATGAACGCATTATCGATTAGATCCAAACATTTTTTTGCATAATCTGTGTGTTTCATATCAGCACAAGCTCCCAATAAGTTATTGTACATGTGTAAATCAGGATAGTGATCTTGAGTTTCCCCAAGTAAACTTATCATACTGAATGCCTACACAAATAAGAGAGAACCCACATACATAACAAATTAGATATTACTCGAAAGAGATCATAATAAAAGTTTGTAAACGAACTACAGAAAATTTCTCTCCTTAACATGAGGTCATGATTTCATAATTGCGTAATTAATTTGACAAATAACACACAATGCAGGTTTTTTGAAATCAAAGAATAATAAAGATATACCGAAACAAGTAAATCACCAGAAGTAAAATGTAGAAAATGACAGACATCACACCTCCTCTACATAGCCTCCTTTACAAAGCGGTTGGATGATAAAAAGATGGCCTTTGTTGTTCATTTCAACCTCTTTTTCCCTCATTGTTCCAAAAGTTTCCATCACAAACTGCACAAACAAAGAAGCACGTTCTGTTAATGATATCATGGATACACTTGCTCATGATGGGAACGAAGATTCAAAAGAAAAGGGCCCCGCATAGTTAGAGGCTTAGTTTGTTACTTTGTTAAGCAAATACGGTAACAATTAATAGTCGAGCAAAGTTGAGCATTAGTCAATTAATATCTAATCAAAGCATTCTCTGTTGTCCTGATCCTTACATCATAAGCACACTCAAAATTACATTCATATCAGGGACATATTTATTCTTAGAACCTATATACACAACTACACACATAATATTGTTGAAAATATTTTCAGCTACTCGGCCATCATATGTAATAAACACCCATAATAGATATGTTCTATTTTACCCTGCAAAATAGTGACCCATAAGCGTTAGCAATCATATGTTGCATAAAGGAAGTCTAAACCATACCGTATGGCAATATGTGGATGCATTAAAACTCAAGAAATAAAAGCACCCAAACAGAAAGGCCAAAACTATGTCTTTTAGCTAGATCAGCAGGATACCTAAGAAGATAAAAGGATGAAAAACATCTTCAATACATACCATTCATCAAACAATTGAACAACCCGCTCTTCTCCACTTCGCTCATTCAGTAAGCGAAGAACCTGAACAATATCTTACTTAAGTTTATCACAAATTTATCGATCCACTGAAGTATTGAACTGATAGGGTATGTTAGTAAAATGCAAACCTTGAAAGGACTTCGAGGACCAGAGGAATCAACAGGTTGCTTCTCAGAAACCTGTAGCGGAGATATCAGGAAACATAATTAATTGATAAGAATCAGTAATACTTCAGTAGATTAAAACCTACTGAGAGAAAAAGATGGAGTCGGCGTTACCTGCTACACTAGATTGTTGGTAAAAATTGATGGTGCTTATGCCCAATTACAAAACCTAGCTATACATAGAGCGGGATAAAGAATAGATCAATGATAACATGAATGAGATAGCATACCTATTTGCATATGAGTGTGCAATCACATGAATTACATGAAATCAAACAGCAACGAAGTAGATGAAATTGAACGGCTGCTTGGAATTGTTAGGGTTTGCGGTGCTCATCTTAACCTAGTCAAACGAGAGAGAGAGAGAGAGAGAGAGAGAGAGAGAGAGAGAGAGGGGAAAGGAATTGGAGGAAGAAGTGGGCGTTAGAATAGGGAGTGTTTTGATTAATTTTGGGTTTTTTAAGACCCAATTCGCCGACCCATCAACAAGCCCATTCCAGCCGGCAAACATAATTAGTGGTTAATAGGGTCTACCAAACACATCGGTCCCAAATTAGGTTGTCCCTAAAAATCACTTTTTTTGTAGTGTTATGGCATTGTTGTCTTGGCCATATAAATGAGAAACGCATTTCTAAACTCCACAAAGATGGATTTTTAGACTCACATGATTATGAATCTTATGAGATATGCGAATCTTGTTTACTTGGCAAGATGACCAAGGACCCATTTACCAAAATTGGTGAAAGGGCGAGCGACTTATTAAGCCTCATACATACCGATCTGTTTGGACCTATGAGTAGCGATGCTAGGGGAGGATTTCGGTACTCCATAACATTCACTGATGATTATAGTAGATTTGGATATGTTTATCTAATGAAACATAAAAGTGAATCGTTTGAGATATTTCGAATATTTCAAAATGAGGTGCAAAACCAACTTGGCAAAACTATTAAAGTACTTCGATCTGATCGAGGTGGTGAATATTTGAGCCAAGAATTTGACAGTCATCTTAAGAGTTGTGGAATCGTTTCAGAACTCTCTCCACTCGGAACACCACAATGGAATGGTGTGTCTGGAAGGAGGAATAGAACTTTGTTGGACATGGTTCGTTATATGATGAGTCAAGTTGAGCTTCCTTTATCCTTTTGGGGACATGCACTAGAAACTGCTGCTTTCACTATAAAAAGAGTTCCTACCAAATCGGTTCAAAAGACCCCATATGAGATGTGGCATGGAAGAAAACCTAGTTTGTCTTTCATGAAGATTTGGGGTTGCGATGCATATGTCAAGAAGTTAACTTCTGACAAGCTAGCACCTAAGTCTAATAAATGTGTTTTCGTGGGTTATCTTAAGGAAACCAAAGGATACTATTTCTACAACCGAAACGAGAACAAAGTGTTTGTTGCTCAAAATGGTACTTTCTTAGAAAAGGAGTTTCTTCGCAAAGGAACCAGTGGGAGTAAAATAGATCTCGAAGAAATTCGAGAACCCGAAAACAACATTGAACCAATGGTAGAGACTGAACCAAGTTCACAAGTAGTTGTGGAACCGGTTCAAAATGCACAAGTTCTTCGCCGAAGTGGTAGGTCACGATCCGAACCCGAGAGATATGGATTTCTCATTACAGAAAGTGATGAAGTGGAGTTAATCGAAAATGATGAACCTACTTGCTATCAAGAGGCGATGTCTGCTCCTGATTTGGAAAAATGGCAAGAAGCCATGAAGTCCGAATTACAATCCATGGCCGATAATCAAGTGTGGAACTTGATTGATCCTCCTGAAGGTGTAAAAACCATAGGATGCAAATGGGTCTTCAAGAAGAAAACCGACATGGATGGGAAGGTGCACACCTATAAGGTTAGGCTTGTAGCTAAGGGATATAGGCAGATTCATGGCATCGACTATGACGAAACCTTTTCGCCTGTAGCTATGCTTAAGTCTATTAGAATTTTAATTGCCATAACCGCATATTATGACTATGAGATATGGCAAATGGATGTCAAAACAGCTTTCCTTAATGGGAAGTTACTTGAGGATGTATACATGATACAACCTGAAGGTTTTGTCAGTCCAGAAAATTCTAACAAGGTGTGTAAATTGCAGAAATCCATTTATGGATTGAAGCAAGCTTCTAGGATTTGGAATCTACGTTTTGAAGAAGCAATCAAGGAGTTTGGCTTTATCAAGAACGGAGATGAACCTTGTGTATACAAGAAAATTAGTGGGAGCGTAGCACTATTTTTAGTGTTGTATGTCGACGATATCCTACTCATTGGAAATGACATTCCTGCACTACAGACTGTCAAGTCTTGGTTGGGAAAGTGCTTTTCAATGAAAGATATGGGCGAAGCTGCATATATCCTTGGTATCAAGATCTATAGAGATAGATCTAAGAGGATGATTGGTTTAAGTCAAAGTACTTACATTGACAAGGTTCTTAGAAAATTCCAAATGGAAAATTCTAAAAGGGGAAATTTGCCAATGTTACATGGTGTATCTCTTAGCAAGACTCAAAGTCCTAAGACTAATGATGAGCGAAGGAGAATGAATGATATTCCATATGCTTCGGCAATTGGGTCTATCATGTATGCTATGTTATGTACTAGACCCGATGTCTCGTGTGCTCTAAGCATGACGAGTAGGTACCAATCGGATCCCAGCGAACCACATTGGATAGCACTCAAGAATATCCTTAAGTACTTACGAAGAACTAAGGATGTATTCTTGGTCTTTGAAGGAATGGAAGAAGATCTTGTAGTGAAAGGCTACACAGATGCTAGCTTCCAAACCGACAAGGATGATTTCAGATCGCAGTCTGGATTTTTGTTTATGCTGAATGGAGGCACTGTGAGTTGAAAAAGTTCCAAGCAAAGTACCGTCACTGATTCTACAACCGAAGCTGAGTACATAGCGGCATCTGATGCAGCTAAGGAAGTCATTTGGATCAAAAAGTTCATTAGTGATTTGGAAGTCGTTCCAAGCATCAAAGATCCTATTGAACTTTACTGTGACAACAATGGTGCCATTGCACAAGCAAAGGAACCAAGGTCACACCAGAAATCCAAACACATACTTCGACATTTCCACATTATCCGAGAGATATGTGAAAGGGAAGACGTAAAGATATGCAGAGTAGACACTGATGATAATGTGGCGGACCCATTAACTAAGGCTCTCCCGCAAGCTAAGCATGATGGTCATGTTAGGTCCATGGGTATTCGATACATGGGAGATTGGGCCAAGTGCAAGTGGGAGACTGTTAGTGTTATGCCCTAGGCCTATAGTTGATATACTTATGTGCTGACATTATTTATTATTATATGAGATGTTTATTATTTGATTATTATATGTTTTGTATATTTGTTTATAATAATCTCCGTCCCTAATTATTATGTGAATAATTAGTATAAATGTCAATGGATAATCATATGATGATTATATGCATAGAGATGCACATTAAATTTATGGGTACTTGTTAGAGAACAAGTGACTGGACTTGACCGTATGAGATTTATGTCATGGTCAAATGTCATAATTAAATCTCATAAGGTCACATTGTTGGTCCCAAAGGTGGCAACAAGGGTGAAAATATAGATAGAAGGGGGTAAATAGCTGTTACAAATTTTTCGCCCTCAATTTAAAACTAAACCTCTACGCTTACAAAACCACTTGCAGTGTATAAGAAACTGCAAGTAGAGTTGTAAAATGCACAGCGGAATATGATTAAAATAAATGCAGTTTTGAGGAGGCGGTTTTGCAAGGCGGTTTTAGTGCAATTTTCTGAGCAGTTGTAAAACTGAAAGTGTAGTTTGACAATGTTAACTCCAAACACAATTTCACAATAAAGGATAACTATATAAGGATCAAACAGAGAAAAAGATAAATAATTAGTAATCACAGGAAATATAAATGCAGAAAGTAAGAACACGTGATTTGGAGTGGTTCAATCGATAAACGATCTACGTCCACTACCAAGATGGTTAGTCTTGGATTTTCAAGAGTGATTTTACTATGAGTATGAGAGATTACAAGTTACAAAGATCAATACTCAAATCTAAAATCCATTCTATGAAGATCAAATCCTATGACTATAACCAGTGTATCTCATGTGATTAATCTATGTGATTAAACAAGTCAGGTGTGTGTGAGAAAAAGATCAAGGCTCTTTAAATCTGTGAGATGTAGAGCACAATGATTCTTGAATATTGTG
The DNA here is from genome assembly GCA_022495995.1 of Adenophora triphylla var. japonica. Lineage (NCBI taxonomy): Eukaryota > Viridiplantae > Streptophyta > Magnoliopsida > Asterales > Campanulaceae > Adenophora > Adenophora triphylla. Next base: position 600,667 of record JAFEMH010000632.1, on the reverse strand, counting down.
TTAAGGCTTGATTTCTGGGCTGGGGAATTTTTCTTGAAGGTTGAAGATGAAGATTCAAAGGACTTAGAATTTCTGGGCAGAGCTTCAACTTCTTATGAACACAACAATTTCTCAAGATTCAAGCAAACTTCAAATGATGAAGGTTGGGGGTATTTATACCCAAGCATCAGGAATTTAGCCGTTGGACACAGCTGTTGTAAGGACAGTCCTTGATGCAATCCCATTGGTCCACAGCAACCACTTTTGTCCTTCGGAACTGTTGATGCAGGTAAAGCTGATCAGACCTCAGCTGCAATCAAGGTGGTTAGGACATCTGTCACCTTTTTGAGATCCTTGCAGATCTTGTCTGAAAAGTAGTCACGTGACAAGATATGGTGGTTGACTTTTGAAATTGCTGACGTGGATTCCAACGGTCAAAGAGGTTCACTTCAAGTAGCCAATCATTGGGGCAGTTCTGGTGATGAGCGGTTTGACAAAAAGCGGTTCCACCAGAAGAGGATTTCCATATGTGCGGTTTGCACATTGGTATTCAAGCGGTTCCAGACTAAGGGGATCACAAGGCAGTTTAGCAAAAAGCGGTTCTGCCAAGCGGTTCACTGAGGCGGTTCTGAAACCTTTTGAACTGCAATCCTTAGATTCAATGATTCTTTTGCCAGTCTTCAAGCCTAGATTTAACCTATTCTATAAAATGGACTTAGCTAAAAAAATTGAAGTCTAAGCTTCATTACATAGGGTCCTAAAGTCCTTAAAATAGACAGGAGGTTATGGTATCAATCAAATCTAATACAAAATAGGAGGGTTAAAATATGCATACCCAACACACTTCATTTAGTCCCTAGACCTGAGATTATCTTGACCTTACATATGATGAAAGTCATGTTTGATTTTAGTCAAACGGTATCTTAACACGATATCTATAAAGGCTAATTTTGGCATGATCGGATTCATGATGGGAAGGATGATAAGTCAAGATGGAATTTGTCCCTCGAAAGAGAGATGTTTTGCTTGGGCCCCTCGATGAGTGATAATGATGAAAGTGTATGGCCATACCCCAATGCGATTGGATTATCTTTATACTCGAAATCGATAAAGAATTGAACAAAGACAAGTTGACGAGGACCATGACTTGTGTTCAATATAACATCGTGAGACAAAGGGAGAAATGGAAGTGTACCATTGGAAACGTGAACTCTTACGTTATATTATTTGGGTAGACATGATGGCTTGCTAGAGTCCGCTTATGTCTTATGAGAGTCGATATGATAGAGCTCATTGCCAACATAATGTAATCCTATTGGGTCACACACAACTAGAATGAATTGAATAAACCAGAGGAAGAATGATTGAGAGAAACCTGATATGACTTAGTGTATCGCGCGACAGAACTAGTCTATGGGACTCGTCTGGTCGTGCGAAACTCTAAGACCACAGAGGTATTTTCGAACTGGTTTCCTAATTTGATTAGGAAACAAATATTGATGCTAAAGTAGTATAAATATAACAGTCTGTCAGCCCTAAAAAGCTAGCCGAAATTTTGAAAAGAAATTCACAACAATTTTCTCAATATTATTCCTAGGTTTAAGATATCTAGCAATCTTCAAGAAGCTTTTCTTGGTTCATTAAAAGGTGTGGATACCAAAAGAGGGTCTTCGCTCGTTCATCGATCAAGGCCTAGAGTTCAAGCAATCTGAAGAAAAAAGTTTGTGATTCAAAATCACATTATTAAATTGTTTGATAGCTCAAGAACGGAAAGCGTTCAAGGTTGGTTATATCTATCTCATAGGTTTCAAGTTAATTTTATAGAACGGATCCTAGGCTCTTGGGTTTTGTGTTAATTAGATGCTTAATTCGGCTGCACATGGACCCATAAAATTCAATAATTCTCGTCCCTAGTGATGCTCTCAAAGAAAAAAATAAAGGATCTAGTTGTTTATTCAAAGGGAGTCTCAAAGCAAATAAAGAGATAACATGGATTTCCCCTCACCAACACCTTCCAACCAATTCCAACCATCCTCTCGCTTTTAGAGGATACTCCCATTACCCTTGACCTTGCCAAAGCCAATTTCGGCCTCTCATTCTTAGAGGCATTGAAGAGACAATCAATTTCCTCACCTTAGAAATCCCAAACACATCCTTGAAAGCCAACCTCTCATCTTTAGAGGTTCAGTAAGTAAAAAGCCTAGCCGACCTCTCATCTTGAGAGGTCATGATGTTCCAAATCACCCGATGGCCGATCGAAGCCCTGAAACCCAGCTACAGTTCCTACCGAATAGTAGTTTCATTCTAATATTTTCAAGATCTAAATCAAATTAATGCTTCATTGCTTCTTAAGTTGGAAACTAATCCATCTCGGTTCAAGATCATCAATCAAAGATTATGCAAATTCAAATCCAATTTGGTATTTCGCGTGATCATATGTCATTTCTTCTTGAATGTGCACTCGCCGAAAAAATAAAAATTAGGAAGGAGTCACCACACCATTTTTAAGAGGAAACATTAAAAACCTTTTTGTAAGAGAAAATGGGTTCGGGGGTCAAGTTACGTGTTGGGAAGAACCGAGAGTTCACCCAACACGCCTCGTCCGTAGACGAGTCTTTCTATGTTCAACATTTAAATCATCCAAATGTGTGTGCAAAGTGTGTATGACAAGATATGTATGAAATGCATTAAATTGCTTTGTTTTATTGCTCAATCAAGGGGAAGTACAACTTGTAAGCCATTGACTCTGGGAGGCCACATCCCACTTTACATCGAGGACAAACAAAACAGGATTTACAACTGAAATGTGATCTCTGCAAACGATCACCATGTGTCGCGTGACACAGGACATGCTAGGCACGATGTGTCGCGTGACACATGTTTACCGTTTGCAGGGACCTTACATTTTGAACAACAGATCCAACATAGAACCAATCAAATACCAACACAATATACAAATAGCTCAGAGACCAACGAATTTACAAAGGATTGACCAATGGAACGTGGATATAGGGAGATCCACACTCCCTTGGCCAATAAAAAACAAATCCCACAATTCACATTATGAACATCCACAAAACCAAGCAAAGCTAATTAAACAGAGAGATCGGCAGTTGGGACTTGATAATTGGAGACAGATAGAGTCTAATTATCAAGTCTGAGAAACAATTATGCAATGAGGTAAATAAACTGTAAATGAGAGATAAAAGTGAGGAAATCGTTACCCTCGTAGTCCACAAATTTGATACCAAGTTAGGTATCGAATTCTTCAATTCAGCTTCACGGAACAAACTCAACGATCAGATTAAGACGGCAATTAAGCTCCAAGTGTGGGTGCAGTTCTCAATACATACGCGTATGTAACCAACGGAAACAGGGATAAAATTGAGTGGAGATTTGACACTGGTTTCCACTTCACGGTAATTTGGACAGAGAGAGAGAGAGACTAAGGGATTGGGAGGTGTAGTGGTGGTGGTTACCAGCTTCGAGTTGTGATTGGCGTTGAGGAGCGGCGGTGGTGGAAGGTTCAGATCTGTAAACAGGGGACGAAGTGACGGTTGAAGAAAGGGGAGAGAATCGGTGATGCGGTGAACTGGTTTTGGATGTAAGGGAGGATGAATGGTGTTTGGTTGGAGTAGGAGAGGTGGAAGACGGTGAGGGATATTGATTTGGGTTTGGTTTCTGGTTATGAAGAACTGGGCTAGGGCGGAGATTGGAGGTCGCCGGTTGAGGGATTTGGATCGGAGTGAGGGAGGTTGAAGGAGGTAGAACGGTCGATTGAAGGGGAATTGAGGGAGATTAGGTTGGTGTTGAAGCGGTGGTTGAGAGGAAGGTGTTAATTGCAGGTTTGGCTGGTGAGGGAGAGCTTAGGTTGGAGAAGCTTGGGCCGGCAATGGAGGGATTTGGTTGAGGACGAAGGAGATGGTTGAGGGAGCTTGGGTCTTCTTCCTGCGTATAGAGAGAGAGAGGAGAGAGAGAGGTGAGATTTGTGGATAGAGAGAGATAGGAGAGAGAGAAAGTGAATCTGGTGTGTGTTGTGTGTGTGGATTGTGAGAGCTCCCCCTTTTCCAAATGAACAGAATATGGTATTTATACGTAAATTAGGATTGGATTAAACTGTCGCACGACCCAACGCTCCCACTTTCCATGCTTCAAGCTGTCGCACGACGGGCCACGTCCATAACCGTTTCTGGCGCCAAAACCTGCTTCTGGAACATTCCGGGTTAATTCTTTAAAAGCCCAAAGCAGTTTATTCCTTTTAGGTCCTTTTGTCCGAGAAAAGTACTAAAAAATACTTCATTCGCGGGAAACTTATAAAAAGTTCCCGAAAATCTCGGAACGGATCGGGAATTTACCAAAACGCCCCTTAGTGCGATTTTATCATTTAAAATGCACCTAAAAAGGATCGCGAATTCGATTGGCGTACTTACAGAGCCCCTCGGCAACATCACTTTTGGAAAAAGTGGGGTTGTCGATAAAATAAGACCCAATCCTAATGAGCATCAATGGATAAGGTAACGGGCTAGAAGGGTGAATCAGGGAGTCTAATGGCTGGACCTTTCGGAGAAATGATTCCTACGTATCCCTTAAACAAGGGAATCAAGTCAAATCGTAGTTCGGAAACATGACTTGATGGGGAAAATGACAAACCGAAGAAGTGAGAACGTATGGTGCCTCAAACCAAAGAAGTGAGAACGTATGGTGCCTCCAACCAATTTTAAAATGACATGAGATCTATGGTGTCTCGGACCGATTTTAAAATGACGTGAGAACTATGGTGTCTCCAACCGATTTTAGAATGACGTGAGATCTATGGTGTCTCGAACCGACTTTGAAATGACGTGAGATCTATGGTGTCTCGAACCGACTTTGAAAATGTTGTGAGAACTATGGTGTCTCAAACCGATTATAAAATGTTGTGAGAACTATGGTGTCTCGAACCAATTTTGAAAATGTTGTGAGAACTATGGTGTCTCGAAACAATTTTGAAAATATTGTGAGAACTATGGTGTCTCGAACCAATTTTGAAATGACATGAGATATATGGTGTCTCGGACCGATTTTAAAATGACGTGAGATCTATGGTGTCTCGAACCGACTTTGAAATGACGTGAGATCTATGGTGTCTCGAACCGATTTTTGAAAATGTTGTGAGAACTATGGTGTCTCGAACCAATTTTTGAAAATGTTGTGAGAACTATGGTGTCTCAAACCAATTTTTGAAAATGATGTGAGAACTATGGTGTCTCGAACCAATTTTGAAAATGATGTGAGAACTATGGTGTCTCGAACCAATTTTGAAAATGATGTGAGAACTATGGTGTCTCGAACCAATTTTGAAAATGATGTGAGAACTATGGTGTCTCGAACCAATTTTGAAAATGATGTGAGAACTATGGTGTCTCGAACTGATTTTTGAAAATGTTGTGAGAGTTATGGTGTCTCGAACCAATTTTGAAACGACATGAGATCTATGGTGTCTCGAACCGATTTTAAAATGACGTGAGACCTATGGTGTATCGGACCGATTTTAAAAATAACGTGATATGATGACTTGACGCTTGAAAGAAATATGCGTTCATACCTGTGCTGTGCTCACCTGTAGCTGCCGGAGGGACTGGTGCTACCATTGATGTTGGTGATGGAGGGTTGTAGCTATCGGAGGGACTCATGCTATCATTGATTCTGCTGGGGATAGGTGTAGCTGCCGGAGGGACCTATGCTACTACTGCTGTTGACGGTTTCCGGGTGGCCATTCACGGGACGGGCTCTGACTGAAAATCTGCCCTTGGGAACGGGCTCTCACTGAAAATCTGCCCACGGGCTCTTGGTAATGATCTGCCCCTGGGAACGAGCTCTTACTGAAAATCTGCCCACGGGCTCTTACTGAAGATAATCTCGATGTGCGGAATATGCCTTAAAGTTCCTGAGGCTGGTGAGCATCATTGCTTGGAGTCTGGGGCAGCTGGGGCTCTTTTCCTTTGACAAGCACTGCTTGGGGGCTGAGGCAACTGGGGTTCTTTTCCGATGGTACTGAATAGTCTGGGCCTTACGAAGATAATAAAGGCGGGGTCTGCCACCTGCAGGGTTTGGAATCCCTGTCCAAGATTGCAATTCAAGGGGCAGTCCTCACGATCAAATCATGATCACTTGATTATCGTATCCTGCGGGGGAAAACACAACACTCAAGACACTTTACATTTTATTAGACCTCTTGCTTATGCATTATTAATCTTTTGTTGCACAAGTCCATCTCAGCTGGGGAGAATAGGAAGTAGGGAGGATTTTGCACGGCTTGATGAGCGGATATATCTGTATCAGTTGCTCTATTAAGGGATCAAAAGTGTTTATATAACGGGGTGGACCCTCTCCCATGAGGTGGAAAATGATATGACGCAACTAGGCAAGTCGGGGACGCTCCCGGGAGTACAGATTGCAGCAGGTCTGTTGCTAGTGAGGACAAAGTGTATCGCGCGTCTGAGATAGCAAGCAGCAGAGGTGGGAAGAGAGCAATCCCAGTTTGGCGAAGCCCCAGTTGACAGTACAAAGCAAACCTGGAGGGAAATCTGGTAAGGAGAGCCGGAGGGATATCTTAACTAAATCCCCAGCTTGAGTATATTCCATGCAGCTTCATCGCAGACAGAGTCGTCTTGTGGCCGAGGTGGTGACCCATCATTTCAAATCGTAGTCAATCAGTCGCTGGACAAGACTCGAAAATGTTTACGTGCAGGGGCACATCCTTTGAGGGTTGGAAATGAATCCCAAGTTCTGTGTATGACACTCTCGCTTTGGGTTTGACTCTTTTGAGAGAGCATCACAAGGTGTGGAAAGTGTATGGAAGCCCCTGCTGACCGAAACGGTGTTTAGCTCTATCTTCCTATGATGTAGAAATAGAAGACTTGTCGAGACACTTGAAAACCTGTCTTATTCGCGATGATCACAAAGCTGCTTAAAACCCTTTATTGATGTTCGGGTTAGTCAACCGCCAAAGCCGATATGAGCAAATATTTTCATTAATCCTGAGGAGAAAACCCACTGATATCGAGATCGAATTTGGAAAGACTGAACGAAGGATCTGTATATAGAGACGGCCCTTGAGGAGACCAGGTTTTCTGAGATTTGCTCGTATTTGTGACCGGGCCATTTCTGGTTGCCTACGTTACCCCCCATGGCGAGGAGCTCAGGTCATCGTAGTTCGGGCTTATCCCGAATGAAAAGAATGAGCGATGAAGTTCGGGGATGTGAGGACCTTCGAGAATTTTTGAGAATCGAAAGAAAGTGTCCTCTTAGAGTGTCGATGAGAGACACGGATGTGAAGCCCCAGTGGGACGTCCACGGCTGGTGTTTGCGGAGGTGAAACGAAATATGCTCACATGCAACGTCGAATGAACGGAGGGAATTTGCACAATCTTCGCTTGACGGTTCTTTTGAGCCGGGATGGACTTGGCTCCTCTTTAAGCAACAATCTGTTTCAGATCTCGACGATATTGGAATGAGACTGCTATCCGGTAGGAACTGCGACTGGGCTTCGGGATTTCGATCGGTCTTTGGGTGATTCAGGATATCATGACCTCTTAAAACGAGAGGTCGGCTGGACTTTTTATTGACTGGACCTCTAAAGATGAGAGGTTGTCTTTTAGGAATGTGTTTGGGATTTCTATGGCGAGGGAAATCTGCGGTTATATCTTTAACGCCTCTAAGAATGAGAGGTCAATCTTTTGGCTTTGGCTTAAGGCAAAGGTAAGGGTAATGGTAATGGAAATGTCCTCTAAAATCGAGAGGACGGCTTGGGATTGGTCTAGGTAGTGGGAATATCCTCTAAAATCGAGAGGATGGCCTGGGATCGGTTAGAGGTAATGGTGAGGGACATCCGTGCTGTCTCTTTATTCTTGTTGAGACTCCTTTTGAGTAACGACCGGATCCTTTGACTTCTACTTCTGAGAGAATCGCTGGGGACTAGACTCTCTTTCTTGTCTTTTCTTTTCTTTCTTTTTTTTTTGTATTCTTATTTTTTTGTATTTTTGTCTCTCTCTTTTTTTTTTCTTTTGAGAGGAGAATTTCAGCTAGTCCCCAGGATGGATCATTGCTTTCCGCCGTTCTTGAGCTTGGAGACGGTCGATTCTTCTTTTGAATTACGGGAGCCTCAAGGATGGTCCCTCTTCTTCTGGTGATGGCTAAATGAGTTTCAAAATATGCCGATCTTGAACTGAAGGGGTATTATTTGGTGAGGGTAAGGTAAAGGTTTTCCTAGGGGTGAGAGGTTTCAACCGCAGTCCCTACGGGATGATCCGAACGAGATTGAGTCTTCATTGCTTCTTTAGCTTACTTCGAGGAAGATCCATGCAAATTCATCAAACAACGAGATTATGAAAGAGGTGTGAGCATATGGGATGCAAGATGGGGATATCAGTCGATTTTCTCGCTCCGATCAATTTAAACATTAGTCATTTCAAAGAATTAGTCTGTGAGCAGCACAAGTGATCATTTGGAAAAAGACCATTTCAATCGAGTGTAACGCAGGTGTTCTAGTAATGTCTCGAGTCTAGCAAGAAGAGAAACAAAGATTTTTATCACTGCAAAGCAAAAATTGGTCCGACTTGGACTCGATAGACTCATGTCCGACAGTGGACATTCTAGACCCTACGAAGACTGATTGGCTTCTTCAACATTGAGCATCGTTGCCATCGGTGCGGTGAGGACCCATTTTCAATCTTTCTGTCCTTCATAAGTCGCCCTCCTTATCTTTAGTAATCTGAGCAAGTAACCGGGCCTCCCGCTTGCGAGAAAAAAAAGAGCTTCGAGGGTAGCCCGCAACTTTTTGATGGACGCACCATTTGCACTCTGCTGACCCATGGGATATGAATTTCCAGATTTGCGGGTCATAGTCTTCTCTGCACCGAGCATTTTGGATTCCGCATCAGATGGACGACTGCTCGGGCACTTGAACTGCTTCCGCCTCAGGAATATAGACCAATGAGCGCCGGGAACGAGAGCGCACACCCAACTTTCCATAGCCTTGCAGAGGTGAATAGGTGAGAGCGTGTATAAGGTGGAGGATATAGAATTTTGAGATGGTATGGGAGAGGGAAGAACGGAAAGGGAGACGGACTCGTGCAACACTTTATTAATCTTCAAGTAGAAATCGGTGTTTTAAGTCCTAGAGACGGTTGGAAAAGGATAAACCTTTATTTCACGCAATCTAGACCTCGGGGTAACCTATGGACACATCATCCACAAATACGCCAAATGCGTTGTTTCAAAATTAATAATAGGCGATAGTACCTAATCAAAACCAAAGCTTTTAAGGGACGGACGAGCAGCCCCAATTTCTGGAGAAATTTGGGCAGCATAACAGGTATTCCTGAAGAATTTCAAGGAAAAATCCGGCATGACCTCTCGTCGGTGCACGTTGACAAAGCAACATGATCTCTCGTTAGAACATGCCGCGGGAACGACATGTCCTCTCGTGAAACCATGTTGCGATGGCAACATGCCCACACGTGCTAGGGTTTGGGGTAGGTACGAAAGTCCATTAGAAATTTTGAAAAAAATCATTTTAATGTATTTGAAAAATGTCGTGTCAAAACCAACCGTTTTGGGTGAGGTTTAAATGTGTGGCGCCACCTATAACGCACTAGGGGGTTAGGTTTGATTTCAGGCGCTCAAGCATAGGAGAATTTCATGGCCGTCTGTGATGCCGTCAATCGCTCCCGAGGGTTCTAGATCTACGTGATGTAGTGTGCGGGATGGCTATGTTTCTTTATTTGCGAAAATGATTTTTTTTTATTATTATTATTATTTTTATTTTATTTGAAAAGGGGTGATAAAATAAAAACAACACACACACACATTCCCGCAGAGCATAATAGTCAAGGATCAGAAATTTGATCATGGGGGACTGCCCCACAATCACAACCTGTATCAGAGAAATCAAGTCCTGCAGAATGACCACCTTCTGTCGCGTGACACAGGACAACCAAGGCACTCTTTGTCGCATGACAGAAGGAATCCCCTATCCAGAATCTGATCAAAAGCCAAAACAGCCCCAGCCTCCAAGCACAATGCAATCATTCAACACTAAGCCCCAGCACAAGCACAACATAAAATCTCGGCCCCAAGCAACAGCAACACAGACAACAAAGATGGGACACAAGGAGGGAACGGAATGAAACAAAGCACATAAGATGCATTTAAGCACATAAAATGTCACACAATCAAAGCACACATAAATGAATGAAATGGACGTTGAACAAGGACGAAAGTTTGACCCACTTTTGAAAAACAAGTTTCAAGTCCCCAGCAGAGTCGCCACTGAATGAACGCTCGCCGAAAAAATAAAAATTAGAAAGGAGTCGCCACGCCGTTTTTAAGAGGAAACATTGAAAACCTTTTTGTAAGAGAAAATGGGTTCGGGGGTCAAGTTACGTGTTGGGAAGAACCGAGAGTTCACCCAACACGCCTCGTCCGTAGACGAGTCTTTCTATGTTCAACATTTAAATCATCCAAATGTGTGTGCAAAGTGTGTATGACAAGATATGTATGAAATGCATTAAATTGCTTTGTTTTATTGCTCAATCAAGGGGAAGTACAACTTGTAAGCCATTGACTCTGGGAGGCCACATCCCACTTTACATCGAGGACAAACAAAACAGGATTTACAACTGAAATGTGATCTCTGCAAACGATCACCATGTGTCGCGTGACACAGGACATGCTAGGCACGATGTGTCGCGTGACACGTGTTTACCGTTTGCAGGGACCTTACATTTTGAACAACATATCCAACATTGAACCAATCAAATACCAACACAATATACAAATAGCTCAGAGACCAACGAATTTACAAAGGATTGACCAAGGGAACGTGGATATAGGGAGATCCACACTCCCTTGGCCAATAAACAACAAATCCCACAATTCACATTATGAACATCCACAAAACCAAGCAAAGCTAATTAAACAGAGAGATCGGCAGTTGGGACTTGATAATTGGAGACAGATAGAGTCTAATTATCAAGTCCAAGAAACAATTATGCAATGAGGTAAATAAACTGTAAATGAGAGATAAAAGTGAGGAAATCGTTACCCTCGTAGTCCACAAATTCGATACCAAGTTAGGTATCGAATTCTTCAATTCAGCTTCACGGAACAAACTCAACGATCAGATTAAGACGGCAATTAAGCTCCAAGTGTGGGTGCAGTTCTCAATACATACGCGTATGTAACCAACGGAAACATGGATAAAATTGAGTGGAGATTTGGACGCTTGTTTCCACTTCACGGTAATTTGGACAGAGAGAGAGACTAAAGGATTGGGAGGTGTAGTGGTGGTGGTTACCAGCTTCGAGTTGTGATTGGCATTGAGGAGCGGCGGTGGTGGAAGGTTCAGATCTGCAAACAGGGGACGAAGTGACGGTTGAAGAAAGGGGAGAGAATCGGTGATGCGGTGAACTAGTTTTGGATGTAAGGGAGGATGAATGGTGTTTGGTTGGAGTAGGAGAGGTGGAAGACGGTGAGGGATATTGATTTGGGTTTGGTTTCCGGTGATGAAGAACTGGGCTAGGGCGGAGATTGGAGGTCGCCGGTTGAGGGATTTGAATCGGAGTGAGGGAGGTTGAAGGAGGTAGAACGGTCGATTGAAGGGGAATTGAGGGAGATTAGGTTAGTGTTAAAGTGGTGGTTGAGAGGAAGGTTTTAATTGCAGGTTTGGCTGGTGAGGGAGAGCTTAGGTTGGAGAAGCTTGGGCCGGCAATGGAGGGATTTGGTTGAGGACGAAGGAGATGGTTGAGGGAGCTTGGGTCTTCTTCCTGCGTATATAGAGAGAGAGAGAGAGAGGAGAGAGGAGAGAGAGAGGTGAGATTTGCGGATAGAGAGAGAAAGGAGAGAGAGAAAGTGAATCTGGTGTGTGTTGTGTGTGTGGATTGTGAGAGCTCCCCCTTTTCCAAATGAACAGAATATGGTATTTATACGTAAATTGGGATTGGGATTAAACTGTCGCACGACCCAACGCTCCCACTTTCCATGCTTCAAGCTGTCGCACGACGGGCCACGTCCATAACCGTTTATGGCGCCGAAACCTGCTTCTGGAACATTCCGGGTTAATTCTTTAAAAGCCCAACGCAGTTTATTCCTTTTAGGTCCTTTTGTCCGGGAAAAGTACTAAAAAATACTTCATTCGCGGGAAACTTATAAAAAGTTCCCGAAAATCTCGGAACGGACCGGGAATTTACCAAAACACCCCTTAGTGCGATTTTATAATTTAAAATGCACCTAAAAAGGATCGAGAATTGGATTGGCGTACTTACACTTCTCCACAAACACTTCCCGTGAATGCCTCATTGGGGCTTCGCATCCATGTCTTTCATTGACACTCCAAGGAGACATGTTCTTCAACTCTCCAATTCTCAAAAGATCCTCGAATTTCCACATTCCTTCTCTTTTCAATCGGGACTAGCCCAAATTACGGCGACCTGAGCATCTCATATTGAGGGGAACGTAGGAAACCATAAATGGTCCGGTTACAAACACCTTCAAATCTCAGAAAATTCAGTCTCATCAAGGGCCGTCCCTACACAAAAATCCTATTTCCATCTTTCCAAGTTTGATTCTCGATATCAGTTGGTTCTCTCCTCGTGATTAATCAAAATATTTGTTCATATAAGGATTAGTGGTTGAATTACCCGAACATCAATAAAGGGTTTTAAGCAGCCTTGTGATCATCATGAATAAGGCAAGTTTTCAAATGTCTCGACAAGACTTCTTTTTCTACATCATAGGAAAATAGAGCCAAACACTGTCTTTCTGTCAGCAGGGGCTTCCATACACTTTTCCACACCTTGTTACGCTTATACTCTCTCAAAAGAGTCAAACCCAAAGCGAGTGTGTTGCACAAAATCAGGATTCATTCCCACTTTTTGAAAGATGTGCCCCTGCACGTATACATTTCCGAGTCTTGTCCAATGACTGATTGACTAATGTTTGAATGATGGATGCCACCTTGGCCACATGTTGATTCTGTCTGCAATAGGGCTGCTTTGGATCTCTTCAAGCTGGGGCTTTGCTAAGCTGTTCTCTCGGGCTATCCCGTATCGGTATTTTTGCCAGGGTATTCTCTGCATCCACTTTGCTACATGATGGATGTGCTCCTTATTGGATTCACTTCAGTATTGCTTTGCATTATCAACTGGGGCTTTGCCAAGTCATATCCCCAAAATCTGGGTTTCGCCTAGTCATCTCTTCAAAGCCAGGGCATTCTCTGCACTTCCTCTGCTGCTTGCCGTCTCGGGCGCGCGACACACTTTGTTCTTTTCAGTAACAATCATCTGCTAACTTGCTGCAATCTGTACTCTTAAGGCATGCCCCGACTTGCCTAGGCTGCACCATTCCTCAATCATTGCCCATACACTCCTCAAATTCATGGGAGAGGGTTCACAACCCATTCATCATCATACATATATACAGTCATTCCTTCATAAATCCATCATAGCACAATTGCTACATACATATCGGCTCGTCGAGCCATACAAAATCATCACTTCATTCTCATCCCTTAGCCGAGATGGCCTCGTGCATCAAGATTAATAATGCATAAAATTAACAATAATTGAGTTCAAATTAATGCAAAGTGCTTAGAGTGTTGTGTTTTCCCCCCACATGGTATAATAATCAAATGATAATAATCTTATCATGAGGACTACTCCTCAAATCAAAATCTGGATAAAGATTTCAAATCCTGCAGGTGGCATGTTCTGCCTTCATCACCTTCATCAGTCTCATCTTCTTCAGACTTATCAGCATCATTTTAAAGAGCCTTAGCTGCCTCAGTCTCCAAGCAATGCTCATCAAAAAGAATTTCAGCTGCCTCAATCTCCAAGCTTTAGTACTCATCGGCAGATCATCCTCAGAAGCCCGTTCTCATCGGCAGATCATCATCAGAAGCCCATTCTAATTGGCAGATCATCATCAAAGCCCGTTCTCACCGGCAGATCATCATCAAAGCCCGTTCTCACTGGCACATCTTTATCAAAGCCCGTTTGCACCGACACGTCTTCATCAAAGCTCGTCTGCACCGGCACGTCTTCATTAAAGCCCGTCTGCACCGTCACGTCTTCATCAAAGCCCGTTTACACCGGCACGTCTTCATCAAAGCCCGTTTGCACCGGCACGTCCTCATTAAAGCCCGTCTGCATCGGCACGTCTTCATCAAAGCCCGTCTGCACCGGCATGTCTTCATTAAAGCCCGTCTGTACCAGCATATCTTCATCAAAGCCCGTCTGCACCGGCACGTCTTCATCAAAGCCCATCTGCACCGGCACGTCTTCACCATGGCCAGTTTGAACGACAGATTTTCATCAAAGCGCGTTTGGACGGCACGTCCTCATCAAAGCCCGTTTGCACGGAAAGTCTTCATCATAGCTACAGGTGAGCATAGTAAATGTATGAAAACATATCTCTACTTGCATTACCATTTAGCCCTGGCTTTTTCACCCAAGACCCAGGTTGACAACCAAATAGTCAATCTCTGAACTACGATCTGGCTTGATTCCCTCCTAAGGATACGTAGGAATCCTTTCTCCAAAGGTCCAGCCATCTAACCACATCAATCATTTTCATTCATTTCCCATATCCCCAGTAGACCCGACAATTTGACCTTACTTCTTCCCACCAGCCGCTCATTGGGCTTGGGATCCTTCTTATCGACAATCTCACTTCTTCCATAAGTGACGTTGTCGAGGGGCTCTGTGAGTACCCCAATCTAATTTGTGACCCTTTATAAGTGCCTTTTAATGTAATAAAACTGCACTAGGGGCATTTTGATAAATTTCTGGTCCATTCCGAGACTTCCGGGAACTTTTTATAAGTTTCTTGCGAAGGAAGTACTTTTAGGTCTTTTTTCCATGCAAAAGGACCTATAGAGAATTATTCATTTTGGACCTAGGAGGAATTATCCCGGAATGTTCCAGAACAGGTTGATTGGCACCAGAAATGGTTAATGGCTCGTCTAGTCGTGCAACACAACGAGCCATGGAAAACACAAGCGTTAGGTCGTGCGACTCAAGTTGCCACTCACCAGCAGATTATAAATAAAACCCTCCACCTCTCATTTTTGGATCCTTTCCAGCCTCCTTAAGGTCACTCTGCCAAAATACACCCAGAAGCTAGTCTCTCTCCTAAAACACACACAAACACATGCCAATTCCCTCTAATTCTCTCATCTCTCATTCACATTCCATTCTCTCCCTCTCATACACTTCACACACAATTGAAATCCAAGTCTTCTATCCTTTCTGGTTTCTAAACCCACATCTGCATCTGAATCGAAGGTCCCTACACCTAACTTGGCATAGAGATTGTGGATCTACAAGGGTAACGAATTCCCTTCCTCCATACCTCTCTTCTATTTGCTCTTCTCATAATTCATGCAATTTCTATTCATTTGATTTGATAATTAAGCTCCATCTGCTTTAATTGTAAAATTACAATCGCAATCTCTCTATTTAAATCACATTGTTTTGTATCATTTCATGCTTATGAGTTAATTTGGTGTAATTGTGGCTTGTTCATCAAGGGAGTGTGGATCACCCCATATCCACACCCACTTGAATGATTGGATGTTGATTCGTGTGTCCTCTGTTTAGATCTCTGATGTAATTTGATCTGAATGGTCCTTCGTTCATTATGCAATTCAATTCTGTAATGGTTTTTGCGTGTGTCTTCCTGTGTCACACGACACAATCTACATATGGCTTACTGTGTCATGCGACATAACTAGCCAAGCAGATCATGTGTCACGCGACACATCTTGCCACTCTGCAGAAGCCACTTTTCAATTGTAATATGTTCTTAGATCTGTAAATGGGATGTGGCCCCCCTTTGTACCAAGTGGTTCACAAGATGTAATTCTCTAATTTCATCAATAAAGTGTTGTGGGTATTTTTCAGCATGGTGACATCTTCAGTTGCTCCTGCATGTCAAGATGTTATTCCATTGTAAGTATTACTTAATATTTACTAATTCATTTTTTCATAATATTTCTATTATTATTTTACAGTAAATAAGAGAGATAAACACGGGATACTTTCAAACACGTTCAACCTCTCTTCAACGGCAAAGTGGACTTGGTCTTGTGGACGTTGGAGATAAGCTTGGATGCCGAGATTATAGGAACTACTTCTTACCCATTCATAGTTGTTCTTATTTAAGGGGAGATGGAGACAGAAAAATACATGTTCTTTTACACACACTACGCACACGTCATTTGTAATCCTCTCCATCATCTTCCGCAGTTGTAATCTCAATTATCATAGTGAAACATTTAAGGTTGGAGACCTAACTCCCGGGGTTTTTTCCGAAGAGGTTATCATCTTTATGGTTTTCCTCTTTAACAAATCTTTCTATCATCTTTTATTTCCATGATTTTGTTCCATTTAATCGAATTCCATAGTCCCCTCCTTGTTAATTAAATCCATACACTTGTGAAAGTTAAGATTCTATATTATTGTTTTTTCTACCAAAACAATTTGGCGCCCACCGAGGGGCCGCGTGGTTTATTGATTAATTGGATCATTTCCTAAAAGAGTTTGTCATGTCAAGCCCTCCCAATGTGTCCGCCGCCGGCAAGGGTACCACCGTCACTCCAACATCAGGAGGTAGAACCACCTTATTGCCGCCACCTCCTCAGTCAGGACCTCAGCAGACGCAACCTACTAAGGCTCCACAAAAGGAAGCGACCTCTTCCAATGTGGATGCTGACATCCGGAGTATCCTGACCAGGTTAAATCAGAGATTGGATCAACAAGATAACAATTCGAAGGTGCTGGCCTATTCCATGATTAAGATGTAGAGGGATCAACAGCTCATCGATTCTCGGCTAGAAAACATCTCACCATTGCGTGCAATGAGCCTCAACTTTGACAACACCGAAGGATCTACGCTCCAGAGTGAATTTATCCCAATGGGTGCTCCACCTCAGACTCATCAGTCGACACCCTTAATGACGTCGACATCCTTGTCTGGGGACACCCAATTGACGCCACCTTCAGCAGGATTCTCCCCATTCATCCCATTTATTGACAACACCACTGTCACAACTACCACGGACAACTCTAGTTTGCTTAATAATCTTTTCAATAATAATAATTTCAATCGTATTCCTATGGCTGACCCTTTTGCAGGAAACCCACTAGCCAAACAGATGCAGGATCTCAGGGAGCTGATAATGAACGTGCCAAGCATAACTCCTCCAATCCAACCAGTGACTCAAAACTATTACAATCAGTCCCAGTTTGTCCAAGCAATTGCAAATGTCGACATCCCAAAGCGTTTCAGTGTTCCATCCATGAAGTTATATGACGGCAGCACAGATCCAGAGGAGCATGTCGCCCACTATCAAGAAAAGATGGACATAATTCATATCCCGCTTCAATTCAGGGAGGCTTGCTTGTGCAGAGGATTTGGATCGACCTTGGTTGGACCAGCTCTCAAATGGCTGATTAGGCAACCCCTAGGCTCAATTGGTTCATACGCCCAGCTTATCAGCATGTTCTATAACCAGTACTCATGCACTCGACAATTCGAGAAGCTGACAAGTGACCTCTACAATGTGACCCAGCAGCCTAACGAGACTCTGAAAGAATATGTCCACTAGTTCAATAAAGAAGTGCTAGAAATCCCCAATCTTGTCATGTTAACAGCCACAGAAGCATTCAAAATGGGGCTGAAGAAGGATTAACAGTACTATCAAGATCTGGTGATGACTCCTTGTAAACGGTTGGAAGAAGTCAGGAGCAGGGCCCTAAGATTCATAAGATTGGAGGAAGATGAGCTGCGAAGATCGAAGTCCTCATCCAAGTTGTCGACATATGACAATCCTGACAAGAATACAAATCATCCCACCGTAAGAACAACCGTTCCAATCCTTATTCGAGAATTGATAATAGCAAAATTAATTCAATAGAGGGTGAGGATGAAGATAGTGATAATGTGCCTAACATTTTTGATTATTGTTTTTCTGTTGACATTTCAGGTGTACTCTGTGCAATGGGCAACCTGGGGGATAAAGCCAGATGGCCAAAAAAGATAGATAAAACCACGGGATGGCGTGACAAGTCGAAATGGTGTGCTTACCATGAGGACTTTGGGCATGTTACAGAAGATTGCATTGCACTAAGAAAGGAGATCAGCTACCTGCTCTGAAAGGGACATCTTAAGGAGTTGCTGGGATCCAGAAAGAAGAAGGCAGAAAATGTAGAAGCTCCACATGAAGTCGAAAGACCAGTCTCTCCCCCAGCATCAACGAAGGTGATCAATTTCATTAGTGGAGGTTCAGAAATATGTGGCACATCCTATTCTGCTGCAAAGCGAAATGCTAAGGAGTCAAAAGAGGAGAAGCCAGAAAGACAACCCAGGATGTCGACACCTTGCCAGGATCCAATCACCTTTGATGAGATAAATCGAGACAATTTGCTGGAACCCCATCATGATGGCCTAGTAATTTCCTTGCAGATCGCCAATTGTACCATCAGGCGTATCCTGGTTGATGGGGGCAGCTCTGTCAATCTCATTATGTTGAGCACCCTCAAGGAGATGAACATCCCGGAATTGGAGATTGTCAAGAAATCCTCAGTGTTGGTAGGCTTCAGTGGAGAAGTTAAAGAAACAGTGGGAGAAATAAAGCTTCCAATCTACTCAAAAGGTCTCAACACCATGGAGCAATTCTGCGTAATTGATTGTGCAACATCCTACAATGTCATTCTTGGAAGACCGTGGATTCATGGGATGAAGGCTGTACCATCCACTTACCATCAGTGTGTGAAGTTCCCAACACCCTGGGGTGTTGCTAAAATATACAGTGATCAGTAGGTGGCCAAGGAGTGTAATAAGACTTCTATGAAGGCATCAACATCTCCCAAACAAGCATAGCAATTACAGAGGAAAGTACGTGAAGTCCTGGAAGCTAGGGAGAACGATGTGAAAGAAGTATTACTAGATCCTTCCAATCCGGACATCAAGGTACTTATTGGCAGTGACATCCCACCAGATATAGAAGAAAAGCTTGTGGACCTGTTAAGGATGTCGACACCTTGCCAGGATCCAATCACCTTTGATGAGAGTGATCGAGACAATTTGCGGAACCCCATCATGATATCCTAGTAATTTCCTTGCAGATTGCCAATTGTACCATCAGGCGTATCCTGGTCGATGGGGGCAGCTCTGTCAATCTCATTATGTTGAGCACCCTCAAGGAGATGAACATCCCGGAATTGGAGATTGTCAAGAAATCCTCATTGTTGGTAGGATTCAGTGGAGAAGTTAAAGAAACAGTGGGAGAAATAAAGCTTCCAATCTACTCAAAAGGTCTCAACACCATGGAGCAATTCTGCGTAATTGATTGTGCAACATCCTACAATGTCATTCTTGGAAGACCGTGGATTCATGGGATGAAGGCTGTACCATCCACTTACCATCAGTGTGTGAAGTTCCCAACACCCTGGGGTGTCGCTAAAATATACAGTGATCAGTAGGTGGCCAAGGAGTGTAATAAGACTTCTATGAAGGCATCGACATCTCCCAAACAAGCATAGCAATTACAGAGGAAAGTACGTGAAGTCCTGGAAGCTAGGGAGAACGATGTGAAAGAAGTATTACTAGATCCTTCCAATCCGGACATCAAGGTACTTATTGGCAGTGACATCCCACCAGATATAGAAGAAAAGCTTGTGGACCTGTTAAGGAGCAGAACGAAGAGTTTTGCTTGGAGACATGATGACATGACCAGCATCAACAAAGATGTCATCACCCACAAACTCAACATTGATCCTAATTTCAAGCCAGTGCACCAGAAGCGTAGGAAGTTCGTAGAAACGAGGAACCAGATAATCAAGGAAGAAGTGGAGCATTTACTCAAAGCCAACTTGATCCGGGAGGTAGATTATCCAAGATGGTTAGCGAACTTGGTTGTGGTTGTGGTTGAGAAGAAGAATGGGAAATGGCGAGTTTGTGTTGACTTTACCGACTTGAACAAAGCTTGTCCCAAAGATCCTTTCCCATTGCCTCACATAGATTCGTTGGTTGATGCCACTTCTGGACACGAGCTCCTCACTTTTATGGATGCATCCTCAGGATTCCAACAAATTCAGATGGAGCCATCTGATCAAGAGGACACCGCCTTCATAACGCCCACAGGTATCTATTGTTATATTGCTATGCCTTTTGGACTAAAAAATGCAGGTGAAACATATCTGAGGCTTGTAAACAAAATGTTCAAAGACCAGATTGGGGACACAATGGAGGTATATATCGACGACATGGTAGTGAAATCAAAGAAAGCTGGAGATCACATAAATCACCTATATCAAGCCTTCGACATCTTGGATAGTTTCAATATGAAACTTAATCCAGCAAAGTGCAATTTTGGTATGAAGGCAGGAAAGTTTTTAGGCTATATGGTAACTAAAAGGGGAATTGAAGCCGCCCCAGAGCAGATTTGTGCCATTGTCAACCTGTCGTCACCTCAATCTGTCAAAGACGTCTAAAGATTGACAGGGAAGATTGCTGCACTCACTATATTCATTTCAAAGTCTTCTGATCGATGCAAACCTTTCTATGACATCCTAAGAAAAAACAAAAAGTTCCAGTGGGAAGACCAGCTTGAAAAAGCCTTTCAGGAGCTCAAAAGTTACCTATCGACACCTCCATTGTTGGCCAAACCTCAGGAAGGCGAACATCTTTACATCTACTTAGCAGTATCAGAAAGTGCTGTAAGTGCAGTCTTGGTGACAGAACGAGATGGTAGTCAGCAACCCATCTACTATATAAATAAGACACTTTTAGATGCGGAGACCAGGTATTCTCATTTACAGAAATTAATTTTGGCTTTGATAACTGCTTCTATTAAACTAAGACACTATTTTGAAACACATACTATAATTGTGCATACTAACTATCCTATTAAGAATGTTATGAGAAACCAGAGATGTCAGGTCAAATAGCTAAATGGTCCGTACAATTAAGCACTTACGACATCAAATATGAGCCCAGAACAGCAATAAAATCTCAAGCTCTAGCTGATTTTGTGGCTGACTTTAGTCCAACAATGCAACAAGAAGTGGAGTTGGAGGTTCAGCAACTTCAAGATGATGACATCCTAAAAATATGGACACTTTACACAGATGGTGCTTCCAACATGAGAGGCACAGGTCTTGGAATTGTACTAAAATTGCCACAAGGGGACATAATACCACAATCCATCAGTTGCAGTTTTAAGGCCACTAATAATGAAGCAGAATATGAGGCATTAATTGCAAGTTTAGCAGTGGCCCAGGACCTAGATGTCGAGCACATCCGGGTGTTTATGGATTCTTTGCTAATTGTTAACCATTACAACGGATCCTACATAGCAAAAAATGCTAAGATGACGACATATTTAGAAATTGTTAAAATTCTGGCGGCCAAATTCAAAACATTTACTTTGGAGCAGATTCCGCGTGAAGAAAACTCTCAAGCAGATGCTCTGGCAAACTTAGGTTCAGCCTTCAAAAGCATTTCACAGACAAGTATCCCAATTGTGCATGTTGACATCCCAGCAATAGGTCGTCTTGAGCTGTTCGTTCTAGATGTTGACATCCCTACCCCTCCAGCAGTAACTTCCTGGACAGCTCCTATTATCAAGTATCTCTTGGATGATACGATCCCAACCGAGGAGAAAAATGCTAGAGCCTTCACGGTAAGAGTATCTAAATATTTACTTATAGATAACCTTTTGTTTAGAAAATCTCCTGCAGGTCACTGCTTAAGGTGTCTAGAAGCAGACCGAGCCCATCAGGTTTTAAAGGAGCTACATGAAGGACAGTGTGGAAATCATACTGGGGGCAGAAGTCTGTATACCAAGGCTCTAAGGATGGGCTATTTTTGGCCCACAATGCGAAGAGACGCTGCAGAATATGCAAAGAAATGTGACTCCTGTCAACGACATGGTGACATACTACATCAACCAGCCGAACTGCTACATCCTATCCTATCGCCATGGCCGTTTATGATTTAGGGAATGGACATTGTAGGAAAATTACCCAGGGCCCCAGGAGGAAGAGTATTTCTACTAGCCATGACAGACTATTTTTCAAAATGGGTAAAAGCTGAAGCATACGTGCAAGTACGCGACAGAGAAGTTATCTCTTTCATAAAAAGAAACATATTCAGCAGGTTTGGGATACCTTCAGACATAATTTGTGATAATGGCTCCCAGTTCATTAGTAGGAAACCCAAGATTTCTTGAGAAGTTGGGGGAGTCAAGATGGTGACATCTTCACCTATTCTCCCTCAAGCGAATGGACAGGCAGAGTCCAGCAACAAGATTATCATAAGCAACTTAAAAAAGAGACTGGACCAGAAGAGAGGAAGATGGGTAGAAGAGTTACCAATGGTTTTATGGGCTGACAAGACGATATCTAAAAATGCTACTGGTCAGACTCCCTATTCACTGGTATTTGGGTCAGAATCAGTCATTCAAGCAGAAGTTCTTGTACCTACAGCCATATACAGCTTGATGACATCTGAGCATAATAAGGACATCTTGACACATGACTTGGATACCGTAGACGAGCTAAGAAAATTCGGATGGCAGCATATCAACAAAGGGTGGCTAGGTCTTACAACAAAAATGTAAGGGTTAGAAGGTTTCAAGTAGGAGACATAGTCCTACGAAAGGCATTCCAAAATACAAAGGAACTCAATGCAGGCAAGCTCGCCCCAAAGTGGGAAGGACGCTACCTAATTGATGCACATGCCTTGAAAGGAGCGTATCGTCTATCAACCTTGGATGGCCAAATGATCCCACGGAGTCGGAACGCCATTCACCTTAAAAGGTATTACATCTAGACAATGCCTCCCTTAAACTCATCTCATCCTAGGTATGGACAATCCTTCATTTATTATGTGTAACCTTTCATTTCCCTATTTACTGTTTTTTCATTTTACTTCTCTGCAAATTAAGATGTCACTAACACAACTTGTGGAGGGGCGTCAACATAGTTGACGTCCATCTCTAACATGTCTCTATTTTACGAGATGTTGACATACCGGAATAGGGACATGTCGAAAGTACTCAAAGTCAAAAGGACAATGAATTCTCCTCCGTCAGAGACTGGCCATCTCTTCTCAACTAAAGGTACACAATCCCTTCTAAGGTTTAAAAAGTTAATTACCTCTTTCTTGAGATGATAGGTTACCACACCTTCGCCTGGAGCGCAAGTTATCTCTTTAATTGAGGTGTTGGGTGGGCCTATATGGGTAAACTCATATAGCTTACCCATTCCCACTCAGTTAAATGATTGATCTTATGTTTTATTCTTGTGGTTATGGCATGTACGTGTCATCTTACGTATCTGCTGTTTTGACATACTATCATGTCACCTTATGAACATAACATATGATCATCCAAAGAAAACTTCATCAAAAGTATACCAAGCCTTGACATGCTTGAAAATTACCAAACCATAATTTTTCTAAAAAAGCTACCATAAAGTTAAGGTAGTAAGCCAACATCCAAACTACTAAAGCTAAAAAGCAGAAGTGTTGAACCAACCCAACACTTTAAATAAATTGTCTTTGGTCCTTATGGACCCATTACATAACAAACAAAATTAAAATTGTCTTTGGGATTCCACCCCCGAAATACCGGCAACAAACGAAAGGAACTTGTTTTACCTTTTTCTGATGGCATCTGCCTCAGATGTTGCTTTAGGAGTAACCTCACCAATCTCTGCTGCTTCCTTCACGACTGCTTCATGTGGACTTGATGACACCTCACCCTCATCCACTGGCTCTCCTGTCAGTATGGTTAAATGGGCATATTCCTTGTTGATATCCCAATTCTGAGCTTTCCCATCTTGGAACTCCTTTATCATCTTGATCCTACACTCAAAAACAGTTTTTGCAGCAGCTACTTTGCAAGAATATTTTACTTCAGTAACCTCCTTAAGATGGTCTTCTTCACTTTTTGCCAAACTGTCCAATAAATCCTTCACAGTCTTCTCCTGCTCCTCCAATGTCTTAGCCTGTTGTTCCAAAGTTTTTTCATGTGCCTTCACCTTGTTTTCCAACAAAATCTTTTCTTTCTTTGCCAATGCTGCCTCTGATTTGGACTTTTTCTTAAACACCTCATGTTCCTTCGTCAAATCTTCCACATATCCCATGGCCTGTGACATAAATAAGTTAGTATCAAAGGATCTTATGGAAACTTAAGATTGGTCAAAGATTGGTTAGTAACATCTTACCCCAGCTGCAAAGCTCATACACTTCTTCTTAAATTCCCCCATAGACAGTCCTTCAAATACATCAACAACTTCAATCACTTCCTCTTGTATTGCCTTCCTCTTTTTATCCCTAGAGCCAATTCCAGCGCTCTCATCCAATACAGGGATTTTCTTAGGAACTAGTGGTGGTTTCATCTCTACCCTAAGAGGGGAATCTCCGAACATGGCATCAATGTCATCAAGATTAAAGTCTGACCCTGAGACAACTGGTTTGGAAACTGCATCAACATATGAAAAATGTCAAAAAGTATTACGCATCAGATTGATGAAACAAAATAAAGAGACAACATGCTTACCTGTAGACATGATGACGGAGGTTGATGCTTTTTGGTCTTCTTGAACAACCAAAGGTGATTCCAGCAGGCCTCTAGGAGATCTCTTATCCAAAGGAAGTTTGAAGAATTCATCAATTTTTGCCAAGTTATCTTCTGCCGGTGGGAAAAGCTCTCCCTAATCAATATCTAAAAAAAGGTAAGAGCAATTACGATTTCAGTTTGTCTCAAAAACAGAAAATCACAAAGTTAGGAATTGAAGTACCTCCCTTGTTCCACTCGCTGGGTATTTCATCCCCTCCTTCAATAGATGCCCTATCAACAAACAAAAATCTATTTTTCCATCCCCTATCACTTAAAGATGTAGTGCTCGTTAGGGAATTCCTACCTAATCTCTTCTTAAAAAGAAATCTTTTTGAGCCAAAAGGTTGAAAATCATACGAGTAAGCTATTTCATGAAGACCTTGGTTTAGACCATTCTCCCTGTTTACTTTGATTACGAAGGCAAAAATTCTCCAAGCCATGGGCATCAGTTGAGGGTAAGCAAGTTGGGTCTTTTGAAAAAATTCGAAAACCAAAAAAGGGAAGGGATAACTAAACCCTAGAAGAAAGGGGTATTCAAGAAAACAAACCCATTTGTTGGAAACCAAATCAGACCTAAGGTTGACAGAAAAAGGGTGAAAGATAGCACCTTTAGGGAAGTAGCATTGTTGTTTTAGTGACTCAATTTGGGCATCACTAAACACACAGGTCTCCTCATCTTGTTTAGCTAGGAGATTTTCACACGAGAAATTTTCAAAATCAATTTCTACGGAAGCTTGTGGAGGCAGCGCACTCTTGGTTTTGGATGAACTCCACCTAGTCCTACCCATGGTTGACAAGCAAATAAGAGAAGCAAACAATGGGGAAAAGTAAGAACGGAAAGTTTTACCTTACAGGGAGCCACACTGTAGCAAGAAGGGGCAGAATGGAAGGTTTGAGAAGCTTATTAAGGAACCATCCAAGCAGGTATTTAATTTGAAAAGGGCTCTATCTCCAAAAAACCACTTTTTCCTAAATTAACTCCCCAACCGCCCATTACCTCCACGTATCATTATACCCGTCCAATCATGCAAGCTGGCAGTTGTGTATTTATTGAAAAAAATATTTGCCTCTTCAGTTGCCAGGATAGACAAATATTTTTGGGGACAAATTGTTGTGGGTATTTTTCAGCATGGTGACATCTTCAGTTGCTCCTGCATGTCAAGATGTTATTCCACTGTAAGTATTACTTAATATTTACTAATTCATTTTTTCATAATATTTCTATTATTATTTTACAGTAAATAAGAGAGATAAACACGGGATACTTTCAAACACGTTCAACCTCTCTTCAACGGCAAAGTGGACTTGGTCTTGTGGACGTTGAGGAGATAAGCTTGGATGCCGAGATTATAGGAACAACTTCTTACCCGTTCATAGTTGTTCTTATTTAAGGGGAGATGGAGACGAAAAAATACGCATTCTTTTACACACACTATGCACACATCATTTGTAATCCTCTCCATCATCTTCCGCAGTTGTAATCTCAATTATCATAGTGAAACATTTAAGGTTGGAGACCTAACTCCCGGGGTTTTTTCCGAAGAGGTTATCATCTCTAAAGTTTTTCTCGTTAACAAATCTTTATGTCATCTTTTATTTCCATGATTTTGTTCCATTTAATTGAATTCCATAGTCCCCTCTTTGTTATTTAAATCCATACACTTGTCAAAGTTAAGATTCTACATTATTGTTTTTTTCTACCAAAACATAAAGCAAAGCATTAAAATGTATTTTATTACATATTTTGTCTCACACATTTATCACACACTTATGAATTAATTGGATGTTGAATATTAGAAAGACTCGTTTACGAGGCGTGTTGGGTGTGTTGGTGTAATGCCCTAGGCTTTAGTAATGTTTAACTGAGAACCGTTATGTATCATCATTATCGTTTAAGTTTATTATTTGATTATTATATAGTTTGCATATTTATTGTAATAATCTCCGTCCCTAACTATTAAGTGAATAATTAGTATAATTGTCAATGGATAATCATATGATGATTATATGCATAGAGATGCACATTGAAATTATGGGTACATGTTAGAGAACAAGTGACTGGACTTGACCCGTATGAGATTTATGTCATGGTCAAATGTCATAATTAAATCTCATATGGTCACTTCATTTAGTCCCTAGACCTGAGATTATCATGACCTTACATATGATGAAAATCATGTTTGATTTTAGTCAAACGATATCTTAACACGATATTTATAAAGGCTATCTTTGGCATGATCGGATTCATGATGGGAAGGATGATAAGTCAAGATGAAATTTGTTCCTCGGAAGAGAGATGTTTTGCTTGGGCCCCTCGATGAGTGATAATGATGAAAGTGTGTGGCCACACCCCAATGCTATTGGACTATCATTCTACTCAAGATCGATAAAGCATTGAACAAATACAGGTTGACATGGACCATGACTTGTGTTCAATATAACATCGTGAGACAAAGGGAGAAATGGAAGTGTTCCATTGGAAACGTGAACTCTCACGTTATATTGTTTGGGTAGACATAATGGCTTGCTAGAGTCCGCTTATGTCTTATGAGGTCGATATGATCGAACTCATGGCCAACATAATATAATCCTATTGGGTCACACACAATTGGAATGAATTGGTTAAACCAAGGAAGAATGATTGAGATTCATGCATATGGCTTTGCTTGGTCGTGCGACTAATCTTGCCATATGATGTTCTGGGTCGTGCGACACAACATGCCCATGGGCTGCTTGTGGTCGTGCGACACATTAAAGCCTGAGGCGTTTGACAGACTTTCCTAATACGATTAGGAAATTAATACATATACTAATGTAGTATAAATATTAGAGTCTGTAAACCCTAAAGAGAGGCTAGCCAAAATTTTCTAAGGGAAAAATCACACTAAAAGGTTTCTCAAATTTCTTCCAAGGGTTTAAAGGATCTAGCAATCTTCAAGAACCGTTCTTGGTTCATTCTTACGTGTGGATACAACAATAGAGGGTCTTCGCTCGTTTGACGATCAAGGCCTAGAGTTCCAATCCGAAGATTGAAAGGTTTTTGAAGATCAAAGATTGTGATTCAAAATCACACCAATAAATTGTTCGATAGCTCAAGACCGGAAAGCAATTAAGGTTGGTAAATTCTATATCATAGGAATTCAATTTAATCGTATAGAACGGATCTTAGGGCTTGGGTTTTGTGTTATTTGATGCTTAATTCCGCTGCTCATAGACCCATAAAACCCAACAGTGGTATCAAAGCCCCGTTCGTATGGTTAAGTTTGAATTAACATGCTAGAATTAAGATATAAATTGTTTATATGCTTATTGAATTTTTTGTATGCGGCAGAATTTTGATTGTTTATGTGAAACAATGTGAAAATCGACTTCTGATTATGCTGACTTAAATATGTAAAAGCTGTTTGCTTGATTTAATTGCTTTATGATTAGAATCGATTGAATCTGGAAATCTGCAATCTGGCATCTCGTGTCACGCGACAGAGTTGGACTCTATCACGCGACAGAGTAGGGCTGATGGCTTTGTTAAGTCGTGCGACATATCGGGCCTCTGAAGGTCTATGTCACGCGACACTCTTTGCCTGATCTGGGCCAAATCAGTTTGTTGATTTTTCTTGCTGATCTATGATTATGTTGATAATCTGATTTGTTCCTGTATTAATCTGGATGCTATAAATTTCTGAAAATTGAATTTATAGGGCTATGCTAGATTAATTCATTATTTATGCATGCTTAATTAATTTAAAATGTGTTTTTATTAATTGTTGTGATGCATGAATTATGTGTTCTTATGTGATAAGAATTTTGTTAGATGTTTAGTTGAAACATTGAATTGTAATTTCCTAAATGTTTAGTTGAAACATTATGATTTTGGTTTTCTGACTGTTTATGAGAAACAAGTCAGTTTACGCAAAAATTTGAAGGATTCTGATTGTTTATGAGAAACAAGTCAGTTTATGAGTCTGATTGTTTGTGAGAAACAAGTCAGTATACAAAGTATTGATTATGTTGCATTCAAATTGGTATTCTAAGTTGTGCATGTCTAGGAAAGTTCTGTCGAAGGAAGATTTGGTACTTAAGCAGTCCTTGTGGCTCACCTATTTTCTTGGGAACTTACCTGGTGTACATTATGATTATCTTTGTTGATATGCTTATAATCTTCTTTAAAGAACCTTCACTTAACTTTTAAGTTCTTTATGCCAATCTATGATTAAAACACTTGAGACCACTCGGATAGTTTTAGGTGGGCTTGCCATAGCAATGTACTTTGATTCTATTTCGTTTGCGAGCAAGATGAGGAAATGGTGGTTCCTATACGTTTAAAGTGGATGAACTTCATTGGGTTATCAAAATGGTTTTGGACCCAAGGCATAAGATGAAATTAAAATATGCTTAGACATATGATGTCTTAAATAAATCTCATAAAAGATCTAAGAGTTATATACGATATGATTGATGTTTTCTACCTAATTAATTTAATCTTGAGCGGTGCGCCATAGCGTACTTGAGATTAAATTAAAGTTGGATCTTAGCCCATTAAATTATATTATGCTTATTTGCATTAGAAGGTGTATAATTTAGTGGGTGTATTTGTGAAATACATAATTTGCTCTTAAATGATAAATGTGTTGATATTGATATGTGTTCATATAATTTGTATATTTTGTTGTAGAAATAGCATTACATAATGATAATTGCGATTCGTCCTTATGAAGGACAAAGTTCGAAAGGAACGATACAAATAATTCTGATTGGATCAGAAGCCTAAAGAATGGTTATTAGGTAAATGTGTACGTTCTTGACGAATCCATTCCTGCTGAACCCACTGCAAATGTTGCAATGGGCAAATAAGAAACAACGTTAGAACCATGTTGATGATCCTAATAGAATTGCTTGTCTTATACTTGCCACCATGTTTAAAGGCTCTTATGAAGAACCTTGAACACATGGAAACTGCTTTTGTTCTAGTGCAATGCACAAAGAAATTGTTCCAAGTGCAAGCTAGGCAAAAGATGTATGTTGTGGTGAAGGCTTTTAATGCATAAGATGCAAATGAGCAATCCGCAAGTTTATTAATGGTTAACACAAGAAAGGGTTTCAAAAGGGGAAGGTAAAGAAGGTAAAGCAAAAATTGCTAAACCTAGGACAAAAGTTGTCAAAGCCGAAGAGGCTAAACCCAAAGTGTCTCAAAAGGATGCAGTTTGCTGTCATTACAATAAGATTGTTCATTGGAAGCAAAGTTGCAAGGCTCATTAGGAAGGCCTAAAAGTGAAGAAAGGCAATATGATTTCTACTACTTCAAGTATCTATATGATAGATATTTTCCTTTCAACTTCTTGTTCTTGGGTATATGATACCGGATTGGATCCCACATTTGGATAAATGTGCAAGGAATAAAGAATAGAAAGCTACTCAAATAAGGTAAATTAAACCTATGTATGGGAATGGAGCAAAAGTTGCAACATTAGCCATAAGGGACTTATGAAGTCACTTTACCTTGAGGACTAGTACTTGTTTTGAACAAGTATGACTACGTTCCGGTTTTGAGTAGGAGTATTATTTCCGTTTCTCATATGGATGATGAAGGATATAATTTTCTTATTAAAATAAAAAGTTTTATATTTATTTAATGATATGCTTTATTGTATTGCACTTGTCATTAAATGGTCTTCATATCCTTCATGTTAAGAAACAAAATAATATTGAAGATATCTATAATATAAATGGGAAATCTAAACCGAACAATATGAACAAAGCGTTCATATGGCATTGTCGGATTGATCAGATAAATAAGAAACATATATCCAAACTCCATTAACATGGACTTTTAGACTCATATGACTCAAAATTATTTGAGGAATGTGGATCTTATTTATTGGGATTATAGACCAAACACCCTACACTAAAGTAGTGGGAGGGCTAGTGACTTATTGGTCATTATACATGAGATGTATGTGGACTATTAAGTAGCGTTGCTAGGGGCAGACTTCGATATTTCATCACATTTCACTAAAGACTTATCTAGATATGACTATGTCTGTCTGATGAAGTCCAAAGGTGAATTGTTTGAGATGTTTCGAACATTTCAAGATGAAGTACAAAATAACTTGGCAAAACTATTAAGTACTTCGATTAGATCGAGGTGATGGATATTTGAGCCAAGAGTTTGACAATCATCTCAAAACTATGAAATCGTTTCAGATTTGACTCCAACCGGAACACCACATTGTATGATGTGTCTGAGAGGAGGAATTGAACCTTGTAGGACATGGTTCGTTCAATGATGTGTCAATTAAACTTTCCTATTTCCTATTTCCTTTTGAGGATATGCATTAGAAATAATGTGGTTACACTGAATCGAGTCCCTACTAAATCGGTTCCTAAGGCCCCACATGAGATGTGGCATGGAAGAAAACTTAGTTTGTCTTTCATGAAGATTTGGGGTTGCGAATCTTATATAAAGAGATTTGTCTCTTATAAGTTAGCACCAAATCTGACTAGGTTATTTTTGGAAATTAATCTTACAACCGCAAAGAGAACAAAACGTTTGTTGCTCTATACGATTCGTTTCTTGAGAAATAGTTTCTCAATAAAGAATCTAGTGGGAGGAAAATTAATCTTGAAAGAAGTTCAAGAACCCGAAAATAATATGGAACCAAGAGTAGAGACAGAACCAAGTTCACAATGAGTTGTGGAACCGGTTCAAGATGCACAAAGTCCATCGTAGATCGGATAGGTTACAATCCAAACCCAAGAAATATTGCTTTCTTGTATCAGAAAGTAATGAAGTGGAAATCATTGAAAATGACAATCCTACTTCCTATCTAGAAGAGATGTCCATTCCTAATTTGGATAAATGGTTAGGAACCATGGAGTCCAAATTACAATCCATGTTTGATGATCAAGTTTGGAACTTTATTGAGCTACCTGAAAGGTGTAAAAACTAAAGGGTGCAAGTAGGTCTTCAAGACCGACATGGATGGGAAGGTGTATACTTTCATGGCTAAGGATTGTAGCAAAGGGATTTAGGTTAATTCATAGTATTAACTATGATGGAACCCTTTTTCGCCTGTTACAATGCCAAAGTCCATTAGAATTTCAATTGCCATTATCGCATATTGTGACTATGTGATATGACAAATGGATGTCAAATGACTTTCTTTAAATGGAAAGATAATCAAGGAATTGGAATCTTCGTTTTGATGAATTGATCAAAGAGTTTGACTTCATCAAGTATAAAGATGAATCTTGTGTATGCATGAAATTCAGTGGGAGCGTAGTATTATTTCTATTGTCTTATTATAATGATATCTTACTCATTGGAAAAACAAGTTCCGACACTTAAGACTGTCAAGTCTTGGTCAAGGAAATGGTTTCTCAATGAAAGATATGGGTGTAGCCGCTTACATCCTTGGCATCAAGATCTATAGAGATGGATCTAAAAGGATAAATTGGTTTGAGTCAAAATACATACATTGACAAGGTTCTTAGAAGAGTCTAAGAAAAGTGGCATGTCAATGGGTCATGGTATTTTCTCTTAGCAATACTCATTGTCTTATGACAATTGATGAGCAAAAGGAAATGAATGAAGTTCCATATGCTTCGGCATTTGGATTTGTCATGTATGCCATGACTTGTACTAGACCCGACGTCTCATATGCTTTGAGCATGATGAGTCGATACCAATCTGATCCTGTTAAGAACCATTGGATGGCAGTCAAGATGATCCTTAAGTACTTAAGAAGAATTAAGGATATATTCTTGGTATTTGAAAGGTTGGAAGTTAATCTTGTTGTAAGGTTTACATAGATAACTAGCCTTCAAACTGACAAAGTTAATTTAAAATCGCAATTAGGATTTGTGTCTATGCTTATTAAAGGTGCGGTTTTGTTGGAAGAGTTCCAAGCAGAAAATCGTAGTCGATTCTACTACTAAGGCCAAACTTTAGCAACATATGATATGGCCAAAAGAGGCAGTTTGGATCAAAATTTCATTAGTGTTTTGGAAATGTTCCAAGTATCACTAATCGGTGAAACTTTTGTTGTGACAATTGTGGTGCCATTTGTGCTAGCAATGGAACCAAGATCACAACAGCGATCCAAACACTCACTTAGACATTTTTCAAGATTTCATAAAGAATGAGAAGGCGTTAAGATATGCGAAGTATCAACCGATGATGACATAATGGATTCACTTACAAAGACCCTCGTACAGGCTGAAGCATGATAGTCATGCAAAATCCATAGGTATTCGATACATAGATGGAGCCTAGTGCAAGTGGGAGACTGTTGGTGTAATGCCCTAGGCTTTAGTTATGTTTAACTGAGAACCGTTATGTATTATCTTTATCGTTTAAGTTTATTATTTGATTATTATATAGTTTGCATATTTATTGTAATAATCTCCGTCCCTAATTATTAAGTGAATAATTAGCATAATTGTCAATGGATAATCATATGATGATTATATGCATAGAGACGCGCATTGAAATTATGGGTACTTGTTAGTGAACAAGTGACTGGACTTGACCCGTATGAGATTTATGTCATGGTCAAATGTCATAATTAAATCTCATAGGGTCACTTCATTTAGTTCCTAGACCTGAGATTATCATGACCTTACATATGATGAAAATTATGTTTGATTTTAGTTAAACGATATCTTAACACGATATTTATAAAGGCTATCTTTGGCATGATCAGATTCATGATGGGAAGGATGATAAGTCACGATGGAATTTTTCCCTCGGAAGAGAGATGTTTTACTTGGGCCCCTCGATGAGTGATAATGATGAAAGTGTGTGGCCACACCCCAATGTGATTGGACTATCATTATACTTAAGATTGAGAAAGCATTGAACAAATACAGATTGACGTGGACCATGACTTGTGTTCAATATAACATCGTGAGACAAAGGGAGAAATAGAAGTGTACCATTGGAAACGTGAACTCTTACGTTATATTATTGGGTAGACATAATGGCTTGCTAGAGTCCGCTTATGTCTTAGGAGGTCAATATGATCGAACTCATTGCCAATATAATATAATCCTATTGGGTCACTCACAATTAGAATGAATTGGTTAAACCAAGGAAGAATGATTGAGATTATGCATATGGCTTTGCTTGGTCGTGCGACTAATCTTGCCATATGATGTTCTGGGTCGTGCGACACAACATGCCCATGGGCTGCTTGTGGTCGTGCGACAAATTAAAGCCTGAGGCGTTTGACAGACTTTCCAAATATGATTAGGAAACTAATACCTATACTAATGTAGTATAAATATTAGAGTCTGTAAACCCTAAAGAGAGGCTAGCCAAAATTTTCCAAGGGAAAAATCACACTAAATGGTTTCTCAAATTTCTTCCAAGGGTTTAAGGATCTAGCAATCCTCAAGAACCATTCTTGGTTCATTCTTACGTGTGGATACAACAATAGAGGGTCTTCGCTCGTTTGACGATCAAGGCCTAGAGTTCCAATCCGAAGATTGAAAGGTTTTTGAAGATCGAAGATTGTGATTCAAAATCACACCAATAAATTGTTCGATAGCTCAAGACCGAAAAGCAATTAAGGTTGGTAAATTCTATATCATAGGAATTCAATTTAATTGTATAGAACTGATCTTAGGGCTTGGGTTTTGTGTTATTTGATGCTTAATTCCGCTGCGCATGGACCCATAAAACCCAACAGGGTGAACTCTCGGTTCTTCCCAACACGTAACCTGACCCCCGAACCTATTTTCTCTTTTCAAAAAGGTTTTCAATGTTTCCTTTAAAACTGCGTGGTGACTCTCATTTACTTATTTTAGCGAGCGTACATTCAGTCATGTGCTGTATGTCTTATCCTTTGGAGTGGATGATTATGTCGTCGACGTACACTTCGATTTCTTTGTGAATCATGTCATGGAAGAGGGCTGTTGCAGCCCATTGATAAGTAGCCCCAGCATTCTTTAAACCAAATGGCATGACCGTGTAACAGTATGTCCCCTACGGAATGGTGAAAGCAGTCTTGGCCTGATCTTCCTCAGACATCTTGATCTGATTGTATCCAGCGAAGCCATCCACGAAGGATTTTACTTCGAAATTTGTCGTGGTGTCGACCAGCATGTCGATGTTGGTAGTGGGAAATCATCTTTAGGGCTGGCCTTGTTGAGATCTCGGAAATCCAAACAGAATCTGACCTTTTCATTGGCCTTGGTGACCGTCACAATGTTGGAGAGCCAGGTTGGGTACTCAATTACTCTGATGAAGCCGACGCGGAGCATCTCCTCAATTTCTTCTTTAACTTGCAGGGACAATTTTGGCTTGATCTTGCGCAGTTTATGTTTGACAGGCTTAGATTCTGGATCCAGAGGGATTTTGTGCTCCACAATTGAGGGATCGAGTCCTGGCATGTCTTGGTATGACCAGGCAAACACGTCAACATATTCTTTGAGGAGATTTATTAGGGCTTCTTTTTCTGGACCGGTGAAAAAACTGCCCACTTCTGTCTCTTTAGACTCTTGCAGTGACCCGAGGTTCACTTTAGTCATAACCTCTTTGGCAGCTTGTGCCCGATTGTCCTCTTGATCAATTACACGCTTGAGAACTTCTTTAATGTATTGTTGATTTAGTGCGTCTGCTTCTTTATCAAGTGAGTCATTATTAACTTCTTTTAAGTTGTTCGTTAACTTATCAGTTGTTAAAGTGGCAATGAGGGGATAATCCGAAAGGTCGAACTTTTCATTTAAGATGAACGGGAATACATTGTTGGCAACATTATCATAGTCTTCCGGCGTGAGGCCGTCAGATGACTCAGAGGACTGGACTTTGACAATGACTGACTTAGAGGGTTTAAGACTAGGTTTAGGGAGATATGGGTGCAGGTCCAGTTTGTCTTTCATTTATGTCTGGATTGCCCTTGGTCCGGTGAAAGTCACCCATTTTTTCAGTGGCATTGCTGGATGCTTGGTGAGGGTTCGGGGGTCGAGAGGCTTGGCTTCTATTATCCCGATCATGGCGATCATGATGTTCTCGGAGCCCAGGTTAATCATGTTTGGCACCTCCATGACTTTTTCGAAAAGATTTTGTAGAGCGGGTCCACTGAGAGCATCTTCCACGAATTCTGGTTCCTTTTGCTTTGGAGTTACTGTTTTGAATGTGGCCTCAGAGGCTGACCCGAACAGTCTGTTTCCCATGAAGAGTGTCTCGAGCTGCTCTTCTATGTCTGGGATTCCTTTGAATGAGTACTCATGCTGAACTGTGGTGGCAATTGGTCTAGGCAGAGCAGTGATGTTGAGGAATGCTCCCCTTATCGGATTAGCTTTGAGTCCTCTGAAACACTTGAGGTCCTGTGCCTGCTTTCCCATCCTTTCTGTAGTCTCTGTACTGACATTTCTTGCTTCTTTCTCATCTTCATCAGTTCCGCTGTCGGTCCCCTCAGTTCTGCTGTCGATTCCGCTGTCGGTTCCCACAGTTCTGATGTCGGTTCCACTGTCGGTTCCCCCAGTTCTGCTGTCAGTTCCTTTATCGGTTTCTTTGATGAAGTAGTGGGCGAGGTCGAAACTGTAAGGTCGGAGGTTGGGTGTGCCTCTGTAGGTTCCCCTTTTGTGAGAATTTCTTTGCCTTGGTCTTTGGCCGAGCCTTTTGTTTTCCCTGATATCAGCTGGTGTTGGCACATAACCGAGCCCCTGGACTGTAGTGTGGTCCTTGACTTCGATGACTTGGTGTTGGATTTGTAACCTTTTGCCAAGCCCCAGTCTCGGGATGAAGTTCATAAGTTTCATCATCTTCATGGCAGGAGGGATTTTGTCCCTGAATAGTGGAAGGCCCACGCAGCATATTTAGATCTTGGGAGTCTCCAAGGTGAATCCAGTTAATGCCATATCATCATCATGCTTGATCTCTAACACTGGAATTCCGTTGGTGTAGGTCCCCTCGGTGGTGACGCTATCGTCGTAGACTGTTGTTGGCTCATTGCCTTGCATGAACTTGATACATTGGTGAAGGGTGGATGCCACGCCGTTCATTTGATGCAGCTAGGGTCGTCCCAGGATGGCTGTGAAAGTGATAGGAATGTCCAACACTTGAAATTCGGTGGGGATCATCCGCTTGCCGAACCAGATGTTTAGAGTAGCAACCCCGAAAACTGTGTGGGAAGTAGAGCCATAATCCTTGATAGTGTGGACTAAAGGCTTCAAATAAATGGGCTTGATGTCAAGCAGGTCCATCATCTTGGCGGGCAAGACATTCATTCCGGAACCTCCGTCTACCGGTACACGGGGAAGGTGACGCTCGTCCAACTGAAATGTGATGTAGAACGGCTCATTGTGATCAACCCCAAATTTTGGTAGGTCCAAATCTGTGAAGGTGATGATGTTTCCATAGTGGATGTTGACGATCATCTGAATCACTTCTTCTGGAGTTGCGTCCACGGGGACCATGGTATGGGCCAAACTTTCCTCTAGCT
This sequence comes from Adenophora triphylla var. japonica, assembly GCA_022495995.1. Lineage (NCBI taxonomy): Eukaryota > Viridiplantae > Streptophyta > Magnoliopsida > Asterales > Campanulaceae > Adenophora > Adenophora triphylla. The sequence continues at coordinate 563,575 of JAFEMH010000632.1, read as the reverse complement.
TGAACTTGTGAGGGTATGAAGATGTGAGCAGAGACCACAGGGAAATGTTCGCCTGGGTCTGCTTGAGCTGAGTGAGGATAGGGTCCTCCTTTCTAGAACTTGATTCTTAGGGCAAACCGGGTTGCGGTTCTGGCTCTGTTTGCTTTTTGATGGCCTTGGGCGGTAGCACATGGATTTGACCCGATTGGGTCAGAACGTTGACGTCAGGCTTGGTCCCTTTTGAACAGGTTGCTTTGAGCTGAGCCATAGTCAGAGGAGGATTTTTTGAAGCACAGGGCCATATGTCCTCTCTCAATTTGTTGACTGTAGATGTCTTCTCGGGGCTTTGGCAGCTTTTCGGATTCTGTCCCAAGATATTGGTTTAGGTGCCTCTGTAGGGAGGGAGCCTATGGTTCACCGCGGTTGTTCGAATGTCAGTGCACTGCAGTGGTTGCTAGGACTGGACTGTGTATTGCTGACCCTCCGGGGGAGGCTAGAGAGTTCTTAGTTCAAGCGAACGGTCTCTTTGATCTCTTCACGGTATACTGCATTTCTCTCCTTCTTGCTGAGCAAGCTCATGGCATTCTGGAGTTGGGATAGGCAGTAGTCATGTTTTGCTAATTTTCCTCCACTTTTAGCCCAGATCAGCTCTCTTGCAGTAGAGCCTTCGTTAAGAGCTAACGCTTGCATTTCTTTCCATGTGAGAATAGCCATCACTTCCTTGAACCGTATGCGGTAGTCTAGATAAACTTCCATGTGGGAGAGTTTCCTCTGCTGCTTTAACTGAGTGGCGGGTATGTTGGAAGGTGAGTATACGACTTCCCGGATGTCTGCCCATGTGACTGGCTTTTGTCTCAGTTGATCATTTTTGTAAACGAATGCGGTCGTCTGTGGAATCTCCCTGAGCAGTTGTTGGAGATGTACTTCCATCTTTCTCTTCTTTTTGAATAGACCTTCCTCTTTCAGTTGACCTTTTAACTTGAGAATGGAAATGATCCTCTCCCATCCTCCCAGGACCCTTGGGATTTCGGTTTTGTTGAATTCATGATTGGCTTGGAAGAGAATAGTTTCATCATCTTCGTCGTCGCTTTCACAAAGGGCTTGCTTCTCTGGGGGAGATAAGCGCTTGTATTCCTCATGCTGCTGGGCTAGGTATTTCTTGTGTTGTGCCATTCCTTCTCCAAGGTTGTTAGGACCGTTGACCGCCCTCCCTTGCCATAGGGGGTTTGTTGAGAAATGATGGTTGTCCATGATGTTGCCGTGGGTAAAACCTTTGAGGTCGAATTGGTTTAGAGTGGCCTCTAGCTTTCTGTCTGAAACTGCTTGTGATGCTTTAAGGGTTTGGTCCCTCTGAGTCTTCTGAGCTTTGATTTCGTCCCAGAGGTGATTTTCTTATGCAGCTAGTTCCAGGTGGGCTTTCCTTGTGAGAGCTAAACAGTCTCCGTAGGTGCGCGATGTCTGACTGGTGTCTAGAACTGTCATCACATCCAAATATCCAAATGGCAGAAACACTTGGAATATATTGACGAAGGAAGTCATGCTTGGACATTCCATGCGGCCTTCTTTGATTTCGGTTACCAAGAAGTCTGCCCATATCTGCTTGATCAAACCAACGGGGGTGTTGAACTCTGCGATGTTAATGGTCTCGTGATCTCGTTCGAGAGCCAAGTCTATCAGAGCTAGCAGCTTGCTGGTGGGATGCCCTAATCCGTGGCCGTGATGGCTGTGAACAGGGTTAAACTTGAGCATGTTGATGCTGAGGTGATCGTTCCTTTCTTCGGAAGCTTGATCTGTCTCACTGGGAGGACTTTCGTAGATGTTCTCAGGGTGGCTGCTGGAGGCGTTCCTGAGGCTGATCTGACTTGTAGCAAGGTGAGGAGCTCTGTCTCCTTTGTCGATGCCTTCAGCCCTGACGGCGCTCTTGTCTATGAGTTTGACTGATGGCACGGGCCGGTTGCCATTGGGGCTGATAACTGGAAATGATGATGAGCCTTGAGCTCTCTTGGCAAGGACATCGTTTACCATGATTAGGCAATTGTCGAGGGTAACTTGGGCATTGCAGAATCTGACAATAAGGACTGGATCCTTGGTATTGTTGGGATATCTGGAGAAGATGATGGTGACAAAGTCGTCGTCGGTTACATGATCAGAAGGGTTCTTTGTCATGTCAATCAGTTGTTTCCACTCGCCGGATAACTGTCTGTACTGGACATTAAGGTTGACAATTTTCATGGTATTGGAGCCCTCATTGTAGGTGACTCGTCAGAACTGGTGTCATCCCCGAAACTGAGCATATGTATGTAAGGATCTTCCTGCGGATCTGCCACATCTTCTACTCCGGAGAGTCCTGATTCATTGCCGTCTGACGGTTCAACCCAGACCAAAGGACATCTCGTGCCCTGTTGCGAAGCTGGTGCTGCTAGAAAAACTTCATGCCCTTCGTTTAAGAAAAGGGGCTCGGTGGGAAATTCTGCGTGTAAAACATCCCAGACGAATGCCATACATTCATCACGAGTGTGCCGGTGCCTGTTGACCTTTATTGTGAAGATTTTTTCATCTAGCGTGGCCACAGAGTTTGCTCAAAGGATGCTAACAAATCTTCGATCAGAGATAGGGGGTTTGTGTGCCCGTATCATTGCGATGCTCAAGGTTTCTTTCCATTCTGAATCCAAGTTTTGGAAATGACAGTTGAATTTGATGAATCTGACTGCTTCAGGATCTTCATGCTCGAGGGAGTTAACATAGTTAGAACCTCCGGACTCTGAGGGATTCTGATGAGATTTGCCCCGGTTGTCCTTTGGTCGATTTGCAGGAGGTAGCCCCGGTGCCTGGCTGCGGGCACTCTTAGTTGGCATTTCAGCTTCGTTGCCTATAAGGAAACTGTCTCCTCTGATGACCTCGAGATCTCCTTGTAGGTTTATGAACATGACACACTGATGGAGAGTGGAGGCTATGGCCTTCATGTGGTGTAGCCATGGGCGTCCCAGCAGAGCTATAAATTCGGAACCCAGATAGGCAAATTATCTATTGGTTAGTCGAAGACAGTAAACCACTCCATCAAAAGCCCAATTCAGAGCCTAGACAGGTGAATCGTCAAAATCAAAAAGCTCGATTCAACGCCCTGACAGGTGAATCGTCATCAAAAAGCTCGATTCAGAGCCCAGACAGGTGAATCGTCATCAAAAAGCCCAATTCAGAGCCCAAACAGGTAAATCGTCATCAAAAAGCCCGATTCAGAGCCCCGACAGGTGAATCATCAACAAAAAGCATGATTCAGAGCCCAGACAGGTGAATCAACAAATCAATAGCCCAATTCAGAACCCAGACAGGTGAATCATCAAAATCAAAAATCCCGATTCAACGTCCAGACAGGTGAATCGTCAAATCAAAAAGCCTGATTCAACGCCCCGACATGTGAATCGTCATCCCCAGCAAAAGTTCGATTCGGAGCCCAGACAGGCGAATCATCACAAAACCAACAGGATGCAAAGGACTATACAGGTAAACCTTTATTTTCTAACATCTTTCCCCACGGGTTCGGAGCCCAGACAGGCGAATCTTCAGGCAGACAAGTATATTGAGAATTGGGTCTTGATTTGATTCCTAAGTATGAATTTGCCTTTTCAAAATATAATCTCCTCAATTTTCAAAATACCTAAAGCAGCCTGTTCGTGTTTTGGAGTCAAACTACGTTTTGGTCTGATTCTCCAATAGAGATACGTAGGAAGCCGTGCGACTCGACCATCCCGATATCTAGAAAGATGTCTCTTTTATCGTCGACATAACTTCTTCCATAAGACTTGTCACTGAGGGGCTCTATAGACACCCCATTCTGAACCTATCGGAGCAGAGTAATACCACTCTAAGTCTCGCCTTTGAGTCAGGAGTGGAAATCCATCATTTCATCATGTTTTGTTAAGTTTTGACTAACGGCCGTTAGTTTGGACCAAACTGCATACGAGATAATGAGGGAAGGACAAAATTGTCCATTGAGCAGCCTTGTCCCATGCGAGACATGGCGTGTCTCGCGCGAGACTAAGTTTCTACAGGATGTGCAGAATCAATTTCCTTGTCAATTTCAACCTCTTTCTTGATAAATCTTATCATCATCCGGTTCTCCAATGATATTTGAGTTGTGGAACCTTCCTAGAGTGGTATTCCAATCCACCTTTACCTCTCAAAACTCTGATAAATATCTGATGACTTCCAGTATTTGAAGATGTCGAATCCCTGATTCAGAGGTCCCTGATCCCCGATCAAAAACACAATACACACACACTTTGTTGGTTTCTCTCCCTGAAAGTTTCCTACAAAATCACCCTAAATCACCAAAAGTTCGTTTGTCAACCTTGTTGATTAACGAACTTTGAGATTCAAGTCAAGGATTGAGGCAAAACTCTGTTCGAATTGAGGTTCGAATCTAGGATCGAGTCGAAACTCTGTTCGAATCTCTTCCCAAACCAAAGGTCATCTTCCTTCTTTCTTTATTATTCTAATTGATTATTAGAGTGGTATAGTACAGTGAATCTAGGATCGGCCTAGAGCCTCTCCAAATCATGAAGACGCTCTCGAAGCAATTGATCCAATAATCCGTTTAACCTAGTCAAATGGATGCCTTTATCTGTTTATTTAAAATGCGTTTATTTGAAAACCCCCCTTTAGCAAGACCGATCAACGGATTGGGTGGATGCGGTGCTCCTTGACTTTCCAAATCCATCACTTAAGTCCCGAACCCAAAATCTTTACAAAAATGGTTTTTCTATATTTCCAATCAATAATATAGGTGGCAACTCTAAAACAAAAATAAAAAGTTTGGAAAGCCTGAATTTCCGCGCATCACTACGCATATGGGAATACATTGTTGGCTATGATCTCATAATCTTATGGCATAAGGCCATCAGATGACTCGAGAGACTCGAATTCAAATACAACAGTCTCGGAATGTGTTTTGAATCTAGACTCTAGGACGCGAGGGGTTAGACCAAGTTGTTTGATCATTTCCTTCTACACTGAAAAGTTGTTACAGCGATGGCTCATTCCAGGCATCTTCTGTGGAGTCTTCTTTTCTTGCCTTGGGCATTTTTAGCTCGAATATTGACTCGTCCCGCTTATTTGTGGCAGGGGTGCTGACAGAAAGCTTTTTGAGTTCTTTTGCCAAAGAGGGGGTTTTCTCGAACCAAAATTCATTATGAATAGTAGTGGTGGTGGGTCCCGGTAGAGTTGGTGCGTCGAGGAATGCTCTTCTGACGGGGTTTGGCTCAAGGCTTCTGAATCTTTCCAAGCTTTGTTGGCGCTTCTCCCATTTATCCATTGCTCAATCTTGTTTGGCATTGATCAGCTCTGTCCTCTTTTCTGTGTCTTCGTTCAAATTGCCAGTTTCTTTGTGAAGTACCGGGCCATGTAGAAGCTGTAAGGGCCGAGGTCAGAGATTGTGTGTGACCTCTTTTGTCAGTAGCTGGGCATTTTCTGTGTGCAACTTTTCTTTCTTCCGCATCATCTTTGGGAGTAGGGACGTACCCTAGGCCACGATGGGTGTTTTGTTCTTTGACTTTGATGATCTTGTGGGTGCCTTGATGGTGCTTACCCAGACCGAGCCCCGGAATGTAGTTCATGAGCTTCATCATCTTTTTGGGAGGAGGGATCCGGTCCCATGTCACGGGGAGGTCTATGTGGCACACTTGGGCCTTCGGGCTTTCGATTGTGAACCCTGTCAGCATCATGCCTTCATTGTCATGCTTGATTTCCAAGACCGGGATACCATTTGTTTTGGTCCCTTTGGTAGTCACGATTTCCCCGTAAATGATGGTGAGCTCACTTCCTTGGGCGAACTTCACGCATTGGTGTAGATTTGATGCCACCCCATTTATTTGGTGCAGCCAAGACCGGCCCAAGATGGCAGTAAAGGTGATCAGGATGTCGATGACCTAAAAGTCTATTGCTACCATCTGCTTTCCGAACCACAGGTTCAGAGTGGCTATCCCTAAGACTGAGCGAGACATTGAGTCATAAGCTTTGATCGTCTGCGTTGATGGCTTTAGATCGATTAGCTTGATTCCTAGCAAGTCCATCATTTTGGAAGGGAGGACATTCATGGCCAATCCTCCAGCCACCAGGACCCGGGGAAGGCGACGCTCATCAAGTTGAACGGTGATGTTGAGAGGCTCATTATGACTATCCCCAAAATTGGGCAGGTCAAGCTCAGTGAAGGTAATGATGTTACCGTAGTGAACGTTGCCGATTATTTAAACTGCTTCCTCTGGGTCACATTGATTGGCACCATGGTCTGGGCCAGGCTTTCTTCCAGCTTGAGCTTGTGCAGATAGGAGGAAGTGTGGGTCAAGATCGGGTCATCAGCCTTCGGGTTAAGCACTTCAACTTCTTTGGCGTAGGGGCCTTTCTCGGTTCGAGGCTCAGGTATGGCCGGTCTTTTATCTGTCCTTGGAGGATTTACCAGGATTTGGTCGGAATGCGTCACTACGTTCACTTCTGGCTTTACTCATTTGCATATTTCTCCCAATTCAGTCATGGGGAGTCTTGGTTAGCGTATAGCCATGCCTCGCATCTCAGCTCGTTCAGTGTCATTGATTTTATTGGGGCTTTAATGGTGGCCTTGATGTCTTCCCAAGATAGGGGCTGGGGTGTCAGGATGCTTGGACCATTGATCGCTGTGCGGAGCTCATCCCAGCTTATCATGGAGCAGAAATTACCATGATCTTGAGTTGAGTCAGGCTGAGGAGATTTGTTGGAGTAGATGACGTAGTAGTCAAACTTTCCCGATGGTTCGCCTAGGGTTCCAACTGCGGGATCACCAACTTCATACCTCTTCTCAGTTTTTGTTGAGAAGATGGTTTTCTCTTTCTTGGGGGATGATCCTCATTTATTTCATCTTGGAAATCCCTTTCCAGACAAGCGGGGCAGTCGTAAACATCCCACCAGATGTGTTCGACAGTTTGTGGTGGTCTCTGGACCCCGGGGCATTGACTTGGCATGTCTTTCCCTAGCGGACCTTGTGACTTCACGTCGTAGCTACGGGCTCATATAGAGGAAAAGGGTTAGATCCCAGAGTATATTTAGAGACTCTGGGAGCTGAGGGAGAGGGTACGTCCTCGGGAGCCCCAGGTGGCTGGGGGTGGCCAATATTCCGAAATGATGCATGGAACCTTCGATCCAAGCTTGTTGTTTGCATTTTCATTTTTTGAGAGCTGTGAGAGCTTGCCAAACCTCTGCCATTGTTGGGAAATTTCTTGGGGGTAGAATTTCATTTCCCTCACTGTTATCTGTCGACCTCGCCATGGGAGAGTGGCGGACTGTTCATACCGCTGAACTGGAAGGGCTACCAGATTTTGCTGTTTTGACACTGAAATGACGGCACCCGGGTACTCTCAACCACTCTTGGTTTGCTGGAGGGGGTGTTTTGGATAAAGGGGGAAAGCTCATGCGACATGCAGTTTCCCTTTTTTTTATTTATGCTTTTTTTTTGTTGTTTTAATTTACTTAAAACATGTTTTCTCAGAATCCTAAGTTTGTTGGAAAAGATTGCACTTCTTTTTCGCAACTATTCTAGATCCTGGGTCAGTGGAGACCATCAATGCGACTATAAGCCCCTTGTTTTGCACATGTATTTCGACCTCCCAGGGTGGACAGCCTCTGGCGAGGGTCTTATAGGGCAAGCAGTTTCCACCGGCCAAAAGAAAAACCAAACCAAAGGACCGAGCCTGTCATGTTCGTTTTAATGCGTCGGCCATGTGAATAGTGAACAGAGCCGGCACCTAAATCAAGATCGGGTCAAGAGTTTGGCATGACCTCTCTTTACCTCACTTGCACAAGGGATCTATGACGTTAGGTTTTGGCTAGGCCATATTGTCATGGATAACGTATTAAAGGCTTTATGACATGGTGTCATGTGGGCATGGATGTATATCCGGGATGGAGCATTGTCTGGGTGTAGCTTTGGAAATCAAGATCAGGTCAAGCTTTTAGCATGACCTTTCATCGCTTTTCTTGCGCAAGAGATCTTGATTTCTGAGCTTTGACTCAGATAATGGCCGGCATGAGATATGTATCCAGGCTTTATGATATGGACTGAGTCAAAAACCAACCGATTCTGGATAGAGTGTGATGCAAGCGTGCATGGTTGACAATGCCTAGGATGGGAAGTTTGGAATGATCCCGTGTGCGCTGGAAAGGCATAGGAACATCAATCGAACTGCATCTAAGACCATCCCAGGTTTGTGGTTGTAGTGTGCAGTGTACAGGATAAGAGTGCGCGTAGTGTGAGGTCACTAAAATTCTTTTTCTGAGTAAAACAGAAAGTTTTGCAGAATTTTTAAATGTATGTACACAGATGTATTATAATTCATTTTTTTGTATTTTTATTTTTTTGAAAAATAAAGCACATGCACACACACACAACATTTAAAGAATGGGTAAAATGAAATTTTGACCCTCATCATTGTTTTAAAAATCTTTTTTTTTTTGTTTAAAAGTTTTAAAACAAAATGTCCCCAGTGGAGTTGCCAAATTTTTTATTTTTAAGGGGAGTTTAAAAGTCGAAAATTAAAACCACTGGCATCCATGATCAATTAAGTTGGGCAGTTGGGATGTGACGGTTTCTAGGTGTACAGGTAGGTACTTGAGTTTTATTAGGGGTTTTAAACCGTCAATTCCTATTCCCATAAAGCGAAGACTAAGTTCCCTCCCTCCTTCAATATTTTGCAGATTAAGAAGGGGGTTTGAGCTCTTTCCCTGGTGAGTTTTTCTCTTTTCTCGATTATTTTTTTCCTCGTTGTCTAAGATGGGTAAATTAGGGAAATTGTCAGTTAAAGCTCGCAATTACCTCCTGGTTTCTCATGTCTAGATATCATAGATCATCTTGCTGATGAACGGTGTGTGTTGTCCACGGCTAGTATCGAGGCCCTAAAAAATAATTTCGCCTTTCCTGAGTGTGTTGAATTTATGAATCCTAACCCTAACTTGACCTCCGACTGTGTTTCAACAGAGTGGGTATGCCTTCTAGAGTACCCCTTCACTATCGACTTGAAATTCCCTTTTTCTTCTTTGATTACCCATTTCTTTGAAGCTACAGGACTTGCATAGAGTCATTTTATGCCTGTAGGTTGGAGGGCTTTGGCCACACTAGACAGATTGAGTATAGAGAGTGGGTTGAGAGTTGGTTCGGAATAATTTTTGTGTTGTTATGATATTAGGTCTCATGGGAATTTTAGGTTTCATTTTAGGGTGAATAGTCCAGCACAAAGTTTGGTTGTGGGGTCTATAGATGCATATAGAGGTTGGAGAAATAGGTTTTTCTTTGTGAGAAGAAGTACCATGGAGGGTGGTGACAAGATGGTTCATGAGTGGATGAGGGAAAGTAGTTGTTTGTTTTACCAAGTATCTGCTTATCTTGAATTGTTGTCTCTGTTTGCTAACTTATGTTTGTTTGCAGCGTCCAAGTTGAGTGAACTATTTCCTAGGCGTGATGATTCTCTAGAAATTGTTAAGAAAGTGAAGGCTCTTGCTATGGAGACCCGTAAATTTGTTCCGCTCCCGATTGTGTTAGTTTCAGAGCGTGTTGGTATAGAATCTAGTTCCAGTAGGTTGATAGAGGAGTGTGCTCTTAAGATGTCGTCTGGTATTCTTTTCCCTATTTTAACTTGATTTTCTATCAGCAACTTAACTTGTCTAACCGCTTTGCTTCTTTTATTTTGCAGTTACCCGTTCTCAATCAGGTTTTAGTGCCAAGGATTTGATGGCTATGGTACGCAGCAAGGTGAAGGTTGAGGGTAGCATACCACCATTCTCCAAGTTGGAGGTTAATGAGGAGAAATAAGCAAAAAGAAGGAAGGTGAAAGCAGTGGTTGACGTTGAGTCTGCAATTTTGGTTGAGAAGGTTTATGAGAAGAAGGTAATCTTATACTTGCAATTTGATTGTGGATTGATCTTTCTCTGTTTATTGAATGGTCAAGTTGCTTGAAAACAGGCTGTGAGTGTTATTGGCTTGTTGGTGAATGAAGTTCAGCTCTAGAAGGATAAGGCGAAAACATCTTCCAAGATGTTGGCTGAAGCTGAAGAAAGGGCTAAGGCTGCAGAAAAGCTGGTTGAGGAGAGAAATAGAGAGATCAAGGAAGATACCATGAGGATGGTAAGATTGAGCCGGGACCATACCAAAGAGCATGACTGTCTTCGCAACCTATTTATGTCTGATGCCGTCAAAATCCATGTTGGAGATGAGAATCTAAATGATTGAAGAGCACCAAGCTGGGAAGCATACAGAGTGGAACTTGGATGAAGGGCACCAAGCTCTGAAAAACTTATTCGGTGAAGTTGCAGAAGCGGGAGATGTGAATTCGAAGTCTCAGGATGCGGGCAAGGATGAGCAAGCAGAAAAATGAAGCTTGAATTTAGGTAAGTTCATGCAGGTTGGAAAAAACATTTTATTTTGTTGGGTGTTAAAAACAATTAATTTTATGCTTTAATGTTTCAAATTTGAACTGATGGGGGTGTCCTCGAAAACAATTTATGGTTTGTATTGGATGTTTTTGACGAGGGGTTTGTCCTTATATTAATGAACTTTTTAAGATGTAATGGTTTGCATGTCTGTTTGGACATGTTTAGGATTTGTTTGTTGGGGCCAAGTTGTGGCCAAACTTTTGAATATGTTAAAATGTTTTAAAGGATCAGGTTGTTGATCTCTTTTGGTTTTTAAAGATTTAATTATTCTTAGGGAAAACTTTTTAAGTATGTAATAGGTAACATGTTAGTGTTACAAGTTTGGGGGATCTATTTTGGTATAATGAAAAAGATGTTTATCTTTCAAACCTTGTGTACCTAAGGTAACATGTTAATTTTACAACCGGTTTAAATTTTATCTTTAGTTCATGATTCCAATTAAGTGCGAAAAGGTAATCAACATGTTAATTACACATTGGCCAACTTACAACTTAATTAAAAATGAAAAACTTGCGCCCAGAAGAAGGTGTAAAAACCTTAAAATTCATATGAAAGATGTGGAATCTTTAAACCAATGAAAAGGTGTGTACCTTATACTTTGATTCAGGATGCAAACAACTTGAACGATTGTGTAACATCTTGACAGTTTGAACTTTTGGACAACTTGGATCAGCATGTATCAGCTTGACAACTTGGACTTTGGACAACTCAGATCAACGTGTGTCAACCATGTAATGGCTTAAAGTTTCCTTGCAAAACAGAGATATGTTAAGGTTGGGTGTTAGCATTACTAACACCCCTCCGATGCTTAAGTCAGTAAGTGTTTAAAAAGATAAATCAAATTGACATAACATAATTTAAATAAAGCAATACATGACTTTCTGAATTAAGTTGACGAGATACAACTTAAATAAAATACAACTTGAGGTGGATTGCATTCCAACTTCTTGGAATCCTTATGCCATCTAGAGTCGACAGCAAATATGTTTCTTTTCCAGCTTTCGCGTCAACCAGATAGGGGCCTTCCCACTTCGCTGCCAACTTGCGTGCGTTTAGTTCCCTTGTGTTCTGGAATACCTTTCTAAGGACCATATCTCCAACTTGAAACCTTATTCGAACATTTTTATTGTAAGACTTGGCTATTCTTTGTTGATAAGCTGCCATCCTAATTTTGGCCATGTCTCTAAGTTCATCTATAGTGTCAAGGTCCTCAGCTAGGACAAGGTGATTGTTATCTAAAGTTGAGAGTCCATATCTAACTGTTAGCATGGTGACTTCTCTGGGTATGACTGCTTCTATTCCAAACACCAAGGAATATGGGGTTTGGCCAGTTACGTTTTTAGGAGTTGTTCTGTCTGCCCAAAGTACCAATGGTAAATCTTCAGCCCATCTTCCTTTCTTATGATCTAGACGTTTCTTCAAGTTTTTCACTATCAGCTTGTTGCTAGATTCAGCTTGTCTATTTGCTTGAAGATGTACTAGTGTGAATGTTATCAACTTGATACCCCATCTTGAGCAGAAATCTTGGGTTTTCTTACTGATGAATTGAGAACCATTCTCACAAATGATTTCAGTTGGGATCCCAAATCTACTTATAATATTCCTCTTCAAGAATGAGATGACTTCTTTGTCTCTAACTTGTACAAATGCTTCAGCTTCGATCCATTTAGAAAAGTAGTCAGTCATAGCTAACATGAACACTTTGTCCCCCGGTGCTTTTAGCAACTTGCCAACTATATCCATTCCCCACTGCATGAAGAGCCAAGGTGTTAGGATAGGATGCAATGGCTCAGCGGTTGATGCAGGATGTCGCAATTTGAAATTACCCGGATCGTGCGCGGGAACGCGGTGAGCGGATTTCGCAACTTGGGACCTCACCGAAAGGTGAGGATTCGCCACGCCGTTTTGTATTATGAGCCTAAACTTTGAAAAAGACTGGTTTGAAAAAGGTGGTCATTTTGATTGGTAGCCAAAACTTAGGAAAAGGCTTTGAAAAGGAGGTTATTTTGATTGGTAGCCAAAACTTGGGAAAAAGCTTTGAAAAGAAGGTCGTTTTGATTGGTAGCGAAAACTTGGGAAAAGGCTTATGAAAAAGAGGTCGTTTTGATTGGTAGCCAAAACTTAGAAAAAGGCTTTTTTGAAAAGAGATTATTAGGTTCGGAGGTCACGTTACGTTTCGGGAAGAGTATATTGAGATCACCCGAAATGCCTCGTATGACGAGTCTTTTTACCTTTCTTGAAAAGTGTGCATGTGTGTGTGTTCGTGTTGCTTTTGAAAATGAGCTTGAATGACAAGCTTTAATCTTGGTTTGAATGATAAACGTTGATTTTGGTAAAAAGAGCGTTTGAATGACAAACGTCGGTTTTGAGTTGAAAAGGAGTCCGAATGACGTACTGGAATCTTTAGGGACTAAAACGTATCAAGTCCCATAGACGGCGTTACGTCTAAATTTTGAGAACTTCGATCGGATCGAAAGTAGCGTATGGCGCGTAAATCGAGACAAAACAGAGTTTAGAGAGTGAAAGTGTTACCAATGGCTAGGTATAGACTCTTTGGCTCAGAAAGGAGTATACGGGATACGATTTGGTGTTTGGAAGGTGTTTCAGAAGTGTTTAGCTCGTGTTTGGGTAGAAAACGTGCTTTTCACGCAAATCAAGGCATTTCTGGGGCTCGAGAGGGAGTTTGGTTGGCTGGAACCGTGGGGTTTTGATAAGAGGTAATATTTTTTTTTGACCTTCTTTACTGAAGGGGAGTGGCTGTATTTATAGGGGGTGAAAATGAAGAACAGGCCATCCGACCTAAACTTCAGTTTGAGGGACTTTTGAGGTATTTTGGAAATTGCTGAGACTAGATGAGGATTCTGATTTTTCAGGAAGAACAAGCCGGACAGCCTAACACTCAATTTCGGGGGTATTTTGGACTTTTCACCCTTGAATTTGATTGATGGAGATGGGGGAGGCTGTGCATGTGTGCCACGTGTTCCTGTGAGTTACCAAGATAGGGTTTTTGCTCCGTTAATCCCTGTTTTGACTATTTTCTAAATAACTGTCCGAGAAAACATTCGGAACAGTCCCGGAAAGTCCCGGAAATTGCGTATTTTGTGGAAAGTGGTACTTTTACGTGTGATAACGTGTGTTGAGTACACTTTTGAATTTGGATGTATGGGGCAGTCCTGGGAAGTCTCGTTGACTCGAAAAGGGAGAATTAACGGATTCTGGTTAACTTGAAAAGGGCCAGTTAACGGATTCCGGTTAACTTTTAACGGATTATAACGATCCGGATTAGGGTACTTACAGTAGCCCCTCAGCAACGTCACTTCCGAAGGAAGTGGGGTCGTTAAAAAAGATAAGGATCCAAATCGCGGGATGCCTTTTTGGAGAGACCTGAGCGGTCAAATGGCTGGACCCTTAGCGAAAGGATTCCTATGTATCCCGAGCGGGAATCAAGCCGATCGTAGTTTATGGGTGCGAGGGCAATTCGTAGGGGCCTCGACCTGTGGGGAATGATTAGGAGGATTTCGTCCTAATTGAGACTGATTTGAAGGTGTCTAACTTGAGTGCGACTATCTGGAGGCATCTGAACCTACGGGAGACTGTTCGGAGGCGTCTATACCTCAGGGAGACTGTTCGGAGGTGTTCTAACCTTAGAGATACTATTCGGAGGTGTCTGAACCTACGGGAGACTGTTGGGAGGCATTCTAACCTGTGAGAGACTACTTGGAGGCGTCTGAACCTACGGGAGACTGTTCAAAGGTGTTCTATCCTGAGAGAGACTGTTCGGAGGCGTCTGAACCTATGGGAGACTGTTCGGAGGCGTTCTAACCTGAGAGAGATTGTTCGGAGGCATCTGAACCTACGTGAGACTGTTCGGAGGTGTTCTATCCTGAGAGAGACTATTCGGAGGCGTATGAACCTACGGGAGACTGCTCGGAGTCGATCTAACCTGAGAGAGACTGTTCGGAGGCATCTGAACCTACATGAGACTGTTCGGAGGCGTTCTAACCTGAGATGAACGCGTTCGTGCCTTGGGTGCTGGACTTATGATGACGGCCAGGCTTTTTGCCTGCTGGGGATACGGTGGAGGTGATGGGAATGGTTGTGTTAAACTGGCATTTTTAACAACACGGAAGGATTGACGTTCCAACAACGGGGTTAGGAACGGAATGTGATTTCGAGAGAGAATGACACATTGTTGGGGAAAAGCGTCCAGAGTTCTAACAAAGTTAGTTAGGAACTAAGGAGATCGATTGACGTTCCTTTAGAAGGAGTGTCTTAGGATCGTGCTGGGGAGAAATGTTTGGGCTTACGACGGCGGCCAAAGAGGGATTGTTGTGCGGGCTTACATTGATTGCCATTGAAATGGGATGGTCGGGCTTACGATTGACGGTCGGGGAAGTGATTGTTGCACGGGCTTACATTGATTGTCGTTGAAATGGGATGGTCGGGCTTCTGATTGATGGCCGGAATTTAACCTTGGGAGTGGGGCGTTAGAAATGTCTAACTGTAATTTAACCACTAGAGAGGGGCGTTAGAAATGTATAAATGGGAATTTAACCTCTGGAGAGAGGGCGTTAGAAATGTCTAACTGGAATTTAACCTCTGGAGAGGGGCGTTAGAAATGTCTAACTAGAATTTAACCTCTGGAGAGGGGCGTTAGAAATATCTAACTGGGAATTTAACCTCTGGAGAGGGGCGTTAGAAATGTCTAACTGAGAATTTAACCTCTGGAGAGGGGTGTTAGAAATGTCTAACTGGGGAATTTTTAACTATTAAGGAAA
Organism: Adenophora triphylla var. japonica; assembly: GCA_022495995.1. Lineage (NCBI taxonomy): Eukaryota > Viridiplantae > Streptophyta > Magnoliopsida > Asterales > Campanulaceae > Adenophora > Adenophora triphylla. The sequence continues at coordinate 548,369 of JAFEMH010000632.1, read as the reverse complement.
AGTGTCAATTTTGGAAAGATGAGGGGCTGATTGGGCATTTGGGCCAAAATGGCCCATCACGTAAAAGAGGCCAGATGGCCTCTCACTCAATTTGGACAGATTTTAAAAGGCCGTCGGCCATTAGAGAGAAAGATAGAAAATTGTGAGTTTCTCCTGAGAGAATGAGAGAAAAGAGAGAAAAATTCGTCATTTTTCTTCGATCTTTGGTTGAAATCTTGAAAGATTATTGCTATTGAAGCAAGATTGGGGCGGAGGGCTCAACATAGAAGGACCGACAATGAGAGGAAGAGGATTAACAAGACGGTGCGAACGATCACTCTTCCTAAGGATCCGACCGAGTTTTACAAAGCTCGAGATAGCCATAAATCCAAGGAGGGGATAGCGAGGAAGGTAAGCATCCTCTAAATTCCTTTGAATTTTAGAATTTTCATTCTTGAAATTTTGGAATTTTGATTTGATTTGAGTTAGGGTTCTTGGTGCCCAATTTGGGGCTTTTGACCTTGCGATGCCCTTTTGTCGAAATTGACTTTAGCTTAGTGCAATTGACTTTATGGGCAGACAACGTAGAAAATTTGGTAGAAAAATTCCATGTCTTTAAAGTGAGTTTAATTCGGGACGGAGTAATTTTTATAGTGTTTGAAAGTTCCGGGTTTGACGGGGTTTTCAACACGATTTTGAAAGTTCCGGGTTTGAAGGCTTTTTCGAAATGACTTGAAAGTTCCGGGTTTGACTGGTTTTTCAACTTGTTTTGAAAGTTTTGGGTTTGACGGGTTTTTCAACTTGGTTTTGAAAGTTCTGGGTTTGACGGGTTTTTTTCAAAATGACTTGCATGTTTTGGGATTTCGAACCGTTAATACTCCGACTGGGACGGAAATATTTTAGGGAAATGAACCATTAATGAAAACGGGATTTTGAAACTTGAACCGTTAATACTCCGACTGGGATGGAAATATTTTAGGGAAATAAACCGTTAATGAAACGGGATTTTGAAACCTGAACCGTTAATACTCCGACTGGGACAGAAATATTTTAGGAAAATAAACTGTTAATACTCCGACTGGAACGGAAATATTTTAGGGAAATGATTGAACTATATCTTTGTGTCGATATATTTTTGTGATTTTGACATGTGCATGTGCATTTTGTGTATGTTATCTTGTAGTAACATACCTTTGTTGTGTTTATCTGCAGGGGCAAGGGTCGGTTGACGTGTCCACTACTAAGAGTAGGGGAGATGTTGAGGCTATCCGCGAGCTATGGGAAATGTTCCCAGACATGGCTCGTGATGGAGAGAGGAGTCCACGACAGTTAGTGATAGACTCTGGCTTGGGAGGCTTTATCAGCGCGGTGGCTGTTGTGGCTTCGACATAGGGGGTCAAGGTGCTCCATGTTGCTTAGAGCGAGTATTGGTGGGATACGACCCACATGTTTCACTTCTGGTGGGGGAGGCATCGGTGACTCCCACGGAATTTGCTGCGATTACCTGGTTATCGTTCCGAGGCAATCCCATAGAGTGGTTTGATGACTTTACCATGGAGCAGCTGTCGGGAGTGCTTGGATTTGACATCACGGATGCCAGGGGCCTTGGTATTCGATACGGACTGATGGAGGCACATTTAAGGAGAGGGATAGATGAGTATCTAGCTGGTTCCGAGAGGATGACAGCTGATTGTTTGGCCAGGGGGTTTTTGTGGTTTGCTCTGTCAGCAACCCTTTTTCCCAATGCTGACACAACGTGTCAGTTTGCTTTCCTTGGATCCTTGATTGATCTAGAGGCAGTGAGAGGGTTTGGCTGGGGAGAAACTGGTCTGGCCGAGCTTTTATTTTCCATGGACAGGTATTCCCGAGGGGAGGACAACTCTTTCTGTTGTTTCTAGTTCGTTCTAGATGTAAGTCTCCTTCTTTTTCTATTCCTTGTCTCGCTTGTACTTATTTGTATCTTCTTTGAATCTGACATAACTTTCCTGGCATTTTACAGGTGTGGTGCTTTGAGGTGTTTCACCCGCATCGGTGGACCATTAGGGAGGAGTATGCTCCTTTGTTTCCTGCCATGCTGACTTGGCAGAAGGCGGCTAGGAAGCCGGTGAAGTCCAGGGAGAGTACCCGTGTGACTTATGAGGAGGTGTCTTTGGCTCTGGACCGAGACTTTTCGTCGAGGATCAACTTGACTTGGTGGAGCAGGTTTGATCAGGCTGTTGTGAATGCCGCCAGGGAGGTGACAAGTCAGCAGAAGCTGCTAGTGGGACTTCACTGTGATGTCCTGTATCTTGACGAGAGGGTGTCTTGCCAGTATTCTCTGGGATCTGGTCCCTTGGTTCCGAGGGATCTGCCTCTTCACATGCTATTTCCTATGTCCATAGCTGGGGAGGAGTTGCAGCGGTACAGGTAGGGAGTGCCTCATGTTGAGAACGTCATTGAGGACACTGACTACAAATTTTTTTGGAAGGTGAGGCTGAGGAGCCCACAGGTGATGGCCAGAGAGGGTGAGGACCCTGTGCATCCCAGTCCGCTCCCCCGCACTCGCTTTGTATATGAGGGCGTTGGTGGTTCTCGCGGGCGGTTGACAATTCCCATCCCTGAGCAGGCAAGGCCTCAATATAGAGTTGAACCTAGTGCTTCGGTGAGTATCTTATTGCTTTTCTGTATTGTAGTATCTTTCTGCAAATGTTGCATCTGTGATGTACTTTTTGTCTTTTGATGGCTTTCCTGGTTTGCAGGTTTTTGGCCGTACCAATGATCAGGTCGTTAGACATCTGGATGGGGTGACCGGCTTTGCCAGGAGGCTTGTTAACTTCTTGCGGTGCGGTTCTTGGAGGAGTACGGCTGTTCATGAGCCAATGCCTTCCAGGTTGTCTATTGCGAGAGACTCATCTGCTTCCACGGCTGGTGGTATAGATGCTGGGCAGGGCTTTAGTCAGTTCTCTGGTGAGACTACTGGATTTGGGGCTCGCCATTCTTCGTACTCGGGGCACGAGTATGGGGAGTCTTCGGGAGCACAGGCGCAGGGCCGTCATTTCTCGTACTCTAGCTTTGATGAGTCGTGGATTATTTGTCCAGCACGGATCCTATTGCTGCGGGGTAGTATGCTGAGTGCTCGGATGACGAGCCGGACTCTGAGTAGTCCTGTTGATATCCTTTAGACAATTGTGTGCACTGCCTGTAACATATATTGTTTGGTACTCGAAAGGCCCTTGGGGCAAACTTTTGTACACTTGGGTATTTATTATGATTACTTTTTACATATTCTTGGCAGATAAGCAGGTAGGTTGATCAAAAATAAATAATAACACGAAATTCATTGAATAATAAATTTTGAGCAGGTAAAGTTTATAGCTATATGCACTGTTATTTATTAATTGCACTGTTGCAGGGGCCTGGGGCGGATGTGGTATTTGCAATAAGTGAATTGATCACGGGTTGGCAAGTTTGGTCAAGGCATGAATAGGGTTCTCTTTGGAAATGTCGTGGGAAATTGGTGTAGCAAGGCTGCAATTTTGACTTGGTCAACCTGAAAGACAGGTCGGCCGGCCCGTATTTCAAATTCGACTTGTTTAAATTGCAGTCCAGTTTCTGCAGATTTAGAAGTCTCACGCTTGTTTTTGAAGCTGAAATTTGTTCTTTCTCTCAAATACTTGAAGTTTTCTTTGCTTTCCATGGCCATGTTTCAAAGGTTGTCATCTCAGATGCAAGAACAATACTTGGAAAGGTTCAAGACGTGGGTACGGCACCACACGAGGCAAAACAAAGAGTTTTTTGAGGGTTATTATAGGATGAAGGCGGTTTAGGCTTTGAAGGAGTTTGCGCCGAATTGGGACCTTCTGAGAGCTGCGGCTCGTTTCTGGGATGAAAGGAGGCACGTGTACAGTTTCTCTTATAATGAGATCACGCCAACGCTTGAGGATATTTGGGCTATCCTTGGAGGACCTGAGGTGGAGCAGATTGTTCTTCCTTTGACGGGCGGCGTGACCACTGTTGAGAAGTTGATGTCTCTGCTTGCCATTTCTGCTGAAGAAGCATATGGGATGCTGATACCGAATACTGACCATGTTGACATTTCGGGGCTGCCTGATAGGTTTTCAAGTGTTGATAGGAGCGTTGTTGCGTGGGACACTTTTGCTCTATGCGTGATTGCTACTCTGTTCACATTCACGTCCTTGGGGGTGTGCCACCACAGTGTTCTGGACCTAGTGAGGCAGTGCCAGAGCGGAGGAGATATCGTGCCTTTGATCTTGGGCGAGACATTCTGTTGGATATGCATATTTTAACCCTCCTAGATTAGCTTAAGATTTGATTGATACCATAGCATCCTCTCTATTTTAAGGAATTTAGGCCCATATGTAATGAAGCTTAGACTTCAATTTTTTTAACTAAGTCCATTTTATAGAATAGAATAAATTAGGCTTGAAGACTGGCACAAGACTCATTGAATATGAGGATGCAGTTCAATGCTTCAGACCGCCTTATCAAACCGCCTAGCAGAACTGCTCCATGCAACTGCTTTATGGAATTCTTGTCTGAAACCACCCTTGAACTCCAGTGCAAAATTCAAGGTAGTGAACCGCTCCAATACAAACCGCATTGCAGTTCCAAAATCTTGACCACACTAATAGATCCTCCACTGGTGAAACCGCTCATGTCAGAACCGCTTCTAAACCAAACCGCTCCAATGATTGAAGACTTGAAGTGAACCACATTTGACCGTTGGAATCCACGTCAGCAATATCAAATGTCAACCACCATATCTTGTCACGTGACTACTTATCAGACAAGATCTTCAAGGATCTTGAAAAGGTGACAGATGTCCTAACTACCTTAATTGCAACTGAGGTCTGATCAGCTTTACCTGCAACTGCTATACCTAAGGACAAAAGTGGTTACTGTGGACCAATAGGAAAGCACCAGTACAGTCCTTGCAACAGCTGTGTCCAATGGCTAGTTCCTTGGTTCTTGGGTATAAATACCCCCAATCTTCACCATTTGAAGATTGCTTGTGAAATTGATTTACTGTGAGTTCATACGAAGTTGAAGTTCTGCCCAGAAAATTTCCAGTCCTTTGAATCTTCATCTTCCTACTTCAAGAAATATATCCCAGCTCAAAAATCAAGCCTTAACACCATCAAGAATCATTGTGCTTTACATCTCATAGATCTAAAGAGCCTTGATCTTGTTTACACACACACACCTCACTTGTTTAATCACATAGATTATTCATTTGAGATACACTGGTTATTGTCTAGGATTCGATCTTCATAGAATAGATTTTAGATCTGAGTTTGAATACTTTGTAACTTGTAATCTGTAATCTCTCTCATACTCAATATAAAATCTAACTCTTAGAAAATCCAAGACTAACCATCTTGGTAGTGGACATAGATCGTTTATCGATTGAACCACTCCAAATACTGTGTTCTTATATTTCTGCATTTATCATTTCTTGTGATTATTAATTATCTATCTTTTTCTCTGCTTGATGTTATTTGTAGTTATCCATTACTGAGAATTGTGTTTGGAGTTAACTTTGTCAAAACCTCATTTTTATGTTTGTAAACCATACTCTCAAAACCGTTCTATAAACCGCTTTACAAACCGCACCTCAAAACCGCTTTGTATCTTCAAATATTCCGCTGTGCATTTTACAACTCTACTTGCAGTTTCTAAACACACTGCAAGCGGTTTTGTAAATTTAGAGGTTTAGTTTTAAAAGAGGGCGAAAAATTTGTAACAGCTATTCACCCTCCTTATAGCTGTTTTTCACCCTTATTGCCACCTTTGGGACCAACAAGTGGTATCAAGGCAAATCTCATTTATAAAACCACTGTTTTTCAAGCTTAACAACTTGTGTGCCGATTCGATATGGCAAACTCAAAGACAATGGCAACTGTTAACTATTCACATATTCCAATTTTGGACGAAGACCACATCGATATCTGGAAGTGCCGAATTCTTATTCATTTGGAGACTATTGATGAGATGCTAGTGGAATGCGTGTTCAATGGCCCGTTCGTTCCCATGAAGGCCAACACCAATCCAGCCACCATTGCAGAAATTCCAGAAGTTAAAAAGCCAAAAGACGAGTGGTCGGATGAAGAGAAGAGATTAGCTGCCTTGGACAACAAGGCAAGGCACATCATTTCTGGAACCCTTCCCGTTTCAACCCTTCAAAAGGTGATTTATCTGAAAACCGCAAAGCAGATGTGGGATGCCATAGAGAGCAACCTCGAAGGTGATGACGAGTGCAAGGAGAACAAATTATATGCTGTTGAAAGATCTTACAACAACTTCAACAGAAAATCCAATGAAACCTTGTGTCAAACCTACGATCGCTATGTTGATGTAGTTAATGCATGTAGATCTCTTGGTAAAACTTTAACTGATAAGGAAATCAATATGACTTTCCTAGCTGCTTTAGGTTCTAGATGGGTAAATAAAGCAACCTCTCTAGAAGACTCCAAAGTTTTGAATACTTGGTCGTTAAGTAACTTGTATGCAAATCTTAGAGTCTATGAGCTTAAATTAAATCATATTGAAGAGATTGAAGGGAAAACAAAATCACTTTCCATATCCGTCATGGAACATGAGGAGAAACCAACCACGTCCAATCAAATTGCTGATCCTTCCATATCAACCTCATCACTCATCGAAATAGAGGATGATGATTTTGCCATGTTTGTGAAAAGATTTAAAAAATTCAGGAAATCCTCAAAACCTTTCACAAAATCATTTTCTAAAGGCAAACCTTCAGCAACGTTTTCAAAGGCTGCAGACACAAAGAAAAGAGGTGATCTATTTTGCTACAATTGTAGGAAACCTGGTCAGTTTGAATCTGAGTGTCCACAGCCTAAATATGAATACATGCAAAAGAAAACCTCTCCTGCGAAATTTTCTCGTCGCAAGGAAATGGTTGCTGAGGAGGAAGAGAATTCTAAGGAATTAGCAACTTGGATTGAAACAGAATCTGATGATGGAAGTGATGAAGAAACTGTTAGTGTTATGCCCTAGGCCTATGGTTGATAGACTTATATGTTGACATTGTGTATTATTATGTGAAAAGTTTATTATTTGATTATTATATGTTTTACATATTTATTTGTAATAATCTCTGTCCCTAATTATTAAGTGAATAATTAATATAAATGTTAATGGATAATCACATGATGATTATATGCATAGAGATGCACATTAAATTTATGGGTACTTGTTAGAGAACAAGTGACTGGACTTGACCCGTTTGAGATTTATGTCATGGTCAAATGTCATAATTAAATCTCATATGGTCACTTCATATAGTCCCTAGACCTGAGATTATCATGACCTTACATATGATGAAAGTCATGTTTGATTTTAGTCAAACGATATCTTAACACGATATCTATAAAGGCTATCGTTGGCATGATCGGATTCATGATCGGAAGGATGATAAGTCAAGATGGAATTTGTCCCTCAAAAGAGAGATGTTTTGCTTGGGCCCCTCGATGAGTGATAATGATGAAAGTGTATGGCCATACCCCAATGCGATTGGATTATCATTATACCAGAATCGAGAAAGCATTGAACAAATACAAGTTGACGTGGACCATGACTTGTGCTCAATATAACATCGTGAGACAAAGGGAGAAATGGAAGTGTACTATTGGAAACGTGAACTCTTACGTTATATTATTTGGGTAGACATAATGGCTTGCTAGAGTCCGCTTATGTCCTATGAGGGTCGATATGATCGAACTCATTGCCAACATAATATAATCCTATTGGGTCACACACAATTAGAATGAATTGGTTAAACCAAAGAAAGAATTATTGAGATTCCTGATGTGGCACATGTCATCGCGCGACACAACTTGGCCATGGGCTTCGTATGGTCGTGCGATAGAACAAAACCAAAGGCGGTTTACAGACTGGTTTCCTAATTTGATTAGGAAACATATACCATACTAATGTAGTATAAATATAAGGTTTGTGAAACCCTAAAAATCTAGCCAAATTTCTGAAAAGAAAATCACAAAGGGTTTCTCAATATTCTCTACAAAGTTTAAAAGATCTAGCAATCATCAAGAAATTGTTCTTGGTTCATTCAAAGGTGTGGATACCAAAGAGGGTCTTCGCTCGTACGATGATCAAGCCTTAGAGTTCAAAGTTTTTGAATCAAAATCACATTGTTACATTGTTCGATAGCTCAAGAACGGAAAGAGATTAAGGTTGGTTAATTCTATCTCATAGGAATTCAATTTAATCATATAGAACGGATCTTAGGGCTCTTGGGTTTTGTGTTATTAGATGCTTAATTTTGCTGCGCATAGACCCATAAAACCCAACAGTGGTATCAGAGCCCCGTTCGTAGGGTTAAGTTTGAATTAACATGTTAGAAAAATTGATATAATTGTTTATATGGTTTTTGCATGTTTTGTATGCGATAGTATGATTGTTTTTGAAACAATATGCCTAAATTGTGCTCTATTCATATTGAATTAAATCTTTAAAAGTTGTTTATATGATTTAATTGCTCTGTGATTAAGAATTGATTGAATCTGCAAATCTGCAAATCTGCTTGCTTGTGTCACGCGACACTGCTTGCTTGTGTCACGCGACAAAGCTTTCCTCTGTCACGCGACAAAACTTGCCCATCTGGGCAGAATCAGTTTGTTGAACAATCCTGCTAATCTGTGAATGTTTTTACAATCTGATATGTTTATGTCTTAATCTAGATGCTATAATTTCTGGAAATTAAGTTTATAGGGCTATGCTATATTAATTCATTGTTTATGCATGCTTAGTTAATTAAAATATGATTTTATTAATTGTTGCGATGCATGAATTATGTGTTCTTACGTGTTAAGAATTTGGTTAGATGTTTAGTTGAAACATTGTATTATAATTTCGTGAATGTTTAGATTGAAACATTAAAATTTTTGTTTTCTGATTATTTATGTGAAACAAGTCATTTTACGCAAAATTTAAAAGGAAGTTAATTGTTTATATAAAGTATTGATTATGTTGCAAATCAGAGCTGATTTCTGATTGTGCATGTCTAGGAGAGTTCTATCGAAGGAGAGATTTGGTACTTAAGTAGTCCTTGTGACTCACCTATCTTCCTGGGAACTTACCTGGTGTACGATTATGATTATCTTTGCTGATATGCTTATAATCTATTTTAAAGAACCTTCATTTAACTTTTAAGTTCTTTGTGCCAATTCATGATTAAAACACTTGATACCACTCGGATAGTTTTGGGTGGGCTTGCCATAGCAAGGTACTTTGATTCTATTCGTTTGCGAGCAAGATGAGGAAATGGTGGTTCCTATACGTTTAAAGTGAATGAACTTAATTGGGTTATCAAAATGGTTTTGGACCCAAGGCATAAGATGAGATTAAAATATGCTTAGACATATGATGTCTTGAATAAATATCATAAAATATCTAAGAGTCATATATGTGATATGATTGATAATAATTAATTTAGTTTTGAGCGGTTTGCCATAGCAAACTTGACATTAAATTAAAGTTAGATCTTAGCCCAAATGTATATTATGCTTATTTGCATTGGAAGGTGTATAATTTAGTGGGAGCATTTATTTTGATGTAAATGCATTATACTTCTCATATAATATGTTTGCTCATATGTGTTCATATTTTATGTATATCTTTTTGTAGAATAAATGGCATCAAATAATAATCATTTGTTACTGCGATCTGTCCTTGAGAAGGAAAAGTTGGAAGAGAATGGTACAAACTATATGGATTGGATCCGTAGCGTGAGAATTGTTCTCAGGCAAGAGGAAAAGTTGTACATTCTCGAGGAACCTATTCCACCTGAACCTACTGCCAATGCTACTAGGGCAGTGAGGGATCAATATCTGAAGCATAAGCGTGATGCTACTGATGTTGGTTGCCTCATGCTCTCCGCCATGTGCAAGATCCTTCAAAAGGATCTTGAGCACTTGGGGACAGTTGATCTAAACAATTGACTGATGGAAATGTTCCAAGTTCAAGCAAGGCAAGAAAGGTATAACACAGTTAAGGCCTTAACCTCATGTAAGATGAGTGAAGGACAAGCTGTTGGTCCCCATGCTCTAAAGATGAAGGGCCACATCGAGCATCTTGAAAGGCTCGGTTTTCCAATTAGCCAAGAGTTGGCTACTGACATGATATTGAATTCATTGCCCGAAGGTTTTAGTAATTTCATAATGAACTGTAACATGGGGGGCATGAATAAGAACCTTTTCGAGTTAGTTCAAATGTTGAACACTGCGGAAACCAATATTGTCAAGAAGAAAATCGATCAAGTGTTGATGGTTAACAAGGGGAAGGGTTTCAAGGGTAAGGGAAAGGCAAAAGTTGCTAATCCTAAGGCAAATGTTGCCAAGCCTAAAGAGGGTGCCAAACCCAAAGAGGCTAAGCCCAAGTCTTGGCGCAGTCTGCTTCCATTGCATTGAGATTGGACATTGGAGGAGAAACTGCTTAAAATACAAGGAAGCACTGAAGAAGAGCAAAGGTGTTGCTTCAACTTCAGGTATCTTTGTTATAGATATATTCCTATGTACTTCTAGTTCTTGGGTATTGGATACCGAATGTGGAACTCACATTTTTCTAAATGTGCAGGGTCTAAAGAATAGAAGGATGCTTGAAGATGGTGAAGTGGACCTACGTGTGGGGAATGGAGCAAGAGTTGCTGCAATAGCCGTAGGAACTTATGAAGTTACTTTACCTAGTGGACTAATACTTGTTTTGAACAATTGTTATTACGTTCCAGGTTTAAGTAGGAATATTATTTCGATTTCATTTTTGGATAATGAAGGTTTTAATTTTCTTATATGTGATAAGAAGTTTTCTATTTACAAGAGTGATATGCATTATTGTACTGCTATTTCATTCAATGGCTTTTATATCCTTGATGTTGAAAATCGTGATAATGATGTCTATAACATTAACAAGAAATCTAAACCCAATGATGTAAACCACACTTACTCATGACGTTGTCGTCTTGGCCATATAAATGAGAAACGCATTTCTAAACTCCACAAGGATGGATTTTTAGACTCACATGATTATGAATCATATGAGACATGCGAATCTTGTTTACTTGGCAATATGACCAAGGACCCATTTACCAAAACTGGTGAAAGGGCGGACGACTTATTGGCCTCATACATATCGATGTGTGTGGACCTATGAGTAGCAATGCTAGGGGAGGATTTGAGTACTTTATAACATTCACTGATGATTATAGTAGATTTGGATATTTTTATCTAATGAAACATAAAAGTGAATCGTTTGATATATTTTGAATAATTCAAAATGAGGTGCAAAATCAACTTGGCAAAACTATTAAAGTACTTCGATCCGATCGAGGTGGCGAATATTTGAGCCAAGAATTTGACAGTCATCTTAAGAGTTGTGGAATCGTTTCAGAACTCTCTCCACCCGAAACACCACAATGGAATGGTGTGTCTGAAAGGAGTAATAGAACTTTGTTGGACATGGTTCGTTCTATGATGAGTCAAGTTGAGCTTCCTTTATCCTTTTGGGGACATGCACTAGAAACTGCTGCTTTCACTATAAACAGAGTTCCTACCAAATCGGTTCAAAAGACCCCATATGAGATGTGGCATGGAAGAAAACCTAGTTTGTCTTTCATGAAGATTTGTGGTTGCGATGCATATGTCAAGAAGTTAACTTCTGACAAGCTAGCACCTAAGTCTGACAAATGTGTTTTCGTGGGTTATCCTAAGGAACCCAAAGGATACTATTTCTACAACCGAAACGAGAACAAAGTGTTTGTTGCTCGTAATGGTACCTTCTTAGAAAAGGAGTTTCTTAGCAAGGGAACCAGTGGGAGTAAAATAGATCTCGAAGAAATTCGAGAACCCGAAAGCAACATTGAACCAATGGTAGAAGCTGAACCAAGTTCACAAGTACTTGTGGAACCGGTTCAAGATGCACAAGTCCTTCGTAGAAGTGGTAGGTCACGATCTGATCCCGAGAGATATGGATTTCTCGTTACGGAAAGTGATGAAGTGGAGATAATCGAAAACGATGAACCTACTTTCTATCATGAAGCGATGTCCGCTCCTGATTCGGAAAAATGGCAAGAGGCCATGAAGTCCGAATTACAATCCATGGCTGATAATCAAGTTTGGAACTTGATTGATCCACCCGAAGGTGTAAAAACCATAAGGTGCAAATGGGTCTTCAAGAAAATGACCGACATGAATGGGAAGGTGCACACCTATAAGGCTAGGCTTGTAGCTAAGGGATATAGGCAGATTCATGGTATCGACTATGATGAAACCTTTTCGCCTGTAGCTATGCTTAAGTCAATTAGAATTTTAATTGCCATAGCCGCATATTATGACTATGAGATATGGCAGATGGATGTCAAAACAGCTTTCCTAAATGGGAAGTTACTTGAGGATGTATGCATGATACAACCTGAAGGTTTTGTCAGTCCAGAAAATTCTAACAAGGTGTGTAAGTTGCAGAGATCCATTTATGGATTGAAGCAAGCTTCTAGGAGTTGGAATCTACGTTTTTATGAAGCAATCAAAGAGTTTGGCTTTATCAAAGAACGAAGATGAACCTTGTGTATACAAGAAAATTAGTAGGAGCGTAGCACTATTTCTAGTGTTGTATGTCGATGATATCTTAATTATTGGAAATGACATTCCCGCACTACAGACTGTCAAGTCTTGGTTGGGGAAGTGCTTTTCAATGAAAGATATGGGCGAAGCTGCATATATCCTTGGTATCAAGATCTATAGAGATAGATCTAAAAGGATGATTGGTTTAAGTCAAAGTACTTACATTGACAAGGTTCTTAGAAGATTCCAAATGGAAAATTCTAAAAGAGGAAACTTGCCAATGTTGCATGATGTATCTCTTAGCAAGACTCAAAGTCCTAAGACTAATGATGAGCGAAAGAGAATGAATGGTATTCCATATGCTTCGGCAATTGGGTCTATCATGTATGCTATGTTATGTACTAGACCCGATGTCTCGTGTGCTCTAAGCATGACGAGTAGGTACCAATTGGATCCCGGCAAACCGCATTGGATAGTAGTCAAGAATATCCTCAAGTACTTATGAAGAACTAAGGATGTATTCTTGGTCTTTGGAGGAATGGAAGAAGATCTTCTAGTAAAAGGATACACAGATGCTAGCTTCCAAACCGACAAAGATGATTTTAGATCGCAGAATGGATTTTTGTTTATGCTAAATGGAGGCACTCTCAGTTGGAAAAGTTCCAAGTAAAGTATCGTCGCTGATTCTACAACCGAAGCTGAGTACATAGCAGCATCTGATGCAACTAAGGAAGCTGTTTGGATCAAAAAGTTCATTAGTGATTTGGAAGTCGTTCCAAGCATCAAAGATCCTATTGAACTTTACTGTGACAATAATGGTGCCATTGCACAAGCCAAGGAACCAAGGTCACATCAGAGATCCAAACACATACTTCGACGTTTCTACATTATCCGAGAGATATGCGAAAGGGAAGACGTAAAGATATGCAGAGTAGACACTGATGACAACGTGGCGGACCCATTAACTAAGGCTCTCCCGCAAGCTATGCATGATGGTCATGTTAGGTCCATGGGTATTTAATACATGGGAGATTGGGCCTAGTGCAAGTGGGAGACTGTTAGTGTTATGCCCTAGGCCTATGGTTGATAGACTTATATGTTGACATTATTTATTATTATATGAAAAGTTTATTATTTGATTATTATATGTTTTGTATATATATTTGTAATAATCTTGGTCCCTAATTATTAAGTGAATAATTAGAATAAATGTTAATGGATAATCACATGATGATTATATACATAGAGATGCACATTAAATTTATGGGTACTTGTTAGAGAACAAGTGACTGGACTTGACCCGTTTGAGATTTAGGTCATGGTCAAATGTCATAATTAAATCTCATATGGTCACTTCATTTAGTCCCGAGACCTGAGATTATCATGACCTTACATATGATGAAAGTCATGTTTGATTTTAGTCAAACGATATCTTAACATGATATCTATAAAGGCTATCTTTGGCATGATCGGATTCATGATCGGAAGGATGATAAGTCGAGATGGAATTTGTCCCTCGAAAGAGAGATGTTTTGCTTGGGCCCCTCGATGAGTGATAATGATGAAAGTGTATGGCCATACCCCAATACGATTGGACTATCATTATACTCAAAATCGAGAAAGCATTGAACAAATACAAGTTGACATGGACCATGACTTGTGTTCAATATAACATCGTGAGATAAAGGGAGGAATGGAAGTGTACCATTGGAAACGTGAACTCTTACGTTATATTATTTGGGTAGACATAATGGCTTGCTAGAGTCCGCTTATGTCTTATGAGGGTCGATATGATCGAACTCATTGCCAACATAATATAATCCTATTTGGTCACACACAATTAGAATGAATTGGTTAAACCAAAGAAAGAATGATTGAGATTCCTGATGTGGCACATGTCATCACGCGACACAACTTGGCCATGGGCTTCGTGTGGTCGTGCGATAGAACAAAGCCAAAGGCGGTTAACAGACTGGTTTCCTAATTTGATTAGGAAACATATACCATACTAATGTAGTATAAATATAAGGTCTGTGAAACCCTAAAAAGCTTGCCGAATTTCTGAAAAGAAATTCACAAAGGGTTTCTCAATATTCTCTCCAAAGTTTAAAAGATCTAGCAATCATCAAAAAATCGTTCTTGGTTCATTCAAAGCTGTGGATACCAAAGAGGGTCTTTGCTCATACGACGATCAAGGTCTAGAGTTCAAAGTTTTTGAATCAAAATCACATTGTTACATTGTTCGATAGCTCAAGAACGGAAAGCGATTAAGGTTGGTTAATTCTATCTCATAGGAATTGAATTTAATCATATAGAACGGATCTTAGGGCTCTTGGGTTTTGTGTTATTAGATGCTTAATTCCACTGCGCATGGATCCATAAAACCCAACAGAAACCGAAGAGGTTACTCTCTGCTTAGTTGCAGATGCTTCCGATGAGTCAGATATTGAGTCAATCGAGTCGCTAGATATGGAGGATGAAGAGGTTTCTATAAAAATTCCAAATTTTAAATTGGATACTGATATCAAACTTACTCCTAGCATTAAAATAGGGAGTAGTTCGTATTCGCGTCCCATTTTCCCCCCTAAAAATGCTCCACCTTCTAAAGCAATTCCAATGAAGAAAATTTTGAAAAAGGTGGTGGAAGAAGTTTCTCCCATGGAACATGAAAGGATGTTCAAGGAAGCAGAAATGATGATCCAAAAATTCTCTAATGTAAAGAAAGCTTTAGGATTAGCTCATGATGAACTTTCTCAGTACAAGACGGAGAAAATTGTGATGAGGTCTGAATTTTCCAATCTTAAGGACCAAATCAAAAGTATGTCTCCTCTTGCTGATCAAAACCGCATCCTAGAAACTAAGGTTGCTGCACTTCAACTTAGGAATGATGACCTGGTCACTCAAATTAACGATCTCCAGAAGATTATTGATGGGTGGCTCAAGTCACAAGTCACCTTGGATCAAATTATAGATTCCCAAACGACCAGTGTTAAGAAGGTCTCGGATTTCAAACAAGTGAAAATGAGAAGTGTGCATCCTGCTGTGAAAAGGATGAAAAAATTTTGAAACTAACTAAAGAAATTCCTAAGGGGAAGCATGCTGCTTTTAAGGGTAAAGGACAGGAACAAAAGGCTCCACTTAACTTCCATTATGTCTACCCAAAGAAAAAGTTTGGAAAAAACTCTCAGATGAAAGGAAAAGATTCTGAGAGTGAAGATGCAGAGGAGATTTCTTATACAGCTGACCGCACCTCTACTCCAACCGCTCCTGGTGGAATAGGTGGTGCTGCTAACTGCAAGGCTGATTGCCCTTCTTCTTCGACCGCACCTCCTGCCTTCAAAAGCAAGGGGAGCGTTCCTAGAAAAACTACGGTCATACCAAATACATCTACCTTTGTCAAGGCTAAAACCGTTGTTCCCAAACCGCATGCAACTCCTAAGAAAAGTAAGGAGTTAGTAAAACCTCATGATGCTTGTAGCTTTTATGAATGCTCTGTGTGTGATGGTTTAGGTCACAAGGCTGCAGAATGCCTTTTGCGATTCACACCCAATGCCAGGAAGAGTAAACCTCCTTCTATCAAACAGGTGTGGATCATTAAAGGTTGCTAACCTCAGGACCCAAGGAATAAAGGGGGACCTCGTTCTTAATGTTTACATTTTAGGAACTCTGCTTAATGACTGGTCACTCCAAGGATAATGAATGGTATCTTGACAGTGGCTGCTCAAGACATATGACTGGAGATAGATCATTACTTGAAGATGTCATTGAAGCAAGTGGTCCGTCTGTAACCTTTGGTGACAACAACAAAGGCAGAACCATTGGGTATGGTGTAATAAGGAGAGGAAACCTAACCATTGAGAAGGTTTCTCTTGTTGAAGGACTCAAGCACAACCTCCTTTCAATTTCTCAATTCTGCGACAAAGGAATGCTTTGCAACTTCACGTCATCAAATTGCTTTATCAAAGATAGCATTTTCGGAGTCACCCTACTCACAGGTATTCGTAAGAGTAATATTTATACTATTGATCTAGATTCTGCATGTAGTATTACTAATCTCTGTTTTTGTAGCTAAAAATGTGAGCGAGAATAGTTGGCTATGGCCCAAGCGGTTGAGCCACTTGAACTTCAAGTATCTAGCAAATATTGGAAGGGAAAACCTCGTTCGTGGTTTACCCAAAGTGGCTGACCACCATCCAGAGAAATGCAGTGCTTGACAACTTGGTAAGCAATCCGCGTCGTCTTTCACCAGCAAGACCGCACCCTTAACTGCAAGATGCTTACAACTGCTTCACATAGATTTGTTTGGACCCATTACTACTGCTAGCATTGGAGGAAGTAGATATACCTTAGTGGTGGTGGATGATTATTCAAGATATACATGGGTTGAGATGATGATTTCTAAGGATGATTGCTATGACATCTTAACCTCCCTCTTTAGATGGCTCCAAACTCAAAAAGAAGACGACATTGTTAGTGTTCGATCATATAATGGAATAGAATTTACGAACAATGGTGTTGCTCAGTATTGTGATGACCATGGGATTGATCACAATTTCTCGACTGCTGGTGTTCCACAACAAAATGGGGTCATGGAAAGGAAGAACAGGACGTTGATTGAGGCAGGAAAGACAATGATTTCTGAAGCGAAGCTACCTCAGTATTTTTGGACTGAAGCAATCAATACAGTATGCTTTACTCAGAACCGCTCCCTCATCAACAAGACCTATAACAAGACTCCATATGAGCTATGGAGAGGAAGAATCCCCAACATTGCATTCTTCAAGATCTTTGGCTGCAAATGCTTTATCCTCTACAACGGAAGAGAAAATAGAGGTAAATTTGGAGCCAAGACTGATGAAGGTATATTTGTTGGGTATGCTAAACATTCAAAAGCATTTCGTGTTTTTAATAAAAGTAGTTTAAAGATAGTTGAGTCTGTCCATGTTACATTTGATGAGCATTCTCTCCTTGAGCCACATTTGGCTCCAAATGTTGCTGATGATTTTGCTGAGCATAATGAAATAGGTGAATCCTCTAAAACCGCACCTGAACCTCAATCGCAAAATCCAGCACCCTCAACTGAAATTCCCTCAAACCGCACTTTTAAAACCGCACCTGAAGTTCACACTCCAGATGCAACTCCAAGGGAAGATGATGTTGAGAATTCCCCCATCCATCTTATTGAACCTCTTCATCAACTTACATTCCATGACTTCGCTGAAGGATCTAACGATGTTCCTATTGAAGATCTTCAGCAAACCTCAGTCCAACCAGACTTACCCCCAGAGGTTCATGAAGTCAGCAGTCACCCTCTTTCTAATGTGATTGGTGATCTGTTTTCCAGTGTTCAAACAAGGAGATCGAACTATGATGAGCATACTTCCTTGTTATCTCAAATTGAACCCAAGAAGATTGATGAAGCACTCCAAAATTCCAGTTGGGTAGTTGCTATGCAAGAAGAACTCAACCAGTTTGAAAGATGCAAGGTCTGGACATTGGTGCCTACACCTCAGGATCAAGGAGTGATAGGAACTAAGTGGGTGTTTAGGAATAAGATGGACGAGAATGGAAGCATCACAAGGAATAAAGCAAGGTTGGTTTCACAAGGATATAGGCAAGAAGAAGGAATTGATTATGATGAAACCTTTGCTCCAGTTGCAAGATTGGAAGCTATCAGAATCTTCTTAGCCTACGCCTCTTTCAAGCTTTTCAAGTTATATCAAATGGACGTGAAGAGTGCTTTCCTCAACGGTGAACTGCAAGAGATCATGTATGTTGCCCAACCGCCTGGATTTGAAGACTCCAAATTTCCCAATCATGTCTACAAACTCCAAAAAGGTTTATATGAACTTAAGCAAGCTCCAAGGGCATGGTATGAGACTCTATCAAAATTTTTACTAGAAAAAGGATTTAAACGCGATAAAATCGATACAACTCTTTTTATTGCCAAATATAATGATCATACTTTACTTGTTCAAATATATGTCGATGATATTATTTTTGGTTCTACTAATGAGTTACTTTGTAAGCGTTTCGAAAAGCTAATGAAAATCAAGTTTGAGATGAGCATGATGGGAGAATTAACATTCTTCCTTGGGATTCAAATCAAGCAATGCGAAGAAGGTATTTTCCTCAACCAAGCCAAATACACCAAGGAGTTGATAAAGAAGTTTGGACTAGAGAATGCTAAAGCATATGATACTCCAATGGCCACTGACAATAAGCTAGATAAAGATCTAAAAGGTAAGAAGGTTGATCAAACCTTATATTGAGGTATGATTGGCTCATTACTTTATTTAACTGCTAGTAGGCCAGATATCATGTTTAGTGTCTGTGTATGTGCACGTTATCAAGCAGATCCTAGAGAAGCACACTTGATTGCAGTCAAGCGTATAATCCGCTATTTATCTGGAACCACTAACCTTGGACTTTGGTATTCCAAAGATTCAAATTTCAATCTCATAGGTTATTCAGATGCAGATTATGCCGCTTGCACAATTGACAGGAAAACCACTAGTGGTACTTGCCATTTTCTCGGGAATAGACTAGTTGCTTGGGCCAGCAAGAAGCAAGTTTCAGTTTCAGGGTCAACCACAGAGGCTGAGTATATTGCTGCTGGAAGTTGTTGCTTTCAAATCCTTTGGATGAAGCAGCAGTTGGTGGACTATGGAATTGAAGAAGGAAATTGCCCTATCATGTGTGACAACACTTCAACAATTTCAGTCTCCAACAACCCTGTCATGCATTCCAAGACCAATCATATAGATATCAAGTATCATTTCCTCAAAGACCATGTGGAAAAGAGGAATATCCATTTAGAGTATGTGGAGACAGACAACCAGATTGCTGATATCCCACCAAAGCTCTGGACTCTAAGAGGTTTTCATTCCTCAGAGGAGAAATGGGTATGCGTGAACTTAAATGATTCCATACTTTTTATTTGCTAACTTGTGTGTTGAGTATAGGTTGATATTCCTGCTGAGGATTCAAACCTCACCCCTGTTGAAACCGCGTGTACCAAAACCGCTTGCTGTCAAACCGCTTGCTGCAGCTTGACCGCTTGATCCCAAATAGCGTTTCAACTTAGAGTAATTTCTGTCTATCTTATCTTTATTTAAAAAAAACTGTTCAAATTATTTTATTTTTTAGTCCTTATTTTGACATAAGGGTATTTTTGCAAAAGGTGAAAGGGTGCAACATTTGATAATTTCAATCATTTTTTTTTCCGAAACAAACTGCCTGCCCCTTCACCTATATAAACCTTGTTTGGTTAAATTATATACTTTTTACTGCCAAACCCTCTGCACATGTACTCTCTCTTCTACCAACTCACTTTATCTCTCTATACTTCTCTCTTAAAACCCTCCATTTTCAAAAACTTTAAAACAACAAATGACTACCTCTAAAAGACAAAGAGCATCTGCAGTAACTAGGTCTCCAAAGAAACCCATCCTTGACATGGTATGATTTCTAACTCTAAACCTCTTAATTTTTGCAGACTGCCATTGTTGAACAAGAAAACTATTCGTTTGCCTAAGTTTTGATTTTGGTTGATTAATCTCTTATTTCTTGTTCATTTCTTGTAAAGATTGTTGGGTTTTGTTCGGATTTAGGCATGGATTCAATAAATGTTGTTTATTTCATGATCCATCCATGTTTTGAGCACTGATTTGGTGATTTTCAGTTCTTATTTTTCAAATACCCATTTCGTGTTCTTGATGTTTCTTGATGATTCTGAGTAAAGAATGAACCTTTATTGTTATATTATTGTTCTACTGCCAAATGTGATCATTTTGATATATTATTTGTCAATTTTGGTTAAGTTTTTAATCATCTCTGTTCTTGGTGTTCTTGAACTGTACTTCGTGTTCTTCATGAAATTCATATGTTTTTCTTAAAATTCCTAATATTTTGGATTCTTTGATTATTGAATAGTGTTTTCCATACTTAGAAAAATTTTGAACTTTTTAATGAAAATTTTGGAATCCACTATGTTTTGAAACTGCTTGGTTAGAAACCGCCTACATTACCAGTTTCAAAACCGCATGCTTAAATGTTTGAAACTGCTTGTATAATAACCGCTTATGTTTTTGTTTCAAACTGCATGCTCCCCTTATTTGAAACTGCTTGCTATTTAATCCCTTTATTTTTTTAAGACTTTACTTCGTATATAGCCAAGACCTTCCCCTCCAAAACATTGCTTGCATGTGTGGGATAAGTTTGGATTACAATGCCACGTACTAGTAATTTTGTTATCAAATCTTCATTTTTTTTAGTATTCATAGTTCACTTGGGGTTTGAAAGTCTTCACTTTTCAAACTGCACCATTGCTAAACCGCATGGGTGCTCAAACCGCTTGTGAATTGTGAATACGAAAATGGATATAACACTAAATGTTTTACTTTGTAGGATCCTAATACCTTCCTGCCTGGCTGGGAGGTTAATGGGCCTGAACTTAGGATTGATTCTCTTGGAAGGGAGCTGCTGAGAAAGCTAAGGGTCTCTGGGATTCTGCCCCTCTTCAACCAGAAGCAAAACTTCATAATTCCTTCCTTCATTGATCAGTTCTACTCAACTATGAAGCATGAATTCAGACGATTAGAGGATGGTCCTAAATTTACCTACCTCACTGCTGAAGTGGAAGGCCTCACTTTCTCTATTGATTACATAGACATCAGGAGGATCTTCAATTTCAGAGTTCCTCAAGCCCCTGAGTCTGTTGATCAGGTTATCCAAGATGTTGCTGCTATGTCAACCGCGAAGGTTAAATCTATGGTTAGCCAATTCAAGAAGATCCCTAGGAAAGGGTTTGGTGAGCTGATGAGACACCTGGGATATTTGGTTGGAAAGTCAGTATGTGGAAAGACTAGAAACCACAATAACTTTAAATCCCAACAATGGATGTATTGTTCACCTATTTTCAACGAGATCAAGCTTCATTGGCCAAGGATTTTATTCAGGGAGATCTCTAATAGTGTGGAGACTTATCAGTCCAAGAGGAAAGGAGAAGAGCAGAGATGGAGACCATTCTGCAGGATTCTAACTGCCCTTCTTCTTGACTTTGACCATCTTGAAGACATCAGAAAGAAAAGCCCTGAGCTGATGGTGGACTTTGGGACTGAAGAATCCTTGGGACTTCTAGTATGCCACAACTTCAGGTATGCCAATGGAGATGCCCTCTACAAATCCTTCTATGATGCAGACACCTATCCAAAGAAGGAGGAGTATAAGCCAATGAATCCTAAAACCGCACCTAAAGCGGTCAGGAAAGTTAGGCAGAAAGGAAGAAGGCCAAGGGCCCAGACTGAACCGCCTGTGAAGAAAGCCAAGACCGCTCCTGTCTCCAAACCACATGATGATGGAGTTGGACCAAGAAAATCCAATAAGCAGAAGGTTCCACTTAACTTAGTGGATGAAGATGATGAAGAAGATGCTGAAGACCTAAATATTCCTAATTTGGTTGCTAGAGCCAAGAAGGCTAAGGTTGATGTTGCTGACTTGACTGTTGAGGAACAAATGCAATTCTATCAGGAAAAGATTGATAGATTGGCCAAGGAGGAAGAATAAATGAGAAATGCCAAAGGGAAGTCAAAGACTTATGCAACCGCTTCCAAATCCCAACCGCAACAACAAACTCAACCGCCTCCATCCTCAAATGCTTCTCCAAACAATCCCCAACCCAACCTCCAATCCAATCCCATGTCCACTCTCCTTCGAAATCCAAATACTCTTCTCCTCCACCTCAAAAAGATGCACCTATTCAGGGGGAGACTCCAAAGAGGAGAAAGAAAATGCATGCTAGAAAGAACTCCAAGAAAGGCAAGCATGTTGAACCCTCACCTTCACCTTCTCCCTCACCTTCACCTAAATTGCTTTCCCCCTTATCCTCTCAATACACCTCTCATTCCCCCCAACATTCTAACGCTATAAATTGCCAACACTCAAACCAAACCCCTCCTCACTCAAATGCCTACCAGCCTTGGACCTCCAAACCCTCTGCTGGTCAAGCCATTTCAAGATCCGTTAGAGAAGATCCAACTCTTTCACATTCCCCTAACTCAAACCGCTCCAAATTCCATTCACCTGCCAAATCTCGAACTCCTCAAAACTCACCCCTAAGACAGAAAACCTCTCTTCCACACTCACCATCCAAATCCCCTCCTCAAAATATTCCCCCTCAAACTTAAACCGCTCCCACCAAGTCACCTTCTAACCCCTTTATTTACCCTGAAACTACCCATTTCCAACCACCTCCTACTTTCCAAACCGCTTCCACCTCAACCGCCCCTCCATCTGAATACTCCAAAATTCTTTCAACTCTTAACCTAATCCAAAGCCAACTCATAATAAACTAAGGCCACGTTATACAGCTAACCGCCTCAAATGCCTCCCTTCAAGCCTCCAACACCTCCCTCTCTGAATCCAACCACACCCTCCTTGCCAAGGTGGATTCTCAATCCCTTCAAATGGCCAATCTTAAATCCTCTTTGCTTGATGCCATTAAGGGGGAGAGAACTACAGCAATTGCATCCACCTCTTCTAATGATCAAACCGCTTCTGTTATCAAAACCGCTGCTGAGAATTGCTTTAATGCATTCCAGAAGTCCCTTGAAGATGGTATGATCAAAGCTTTGGGAGATAAAGCAACCATTACTGAGCTTAACAAGATTCTAACTGAGCTTGGAGAGAAGATCTGCAAAGCTATTGAGAAAGATCTTGGGGAGTTAAGTTCTAAATTCCTTACTCTCCTTAACTCCAGACCGCAATCAGACTCAGATCTCAAGCCAGACATTGAATCCCTGCGGTTTGATTTTCTGGAGCAGATTGATTTGCTTAAAGGGAAATCAGAAGTTAATTTAGGGATTGTAGGAGATTCCCTAAAGGCCAAGCTAAATGAAGTAAAAGATGAGTTCAACGACCGCTTGGACAATCTGAAGTCTGGATTTAATTCCAAGATTGAATCTGCAATCCATGATCTTAAATCCTCCTTGAAGGTTACCATCAATCTTTAGCCTATGGAACAAGCCATTGCCACCCAAACTGCAGCAATTAAAGATGAAATCCACATTTGTTTCAATTCTTTAAACTCCTCTTTCCATACCCTTATCAATGACCAGATTGAGCAAGTTAGAGGAAACTCCAGAGGTGTGGGTAAAGTTAATCTAAGGCTGGAAAAGCAAGAAAGTTCTGTGAAGAAACTGGATGCAACTCTAACCAGAACTGCTGAAGAAGTGAGAAGATTGAGGAAAGCTATGGGCACTGACCAATCCGCCCATGCTAGACCGCGTCAAGCAGAAGATGAAGTTAACAAGTCGCGTCAGCAGTAAACCGCTTCCTCCTTGTAACCTTTTTTTGATGAATACCTTTTGTAAGTTGGATCGCACTCTCGCTATATTCTTTTTGTCCAACTTCTTTTGTTTTTGTAACCCTGTAATTTTCTTTCATACCTTGTATCTGTAACCGCTTGAGGTATTAATGGAAATTGCATCATGGTTCCAAAACTTTGTTCATATTAAACAACTTGTTTGTAGAACAATGAAACCGCTTATGGTTTTAAACCTCATTCAAATATTTTTCAACTTGAAATCATACTTTTTGAAATGAAGTTTAAACATTCAGTTTAAACTGCACTTTATACTTAATATCATATTTTTCAAGTGCACTGAATGCATTTCTATACTTTCAAAGTTGTAAGTTTTTTCAATCTTTCAAATAGTATAGAAATCTATAGCTTAAGCTAGTATGTGCATTGACTTGGGACATGACTTACCATGTTAATTCCTATGGACATGTTTTTACCAAGTACAATGTTTTCTTTTGCTGTAGTAGGTAATGGCATCAATTAAATAGGGGGAGATTGTTGGGTATGCATATTTTAACCCTCCTAGATTAGCTTAAGATTTGATTGATACCATAACCTCCTCTCTATTTTAAGGACTTTAGGCCCATATGTAATGAAGCTTAGACTTCAATTTTTTAGCTAAGTCCATTTTATAGAATAGAATAAATTAGGCTTGAAGACTGGCACAAGACTCATTAGATATGAGGATGCAGTTCAATGTTTCAGACCGCCATGTCAAACCGCCTAGCAGAACTGCTCCATGCAACTGCTTTATGGAATCCTTATCTGAAACCACCCTTGAACTCCAGTGCAAAATTCAAGGTAATCCAATACAAACCGCATTGACGTTCCAACATCTTGACCACACTAATAGATCCTCCACTGGTGAAACCGCTCATGTCAGAACCGCTTCTACACCAGACCGCTCCAATGATTGAAGACTTGAAATGAACCACATTTGACCATTGGAATCCACGTCAACAATATCAAATGTCAACCACCATATCTTGTCATGTGACTACTTATCAGACAAGATCTGCAAGGATCTTGAAAAGGTGACAGATGTCCTAACTACCTTAATTGCAGCTGAGATCTGATCAGCTTTACCTGCAACTGCTGTACCTAGGGACAAAAGTGGTTACTGTGGACCAATGGGAAAGCACCAGTACAGTCCTTGCAACAGCTGTGTCCAACAGCTAGTTCCTTGGTGCTTGGGTATAAATACCCCCAATCTTCACCATTTGAAGATTGCTTGAGAAATTGATTTGCTGTGAGTTCATACGAAGTTGAAGTTCTGCCCAGAAAATTTTTAGTCCTTTGAATCTTCATCTTCCTACTTCAAGAAATATATCCCAGCCCAGAAATCAAGCCCTAACACCATCAAGAATCATTGTGCTCTACATCTCATAGATCTAAAGAGCCTTGATCTTGTTTACACACACACACCTCACTTGTTTAATCGCCTAGATTATTCATTTGAGATACACTGGTTATAGTCTAGGATTCGATCTTCATAGAATAGATTTTAGATCTGAGTTTGAATACTTTGTAACTTGTAATCTCTCTCATACTCAATATAAAATCTAACTCTTAGAAAATCCAAGACTAACCATCTTGGTAGTGGACGTAGATTGTTTATCGATTGAACCACTCCAAATACTGTGTTCTTATATTTCTGCATTTATCATTTCTTGTGCTTATTAATTATCTATCTTTTTCTCTGTTTGATCTTATTTGTAGTTATCCATTATTGAGAATTGTGTTTGGAGTTAACTTTGTCAAAAACTCATCTTTATGTTTGTAAACCACACTCTCAAAACCGCTGTATAAACCGTTTTACAAACCGCACCTCAAAACCTCTTTGTATCTTCAAATATTCCGATGTGCATTTTACAGCTCTACTTGCAGTTTCTAACACACTGCAAGCGGTTTTGTAAGTTTAGAGGTTTAGTTTTAAAAGAGGGTAAAAATTTTGTAACAGCTATTCACCCCCCCTTTAGCAGTTTTTCACCCTTGTTGCCACCTTTGGGACCAACACATTCCTTGGCATAGGTCGGATGGCGACCGGTAGCCGATACATGTGGGGAGGAAGTCCCGCTATGCTTACTTTGTGATTGAGGGAGCGGTTGCAAGTGATGCCCGAGGTACCAGCGACATGTGATCCTTGGTCTTTCTCTCAACGAACCTTGGTGATAGAAGGCAGTCAGGCTGACTTGGAGCATTAGATGTCCAAACTCCGCATGCATCGTCTGCGATGGTGGGTCCCTCACTGGAAGTTGCAGATTTGTCGAACCATTCAGGAGGGTCTTTTCATTGTTAGAGTTCCGGGGCTGTCCCAGTCTTCTTTATATATTCCATCTTTGGTGTTGCGGAAGTTCGGCCTAGAGCAGGTTCCGTTGACGGGCTTGAGTGATGCCGCTACCTTTGAGGTGGGACCGCTTTTCATGGATGATCCTTCGACGTTATTGTTTTTCATGCGGTTGTGGCAATATGCGTCTTTTCCTGCCAGGGTTCTCTTTCACCGGAGAGGGGGCACTATTCTGTCCACTCGATATTTTTACTGGTACGAGGAGTGTATAGGGGAGACACAAATGGCTCTTCTGTGGAGGTAAAGTGAGCTATTTGGCCTTGACCGCCGTGACAGCTCGACTTTGAGGAGGGCCGAAGCGATGGCTAACCCTCAGGATAGTACTGGGGATGATATGGCTGACTATGAGGCCAATGCTAGTCGGTTGGCAGATCAGAGCACGGATATGGCGACTTGAAGAGAGGCAGCTCATGATAGAGCTAGGTAAAGGGCTGCGTTGGCGGCCACAGGTTTGACAGAGGCATCGGGAAGGGTCCCAGAGCCAGGTAGAAGGACTACGGGGATATTTCCTGTGAAGGCAAAGAATACCTGCTGTGGGAAAGGGAAGGGGAGGAAAGATGAAGGACCGAGTACGAGTGACTAGGTTGACCTTGCCGTTCGGAATATCCACCCACTGTCTTTGTAGACACATTAATTTGATTAAGTGTTTTATTGTTGTTTTGCTAGCGTGTAGCGAGTCAAGAGTAGACCGTGCTTGAACTCATCAAAGATTGTTTTAACCGTAATGAATTTGTAGGTTAAATTTAAGAGTTTTTTGAAACACAAGCGATTGGTGTTGTGTTTGAAATTTTATTTGTTTTTGAGACCGAACCAATGATGGCTGCCTATGTTCCCCTTTTATAAAGGGACTAAGGGGCTCAGGTCACCATAGTTCAACACTTTAGGTGAAATTTGAAGAGAGATGAAAAGTGCGACCCTGTTTTTTACCTAGATCATTTCGGGATGTATCTAGTTGGGTATTACTCTTTTAGCACTTTGATTTTACTGATTAGCGGTGTATGGGGAAGGAGAGTTGACTCGTGTTCTTCCTCAAATGAAGTATCTGCGGAGCTTGCTTCCGTTTACTGTGTTGATGAAAGGGTTCCCGTCCAAATCTGCTAACTTCATGGCTCCTTCGGAGAAGATTCTTTGTACCACGAATGAGCAAATCCAGGTAGGTTCCCACTTTCCGAGGGGATTGGTCTTTGTAGGAGGCTTTTCCTTAAGCACCAAGTTGCCTTCTCTGATGTCTCAGATCTTGACTTTCTTATTAAATGCTTGGGCCATTCTGCTTTGGTATGCACGAGTATATTCCATAGCTTTTAATCTTCACTCATCGAGTAGAGCTAGTTCGTCGTGTTGGCTTTGGAGCCATTCGACTTCATTGATTCTGTTTTCCAAGAGGACACGGAGGGATGGAATTTCCAATTCAACTGGTAACATCGCTTCCATTTCGTATGTGAGTGCGAAAGGAGTCTCCCCATTGGCGGTTCTGACTGATGTTTTGTATCCCCAAAGGGCTAGATGTAGCTTTACGGGCCAATTTCGATCTCTGACGGCCATCTTTTTTATTATTCTTGCAAGAGTCTTGTTTGCTGCCTATACTGCACCATTAGTCTGTGGTCTATAGGGAGAAGACTTGTGGTGTGTAACTCTGAACTCGGTCAATAGCTGGTCACAATCTCCTTTAAAGTAGGTCCAATTGTCGGATATGATCTCGTTGGGCACCCCGTATCTGCACATGATGTTCTCTTTGATGAACTCGGCCACCTTCTTGAAATTCAGTACTTTGTATGATCTGGCTTATACCCATTTGGTGAAGTAGTCGACTGCAACTAATATGAACTCGTGGTCATTGCTCTCTGGTGGAGAGATTTTACCGATGACGTCAATTCCCCATGTGGTGAAAGGCCATGGTGTAGTCATGCAGTAGAGCTCGTGAGGAGGAATGTGGTTGAGGTTGGAGAATCATTGACATTTGCCGCAGCTTCTGACGAACTGGATGCAGTCTGTTTCCATTGATACCCAGTAGTAACCCATACGGAGGATGATCTGTGTCAATGCTATGGCATTCATGTGCGAACCGCAGGTTCTATTGTGAACTTCGTTCATCAGCTCGCTGGCTTTTTCTTTATTTACACACCGGTGGAGTGGTCCTTGGTGGCGCTTCTTGTATAACATACCCCCCATAATGAGGAAATGGGATGCCAGGCATTTTAGAGCCATCATGTTTTTGGCTTTGATCCCTTCTTTGTATTTTCCATCTTCATTTGTGAAGGAAGCTTCTCCATTTTGGAGGTACTGGTAGATTTGATTGTACCAGGGTTCGTCGATCGGTTCATGTTCAACTTCGATCTCACAGCAATAGGCGGGGTTTCCCGTCTGCCTATTCTGAGGGGTTTTACTGATTTCCCTTCTAGAATTTCAACAAGAGAAGCTAGGGTTGCCAGGGCATCTGGGAAGCAGTTCCTTTCTCTTAGCAAGTAGTGGAAAGAGATGTCCTTGAACTGAGTAATGAGATCCTCCATGTACGTATGGTACTTCTGGAGGCCCGAATATATTGTCTTCCATTTGTTTGATACTTGATTGATGATTAATGTTGAGTCTCCATATACTTCCAGTTCTGAGATGTTGCGTTTAAGAGCAGCTTCTAGGCCGGCTGCATAAGCTTCATATTCTACTGCATTGTTGGTTGCTTCAAAATTCAGTTTGATGGCTATAGGAGTGTGCTCGTCTTTAGGATCGGCCAGGAGCATTCCAATACCATTTCCCTTCTTGTTGGCTGCCCCATGGAAGAAGAGTTACCAGCGGTTTGCGCTGTCGAGTGAGAAAATCCCGTCATCTGGAAACTGCGGATCAGGAACCTTGAGTTCACTGCTTGGGAAGTCTACCAGTTGATCTGCCATTACTTGACCCTTTGTTGATTTTTTGGTCATGTACTTGATGTCAAATTCAGCCAGGAAGAATGACCACTTGGCTAATCTCATTGATAGAGATGGCTTGTTGATGAGATATCTGACGAGGTCCATCTTGGAGACCAGAAGCACTGAATGTGACTACATGTAGTGTTTCAGTTTCCCGACTACCCATACCAAGGCGGTACAAGTTTTCTCTAATGCTGAGTAGCTGAGTTCACTTCCCTGAAGCTTTCGGCTCACGAAGTAGATTGCATGCTCAACTCTGGAATCTTTCTGTTCTTGTGCCAGCATAGCCCCAATTGACGTTTCAGTCACTGTCAGGTACAGGAGGAGTGGCTTATCTTCATGTGGCGGGCACAGGATTGGGGGATTCACCAAGTATGTCTTGATTTTCTCGAAGGCTGTTTGGCATTCGGAGTCCCATTTGATGTCAGCATTTTTCTTCATTAGCTTGAACATTGGCTCACAGAGAGATGTCAGATGGTTGATGAAGCGGCTGATGTATTGAAGTCTTCCCATGAAACTTTTCACTTCTGTCAGTGTCTGTGGTGGCTTAATGTCGATGTTGGCCTTGATTTTCTTGGGATCTGCTTCGATGCCTCTTTTTATAATTAAGTACCCCAATTCTTTGCCTCATTTGACGCCGAAGGTGCACTTTGCAAGGTTCAATCTCATGGAGTATTTTCTGAGTCTGTTGAAGAACTTTCTCAAATCTGTCATGTGCTGCATGTCTGATCCTTTGGAGTGGATGATCATGTCATCGATGTATACTTCAATTTCTTTGTGGATCATGTAATGGAAGAGGGCAGTTGCAGCCCATTGATAAGTAGCCCCAGCGTTCTTTAAACCAAACGGCATGACCGTGTAATAGTATGTCCCCCCACGGAGTGGTGAAAGAGTCTTGGCCAGATCTTCCTCGGACATCTTGATCTGATTGTATCCAGCGAAGCCATCCACGAAGGATTTTACTTCGAAATTTGCCATGGTGTCGACCAGCATGTCGATGTTGGGCAGTGGGAAATCATCTTTAGGGCTGGCCTTGTTGAGATCTCGGAAATCTACACAGCATCTGACCTTTCCATTGTCCTTGGTGACCGTTACAATGTTGGAGAGCTAGGTTGGTACTCAATTACTCTGATGAAGCCGACGCGAAGCACCTTCTCAATTTCTTCTTTCACTTACAGAGACCATTCTTGCTTGATCTTGCGTAGTTTCTGTTTGACAGGCTTGGATTCTGGATCCAGAGGGATTCTGTGCTCTACGATTTAGGGATCGAGTCCTGGTATGTGTTGGTATGACCAGGTGAACACATCAACATATTCTTTGAGGATATTTATCAGGGCTTCTTTTTCTGCACCGGCGAAGAAACTCCCCACTTGTGTCTCTTTAGGCTCTTGCACTGACCCCATGTTCACTTTAGTCATAACCTCTTCGGCAGCTTGGGCCCGATTGTCCTCTTGGTCAACTACACGCTTGAGAACTTCTTTAATGTATTGTTCGTTTAGTGTGTCTGCTTCTTTATCAAGTTGTGATGATGTGCCCGCCAAAATTTTTCTTTTTCGAAAGGGTTAACTTTGAAATTTTTCGCTTCTTTGAAATTTTGAAATTTTTCCTCTTGGTCAACTACACGCTTGAGAACTTCTTTAATGTATTGTTCGTTTAGTGTGTCTGCTTCTTTATCAAGTTGTGATGATGTGCCCGCCAAAATTTTTCTTTTTCGAAAGGGTTAACTTTGAAATTTTTCGCTTCTTTGAAAAACCAATCGAAAAAAGACCGGAGTCGCCACGCCATTTTTGGTTTAAGGGTCAAAACTTTGAAAAATGCCCGAGATTAGAGATTTGGGTTCGGAGGTCACGTTACATGCCGGGAAGGACGTTAGTGTGCACCCGGAATGCCTCGTAAAACGAGTCTTCCAAGCTAAAAATCATTTGTTGTGTGTGTGTGTGTGTGTTACTTTGGCCAAAATAAGTTGAAACTGAGGGAAGTAAAAATTGGGAATTCTTTATTAGACTTTCGACAGATCCCATGATTTTTGGTGTGATTTTTGGGTTGAGTTTTGGTACTCAAAAGATTTTTTGAAGTTGGAAACCACTTCTGCCAGAATGAAAAAGGCAGTGGACACTTGATTTTGAAACGAATTTAAGGGCTTTAAAACTTCATAATCTGAGAAAACAAGAATGAAAGTTGTTCCAGACACCTCAAATAAGATTTCTGTGAAAGAATTTTTCATTTTGGAGAAGATTTGAGGACTCAAAACCTTCTGGAAATATCAGATATGAGATCTAGACTTCCAGAGACTGGTGATCTGACCTTCAAAAGAAAATTTGAAAAGTGGAGTTTTACTCACACAAAAAATAAAGTAAAAATATGTCTGGAAATCTCTGTTTGTTGGCTACAAAAAGTGTTTTGTAGTCAACACCAAATTCCAAGTTTATCTGTGTCCAAAAAATTAGACCATGGACTGGGGTCTTAGAAAATTGCTACTGGACAGCAACTTCTTCTTGAAGAAAAACATGATTTTAAAGGGGATTTGGCATCCATGCTTGTCCCCATTTCCCTAGGTTTTGATTAGTGATCACTTGAAATTTTAGTGGTGAATCAACTATATCAAACCATCCTTGGGGTACATTAAGACTAAGCACTTCATTTGCTTGGGAAGGGGAATTTTATCCTTTGAAAATGAGATTTGATGTATGAAAATGAGTTTTAGGGTTTTGAAAATGTGTTTTCTTTGCAATTAAGTAAGAATGCTTTGAAAATAATGTTGATCCTTGTAGATGATCATCCATGGAGATGAACTCACATGGTGATCTTCTTGAATCTAAGACAAGAAGATGAACAAACTACATTTTGTAGCTTGAAAATGCATGCATGGACGAGAGATTTAGGGTAAGAAGAGGGAGGTTATACCTATCTTCTTTGTGTTTTGGAGTTTTTGGCTTGAATGCAAGAGTGTTTGAGGCTTGAATATGAGAGTGTTTGAGTGAGTGTGATTTTGGGTGAATAGTTGAGAAAAAGGTGACAATTCTAGGGAATTCTCACTGTTTTATCACTATTTTCGCCAAGGTGCAGTTGCAAATTGTGTTTTTTCTCCTCTTATTTTTGAGACTGAAGGCCTCAATTTATAGCCCTCTGAAATTACAATGATGTCCATGCGGATGGGATTGTTAGCGTGCACTGTTCATTAATTACAGCTTCAGGCTTTGGACAGGAAGAATAAAATTCAAAAATCCAGCAGTTTATGTTTTTCAACTTGCCCAATTCGGATTTTTCCAATTTCTTTTGCTTTTTTGATTCCTTTCCATGGTTTATCCTTAAATAACAATGCCCACCTTACCCTTGCTTGGTTAGAAATGTTAGGAATGTTATAACTTTTGTTAATTTTCTAACGAAAATACTAACAAGCTCAAATTGGAGCACTTACAGTAGCCCCTCGGCGACGACGCTTTCGAAGGAAGTGAGGTCGTCGATAAGAGTAAGGCTCCATATTTGGCAGGATGATCAAGTGATCGAGTGGCTGAACCTATTTAGTAGGCTTCCTACGTATTCTTAAGAGGAATCAAGCCGGCCGTAGTTCGGGTCTTTGACCCTGGAGATGATGGCATTTTAGGTGCCTCGAACCTGATGAGCGAGTTTCTGCAGTCGGTTGCTGGAAAGAAACTCTGATGGGGATAAGAGATGACCATTTTCGGTCGGATGGCTATCCGCTCTGCTGGGGATAGGAATGACCATTTTGGTCTGATGGCTATCCGCTCTGCTGGGGATAGGAATGACCATTTTCGGTCGGATGGATGAACCTAATGATAGGCTACCTACGTATCCTTAAGAGGAATCAAACCGGTCGTAGTTCGGGTCTTTGACCCTAGAATGAATATTTTGAGGCGTCAACCTGGAGATGATGGCGTTTTAGGTGCCTCGAACCTTGAAGATGGCATTTTAGGTGCCTCAAACCTTGATGATGGCGTTTTAGGTGCCTCGGACCTCGATGATGGCGTTTTAGGTGCCTCAAACCTGGATGATGATGGCTTTTTAGGTGCCTCGGACCTTGATGATGATGGCGTTTTAGGTGCCTCGGACCTTGATGATGGCTTTTTAGGTGCCTCGAACCTTAATTTGAAATGGCCTTTCGGTGGACTTTGTCTACTGCCGAAGGAGAGGATGACCGTTTTGGTCGAGGGGCTGGACCTAATGATAGGCTACCTACGTATCCCTAGTGGGAATCAAGCCCTTTCGTAGTTCGAGATTTACTCGAGATTCCGTTGGCTTTTGGGATTCCGTTAACTTTGCTGGGGATTTTGTTAGCCTTTGCTGGGGAAAAATCAGACGTATTCGTTGGAGAAATCGGCCTTACGTTTGACTGCCGGGGAATGATTTTGATGAAAGAAACGGGATCTCGTTATCTTTCTCGGGGAGATCGGTCTTACGTTTGACTGCCGTTGAATGATTTTGATGAAAGAAACGGGATTCCGTTAACTTTCTCGGGGAAATCGGACTTATGTTTTACTGCCGGGGAATGATTTTGTTGAAAGATACGGGATCTCGTTATCTTTCTCGGGGAGATCGGACTTACGTTTGACTGCCGGGGAATGATTTTGATGAAAGATACGGGATCTCGTTATCTTTCTCAGGGAGATCGGACTTACGTTTGACTGCCGTTGAATGATTTTGATGAAAGAAACGGGATTCCGTTAACTTTATCGGGGAGATCGGTCTTACGTTTGACTGCCGGGGAATAATTTTGATGAAAGATACGGGATCTCGTTATCTTTCTCGGGGAGATCGGTCTTACGTTTGACTGCCGGGGACTAATTACGGGATCCCGTTATCTTTTTCGGGGAGATCGGTCTTACGTTTGACTGCCGTCGAATGATTTTGATGAAAGATACGGGATCTCGTTATCTTCCTCGGGGAGATCGTTCTTACGTTTGACTGCCGTTGAATGATTTTGATGAAAGAGGGTTGACTTTGGTTAACTTGGGTTAATTCTGTTAAGTCTAGGACCAAATTGCAGAGTTCTGGATTTTTAAAGGGCAAAAGGGTCATTTTGACCCTTCAATAGTGTCCGCGCGGAGGGGATTGTAAATCAGATTGGTTTTTTAATGAGGGCCAATGCCCTTCTTCTTCCCCTTTACAGTTTTGAACGCCGACGAGGGAGAGGGAGAGCAGAGCCGCCATTGTCGACCCTAGAAGCTTCGAAATCTTCTGTTTTTATTCGATTTTCGAGCAATGGAACACGCGGGAGTAGCTATTCAAGGCCAAGGACGCGGCCCAGTAGCGGAGAGGCGATTGAAACTTGTCCGAATGAGGAGGCACTATTCTCTTTCGCAATCGATTGCGGAGGAGCATTACCCCGATGCGTGGCAACATTGGGCCACTGATCCGAGTCTTCGCACGGTATACTTCGAATCTTCTCGATCCCTTTGTCGATTTCTTGCTTGAAATTGATTTTTTGGTGATTTTTGATTTTATTTTTTTTTGAATTTCGAATAATTGATGTTCTTGGCCTTGGATTTTGATTTTGATGCTTTGCATGTTGTAATGAGTATATGGGTAATGCATTTTGCTTGAAAAAAGAATGGACATTTTTGCCAAAAAAAAAAATTTTTTGTCCGAAATTTGAAATTAAATTTGAAAAATTTGTGTTTTTGACTTTGAATCTTGATTTTGATGATATGCATGTTGCATTTTGTTTGAAAAGAATGGGCATTTTGCCATTTTTTTTGTTATTTTATTTTTTTTTTTTGAAATATGAAATGATAAGGAATTCGTCCGAATTTGGGATGGACATGAATGTATGCATGTATGCACTCTTGTAGGATTGATGATTTTTTTTTTTTTTTGCAATGAGATGATGATGACATGTATGCATGTTATTTTATGAAAATGGGACGGAGTTTTTGCTTCCGTTGACTCCTCGTATGAATGTAGGATTTTTTGAGATGATGGATGATATGCATGATATGAATGCATTTTTATTTTTTGAGAATGTGGTTTTCTATGAAAAGTGGGACGAATTTTTCGTTCCCCTTTGATTGAATGATTTGAAAAAATTGTTTATGTATGCTATTTCATGAAAAATGGGACGGAGTTCTCGCTTCCGTTGAATGTATGCATGTTATTTTATGAAAATGGGACGGAGTTTTTGCTTTCGTTGACCCCTTGTATAAATTTTTTCTGTTTTCTTTTGTGCAAGAAAAATGGGGCTAGGTTCATTGCATTCTGTTATGCTGCCGAATTTTCTTCAAAATTTCATGTCTATGATGCATGTGCATGCTCTTTTTATTTTAATGCTCCTTTTTTTATTTTAATGCAAT
This sequence comes from Adenophora triphylla var. japonica, assembly GCA_022495995.1. Classification (NCBI taxonomy): domain Eukaryota; kingdom Viridiplantae; phylum Streptophyta; class Magnoliopsida; order Asterales; family Campanulaceae; genus Adenophora; species Adenophora triphylla. The sequence goes on along the minus strand of JAFEMH010000632.1, from coordinate 512,874 downwards.
TTTTTTTTTTGAATGCAAAATTTTTTTTTTTAACTCTTCCTTTTTTTTTCAATTGCAGGGTGGAGATCGCTTTGTGACGCAGCAGCTGAACAAGATGAAGACTCGAGGATCAGTGGAGTCTGTGATTGGTCTATGGGACCGGCTTCCAGATGTGGGCAGAGGAGCGATGATGAGTCCGAGACAGATTGTCATCGAGACAGGATTGTACGAGTTCATTGAGTGCTTGAGGGGGTTGGTCAAGTTTCCCAAGAGCAAGGGTCTGGTCTTCGCTTTGGCACAGCACTGGTGGGACGTGACCCACACATTTCACTTCTCCTGGGGCGAGGCGACGGTTACGCCTTCTGACTATGCTACGATCACGGGTCTGTCCTTTAATGGACGCAGCATTGAGTGGAGAGACGGCTACAACGATCAGGATCTGCAGGCCCTGCTAGGATTTTACCCTATTCCCAAAAAGGGGATGGGTATGGAGTATGCGGTGGTCGAGGGAAAGATTGTGGAGATCATCGGGAGCTACGAGGCTGGGGATGAGAGGATAGGCGCTGAGCAGATTGCTAGGGCCTTTTTATGGTTTGCTTTTTCGAGCACCCTTTTTGGACACGCCGAGGGGACGGCTGTCTTTGCTTTGCTGAGGTCCTTGGAGGACGTGGAGATGGCTGGATAGATATCCTGGGGAGAGGCAGGACTGGCAGAGCTCTATTTCGCTCTAGATCGGTATAGCCGGAAGGCTGTCAGTTCCTTGACATGCTTCGAGTTCCCTCTGGAGGTATAAGCTTTCTTTTTGCTTTCCCTCTTTTCTTTAAGCATGTATCTTTTTTCGCACTTAATTGATTTGATTTTTACCTTTCGCAGGTATGGGCGTTGGAGTTCTTTCACGTCACGATGTGGCGACAGACGGCGGAGTACGTCGGGGCGTATCCGGCCATGCGTTCCTGGTCCAAGTTTGCCCGGGAGAAGAAGGGTTCTAGAGGGCGCACGACCCTCAGATACAGGGACTGCCTGCCTTTGACGGGGGCTGAGACGGATGAGGAGATAATATTTTATCCCTGGGGTCGTTTCGATGTGGTGCAGCTGAGGGGAGCTGAGGTATGGACCGTGCAGCGGAGGATTTTGAGGGGCTTGACTTGCGACGTCTATTACCTGGGGGAGAGGGTGACGCGTCAGCATGGCGTGAATTTGCCTTTGATGACACCGGTGGAGCCTCCCGCCGACATGATGCACCCTAGTGAGAGATCTGTGACCTGGGATGATTACCGGGGCGGCCAGCACTTCTCAGCATTTGTGGCGATTGAGCCGTATCCAGTATTTGTCTTGAGGAGGCTGAGGACGCCCCAGGTTCTTGATAGAGAAGGGTTAGGGATCCCGCGGTACCCTCGGACGGACTTTTCATATGTCCAGGATGGGGTCCGATTGAGGGTGCAGATCCCTCAGCATGAGCGGCTTCCACGAGCTTTCCGGCCTCGTTCGGGTATGAAGGTATGGCTTCTTCTTCCCACCTCTTTTTTTTTTTGCTTCTGTCTTTTCTTTTCTTTCCTGTCATCATTTCTTGCTTCAACTGTTTCTGACGCTTTTGCTTTCGTGCAGTTTCCGGAGGTGGTCGTGGAGAAGCTGACGAAGCAGGTGATCGGGGCTAAGAGATTCATCAGGAGGATGGTGGCTTGTGGAGCCCCTCGGGCTAGAGCGAGGCGACCACGGCGCGCTGTCGTGCGGGAGGCTTCCCTATTCCTTCAGAGACTACCTCCGAGACTCCTCTTTCTCCTCTCCTTGACACCCGCGTGGTACTACCTTCGGACCACGTCATTCTCGGAGATCCTTACGGGCAGGGACACGTCTGGCAGCATGGTGGATCTTCTTCGCACGTCCAGGAGTCCGACGCCTTCACCTTCGGATATGATTTCTTCGCAGATCTTGGCTTGCCCTATCAGAGCGTGCCGGTTGGTCCTGACGAGCCTTCTTCCGGGGACGAGGACGATGATTCTGAGCCTGAGATCTTCATGGCTACAGAGGAGGCGGGCCCGAGCCGCAAGAGGGACCGGGGGGAAGGCTCAGCCACCGAGGACTCTAACTGGCGATCCTTCGAGACTGATTTTTTTTGAGATTGATTTCTGAGACTGAGATTTTATTTATTTAGACAGATACAGTTTATGCACCCCTTTTTTTATTATTTTTTATTTTGCTTTTTTTTTTGGGAGTGTAATAATTTAGGATTATTATTTTTTACTTTTTTATGAATGCAATGCAGTATGAATGCAATGTTGCATGAGCCTTGGTTTTTTGGCAAGGGTGTAGATGTTTGGTGTATGGACTGGTTTGGACAGGCTTTGGCTGGGACAAAATATTCCTTTGGTGCAGCAGTTTGGACTGTTGCAAAGATTTTTTTTTTCTGAGTGGCAAACGTATCCGCGCGGACAGGACCTGCATCTGACATTGTCCTTTAATTTTGCTTCAGATCTGGTCTCCCTTTATTTCAAATTCAAATTCCTTCTTCAACCATCAGTTCAAACAGCCATTTTCGGGGAGAGGGAGAGAAAAACCATGGAGAGAATTGTGAGTATGAGAAATCCACCTAAATTATCCCAAAATTCTCAAATGCAATTCTTCACCAAGTTTAAAGAGTGGTCTCGGGAGATTATGCATGAAAGGAGGTCATTCTTTGAAGAAAGGTACAAGGTGAAGTGCTTATGGTCCCTCAAAGAATTGGTTCCGGACTACGACCTCTTGAGAGCTTCTTCCTCATTTTGGGACACTAGAAGGCATGTCTTTTGCCTTTCTTACAATGAGATGGTCCCGACTGTTGAATAATTTCGGGCCTTGCTTGGTGGTCCTGAGGTGGAAGAGATTGCGGTTCCTTTGCCCGGAGGAGCCTCTTTTCTTGACAAGTTGTGCAACCTTCTTCATCTTTCCCCGGAGGAAGCACAAGGTATGATCTGTGGTCCCGATCATTTCAATATTTCTGGTCTCCCTGATAGATTTAGGGGCTTAGGCTTGATTGATGATGCCTATTGGGATGCCTTTGCACTTTGCATGTTCGGGACCTTGTTCATGGTTTATTCTTTTGGGATCTGTCATCGGGCTCTGCTAGATGTAGTCGTTCATTGTCGCTTGGGCAGAGACATTGTACCTTTGATCTTGGGAGAGACTTTTCATGCTCTCGACAGGCTGGCTAACGGGAGACGGTATATGCATGGGGGCAGCCCGTTTCTCTTGACCCTGTGGCTGATGGAGCGTTTGGGGGTTCTTCGGGAAACTTCTGATATGATCAAGCCTTGGACATTCGCCAGAAGAGGGGTTGCCGTAGATTTTGATGATCAGGGCTCATGGGAGCGTTGGATGGCTGGTCGCCGGACAGAAGATATCAGATGGTCAGTGCCTTGTTGGCGGGTGGAGACTCGCAGAGTACTTCAGGACGGGTCTCATGTGGTCATGCTTTCGGGGCTTTCTCAGTCCAGCTTCTACATTCCGGCTTTAGTTCTGAGACAGTTCGGCCTGGAGCAGGTTCCTTTGGAGGATTTTGATGATATAGCCACCAGGGTGGTGGTTTCTGCTTCTATGGATGATCCCTCGGTGTTTCCATTTCTTTCCCGAGCATGGAGGTATGACGTCTTTCCTTCTCGGGTTATCCTCAGGCGTCCGAGACCTGTGTTCTTGACCACTTGGCACCTGGATTGGTACGAGAGGCATCTGGGAGAGACTCAGGTGGCTATTTTGAGGCGGCGTGAGGCTGTTGTGGGTGCGGAGGACCTGACAGTTTCGGAGAGGAGGAGGGCCGAGGCGAGGGCCAACCCTCATGACAGGAGCGGAGACGCTGTAACCGACTATGAGGCTTATGTCAAGAGACAGGAGAGGAGGGCTCCTATGCTACCAGCTAGGCTACAGGAGATGAGAGATGACGCTAGGGCTACCAAGGCCCTGACAGAGGCTGGTTTGATAGATCCTGTTCCTGTGCGCAGCTTGGTAGGAGGAAGACCGACATTTTTCTGTTCGAAGAAGAAGACTCGAAGGGGGAAGAGGGGAGAGGCCAAGATCTGAGTGGCATGGAGTGACTCGAGGTTTCCGAGTATCCCTTTCTTGTCGCAGCGAGACACATTAGTTTGATTATGTATCTTAGATTTCTTTTAGCAGGTTGCCGGTTGTAGGAATGAACCGGGCTTAGACTCATCAAAAAGCTTTTAACTTGTAATGAATATTTGAATTGCTTCAGAGTTTTTCGAGACGCTTTCATGGTCTGATCAGTGTATTGATGTCAAAGTATGACTCATCAAAAAGGGCTCAGGTCTCCGTAGTTCGACCTGGTTGATTTTTGTTGTTGTTGTTTTTTTTTTTTTTTATTTATTTTTTTTTTTTGGTGCAACCCTCTTTTTTACCTAGGCCGCCCTTTTCGGGTTTTCAACCTAGTTGGGTATTACTCTTTTAGCACTCTTCTTTTTTTTCTTTCTTCTTTCTTTTTTAGTTTTTTTTTTTTTTGACTCAGTGTTTTTACGCGTAATATCTGCGCAGCTTGTCACCATTCACTGGGTGTACAAAGGGATTTCCGTCGAGGTCTGCAAGTTGCATGGCTCCTCCGGAGAAGATCTTCTGGACGACGTATGGCCCGACCCAGACAGGCTCCCATTTGCCAAGCGGGTTGACACGGACCGGGGGCTTTTCTTTCAAAACAAGATCACCTTCTCGGATCTCCCGGTGCTTTACTTTCTTGTCAAAGGCTCTGGCCATTCTCCCTTGGTAGGCTCGGATATGTTCCATTGCTTTCAATCGTCGCTCATCTAGCAGGGCCAATTCATCATGGCGACTTTGGAGCCATTCGACCTCGTTGATCTGGCTTTCCAACAACACACGGAGCGAGGGGATTTCTAGCTCGATTGGGAGCACGGCTTCCATCCCGTAGGTGAGAGCAAATGGTGTCTCTCCTGTTGCCGTCCTGACGGATGTTCTGTAGCCCCAGAGTGCCAGGTGTAACTTTTCGGGCCAATCTCTGCCTCGGACAGCCATTTTCCGGATAATATTTTCCAGAGTCTTGTTTGCTGCTTCGACGGCTCCGTTGGTTTGGGGCCTGTAAGGAGATGACTTGTGACGGGTTATTCTGAATTCTGCCAGCAGCCTTTCACATTCCCCTTCGAAGTGGGATCCATTATCTGAGATGATTTCGGCTGGCAACCCGTATCGGCATATGATGTTCTCTTTGATGAAGAGGGCTACTTTCCTTGAGTTGAGGATTTTGTAGAGCATCCTTTCCAGTTCCTTCGAAGAAATCACCAATCTGCGTCTCTTTAGGCTCTTCCGTAGTTCCCAGATTCACACTCGTCAAAATCTCTTTGGCAGCTTAGGCTCGATTTTCCTTTTTCCGAACAACCTGCTTAAAGATTTGATTTTTTTTTTGTTGTTTAATGTGTCTGCTTTTTTATCTAATGAATTATTATTAAATTTTTTTTTATTAATTCATCATTAGTTAAAGTGGCAATCAAGGGATACTCAGAAAGGTTCGTCATTTCATTAGGAACGAAAGGAAATACAGCATTTGCTACAGACTCGTAGTCTTCAGGCGTAGGGCCGTCGGACAACTCTAGAGACTCGACCTTAACAATGAAAGACTCGGAGGACTTTTTCTAGATTGACACAAAGGGATAGGGGACCAATCCAGGCTTGGTGATCATTTGTTCTTTGGTTGCGGATGGGCCTGAGAGAGTTTCCCGATTCTTTAACGGCATCACTATCAGGGGCGTCATGACTCGGGAATTGTACTGTGCTCCTTCCTTAATCATTGCTACCATTTCTTTGACTGAGCTGAAATCAATCAGGTCTGGCACCTGGATCTCTTCCCCGAACAACTGCTGCATGATCGGACCATCCCAATCATCTGAAAAGACTTCTGTGGCTTTGGCTTTCGGCACGGTCAATTCAAACTCGGGTTTCGGACCTTCCTGGGCAGTAGGAATTGTGGTTGTGAGCTTCTCGAACTGTTCCACTAGGCTTGGAACGCCTTTGAAAGTGTACTCACTCTTCACGGTAGTGGTAGCCCCGGGTATCTTGGGTAGGTCCAGAAACATTCTACGGACCGGGTTAGCTTTGGCTCCCCTGAACTTGTTGAGGCTATTTTGTAGCTTCAGCCACCCTTCTGTAGGAGTGGGCTCTGTGATGTTACCCGGTTGTGTGGGACCCTTTACGAAGTAGTCAGCCAAATTGGGACTGAAAGGAAGAGTTTTAGGGTCGTCGACCGGGACCCTTCCTGTGGTAGTTTCTCCCCTTTTCCGGGCAATTTCTTTTCCTTTCGCGGTGTCCACCGAGGAGGCCTCATATCCCAGGCCGTGGCGAGTTTTCTGTCCTTTCACCTCGATGAGTTTGTGAGTTCCTTGTTGGTGCTTTCCTGCATCGAGGCCAGGTAGATAGCTCATCTTTCTCATCATTTTCAAGACCGGGGGAATTTTATCCCGGGTGATTGTCAGATCTATGTTGCACACTTGGGCTTTGGGAGGCTCGACCGTGAAGCCCGTTAGCATGAGACCTTCCTCATCATGCTTGATTTCCAAAATAGGTATTCCACCTGTATCTGTGCCCTCCAAGGTGACTAAATCCCCATAAATGGTTGTCAGGTCCCCATTCGAGATGAATTTCACACACTGGTGGAGGCTTGAGGCGACCCCCTTGACCTGATGCAGCCAAGGTCTTCCTAATAAGGCATTAAAAGTGATTGGGATGTCAATAACCTGGAATTCCACAGGTATCAATTTATGTCCAAACCAGAGGTCCAAGGTAGCAACTCCAAGGACTGCTCGGGATGTCGAGTCGTAAGCTTTGACTGTGAGGGAGGAAGGTTTTAAGTCCGTGGACTTGATGTCAAGCAGGCTCATGATCTTTGCCGGAAGAATGTTCATTCCGGACCCATTATCAACCAGGACCCGAGGGAGGCATCGTTCATCCAATTGGACTGTGATGAAGAGAGGCTCGTTATGATCAGCCCCAAATTGAGGGAGGTCGAGATCTGTGAAAGTGATTATGTTCCCGTAGTGGATGTTTCCAATCAGCTGTACCACGTCATCGGGAGTAGCATCAATAGGTACCAAGGTGCGGGCCAGGCTTTCTTCCAGCTTTAGCTTGTGGGGATAGGATGAGGTGAGCAGGGACCACAGAGAGATGTTGGCCTGTGTTTGCTTCAACTGGGTGAGCACGGGATCCTCTTTTCCGGGGTCAGGAGTTTCGGCTGTCTTAGCATAGGGGCGGCGGTTCTCCTCAGGTGCTTGATCTGTGGCCTTCTTATCTGCCTTGGGATTCCCTTGGAAGATTTGCCCGGATCGGGTCAACAGATTAACTTCCTCATCAGTTGCTTCTTGACTAGATTTCTTCAACGCTGCTAAGGTCAACGGGGGAGCCCTTTTGGCTATCGGCCACCGGCCCGACGTGAGTCTAGCAACGGTGAGGGGCTGAGCTGTACTGGCTCCTTCCTGGGCGGCCCTTATAACTGCTTCCCAAGTCACAGGCTTTTGAGTCTGGGGTTGTGTTGTTGCCCCCTGGATGGGCCACAGAGCTAGGGCGTCTTCCGATTCGCTCCCATAGTCTGCCTTGCTCATAGTTATCATACAACAAGAGTCGCTATTGTCGGGGCTCGGTGGATTTTCGATCTCATCCCCGGTTTAGTGCAACCATTCTGGTTCCTTTCTGTAATACTCAGAGCTGGAGATGATTATAGCACTTTGTGTGGGAGGCGCATCCGGTATCATGCCGGTTTCCAGGACTTCTCTGAGAGCTGTCATACATTCGGGGAAGGTGACCTCTTCTTGGGTAACCCTGACAAGGAGTGTTACTTTGTTCCGGGGTGGATTTGATCTGACCATGGTTATTTTCTCATTTGGGCGAATGGGAGTTAATTTTCCTCTCTCGATCAGATCTTCGACTATCAGCCTGGATCGGACGCCTGAAAACCCTTTCCCCAAGGCATGGTAGGCAGTGTTGAACTCTAAGACATCCACGTGCTCAGACCCAGGGAACTTCATGGCCTTCATGTCCTCGGTTTCATATTCGTCTTCCGAGGTTTCTTCGTCGTCGCTTGCTGACAACCAACCATTGTGCCTGGCTCCCATGGGCTCATTTCTGGCATGATTATTCCAGATTGTTTCCGGATCTGGGGCCTCAGTTGACTCTTCGCTCTCGTCATCATCATCGTCATCGCTGTCATCGGAATCATCTTCCCATACTACCGGGATTTCGGCTGAGAGGGAACGCCGATCAAACCCGTTAGGGGAATATGGGTGCGTGCAGCCGCAGAAATTGTCATATGCTCCCATTCCCGGAAGTGATAGTTGCGACTCAGCTTCTCCTCCCAGAAACTGCGGGGGAAGAGTGAGAGGGGGTGGCACGTATTTGACTCCCGGCAGGATATAGAAGGAATCCTCCTCCTCTGATTCTTCGCTGTTCTCGGGATCATATTCAGCCTCTCCCAAAGCCAACTTGCAAAAGTGTACTAGCTCCAGATGCTCTTCGGCCTCTTTGCTGATAAGCCCCAGTACAGGCGCTCGCCGGAAGCTTTCTTGCTCGATTCTTCTTGATTGTTCTAACCATCTTGTGTAAATGGTTCTTTCATGTTTTGACCGAAACATCCCCAGTTCTTCAGTATCGGTTTTCCCTTCATTCGAGAAATAGCGGGCCTCGTATTCTTGCAAGAAGTCTCTGACATGAGACCAAGGTGGGTTGATTCGTTCAATATCCTCAAGGCTGAGGGGGAATCCGAATTCAGGATCCTCGACAAGGTTGGCCATGGGTATTTGGGGACCTTCATCAGCATCTTCCTGGACATGCGAAGGTTCTCCGCATTCAATCATATTCACCTGATTATGGTTCCTTGGCAGGGGATTTTTGACTGTATTAGGCCCCTCGGGGCCTTCCAACTTTCCTTGCTCTATCAGCCCCTGGATTGCCTTTTTTAAAGTAAAGCAGTTATCTGTTAGATGTCCATGGGCTTGATGAAAAGCGCAATACTTTGAAGTATCCACGGGAGCATTCGGATTTCTGGGTTGGAAATTCTCCAAAGGCCGCAGCAAACCTTCTTTCACCAGTCCCCTAAAGATGTCGTTCAGAGGCATTCCAAAGTTTTCGAGGTTCATGACCCGTGGTCTGGGCTTGGCTGGTTTTCTGGGGGCAAAAGGAGTTATGTTATTACATTCCTGTCCCGCGTAGTTAATCATCTCTTTGCCTTTAGCAGGAGCAGGGGCGGTGTTTGCAGGAGGAGCCCGATATACGTAGCGAGCGCAGCAGCCGGTTGCTGATTGTAAGCCTTTTCAAACTTGGCTGCGGAGTTAACCATGGCCCGTAAGTATGAGTACGGGAAGTGACTGAGGGAGGCTCTCAGATGTGGTTTCAGGCATGACTGGAAGATGTCCAGCTGTTCCTCTTCGGAAGGAGGGATGGCCATTTCACTGAGTTTCAGATTCTAGCGCTTGTAGAAGTCCCCAACATTCTCATCGGGATGCTGCACTGTTGTTTGTAGGTCAACTCTATTTGTTTCCCATTCCAGGTTGGCCTTGTACTTTTCTATGACGGCATTAGTAATCTGGTCCCATGTAGCCCTGGCCTCGGGTTTTAAGCGGAAGAACCATTTTAAGGCACTGGATTTCAAAGATAGACTGAAATAGTCAGCCAACTACTGATTGGTGCATCCTTTGGCCTTCATTGCCAAGGTATACGTGTCCAGATGAGTTTTCGGGCATGCAGTCCCATCAAAGAGATCCATATTAGGCATCACGAATTTGTGGGGCAGGGGAACAATGGAGTCCGGGTCTGTAGGCCGGAAGGCAGACTTCTTAGCGGTCAATTCGGCAATCTGCGCTTTCATTTCCTTATGCTGTTCCATGAACCAGGCCAGATGAGGGTCTTATGGCGGAGCCGTGGCATTTGAACCGGAGAGGGGGGTTACCACTGGAGGCAGACTGGTGGATGGAATGGCCGGCCCGGGGACGTAGGTGAAAACCTGTCCTTGGGTTGAGTTACCCTGGGGAGCATGAATAGGACCCTGAGCAAAAGGATAGAACCTTGCGGCTTGCTGTGGGTTCTCAACCGGCAAAGTGGGTGGAGGTAGTCCTGCTGTAGCCGGATAGCTTGGATTTCCGGAGTGGGGCCCATAAGTAGGCTTAGGTGCGGGCTGTTGTCCCTGGCTGTTGAATTGCATGGCTGGCTGAGGCGATGGTGTATAACCCGGAGGGTACTGCGGTCCTGGTGATTCTGATGAAACTGGGATGGAGGTTTGGTAACCCATCGAACCCTGAGTGAGAAATGGGTTTGTGAAAGCTGTGGGAGGAGCAGTTGAGCTAACATCATTCTGAGGAGGGGCTCCTGACAGCTGTTGAGGCATGCCGAACTGTTGTTGTGGCCCTTTGAACTGTTGTTGTGAAGGTCCGGATTGATCGGTTCTAAACTGAGGCCGGATCCCAATTAGCTGTGGCATTTCGAGATAGCCCCAACCATGAGAAGACATTCCGTACTGATTTTGCCCCCACCGATTTCAGGCCGTCGGGCCGCATGGACCCAAAGTGGATCTCGTGGTTGGGGAGCTGGCTGACCTGAAGACCGAGGAGCATGGGTTCTGGTAGTGGCACCATAGGAGGTGGGTGGTGGCATCCTGGAGTAATCAGGGCAACTGAGAGTAGGATTGGCATCCTCGTCTTCTTCCACGGTGAAGGTGCCATCGGGATTAAGGCTGGCGGCCAAACCGTGGCTCTTAATAGCCTCCATAAGGCTATTCAGCTGTGCTTCCTGTCGTAGTCTCATCTGTTCTGCTAACTGATTCCACCGCTGTCTCGCCCGAGGGGTCCCGGGAGGCGGAGTGACGTTATCCCCATCATTACCGGCTGATGCAGACATTCTGAAACCCGGAGTCGGAACAAACGGCAAAGCTGATGACGCGCTTGACTCTTCCCAACTGATCAAACGGTGACTGATGGATGTGTTTTTACACACCCATTTTACATGGTTACGAACTTATTTTAGGCTCAAAATCCCGGGTTTTATGTTGTTTTAATGTGGTTGTTGAGTGTTTGATGAGTACAGGGCAAAAGTATGATTTTGTGTTGAGTTTTGTCAAGAAAAGGGCAAGGAAATCAAGTTGGAGCGGAGCGGAGCATGAAAATAATGAAGCAGATTCGAGCTCCAGTTGCTGGCCTCCAGAGCGGCCGCGCTCAACCCAAGAGCGGCCGCGCTCCATTGAAGAAAGCAAGCCAAAAATCCCTGTCCTCCAGAGCGACCGCGCTCATCCTAACCGCGGCCGCGCTCAAGTGAAGTTGTGAAGACAAAAATCCCTGTAAAGAAGAGCGACCGCGCTCACCTGCAGAGCGGCCGCGCTCGTCCCGTATTCAGCATCAGATTTCAGCAACTTATTAAGGGCATTCTTGACTTTTATTCCGTTTTGACCTGTGTATTTTTCCCTAATATAAATACTTAAGTAGCAGATTTTAAAAGGGATCTTGATCATTGTTTGAGTTCTTAGTTTTTGAGCTTTCTAGAGATTTCTTCGTTCTTTAATCCCGGATTTCTCAGGTTTTGATGTTCTTTTATTTTATAAGTATTGTTATTTTCATTATGTCTTTGAGTAGCTAAATCTCTTAGGTTTGCGGATTGGTTGTAGCAATTACTGGATCATTATGCTGTAGATTTCATTATTCCAATTTAATCTTTTTCTAGTTCTTCAAAGTATTTATCTTTTAACAGTTTTAAGGTTGCAATTTCATGTTAAGATGACTTTGGCCTTTTAATTATTTGGGTATTAATTCCGCCATTAATTTGGGGATTGATACAATTGAACATTGCTTTGTGGATTAGATCTAATTGAGGCCGTAATAGAAATCAAAAGGGTTTAGATTCAATATTCTAAAGGGCTAAATAATTGTTTGATTGTTGTGTGACCGTAATAGAAAACGCAGCTTGATAATAATTCAAAGGATTGCAATTCGGGCACCACACCGTCCCAATCCTTACTTTTGTGAATGAATCTTAGATTGAGATTAATGTTTTTAGCAATAAATATAGCATAAAGTGAAAGTAATTGTGAATCCAATCCGTGAATCTCCGTTGTTGATCTGAGTTAATTCGTTACATTTAAATTGCTTTCTTAGTTTCAATTGTTTACTTCTGTTTTAGAATTAGATTATTATTTCAAATCCAAAAATCTGTGGTTACTTTATTCATTGCTTTAACTGCTCTTGTTTACCAACGAGTCTCTGTGGTTCGACCCCTGCTCGTGCATATTGCTACACCGGTAGTGAGTACACTTGCTCGGTTTTTATTACTAGAGGAATTTTTCTCCATCAAGTTTTTGGCGCCGTTGCCGGGGACTTGTTGCAAGTAAACAAGTAAGTTAAGTAGTGAATGCAAGGTCGTCGTTCTTTGAAGCCTACATTGGTTCCATTGGACGATAACATCAATAGACTTGAGGAAACATTTGAGGGCGATCCCCTCTTTAATCCTCTCTTTTCAGATTCGGACATCGAGTTCGAACCCTCCACCACCGAGGTAGAGGAAGAAAAAGTCAAGATGGCTGAACCACCGGCTCAAACAATGAATGATTACCTGAGACCTAGGGTAGACACTTCTACCTCATGCATAGTGCCTTGTCCGAAGCAAAGAAAGAATTTAGAGGTCAAAGGTCAATATTTTGCTATGTTACCTAGTTTTCAGGGGCTACCAGGCGAGGATGCCTTGACTTTCTTGAAAGAATACATTATGACGGTAGCCCAGTTTTTATTAAGAGAGGGAGTGACTCAAGTTCGGATTAGACTTAAGTGCTTCCCTTACACTCTAAAAGGGGCGCGAAAACTTGGTTAATGATGCTTCCATCCCAAAGCATCAAAGACATGGACCGAGATGCAAGATATTTTTCTCGTGAGGTATTACCCACATCATCTCATAGCCTACTTTTAGACAGAAATTGATGACTTTCACACAAGATGTGGGGGAACCTTTCCATGAAGCTTGGGAGAGATTTAATATGATGCTTATTCAATGTCCCTCGGCATAATTTTTCTTTACCCTCTTTGAATCAAGCTTTTATGATGGCTTGAATGATTCCACTCGTCTGTGGTGGACAATGCAACAGGAGGCTCTATAGGAGTCAAGACCCCCGAGGAGACTAAGGCCTTATTTGAAATGTTGAGTGCTAATTCTCAACAAAAGAGTTCTAGGGGGAAAACAAGGGGGTATTGATTTGACTGCTACTGATAATTTATCCAAGCAAATTGCTGTTTTAAATAGTAAGTTTGACAAGTTGACAGCTCAAGGCACCTCTTCTAGTGCCAATGTGTTAAATGATTTATGTGCTTACTGTGGTTTAAATTCTCATGCTACTAATATGTGTCCAAGTGGTGTGCGGTTTGGTTGTGATCCCGAACAGGTAAATGCTATGTATGGACATCCCCCAAGGCATCCACGTAACATGCCCTATGGCAACACTTATAATCCAGGGTGGAGGAATCATCCTAATTTCTCGTGGGGAGGTAATCAGAATCCACAAAATAAACCTCTCCATCCTCCACCTCCACCAGACCATTTGAAAGAAGGAAGGAGCCTTGGGAGGAAGCAAGAGAGCGTATGAGAGCCGAACAAAGAACAGCAAAGAAAGAATCATGAAGTCAGCTATGAAAAATTGGAGACCCAAATAGGGCAAATGGTCAAGCCGTTCAAGCAATGCGGGGCACAAGTCGTGGACCTTCCCGAGTCAAGGTCACCAAGCAAAAGCCATTACCACACTCCGGAATGGTAAACAGGTAGGTAGCAAGGTAATTTCTTCTTCATCTTCTATTCTCCCTCCTGTTGTTGAAATTGTTAATGAGGAAGAAGGTACTAATGAATTGGGGGAGAAATCTAAAGTTGACTCTCCAACCCCCAATCCATATGTACCAAATTGCCGCTTTCCTGGAAGATTTATGAGAAATAAAATGGATCAACAAATGTCGGAGTTGATGGACATGTTCTCTAAAGTGAACATCAATCTCCCTTTGTTGAATGTGATAAAAAATATTCCGGCTTATGCCAAGTTTTTCAAAGAAATTAATTCCAAGAAACCAAAGTATGGCAAGGATGAGAAAGCTTTTCTTGGAGAGAATGCTAGTGCAGTGGCACAACACCTCCTCCCACCCAAACAAAAGGACCCCGGAAGTTTTATAATTTCTATCAATATGGGGAACTCGAATAAGGTGAAGGCGATGTTGGACCTAGGCGCTAGTATTAATTTGTTACCCCATTATATGTATCTTGATATGGGTTTGCCTGAATTGAACCTACATCCATGGCTCTCCAACTAGCGGATCGATCTATTAAAAGACCGTTGGGAATTGTGGAAGATGTTTTGGTTCAGGTGGACTCATTGATCATACCTGTGGATTTTGTTGTGCTTGAGATGCCTAATAGTGAGTGTAGTCGTCGTGATTCCCCAATTCTACTTGGGCGTCCATTCATGGCGACAACAAACACTATTATTAATGTTGGCAATGGAACTCTTTCCATGACTGTGGCCAACGAAACTATTGAAATTTCTGTGCATGATATTATGAAAAATCCAATGGACAATGGGAATTCTTGTAACTTTGTGGAGAGAGTAGATGATTGTGTGCATGAATATCTGTGGCATGATAGAGCATGTGATGAACTTGAGATGTTGTTGAATGGCAGTGAGAAAACTAGGGATAATGCGGGTTCCGAAGTAATGGCCATTGAAAATAAGGCCGAGGAACATTATTCTGTTAATGGCCCGTCTCACTCCCTAGGCTACTTCAATGAGAAGTATGCGCCATCACTTGTGGTTCCACCGGTTCTTGAATTAAAACCCCTCCCCTCTAATTTAAAATCTGCTTTTCTAGGGGAGGGCGCGACTTTACCTGTGATAGTTGCCTCGCATTTGACCCTAGAACAAGAGGCCAAATTAATTGCTGTGCTTTGTGAGCACAAATCGGCCATAGGGTGGACTTTGGCGGATATTAAAGGTATTAGCCCCTCAATGTGTATGCATAAAATTAATCTTGTAGAGGGGGCTAAACCTTCGAGGGAGAGACAAAGGAGATTGAATCCTCACATGGAGGAAGCAAGAGGAAAGAGGTCCCGAAATTATTAGATGCGGGAATTATATTCCCAATTGCGGACAATGAGTGGGTGAGCCCGGTTCAAGTGGTTCCTAAGAGGTCGGGCATTACCGTTGTGAAAAATGATAAAAATGAGGATGTGCCCACTAGAGAGGTGACCGGGTATAGGATGTGTATAGATTTGAGAAAGCTGAATGCCGCCACCAAAAAGGATCACTTTCCTTTGCCTTTCATTGACCAAATCCTAGAGAGGTTGGCGGGTCATGCTTATTACTGCTTTCTTGATGGGTTTTCGGGATATAATCAAATCACAATTGCACCCGAGGACCAATCAAAGACCACTTTCACATGTCCCTTTGGTACTTTTGCTTATAGGAGGATGCCCTTTGGGCTTTGCAATCCACCCGCTACTTTTCAAAGGTGCATGACCTCCATCTTCTCGGATATGATAGAGAAGTGTGTAGAGGTGTTTATGGATGATTTTTCTGTGGTTGGAGATAGCTTTGAGGGATGTCTTGATAATTTGACTATGGTCTTGAGGAGATGTCATGAGACCAATTTGACACTTAGTTGGGAGAAGTGTCACTTTCTTGTTAGGCGGGGATTGTCTTGGGCCACATAGTGTCTAGTAGGGGGATTGAGGTCGATAAAGCTAAGATAGATGTGATTTCTAAGCTACCTCCCCCGGTCTCAGTTAAGGGTGTTCGAAGTTTCTTAGGCCATGCGGGTTTTTATCGGCGATTTATTAAAGATTTTTCACAAATTTGTAAGCCGTTAAGTAACTTGCTAGCTAAAGATACCGAGTTCATCTTCGACCAAGACCGTTTAGATGCTTTCACTTTATTAAAAGAAAAACTTACTTGCACTCCCATTCTTTCTAGCCCCGATTGGTCTCACCCTTTTGAGATCATGTGTGATGCATCCGATTTTGCTATTGGGGCCGTTTTAGGCCAAAAGATAGATAAATTACCGCATGTAATCCATTATGCAAGTAGAACTCTTAATGATGCACATTAATTATACCACTACCGAAAAGAATTTTTAGTCACGTTGTGTTTGCACTTGAGAAGTTCCGTTCATATTTGCTTGGGTCGAAGGTAATAATCTATTCTCGATCATGCCGCTTTAAAATATTTGTTGAATAAAAAGGATGCAAAACCTAGACCGCTTAGGTGGATGCTTTTGTTGCAAGAATTTGATTTGGAAATAAGGGACAAAAAGGGGTCCGAGAATGTAGTGGCGGATCACTTATCAAGGCTTCGAGGATTTCTCGTTTCGTAATAGCAATGAAGGAGTAATTCCGATGAATGAAAATTTCTCGGATGAACAACTACTTGCTCTACATGTTCAAGAGCCTTGGTATGCGGATCTTGTTAATTATCTTGCATGTGACATGATTCCTCCTCACTTTACTTATGATCAAAAGAGAAAATTTAAATCTGATGTGAGGAACTACATTTGGGATGACCCTTACTTGTGGAAAATTTGTCCGGATAAGATGGTGAGGAGATGTGTTCCGGAATATGAACAATTGAGTGTCTTGCGCTTTTGTCATGATTTACAATGTGGTGGGCATTTCAGTGGTCAAAAGACTGCTAGGAAAATCCTTCAAAGTGGCTTATATTGGCCCACCATATTTAAAGATGCGCAAGATTTTTGCAAAAAGTGTGATAAATGCCAAAGAACTGGAGGGATAGGTAAGAAAGATGAGATGCCCCAAAATTATAATCTTGTTGTTGACATATTTGATGTGTGGGGCATTGATTTCATGGGCCCCTTCCCCTCATCCCATGGTTTTGTGTATATATTGGTTGCTGTTGACTATGTATCTAAATGGGTGGAAGCTATTGCCACCCGGACCAATGATGCTAACGTTGTTTCAAAGTTTGTGTGTGAGAATATTTTTGCAGTACGGGGTGCCTCGTGCAATCATTAGTGATCAAGGAACTCACTTCACAAACAGCCGTTCAACCAAGTCCTGAAGAAATATGGAGTTGTTCACAAGCTAGCCACAGCCTACCATCCCCAAACATCGGGGCAAGTGGAAGTGAGCAACCGCCAAATCAAGGGGGTCCTAGAAAAAACAGTTCGGCCAAACAGAAAAGATTGGGCTTTGAAGCTCAATGATGCATTATGGGCATATCGGACTGCTTACAAAACTCCCATTGGGATGAGTCCGCATGCACTGTATATGGCAAAGAGTGTCACCTTCCGGTTGAGATGGAACACAAAGCATATTGGGCTGTGAAGGAACTCAACATGGATTTGAAGAAGGCGGGTGAGAAACGAATGCTTGACTTGGATGAGATCGATGAGTTGAGACAAGACAGCTACAAGAGTGCCAAGTTGTACAAGGAAAGAACTAAGAGGTACCATGATCAGTACTTGAGGCCGAAAATCTTAATGCCGGGTAAGAAGGTTTTATTGTTCAATTCTAGATTGAGACTTTTTCCGGGCAAGTTATGTTCCAAATGGTCGGGCCCTTATGAGTTGGTGAAAGTATTTCCACATGGAGCGGTCGAGCTCAAAGATTTGAAATCCGGAAGTACTTTCAAGGTGAATGGGCATCGAGTCAAGCCCTATTACGAAGGGGTGTCTATCTTGGAAGAAATTGATGTGGTGATGTTGGTGGATGCACCGGAAATCAAAGGATAAATTATGAGCATCATGTCGAGCCAAAGACTTAAAACAAAGGTGCTTGTGGGAGGCAACCCAACCTTAGGTAACTTTTACTGCTTTCTGTCTTTATTTTCAGTTTATCACTACTCGTTAGCTTTGAATTCACGTTGGAATTTGTTCATGCAATGAGGACATCGCAAATTCTTAGTTTGTGGGTGGGGGTATTCATAAAAAAAAAATATTGAAAAAAAAAAATTTGTTATTTGCCGTTTTCGAGTCGTTAGTATAGAACGTGTCGAACTACGGTGACCTGAGCCTATTAATGTGGGTAGTCCGCTCACATTAATGGGGACGTAGGCAGCGAAAGTGCGGTCAACTGTTTGACATATTTTTGTCGAACAAAAGTTTTGTGTCACCCTTTATGGGTCTCTCCGAGTTTGTGGGTTTATAGGGGAGTGTAAATAGTTGTCACCCTCCAAAAATATTTTTTCGTTTATTTTTATTATGTCAATAGATATTACGCTTGTATGTGTGTTTGTGGTGATGTGCAGGATAGCACGCAACTGATAAAAATTGAAGAAGGGGACTTTAAGGCAGCAAAAAGGAGCTAAAAACTGATACAGACACTGCCGGTTAGTGCGCGGGCGCGCTCATACATAGAGCGGCCGCGCTTGATTAAAGGAGAAACAGGCGTAACTCACTGCCAACGTGCGCGGGCGCGCTCCAAGGCAGAGCGGCCGCGCTCAATCAATGGAAAAAGGGGAATCGGGCCGTCATATAGCGCGGGACGCGCTCCAAGGCGTGAGCGGCCGCGCTCGAACTAAAATTACGGCAAAATTCAAATAACCCTAAACAGATGCCGGCTCTTCTTTCATAACAACACCGCCGCCCTCCCTTCTTCTTCTCTCTAACAAACGAGTTCCCTTCTCTCTCTCTCCTAAATTCCTCTCTCAAACCCCAAATCCCCTCCCTTCCAACCCAAAAATCACCCTACCCACCATAGATTTACCAACCCAAACCCAATTCCCTTCCCCAAAAGCCATTAATTCCGGCGATTCTAAGCAAATTCGAAAATCAAAGAAGGGGCTTTTGGTGCATGCAATCTTGTGAATCAAGTGGGCTAAAGCTCGATTTGAAGGTGGTTTTTGGGTATAAGCTGTGCAAGGTCTAGTTTGTGGGTGTTTTCCGGCCTTCTTCCCAAACTCCGGCGAGTTTTCCGGCAGCTCCGGCGAATTTTCCGGCAAGCACTGATTTGGGGTAAGAACTTTGAACTTGAAACTCCGTTTCTTGCTTATTTGTTGGATAAAATGTCTACATCAAATCCCAAGCGTAGACGGGGAAACAAAAACCCCACGATTGTGCCTCAACCTTTGTACGATGCTAGCAAATTTGTTAGTGTTGAGGCAGAAATTTTTTTTAACGCTTATACTGCCCGAAGTTTCAACGTGGAAAAGGGCATTGATATAACGGATATGGGATTAGAGGAAATTGTAGCTAGGTATGGGTGGATGAATTTGTTGATTGCCCCGACAGTTGGAGGGAGTAGTGTTTTAGTGCGAGAGTTTTATGCAAATGCGTTCTCTAGGAAAGGGGCACATGATATATCTTTTGTGCGGGGCATTGAAGTGGGATACTCCCGGGAGAGAATCATATCTTATTATCACCTCCCCACTCACGTGCATGCCAACACTTGTTCCTTCTTACACCTCGAAAAACAAATGATGTACAACCCCAAGGGTAACCTTCACCTGATTGCCGAAACGTTCGGGGGTTTGCCTATTGACCCAACATTGCCAAAAGGGGTATTGATTGCCTCTAAACTTCTTCCCCTGATGAAGTATCTTCATCGGGTTATATGTGAGAGAGTTCTTCCCTCTTCTAGGCCACATGAGGTTGGGTGGCGCAGAGCCGCTTTGATGCACGTCATCTTGACGGGGCAAAACATAGACACAGGCTCAATCATGGCCCATGAGATTAATAGAACTTATCAGCAAATGGGAAAGAATAGTTACAACTACCCTCTTATGATCACGGGGTTGATGGGGCTCAATGGAGTCGATTTTACTAATATCCCTAGGGACATAGGGTTGGAGCCCACCATTACTGAAAGGAAAATTAGGGATAAGAGCCACCCCAAGGGGGTGATTGTGATTGAGCCAGAGGTGGAGGAAGAACAGCAAGAACAGGAGGAAGAAGAAGAAGAGGAGGATGTTGCCAGAGACTGGAGAGCGGATCCTGTCGAGGGTATTTACGATCTATCGCTGCAGTTGGAGGCGATGGAGATGAGGTTTGATCAGAGATTCACCACCCTGGAGCAGAATCAGGCTGCGACTGATGATAGGGTGAGAGAGATTGATGATAGAGTGAGGGCAGAGATTGAGACGGCCCAAGCATGGCGGGCCCAGCAGGATAGTAGGTGGGACCAACTCTTCGCCTCGGTTGCCCTCATCAAGTTACACATGGCCACAGCCTCCCGCCACAGCTTCCCGCCAAGCACTGCAAAGAAGAAGAAGAATTTCCCAGCTGCTCATCCGGACAAGGAGAGCAGCTGGCATCAAGAATAAGCTAGCTCCCTGGAGGCTCTTCTAGCCAACGTGGGATTATCCGCCACGTTGGATCGGCTGAGGTATCCCTACCCCGAGTTTATAGTTCATTGCATTGGGGACAATGCAATCTTTTAGTTTGTGGGTGGGGGGTATCTGTGTTTTATTTTGCTTATCACCATGTTAGTTTAGGTTGTTCTTTGTTTTTAGTAAAAATTTAAAAATTTTTGTTCTCTTTATTTTGGGAACCGTTGGCCTCGCGTCGTGATGATTGAGTGTTATTTTGTTAATCATTATGCTATCTTGGATTTGAGAATTAGGGTTACATTGAGACAATAAACCATGATTGCACCACCTCTCACTTCCATTTATCATTGATCATTGTTGTCATTCTAAGTGCCATTTATGGGATTACTTGTGCATTCTCGGGGTCCCTAGAACATGGTTTGCATGATTGTCAATATCACGTCATTAGGCTATCTTGATACATATGGCTTATTCTTTCATCCCTTTTGTGTGTCTTCGCCTTTCTACCCTAGTAAATAATTTATTCCGCTAGATCCCCCGTTGGAGCCTTAATGGAAAAGAATGGAAAATTTAGACCGCCATTCGCCTTCGTTTGATGCCTTTTTCCCCACCCTTTTTCACCTAGTGCTAGGATACCTTACCTTTTGGAAAGTGAACTAGGGAATGAATGGGGGATATGGGTTGAGTTTGGGGGTGAGTGAAATCATTTGTATAAATGGGGGTCAACGTATGAAAACAGAAAAGGGGTGTGATATACAATGAAGAGGGGCAAATGAAAAAAAAAAAAATGAAAAATGAAAAAAAAAAAAAATGAAAAGAAAAAAAGAAAAAGGAGAGCGGGGTATGTATCAAAAGTTTTAGTTTGTGGGTTGGCACATTGGGAATAAAAGGGAGAGCGGGGTGAATTCTCATAGTGAGGAGGGACAAATAAAATGAAGACTTCTTAGTCTCACTTTCCAAGTTCGTATGTCCTTACCTTCTTTTGTAACCGTGACCCGAGCCATGCGATCTTTCGCACTATAACACTTAGAGCCATATTTTCGTTTTCAATATCAAATAGTCGGGTTGACAATTGTGGAAACATGCATATGAGTGTCCTTTGTGGTTGTATTTGATACACATTTTGTTAGAGCATCACTTAGTGAATCCATAAACAATCTTAGAATGTAACAATGGTCTACCATACTTCACTTCATCATTCAGGCCGCGGTGGAAAATTGTGGGTTTTTGCATTGATGTAATGTTAATTGATGATTCATGATAGTATGCTTGTGATTATATTGTGTGAGGATCTGAGACTGTCTGGCCGACACAATTCCCATTTTGAAGAGAACATCCAAAAAAAAATATTTTGCTTTGTTTTCGTAGTGTAGTTTATTTTATGTTGGGTAGTTTAGTTTTTGTTTTGTTTTACTCGGGACGAGCAAAAGGTTAGTTTGTGGGTGTTTGATGGATGTGTTTATACACACCCATTTTACATGGTTACGAACTTATTTTAGGCTCAAAATCCCGGGTTTTATGTTGTTTTAATGTGGTTGTTGAGTGTTTGATGAGTACAGGGCAAAAGTATGATTTTATGTTGAGTTTTGTCAAGAAAAGGGCAAGGAAATCAAGTTGGAGCGGAGCGGAGCATGAAAATAATGAAGCAGATTCGAGCCCAGCTTCTTTGGCCTCCAGAGCGACCGCGCTCAACCCAAGAGCGGCCGCGCTCCATTGAAGAAAGCAAGCCAAAAATCCCTGTCCTCCAGAGCGACCGCGCTCATCCTAACCGCGGCCGCGCTCAAGTGAAGTTGTGAAGACAAAAATCCCTGTAAAGAAGAGCGACCGCGCTCACCCGGGCAGAGCGGCCGCGCTCATCCCGTATTCAAGATCGATTTCAAAGAACTTATTAAGGGCATTCTTGACTTTTATTCCGTTTTGACCTGTGTATTTTGCCCTTATATAAATACTTAAGTAGCAGATTTTAAAAGGGATCTTGATCATTGTTTGAGTTCTTAGTTTTTGAGCTTTCTAGAGATTTCTTCGTTCTTCAATCCCGGATTTCTCAGGTTTTGATGTTCTTTTATTTTATAAGTATTGTTATTTTCATTATGTCTTTGAGTAGCTAAATCTCTTAGGTTTGCGGATTGGTTGTAGCAATTACTGGATCTTTATGCTGTAGATTTCATTATTCCAATTTAATCTTTTTCTAGTTCTTCAAAGTATTTATCTTTTAACAGTTTTAAGGTTGCAATTTCATGTTAAGATGACTTTGGCCTTTTAATTATTTGGGTATTAATTCCGCCATTAATTTGGGGATTGATACAATTGAACATTGCTTTGTGGATTAGATCTAATTGAGGCCGTAATAGAAATCAAAAGGGTTTAGATTCAATATTCTAAAGGGCTAAATAATTGTTTGATTGTTGTGTGACCGTAATAGAAAACGCAGCTTGATAATAATTCAAAGGATTGCAATTCGGGCACCACACCGTCCCAATCCTTACTTTTGTGAATGAATCTTAGATTGAGATTAATGTTTTTAGCAATAAATATAGCATAAAGTGAAAGTAATTGTGAATCCAATCCGTGAATCTCCGTTGTTGATCTGAGTTAATTCGTTACATTTAAATTGCTTTCTTAGTTTCAATTGTTTACTTCTGTTTTAGAATTAGATTATTATTTCAAATCCAAAAATCTGTGGTTACTTTATTCATTGCTTTAACTGCTCTTGTTTACCAATGAGTCTCTGTGGTTCGACCCCTGCTCGTGCATACTGCTACACCAGTAGTGAGTACACTTGCTCGGTTTTTATTACTAGAGGAATTTTTCTCCATCAGTGACCCGGTGTCCGGAACCAACCTTTGTGAGGAGCTGCGGGGGAAAAGGCACGAGGGTTCAGATGTCTGGGAATTGAAGGAGGGTAGGTGTTTGGGCTTTGGGCTCATGCAACATGCAGTTATTTGTTCTTGTTTACTTAAAGCATGTTTTATTAACCTAATCGGTTGGAAAAGATTGCTCTTCTTTTTCGCAAACTACTCTGGATCCTGGATCAGTGGGCCCCGTCACTACGTCTATAAGCCCCTCGTATTCCACCTGTATTTCGACCTCCCAGGGTGGACAGCCTCGGGCGAGGGTCCTATAGGGCAAGCGGGTCCCACCGACCGAAAGAAAAACGATCCTAAAAGTCTGGCGGGTAATCGAGTCTTAACGAGCATTCGATGTAAATTACGGACAAAGCTGACGTCAAAAGTCAAGATCATGTCCGGGGGCTCGACGAAAAGTCGGCATGATTTGGACTGATAAATGTCCACGATTAATCTTGACTCGTCGTCAGTTAAGCCGTAATTAGGCATGGAATAATCATTAATCCTTGATGACTCAGTGTCATGCTGGGAGTCTGTGTATAATTTGTGCCAGTCAGAGCCGAAGTCAAGGCGTCGGTCAATATCTTGGTCAAAGTCTGCGGCGGAAAACCGACAGAACTTCGACTGATTAGGGTCCCCGAAAGATATTGAGTCGGTATGCCGACAAAGGCTTGAAAGGAAAGGTCTATACATAGACAGGGCTTGACACAGACCAGACTAAAAACCAACCGGGTCTCGGACAAAAGTGTGTCACGGACAAGTGCATGGTCGACACGAGGCTCCATGGGATGTTTGGGTAGTCCTGTGCTTATACCGAGAGGCGTAATAAGACCAAACGGGCCGGGATAAGGATTTCCCCGGGTTAGGGACGTAGTGTGCATTGTACGGTCACGTGCGCGTAGTGTGCAAGCAGTCTATTTTCTTTTTCTGAGTAAAATAGAAATTTTCGCATGTGTCTTAAAAATATGATGCATGATTTTTTTTTGAAAATTTTCTTTTTTTTTTGAAACTCCTTTTTTTTTTTGAAATTCTTTTTTTTTGAATTTTTTTTTTTGAAATGAGCACATAAGCACAAAAATTCCAACAGTTAGGGACATGATTTCGACAGTCAAAATTTTGACTTTTTCCGAGGCGGCCAAAACAACACGAAAATGTGCAAAAATCAACACACACACAACAAATGATTTTTAATGCCGGGACGGAAGCTTGACCCTCAAAAGCTTTTCCTTTTTTTTTTGAAAACAATGATACCGGTACGTGGGATTGTTAAACCACAATTTATCCCCGACTCGTGTTAGGAGGCGATAACGGGAAGTTTAATGGTTTCCACCAATATACCAAATATCATTTTTTTTAGAAAAAGCTTACATTCCCCAGCGGAGTCGCCACTGTGATGATGTGCCCGCCAAAATTTTTCTTTTTCGAAAGGGTTAACTTTGAAATTTTTCGCTTCTTTGAAAAACCAATCGAAAAAAGACCGGAGTCGCCACGCCATTTTTGTTTTAAGGGCCAAAACTTTGAAAAATGCCCGAGATTAGAGATTTGGGTTCGGAGGTCACGTTACATGCCGGGAAGGCGTTAGTGTGCACCCGGAATGCCTCGTAAAACGAGTCTTCCAAGCTAAAAATCATTTGTTGTGTGTGTGTGTGTGTGTGTGTGTTACTTTGACCAAAATAAGTTGAAACTGAGGGAAGTAAAAATTGGGAATTCTTTATTAGACTTTGGACAGATCCCATGATTTTTGGTGCAATTTTTGGGTTGAGTTTTGGTACTCAAAAGATTTTTGGAAGTTGGAAACCACTTCTGCCAGAATGAAAAAGGCAGTGGATACTTGATTTTGAAATGAATTTAAGGGCTTTAAAACTTCATAATCTGAGAAAACTCAGAGAATGAAAGTTGTTCCAGACACCTCAAATAAGATTTCTGTGAAATAATTTTTCATTTTGGAGAAGATTTGAAGACTCAAAACCTTCTGGAAATCTCAGATATGAGATCTGGACTTCCAGAGACTGGTGATCTGACCTTCAAAAGAAAATTTGAAAAGTGGAGTTTTACTCACGCAAAAAATAAAGTAAAAATATTTGTGGAAATATCTGGATGTTGGCTACAAAGAGTGTTTTGTATTCAACACCAAATTCCAAGTTTATCTGTGTCCAAAAAATTAGACCATGGACTGGGGTCTTAGAAAATTGCTACTGGACAGCAAATTCTTCTTGAAGAAAAACATGATTTTAAAGGGGATTTGGCATCCATGCTTGTCCCCATTTCCCTAGGTTTTGATTAGTGATCACTTGACATTTTAGTGGTGAATCAACTATATCAAACCATCATTGGGGTACATTAAGACTAAGCACTTCATTTGCTTGGGAAGGGGAATTTTATCCTTTGAAAATGAGATTTGATGTATGAAAATGAGTTTTAGGGTTTTGAAAATGTGTTTTCTTTGCAAGTAAGTAAGAATGCTTTGAAAATAATGTTGATCCTTGTAGAAGATCATCCATGGAGATGAACTCACATGGTGATCTTCTTG
Organism: Adenophora triphylla var. japonica; assembly: GCA_022495995.1. Lineage (NCBI taxonomy): Eukaryota > Viridiplantae > Streptophyta > Magnoliopsida > Asterales > Campanulaceae > Adenophora > Adenophora triphylla. Next base: position 487,259 of record JAFEMH010000632.1, on the reverse strand, counting down.
GATCTAAGACAAGAAGATGAACAAACTACATTTTGTAGCTTGAAAATGCATGCATGGATGAGAGATTTAGGTTAAGAAGAGGGAGGTTATACCTATCTTCTTTGTATTTTGGAGTTTTTGGCTTGAATGCAAGAGTGTTTGAGGCTTGAATATGAGAGTGTTTGAGTGAGTGTGATTTTGGGTGAATAGTTGAGAAAAAGGTGACAATTCTAGGGAATTCTCACTGTTTTCTCACTATTTTCGCCAAGGTGCAGTTGCAAATTGTGTTTTTTCTCCTCTTATTTCTGAGACTGAAGGCCTCAATTTATATCCCTCTGAAATTACAATGATGTCCGCGCGGATGGGATTGTTAGCGTGCACTGTTCATTAATTACAGCTTCAGGCTTTGGACAGGAAGAATAAAATTCAAAAAACCAGCAGTTTATGTCTTTCAACTTGCCCAATTCGGATTTTTTTCAATTTCTTTTTCTTTTTTGATTCCTTTCCATGGTTTATCCTTAAATAACAATGCCCACCTTACCCTTGCTTGGTTAGAAATGTTAGGAATGTTATAACTTTCATTAATTTTCTAACGAAAATACTAACAAGCTCAAATTGGAGCACTTACACAAGTAAGTCATTATTAACTTCTTTTAAGTTGTTCGTTAACTTATCAGTTGTTAACGCTGTCGGTTCCCTCAGTTCTGCTGTCGATTCCGTTGTCGGTCCCTCAGTTCTGCTGTCGGTTCCCTCAATTTTGCTATTGGTTCCGCTGTCGGTTCCCTCAGTTCTGCTATCGATTCCTTTGACGAAGTAACGAGCGAGGTTGAAGCTGTAAGGTCAGAGGTTGGGTGTGCCATAAGAGGTTTCCCTTTTGCAGGTTGCTGCTTTGGTGCTAGCGAGCCTCTTGTTTTCCCTGATGTCAGCTGGTGTTAGCACATAAATGAGCCCCTGGACTGTAGTGTGGTCCTTGACTTCGATGACTTGGTGTTGGCTTTGTAACCTTTTGCCGAGCCCCAGTCTCGGGATGAAGTTCATGAGTTTCATCATCTTCATGGCAGGAGGGATTTTGGCCCAGAATAGTGGAAGGTCCACACCGCATATTTGGATCTTGGAAGTCTCCAATGAGAATCCAGCTAATGTCATATCGTCGTCATGCTTGATTTCTAACACTAGAATGCCGTTGGTGCAGGTCCCTTCGGTGGTAACACAGTCGCCGTAGACTGTTGTCAGCTCGTTGCCTTGCATGAACTTGATACATTGGTGAAGGGTGGATGCTACACCGTTCATTTGATGCAGCCAGGGTCGTCCCAGGATGGCTGTAAAAGTGATAGGAATGTCCAACACTTGAAATTCAGTGGGGATCATCCGCTTGCCGAACCATATGTTTAAAGTAGCAACCCCGAGAACTGTGCGGGAAGTAGAGTCATAAGCCTTGACAGTGTGGACTGAAGGCTTCAAATCTGTGGGCTTGATGTCAAGCAGGTCCATTATCTTGGCGGGCAAGGCATTCATTCCGAAACCTTCGTCTACCAGTACGCGGGGAAGGCGACGCTCATCCAACTGAACAGTGATGTAGAGCGGCTCATTGTGATTAGCCCCAAACTTTGGCAGGTCCAAATCTTTGAAGGTGATGATGTTTCCATAGTGGATGTTTCCGATCATCTGAATTACTTCTTCTGGAGTTGCGTCCACGGGGACCATGGTACGGGCCAAACTTTCCTCTAGCTTTAGCTTGTGAGGATATGAAGATGTGAGCAGGGACCACAGGGAAATGTTCGCCTGGGTCTGCTTGAGCTGAGTGAGGATTGGGTCCTCCTTTTCGGAACTTATTTCTTCGGGCAGACCGGGTTGCGGTTCTAGCTCTGTTGGCTTTTTGGTGGCCTTGGGCGGTAGCATATGGATTTGATCAGATCGGGTCAGAATGTTGACGTCAGGCTTGGTCCCCTTTGAACAGGTTGCTTTGAGTTGAGCCATAGTCAGTGGAGGATTTTTTGAAGCACAGGGCCATATGTCCTCTCTTAATTCGTTGACTGTTGATGTCTTCCCGGGGGCTTCAGCAGCTTTCCGGATTCTATCCCAAGATACTGGTTTAGGTGCCTCTGCAGGGAGGGAGCCTATGGTTTGCCGCAGTTGTTCGAATGTCAGTGCGCAGCAGTGGTTGCTAGGACTGAACTGTGTCTGGTTGACCCTCCGGGGGAGGCTACAGAATTCATGGTTCATGCGAACTGTTTCTCTGATCTCTTCACGGTATACTGCATTTTTTTCGTTCTTGCTGAGCATGCTCATAGCGTTCTTGAGTTGAGATAAGAAGTAGTCATGGTTTGCTAACTTTCCTCCGCTTTTAGCCCAAATCCGCTCTCTTGTAGCCAAGCCTTCCTCAAGAGCTAGCGCTTGCATTTCTTCCCAGGTGAGAATAGCCAACGCTTCTTTGAATCGTATGCGGCAGTCTAGATAAACTTCCATCGGGGAGAGTTTTCTCTGTTGCTTTAACTGAGTGGCGGGTATGTCTGAAGGTGAGTATACGACTTCTCAGCTGTCTGCCCATGTGACTGGCTTTTGTCCCAGTTGATCGTTTCTGTAAACGAATGCAGTAGTCTGTGGAATCTCCATGAGCAGTTGTTGGAGAGGTTTTTCCATCTTTCTCTTCTTCTTGAAAAGACCTTCCTCCTTCAGTTAGCATTTTAACTTGAGAACGAAAATGATCCGTTCCCATCCTCCTAGGACCCTTGGGATTCCGACTTTGTTGACTTCATGATCGGCTTTGAAGAGAATAACTTCATCGTCTTCATCATCGCTTTTACAAAGGGCTTGCTTCTCTCGGGGAGATAAGTGCTTGTATTCCTCATGCTGCTGGGCTAGGTATTCCTTGTGTTGTGCCATTCCATCTCCTAGGTCGTTTGGACCATTGACCGCCCTCCGTTGCCAGAGGGGGTTTGTTGAGAAGTGATGGTAATCCAGGAAGATGCCGTGGGCAAAACCTTTGAGGTCGAATTGGTCTAGAGTGGCCTTAGTTGTCTGTTCGAAATTGCTTGTGATGCTTTAAGGGCTTGGTCCCTGTGAGTCTTCTGAGCTTTATTTTCGTCCCAGAGGTGATTTTCTTGTGCAGCTAGTTCCAGGAAGGCTTTTCTTGCGAGAGTTAAGCAGTCTCTGTAGGTACGCGCGGTCTGACTGGTGTCTAGAACTGTCATTACATCCATATCTCCGAATGGCGGAAACACTTGGATTATATTGACGAAGGAAGTCGTGCTTGGACATTCCATGCGGCCTTCTTTGATTTCGATCACCAAGAAGTCTTCCCAAATCTGTTTGATCAAACTGACGGGCGTGTTGAATTATGCAATGCTGATGGTCTCGTGATCTCATTCGAGAGCCAAATCTATCAGAGCTGATAGCTTGCTGGCGGGATGTCTGGATCCGTGGCCTTGATGGCTGGGAATAGGGTTGAACTTGAGCATGTTGATGCTGAGGTGATCGTTCCTTTCTTCGGAAGCCTGATCTGTCTCGCTGGGAGTACTTTCGTAGATGTTCTCAGGGTGGCTGCTGGAGGCATTCCCAAGGCTGATCTGACTTGTAGCAAGGTGAGGAGCTTTGTCTCCTTTGTCGATGCCTTCGGCATTGGCGGCGCTCTTGGCTGTGAGTGACTGACGACACAGGCCGGTCGCCACTGGGGCTGATAACTGGAAATGATGATGAGCCTTGAGCTCTTTTGGCAAGGGCCTCATTTACCATGATTAGGAAATCGTCGAGGGTAACTTTCACGTCGCAGAATCTGACAATGAGGACTGGATCCTTGGTCTCGTCAGGATATCTGGAGAAGATGATGTTGACGAAGTCGTCATCGGTTACATGATCAGAAGGATTCTTTGTTATGTCCACCATTTGCTTCCATTCGCCGAATAAGCTATGCATCTTGGACATTAAGTTTGACGATTTCCATGGTATTTGAGCCTTCATCGTAGGTGACCTCGTCAGAACTGGTGTCATCCCCGAAACTGAGCATGTGTATGTAAGCATCTTCCTGCGGATCTGCGGCGTCTTCTACTCTGGAGAGTTCTGATTCGTTGCCTCCTGACGTTTCAACCCAGATTAAAGGACGTCTCATGCCCTGTTGCAAAGGTGGTACTGCTAGAAAGACTTCATGTCCTCTTCTTGAGCAGAGGAGCTCGGTGGGAAATTCCATGTGTAAAACATCCCAGACGACTGCCATGCATTCCTCACGAGTGTGCCGATGCCTATTGACCTTTATTATGAAGATTTCTTCATCTGAGGTGGCCAGAGAGTTTGCTCGAGGATGCTAACAAACTTTCGATCAGAGATAAGGGATTTATGTGCCCGAGTCATTGCGGTGTCCTAGGTTTCTTTCCATTCTGGACTCAAGTTTCAGAAACGGCAATTAAACTTGACGAATCTGATTGCTTCAGGATCTTCATACTCGAGGGTGTTGACGTAGTTAGCACTTCCGGACTCTGAGGGATTCTGATGAGATTTGCCCCGATTGTCCTTTTATCGGTTTGCAGGAGGTAGAATAGGTGCACGGCTGCGGGCACGCTTAGTTTGCATTTCGGCTTCGTTGCCTATGAGGAAACTGTCTCCTCTGTTGACCTCAAGATCTCCTTGGCGGTTTATGAACTTGACACACTAATGGAGAGTGGAGGCTATGGCCTTCATATAGTGTAGCCATGGGCATCCCATCAGAGCTATATATTCAGACGGAATGTCCATCACGTGGAACTTTACTGGCACCATATGAGGCTATGGCCTTCATATAGTGTAGCCATGGGCTATGAACTTGACACACTAATGGAGAGTGGAGGTTTATGGCTTTCATCGATGCGTAAGGCTCGCATCATGCTGAGGGGAAGGACGTTGACTGCTGATCTGTTGTCTACCAGGACTCCAAGGAGGGAGATAGTGTTGAGCAGAACAATGATGTGCAGAGCTTTGTTGTGTTCTGTAACCCCTTTTGGTAGGTCTTCATCACAGAAGGTGAGCATGCTGCCGTACAGTCTGGAATCGTAGATCTGATCTATTTCTGGAGAGGGAGAATCATTGAGCCATCCATTTCCTGTCTTCCTCTTGAGAGGCAAAGGTTTTGGTGGTGCCTCGGGATTGCATTGAGGTTGCTTGTGGCGGTGGCCGCCCTTGGTCGGCACATTGATTGAGTGCGAGTGCAAAGTTGGCTTGGATTTTCCTTTGCCGGCCCGTGCTCTGAAGTTGGGCAAGTTGAACCTTGGCTAATCCTGCGGGGGATTAGGCTTCTCGCTGGCAGTAAGGTTGCTGAGATTTGAGATTTTCTTGTGTCCTGAGGTCTGAGCTTTGGTGTCTGCAGGATATTTCGGCTTTCCTACCCCTGTCTGTTCTGAAGCTGTGTTGCTTGAAGTAAGGGAGGAATTTCTGGAGTAGAGCACATAGTAGTTGAACTTCCCGAATGGCTCTCCGAGTGTACCCACTCTGGTGTCTCCGGCTTCGTATCTTTCTTTCAATTTCTGTTGAGAAGACTATTTCTTCTTCTCTCTGGGAGAATCACCCCTTATCATGTCCTAGAACTCATATTCGATGCATTCGGAGCAGTCACATACATCGTACCAGATGTGGACATCTTATGAGGACTTGGCTGGAAGAGGCGGAGGAACTGGCTCTGCTGCAATCTTCTTTGGCACCCACTCGATGGAGTTTATACTGTTATTGTTCGAAAAAGGATTTTCGATTGTATTAGGTCCGCGGGGACGCTCCAACTTTCCTTCTTCTATCAGATTCTGGATCTCATACCGTAATCCCAGGCAATTGTCAGTTGTGTGCCCATGGTATTGGTGGAAGGTGCAGTACTTGCTTTTGTCGACATTGGCTGCAGGATTCTTCGGTTTGTAGTTTTCAACATGCTTGAGGAGGCCTTCTTTGACTAGTCCTTCCAGCATTTTACTCAGAGGCATATCCAGCTTGTCAAAGCGTATGGAAGGTTGCTTCTTGGAGGAGTCGTTGCTTTGCAGGGCTGGGTTTCTGTTGCTTGACTACTGTCCCTGATGGATGTAGTTGACAGAAGTATATTTCCCTTTACCGGGGGCCGCTGCAGGATTGAATGTAGTTGTTGATCTGTATCTGTGGGACGGAACTGTAGCCAGCTTTTCTTTGAGGTCCTTCTCGAACTGTGAACCCCCATTGACCATGGCTTGGAGATCCGGGAATAAATGATGGCTGCTGAGTGTTCTGATGGACGGCCTCAAGCAGGACTTGAAGATCTGCATTTGTTTGTCTTTGGAGAGTGGCTCCATGATCTCGAAGAGTTTCCCACTCAACCTTTTATAGAATTCTCCAACACTTTTGTCTGCTTTCTGCTCGGTGGTGATTAAGTCTTCACGACTTGTTTCTCATTCTAGGTTGGATCAGTACCGCTCCAAGAAGATGTTGCTGATCTGATCCCAGGTATGGCGATCTGTGGGCTTGACCCTTAGGAACCACCGTAATGCTGAACTCTTGAGAGTGTGCTGGAAATGGTCGGCCATTTGCTAGAGGGTTGCTCCTTTTGCTCTCATGCCGATAATGTAGGTGTCAATATGTGTCTGTGGCCATCGGTCCCATCGAATCTGTCCATTTCTGGCATTCTGAACATAGCAGGGAGTGGTGTGACCATTCCCGGATCTGTAGATCTGAGCGTTTCTTTCTTTGAGCTGCCCACGCTGGATTTCAGGTCCTTCATTTGTTCGACCATCCAGGCCAGGGTTGGGTCCAGTGGTGTACTTTGAGGCTCGGTGCCTGGGGCTGCTATTAGAGAAGCAGTAATTGAAGGTGGGAGGCTTGATATATGTGGATATATGGAGGCCTTTTCTGGGTTGTGTCGGGGTTTCATCCCGATGTTTTGGGGTTCGTGTATAGGCAACGGGGTGAACCCGGGAGGATACTAGAGGATATTGGGATCTGTTTGAGATGGCCCAGCGCTGCGCTAGTTATATTGAGTGATGGGGGTAGAACAGGCTTGGCCGTATATGATGGGGGTGCCTTGAGAGGTGGCAATATGAAGCCTCGGTCGGCTATTTCTTTGATTTGAAGGATTCCCGTAGTTTGACGGGGGAGGAACCTGGTTGAAGGTTTGAGGAGCTGATCGGGGAGGATAGTCGTCCTCGATTAGAACGAAAGTACCGTCTGGTTGGAGGATAGCTGCTATACCCCGTTCATTCAAAAGCTGTACCACGAAATTCTGCTGATCCTCTTTCTGTTTCTTGTGAACCTCACATGCCCGGATGGTTTCTTCCAGTGTTATATCTGCTACCGGTGGTGGGGTTTCGTTCCCGTCACGATTTCTCAGTGAGTCTGACATGTCGGAGAGTCTGGCTGAAGGAACTGAGGGAACCAAAGAACTGTCTGAACTGTTTGCTGCAAGGAACGAAAGGTAGGGCTTAGGTTTCGGAATGGGTATTTGGCTCAGGGTTTTTTGGGCTTGTGTAACGTGCAGTTACCACTTAATACTCACTTAAAACGCGTTTTCTCAGAGTCCTAATTGGTTGGAAAAGATTGCTCTTCTTTTTCACAACTAACCTAGGGCTTGAATCAGTGGATCCCGGCACTACATTTATAAGCCCCTCATTTTTCACCTGTAAATCATCTTCCCGAGACGGACAATCCCGAGCGAGGGTCCTATAAGGCAAGCGAGTTCCACCGACAAAGGGAAAAGTGAACTTAAGGCTAGCTGGTGATGTAAACTTTCAACGTATGTGACATGCGGGTCACGGTCAAAGTCAGCATCCTTAAGTTAAGGCAGAAATCATGCCGAAATTTCGGCATGGCCTCTCTTGACTCACTTGCGCGAGGGACCTTAGCTTTTGGCGTTGGACATGTTGTGGCTGGCATGGTGCATACATTGAGGGTTTGATGACACAGCATAACATTGAACCTTCGGGTATGTTTTTAGCGCGGCTCTGCGCCAAAGTCAAGGCTGAAAAGCTAAGACTTCGGGTCGAGAACAACCTTTGATCTCAACTTTTAAGTTTGACTTGTGAGGGAGATCGGCGTAAAAGCATACACTTAGGCTTTATGACACGAACTATGCCAATAACCAATCAAGGTCTTGGACGAAGTATGACACAAAGTGTGCATGGATTACACGGGCTAGGATGGGTTGTTTGGGATGACCCCGTGTGCGCTCGAAGGGCATAGGAAGGCCAATCAAGCTGCAGCTGAATGGTCACCCCAGGTTGAGGGTTGTAGTGTGCAGTGTACCAAGATAGCAAGTGCGCGTAGCGTGCGGTGTACCGAGGCAGCAGTGCAAGTAGTGTGCGGTCACTAAATTCTTTTTTTCTGAGTAAAATAGAGATTTTCAGAATGAGTCTTAAAGAATTTATGAGCAGTTCAGAATATAGCAGGAAAATCAATTATGAACGGAATATGCACGAACATGTTATGATTTTAAAAGAGATGAAAATGTGACATCTTTTTTTTTCGAAAACAGTCCAATGTTTTGAAAACACACGCACACAAAAATGAGGAAGGGTAAACGAAAGTTTGACCCACATAATTTTTTTAAAACGAAGGAGTTTTGAAAAAACATGTTTCGATCCCCAGTAAAGTCGCAAAGTGAAATTACCCAGATCGCGCGCGGGAACGCGGCAAGCGGCTTTCGCAACTTGGGACATCACCGAAAGGAGAGGAGTCGCCACGCCGTTTTGTATTATGAGCCGAAACTTTGAAAAAGGCGGGTTTAAAAGGGAGGTCGTTTTGATTGGTAGGAGGTCATTTTGATTGGTAGCCAAAACTTGGGAAAAGGCTTTGAAAAGGAGGTCTTTTTGATTGGTAGCCAAAACTTGGGAAAAGGCTTTTGAAAAAGAGGTAGTTTTGATTGGTAGCCAAAATATAGGAAAAGGCTTTTTTGAACAGAGATTGTTAGGTTCGGAGGTCACGTTACGTTTCGGGAAGAGTATATTGAGATCACCCGAAACGCATCGTATGACGAGTCTTTCTACCTTTCTCGAAAAGTGTGTGTGTGTGTCTGTTTGTGTTGCTTTTGAAAATGAGCTTGAATGACAAGCTTTAATCTTGGTTTGAATGTCAAACGTTGATTTTGGTAAAAAGTGCATTTGAATGACAAACGTCGGTTTTGAGTTTGAAAAGGAGTCCGAATGACGAACTGAAATCTTTAGTTTGAATCACAAACGTTGATTTTGGTAAAAGAGCGTTTGAATGGCAAACGTCGATTTTGAGACGGAAATGAGCGTTTGAATGACAAATGTCGGTTTTGAGTCGGAAATGAGCGTTTGAATGACAAACTTCGATTTTGAGTCGGAAATGAGCGTTTGAATGACAAACGTCGGTTTTGAGTCTGAAATGAGCGTTTGAATGACAACTGTCGGTTTTGAATCTGAAATGAGCGTTTGAATGACAAACGTCGATTTTGAGTCTGAAATGAGCGTTTGAATGACAAACATCCATTTTGAGTCGGAAATGAGCATTCGAATGACAAACGTCGATTTTGAGTCGAAAATGAGCGTTTGAATGACAAACGTCGATTTTGAGGGGTTTTGAAAGGGAGTTCGAATGACGAACTTCGGTTTTGAATCGGGCATTACGATGTTACCTTTTTTTATGAAAATGGTGGTAAATGAAATGCGATCAATGAGTCATTTTGTGACTCGGACATTTGTAAGTAAAATACTATCAACAAACCAAACGGCTTGAACTTGTAAATGACAGTATTGAAATGCGGTATCAGGATCGAACGATCCGGATGGTAAAATGCGATCGAAGAGCCAAACGACTCGGATTTTTAAAGTGCGTAAAGTAAGTGCGATATCAACGGATCAAACGATCCGGACTTGTAAATGACAATCACGAACCAAACGGTTCGGACAGGAAAAGTGCGAATCAACGGATCGAACGATCCGGACGGTAAATGACAGAAAAGTAAAAAATGGGACTTGAACACCATTTTAACCCGAAATTACTTCTCTTACAGGAGAGAAGATGATTAGGGACTAAAACATATCAAGTCCCGTAGACGGCGTTACGCCTACATTTTGAGAACTTCGATCGGATCGAAAGTAGCGTATGATGCGTAAATCGAGATAAAACGGATTTTAGAGAGTGAGAGTGTTACCAATGGCTAGGTATTGACTTTTTGGCTCGGAAAGGCGTATACAGGATACGATTTAGTGTTTGGATGGTGTTTCGGAAGTGTTTGGCTCGTGTTTGGTCGGAAAACGTGGTTTTTACGCAAATTGAGGCATTTTCGGGGCTCGGGAGGGTGTTTGGTTGGCTGGAACCGTGGGTTTTTGAAAAGAGGTAATATTTTTTTGACCTTCTTTACTGAAGGGGAGGGACTGTATTTATAGTGGGTGAAAATGAAGAACAGGCCGTCCGGCCTAAACTTTAGTTTGAGGGACTTTTGAGGTATTTTGGAAATTGCTGAGACTGACTGAGGATTGTGATTTTTCAGGAAGAACAGGCCCGACGGCCTAACACTCAATTTCAGGGGTATTTTGGACTTTTCACCCTTGAATTTGATTGATGGAGATGGGGGAGGCTGTGCATGTGTGCCACGTGTCCCTGTGAGTCACCAAGATAGGGTTTTTGCTCCGTTAATCCCGGTTTTGACTGTTTTCTAAATAACTGTCCGAGAAAATGTCCGGAATAGTCCCGGAAAGTCCCAGAAATTGCGTAAGGAAAGTGGTACTTTTATGTGTGATAACGTGTGTTGAGTACACTTTGGAATTTGGATGCACGGGGCAGTCCTGGGAAGTCTCGTTGACTCGAAAAGGGGGAATTAACGGATTTCGGTTAACTTGGAAAGGGCCAGTTAACGAATTTCGGTTAACTTTTAACAGATTGTAACGATCCGGATTTGGGTACTTACACTATGTCTTTCGCATGCATCACATCTCTGAACATACTTGACTGTATATTGGCGCATTGTTGGCCAATAGTATCCTGTCCTCAAGGCTTTGGATGACAAGGACTTGCCCCCAGCATGGTTGCCGCATTCTCCATCATGTAGCTCTTTCAGCACATCATTTACTTGTTCAGATTCTAGGCATCTCATATACAAACATGTAAAAGATTTTCTATATAACACATTCTCAATTAGTACAAATCTTGATACCTTTATCTTGAATGATCGTGGATTTTCACATCCTGGGGAATTGTTCCGTCCTGCCAAAAGTTAATTATTGGCAATGTCCAGGATGATACACTATTATCTGGGTTGGATAGCAGTTCAGGGTCATCCTCAAGCTGGCATATTTCTGGTTGATCTATGGCTGGATGCATGATGTGATTGACCAATAACAAGGAATCACTAAACACATTAATATGCTTAACATTTAAATTAAGTGCAATATTTAAACCCATAATGAGGGCCTCATACTCAGCCTCATTTTTTGTTGCCTTGAATTCACAAGTTATAGCCTGAGGGATCAAGTCTCCTTGAGGTGATTTTAGGACTATTCCCAAACAAGTGCCTTGAGCGATGGAGCTGACTTTCACGGTCAGGCTAGAAGGTCCTTCCTTTTTTCATGTCTGAAATAGACTGGAATCAAAATCACATAAGAGAAGAGAAGTCGAATTTCCGACATTATACTGAATAGCAAAGATATCCACGAGCAGAATGAATGAAGGCAAGATAAGAAGGAAGGCTTACCGGGGAGTTCAGACAGGAGCTCAAATAGCGAATCCACTTTGAATTTGATAAATGCATTGCTTGTGTATCGCCTATTCGGGTGTTTATCAGTGGTGGTATACAATTGGTTTACGGACTAATGACGATCTTTATGCTGGAGCTCTTTTTCTATTATTTCTTTCTATGATATCTTTAATCGCGGGAAACCGGAATTAAAGTAGTCGATCTTTTAGCCCCTTATCGTCGCGCCCCGTGAAGACAGACGTTCAGAAAGGTTCTCGAGATTCTCAATCGCTCTTTTTTTAGTGTAAAGTCTACGGGCTCTACAACTCAATTAAAAGAACCAAGTCTTCCCCTTCTTTTTTGCGCCCCCAATTTACTTTTTTTTCTTATGGAAGGTCCACCGTATCGATAAGAATAAGCTTCTAACAAGTCGAAAGCGATAGCGAATCCCGACGAACTTGCCCACGCTCATCCAAACCGGCCTCACGATCGGAAAGCGAAGCCCTTCCTTCCAATCCAAGCCTAGAAGCCACCCCTATATCTAACCACCGCTCACCCCGATCACATATTGGCACGTTCATGATGCATCATGATCAAAAGGCCGTAAAGAAGACCTATGCATCGAGAGGATTGATTATGCTGCTGCTTCTTATGTTGTGGTTGAGTATATAGAGTCCAATATCTTGGGGGAACATTTCCTTCAAGTTGTTGGACATACAGCTCCACTTCAGGTTGTAAGTTGAGACTAAAATATACCACAAAATCTGCTAGAGCTTGGGACTTGATGATTGTTCTTGCTTCATACGGTATGTCATAAGTACTAAGTTGTATAGACCATTTAGCCATCCTACCTGACATCTCAGGTTTTCTCATCACATTCCTGATAGGATAGTTAGTCGTGACAATAATAGTATGAGATTCAAAATAATGGCGTAACTTTATAGATGCAGAAATTAAAGCGAGTATTAACTTCTCAAGATGTGAGTACCTGGTTTCAGCATCAAGTAGACACTTACTTATATAGTAGATAGGGTGCTGGATGGTATCTTGTTCTTTGGCTAGAACGACACTGACTGCATTTTCAAATAATGCCAGATATAAAAATAAAGACTCACCTTGCTCTGGTTTAGACAGTAAAGGTGGAGATGAAAGGTAGTCTTTAAGTTGGATGAAAGTTGGCTCGTGTTCCTCTATCCATTAGAACAACTTTTTCTTCCTCAAAGCATCATAGAATAACCTGCATTTGTCTGATGACTTTCAGATGAACCTGTTGTGAGCTGCAACTCGATCGGTTAGTCTCTGAACATATTTGATCGTCTTAGGAGACTCCAAGTTGATGATGGCCTTTATCTGCTCTGTACTTGCTTCAATACCTCTCTTAGTCTTCATGTAGCCTAAGAATTTTCCTGCTCTTACGCCAAAGTTACATTTATAAGGGTTCAGCTTCATGTTGAAAGCTTCCAAGATGTCAAAGGCCTCCGCAAGATGTTGAATATGATCTTCCATTCTTTTTTACTTGACCACCATGTCGTCGATATAAACCTCCATTGTTGTTCCAAGTTGCTCCTTGAACATCCTGTTTACCAATCTCTGAAAAGTAGCTCCTGCATGTTTTAACCCAAATGGCATCACAATGAAATAATATATCCCTTCAGGGGTGATGAAGGCTGAGTCCTCCTGGTCTGAAGGCTCCATTCATATTGTTGAAAACCTAAGGATGCATCCATGAAGGTCAAGATGTCATGTCCAGCTGTAGCGTCAAACAGAGAGTCTATATGTGGTAAAGGGAACGGATCCTTAGGGCACACCTTATTCAAGCCAGTGAAGTCTACACATACACGCCACTTCCCATTCTGCTTGCTCACAACCACCACATTAGCCAGCCATCTTGGGTAATCAACTTCCCTTATCATCTTGGACTTTAGTAATCTCTCAACTTCATCCCTAATAATTTTGTTTTGTTCATGAGCAAACTTCCTCCTTTTTTGTGGATCTGTTTAATGCTGTTGTCAATATTCAACTTATGTATGATAACGTCCTTACTGATTTCTGTCATATCTTCATGCTTCCAGGCAAAACATGCTTCTCTGCTTTTCAAAAACATGATTATCGCTTCCTCAACTCCAGATGGAATGTCTGATCCAACTAGCACTTTGGCATCGGGATTGGAAGCGTCAAGTTTTACCTCTCTCACTTCGTATTCAGAAGCCCTCAAGACATCCTATGCCTTCTTCTTTAATTACTGTGCTTGCCTAGTTCTGTTTGTCGCCTTCATCGAAGTCATATAGCATTCTTTTGCTGTCTGTTGGTTTCCTTTCACCCTGACTACCCCCCAAGGTGTTGGCATCTTGATACATTGGTGGTAAGTTGATGAAATTTCCTTCATGTTGTGAATCCAAGGTATTCCTAGGATGATGTTGTAAGATGATTTGCAATCTAACACACAGAATCTCTCCATTGAGTTTACCCCCTCTACATACACTGGCAGGTTGATTTCTCCAACAGTCTACTTGGTTTCCCCACTGAACCCAACCAGTACGGACGAATTCTTTACAAATTTCTTCAGGGGTATCTCCATTCCTTCTAAGGCATCAGTTGTCACCAAGTTGATAGAACTCCCGTTATCTATTGGGATGGGCCTGAAAAAAACAATTGGCAACTTGCAAAGTAACAACTAAACCATCATGGTGAGGGTCCAGGGTGTCACCTTTATCATCTTCATCAAATGAAATACCCTGGTTGTAAGTCCTTTGGGATTTTTGTACCGCCAGTTCCAACCTGTCCTCTTTGGAATCCTTAGCATGACGCTTGGCAGCCAGGAAGTTCCAAATATATCAGAACCACCACTGATCATATTGACCACCTTTGTATGAGTTGGAGGAGGTGTAGGATTTTCAGATTGTCATTCCTGGTTGTCTGTCTGTATACGCTCCTGGTTGTCTGTGCGTCCACGTCGTCTGCTTAGTAAGTCTTTAAGAAGTCCTTTGGATAGCAAATGGCTGATTTCCTTCCTCAACGCGATGCAATTGTTAGTGGTATACCCATAATCTTCATGGTATGCACACCAATTCGACTTGTCTCTCCAGGTTGAAGGTTTCTCGGGCTTCTTGGGCCATCTCGCTTTCTCTCCCAAGTTGTCCATGGCATGTAACACTCCTGTAATGTTGACAGAGAAACAGTAGTCATCTATTTTTGGATAATTTGATTCATCTTCATCATCATTATCTTCTATAGAATGAATTTTAGGATGGTCAAGTTTAGAGTAGGGTTTTCCCCTATTTGCTTTTGTATGGGAGGACTCCATTTTGCCCCCAGCATGCTCTTGTGCAAGGCTCTTCTTGGATGCTCTTTCTTGTATGAAGATCATATTCTTCCAACCTGATGAACTTCATTGCCCGATTTCTGACATCTTCAAGCTTCCTACATGGGTTCATGACCAATTCTTTATAGTAGGGAGAGGTCTTCTTGAGGCCCATTCTGAAAGCTTTTGTTGCCGTTGACATATCCAGGTTGGGAATATCCATAGCTTCTTTGTTGAACCTGCTAATATAATCTTATAGGCTCTCATCAGGTTAGTGAATATGTTGATAAGTTGAGCATAAGATTCAATAAAACCAAGAGGTTTATTAATTAGCCATCTTATGGCTGCTCCTGTTAAAGTAGATCCAAAGCCCCTACAAAGACATGCTTCCTTAAACTGTAATGGGATATGTATGACATCCATCTTCTCTTGATATAGAGCAATATGTTCTAATATATCGGTCGTCCCATCATATTGCTTCATGTGAGGCACTGTTAACTTCTTGGGTATCACCATGTTGGCAATAGCTGGGACAAAACGTGACTCGTTGTAGCATGTTGGTGATGCCTGATGGTATGGCATGGTAATTCCACGTACACTTTGGATCATTTCCATGAGCTCATTCAGCTTCCTTGCTATGAAGTTACCTGCATCAGGATTAGTAATAGCATAGTTAACTATATTATCAAGTTGAGGGCTAACACTCCCTGCTGGACCTGATGAAGGTGTTACGAAGGATCCGGAGGTTGGGAAGATATTTTCCCCAGGGTTGACAACCAGGTTGTCTATTTGCCTTGGTTGCAAAGGAGAAAGCATGGCAAAACCTAGGTTGGGACTTGCAGGCTGAAAGACACTGGGGCTTGCATTCTGTCGAGAACTAAGAGACCCAACATGCAGAGTGTTAATATCACGCTGCTACCTAGAGACAGTGTTGATCAGCATGATAGAAGTGTCCTGTTGAACTAGTAGCTGGTTCCTCACGGTGTTCATCATGCTGGTTAAATTGCTCGGTATATCCAACGGGATTCCGAGAGATCCTCCAATGGTTGTGCCAGCATGAGGTTAGCTAGACCCAGAGGCTAAAGTGGTGTTTACATTCTGGGTTGTAGCTCCAGAAGTGATTGGGATAGGATCAGTCCTACCCCCAGCTCCTCCAACCTGACTTCCGATGGTGATGACTCCAATAGTTTGTAGACTCATCCTGAATTAACAAGAAGCTAAAAGACCAAATTTCCCACGGACGGCACCAAATTTTTTTTGTCAGATTTAAACAATTTACTTTAGGTTAATGATATTGGGCATAATGGAATATAGAACTTAAAATTCAAGAAGTTGTGACAAGGGATTTAACGAGGAAAGCCCTTGAACAACTTGTTCTTCGGCACAAAACCTCGAACGATGGAATTTAATTAATTATGATGGTAGAATTTTGAGAGTAGAGAGAGAGTATTACAAAGTGTCCCCAAATACATGTGTTGAACTCCCCTTAAATACTATGAAATAAAGAAGATAACAAATTAACTCTATCCCTAAAAATTCGGCCAGTTTGCTGAGGTAGATAGTGATAACGTTGGACGTGTGTTCTGGATATAGGACTCGTGTTCTTTAACTTCTCTGCTTGATTAGGGTTCCTGAAAAATAGGATCAGCGTAACGGCCCTACGGGTTGTGATCAATCAAGATGTAGATTCAAGATGTTAAACCAGGATGTAGTGTCAGGTTGTAAAATGTTGTTTGAATTTTCTATCCTAAACAATTACTTTGATAAATTCTAAGGTTTTGGGTATGATAGCAGTAGATGGCATTTGGGTTACTTATTTATGTTCTTGCCATCTCTAAGAATGAGGAAGGCACAAGCTTCAAGAAAGTACAACAATGGCAGTTCTCAAGAACACGCCAAGAACATCAACCCTGAATTTCGCATAAAATAAGAAGATTGAGAAGAATTTTACCTGAATCAAGGATTGTTGAAGGAGATACGAACAAATTCAGAACACAAACACCAAATATTGACTATTATAAAGCAAGAAGGCGATTTGCAAATTTCAAGTTTAAAGGGTCTCTCTCAAACTGAACAGTGATAAAAGAGTACAAATGAGAAGGATTTTGCCTTTTATACCCAGATCTAATACGGGTATGGGTCGAAAACCGGGTTGAGGCGCCATCTCTTACTTGCAATTATTTTTTTTGGCGAGTTCCAAGAGTAATGTCTCGTCAATAATGGGGCGCTTCACCCAATGTGTAATAACCGGAAGATAAAATGATTATGCCTCGTGATTTGTGAAAACCCGTTCATATCTGTTTAAGCCGAAGTAGAGCACCACTTCCTCCTCATCATAACCGATATAGAAAGTTAGAGGCCACTGAACGGTATAAACTGAGGTACGAACGTGGGTCTTGGTCTGTTAAGGCACAATTGATTGTGCCCAAAATTTAATTCATACAAGTCTCATTTACGACAAAGGGAGTGAGCCTTCCCTACCTTTGCTCGTCATGCCTCATCGTCATTCCCACTATGTCGACCTAGATATAACAGAGCGTATATTGACTAAGGCATGGAATTCATGTATGCCGACAAGGCACCTAATCATATGTCGAGCAAGGCATACAACAAGGCCGAGATGGGCCTCATTAGAGACGAGGAGCTCCTCCTCGGTTATCAACAAATTGATGAAATGGACTTCCCTATCCTTAACTCTCGCTTCCTCGGCATCAATTCAAGCCGACCAAGCTTCATATGCCGAGTAACTCGCCTCCTACGCACAAATGCAGAATGATACATACTAATTCTACTCAAACAATGATTGTGATTAGTTATAATCCAACTAGGGTTATAACATCCCCACATACAAATTCCTGTTCAACATGGACTCTACAAACCTACACCTATAAATACATGCCATAATTCGCATTACTTTGGGAAGACATCTTTTGAATCTAAACTTTTGTCAATTGATTTCTGTCTCTAAACACAAATACTTACTTTCACGCCGGAGGGCCTTCGCCGCTGAAGCCCCGACTTAGCTTACATGTTTGTGTTGGACAATTGTGTAGGCTTCTCAAGAACTTAACTAGAATCTTAACAGAAAAAAGATAACGGAGATTGGAAACAAAAGAAATCAAGTCGAGTCTTGTATTTAATACAATCTCCGTAAGAAGTTATTGCCCCGCACAGGTGCTTACGGTTTATATGGCAATCTTCTAGTAAGATAAAACGACTTACAAGTAAATGATAGGAGCACTCCAAATCAATTACTCTAGCGAACAACACTTTGTTTTGAACTTTGGACTTTGAAGGATTAAATGCAACAATATGCAATGATTTGGGTATGTTAATCTATCTTACTAGAGGGTAGGGAGGCTCAAATGACTGTGTATTTTAATTGAAATTCGGAGGGGAAGTATATAAAGAGAGTCAAAAGGTTTGGTGGCTTTACCTTTGAAAAGTCACAACTTTTCGGGTATAACAGCACTTGCACGGCCGTGTCCAATGAACTGCACGGCCGTGCAAGGCAATATGCACGGTCGAGTTTAAGGCTCAGCACGGTCGAGTGGCAAGGCAAGGCACGGTGCACGGCCGTGTCCTAGGCACTTGCACGGCCGTGCAGAAGCTTCTTCAGCCTGCTCGTCAGCCCTTTAGCCACAACAAGTCCAAACCAATTTTGTGACCAACCCAAATCACACTTTGACCCAATATTTAAGTTACAAATCATTTGTCATTAATTTCTCATTCACACGGAAATGGTTTTGAGACATTAAATGAGTTATATATAATCTACAACAAATGTAGATTACCATTTGTAACTATTTTCGTTAACAAATAACGAACTTTCGTTAGAAACCTAGGTCAACGTTAAGTTAAACTTAACTTTCCGTTACCCATTTCCAACAATCCCCCACATGAATGACAATTAATGCATGAATGCAATTTCGTCCAAAGTTCCGGCGAACTATTATTACATCGGGATATATAGCTTGTGGCCTTGAATCTTCCCTAGTGAAATATTATCGGATATACTAGCCATTTGGTAGCGAGTCGCTTTGAACCAGTGACTGTCGAATGTATACCAAGACAATAATACTCACATAATAACAGCTCTAACAATTGTTGTTCTCACGTTTTGTCCATTTTGGCCCTGGACCATATCTCATTCATAAGCGTTCATTTAGAGGCGGCCTAATTACCTCTCGCTTATATAGGTGATTCTCACTATAAGGAGTATCATGCACTACTCCACCCGTAGGTATAGAAATCATTAAAAGTTTTCTCAACTTATCCTTACCGCTGCTGCATGTGCTTGTACTTGGATGTTCTGGGAATGAGTATTCAACATCTCCAGGTTAATAAACCGAGTTGTTGTTTCCAAGTAACTCTACTACGAATATTTCTAGGCTTACTATGATGTTCTACACCTTTTCCTATTTCTCATTGTCGTCACAATGCCTTAGGTCATGTAGACACAAACTTATTCCACAAAGGAATATCTTTCAAGACCATTCAACTTACATAGGAATTGTAATCTTTAATCATAAGTATATCTTCAAGTACATCAAGTACTATGATTATACTATTCCGGTGATTGATTATAATTACAATTAGACCTTGAGTCTATCTAGAATGATCAGTCCCTTCGAGTGATCAAATTCTTCTATCGGTTAGTTTCTTCAAGTGGTTATTATCTCTGTACTGTTTCGACTTCCCAAGTATTCAGTATCTCTAAGTGGTTTGACCTCCTTAGAGTCTACCTTTCAGGAATCTACTTTACAGAGATTACCTCTCAAGATTCTACCTTACTAGAGTACACCTCTCAAGAATCTATTTGAACTTTCGAAGTACTTTTCAAGATAATGGGATTTTGATAGGACTATTCCTTCTGATGTTCTAGAAATCTTTATTTCTAATATGACATCGGCTAATCCCATATCTTTCATGTGAAAGTTCTTCTTTAACATGTCTTTGGTATCAAATGATTCAGATGTTCCTTTAATGTAGACACATTTGTCACATTCATTAATCTTGAATCCATTTGATAACATAGTTCTATCGAACTTCTCATGCCACTAGTTAGTTGCTTGTTTTAGTCCATATGAATACACAAGTAGATCCAACACGGTTGTGCGACATAGAACCCTCTGTTGTGTCAATTGGGATAATCTTGCATGAATCATAATGTCCTTTTGACAACTAGCCTGGCTTTATACTTATCAACAGATCCATAGGCTTTATACTTTCTTTTAAGAATCCAATTGCAACCTAATGGTTTGCAACTTGGAGGGAGATCTACCAATTCCCAAGTATTTATTAAGCATTATGGATTTTATCTCACTGTTAATAGCTTCTTTCCAAAACGAACTATCCGGACCAGATAACGCTTCCATAACAGTTGCTGGTTCGTTTTCCAATATAAATGATAGAAAATCAGGACCAAAAGACTTTTCCACTCTTGCCCTTTTACTACGTCTAAGTCCTATCATTTCAAGGAAGTATATTCTTAAAGAATATAACGTGTCTTGCTTAAGTATTACTACTTTAGCCGAATACCCCCACAGTTTAGGTATTTATAAAACAGCTTACAAATACTTCAAATTCGTTAGGAGTTTTTATCATCAAATAACTTCCAAATATATGATGATCCATTCTTTTAACAGTTTAACGGTTTCATAATACTAGAAGTTCATATCAATAGAACTTATGTATTTAGCTTGTACCCCCACACTTGAGGTGTACCTCCACATATCAAATATTTTATGAATATCCTAATTCATATTTAATATTTTCCTTTATGTGGAGTCATTTAAATGTAATAACCATGTTATCTCCTGACAACATAGTCATAACTATGTTCAAGTGAGGTCTCTTCAACCTTGGTCTCTTCAATTCTTTGGTTTCGAAGAATACCGCATTGCTAATGGAAACATAATACATGGTTTTGGGTCCTATCTTAACCTCTTTAGGTTTAGATATTTCTACCTTTGCTAGGTATACCCACAAAAAACGGAACTTATCAATAAGGAGTTCACCATCTCCTTAAAAGTTCTATCTTTCCTTTTTTTCTGTGATTCAATTGATTTGAGTGTGTAAGAAGCATTCGTTTGATAAATAAGTGTCAGCGTCCCAACAATTATTTTTCAAACGGTACTTCATACTAACCACCTCTATCACTACGAAATTCTTAATTGTTAATTAAGATGAATCACAAACCTTATTGTTTACTTAAAACTTTAAGGTTTTTACTTTTACTTTTTCAAAAGATGAACTTTGCATTATCAAATGCAATTATTAATAGAAGTAATGAACTATCTATTTACTATCTCTGGTTTGAACTGATTTCTACAAAAGAAATCACAATTGATTTGCGAATCAAACTTCATCTTAGGTAGTAATTTTAAATTAACTCGTCGACTTAGTAAATTTAAATTTACACGACCTAATTGAACACGCCATAACAATTGGAACACTTCAAACCAAGTAAATAAAATTTGAAAATTTTATTCTTCGCACTTAGGCGGATAAAACATTTACAATTCAAGTTAAGGAGTCCTTCAACAAGGTACCCTTTACTAACACAATAACCACATTTGGTCAATTCAAGCTTATGCCCCTAGGCTAAGTTGATCAAAATCCAATCGAACATATCGATCTTCAGTCACATTTGCTTGAAGAGGGTTTCCATCTTGGTTGTTGATTCTAGGTTGTCGACATTCTCTAGCCATATGTCCGGGTTTGCCGCAATTAAAACAACTACCTTTGACCTTCTTGGCGGTCCTCTTCACTTTCCCGGTGTTCTTTCTCTTGTTTTCGGTACTTGTTTCCACCAAGTTCACTTGCGGTCTTTTAGTCACAATACACATAGTATTGTGCATCTCGAGAAAGTCCCAAAGTTCTCTCGCGGTCTTTATGCCACAACACACTTTGTATTGTGCATAATCCAAGCCATTAAGAATATAATTGCGACACAAGAAATCGCTGTGATTCCATGTATCCAAATCATTCTTTGCTTTGGATTCATCCTCGTCGGATATCAATGGTGGATATTCCCAAAGAAAATGCACCAATTTTAATGCTGTCAAATAGACCAACATTTTATGTTGCCACCTCTTAAAGTTCATCCCGGTAAGAATACCCGGTTTTTCCGCATGTACGAACACATGAGACGGAGGGAGAGAATTAAGAGGTGCAACCCTTGAGGTTTCACTAGAAGGAGGTTTCTTACCGTAGGCAGGAGTGAGATGGTGTAGTAGCGGGTGCAACATGGTTGAATGTAGCGTCACCTTGAGAAGGAGGCGTAACATTCCCTTGACTGGATGAGGAGACGTCTTTCTCATTTGCCATCTCTTAAAGTTCTTGAAGAAGCGCAAAATAACTTCTTACGATTGTTGGACAATTGTGTAGGCTTCTCAAGAACTTAACTAGAATCTTAACAGAAAAAAGATAACGGAGATTGGAAACAAAAGAAATCAAGTCGAGTCTTGTATTTAATACAATCTCCGTAAGAAGTTATTGCCCCGTACAGGTGCTTACGGTTTATATGGCAATCTTCTAGTAAGATAAAACGACTTACAAGTAAATGATAGGAGCACTCCAAATCAATTACTCTAGCGAACAACACTTTGTTTTGAACTTTGGACTTTGAAGGATTGAATGCAACAATATGCAATGATTTGGGTATGTTAATCTATCTTACTAGAGGGTAGGGAGGCTCAAATGACTGTGTATTTTAATTGAAATTCGGAGGGAAAGTATATAAAGAGAGTCAAAGGGTTTGGTGGCTTTTCCTTTGAAAAGTCACAACTTTTCGGGTATAACAGCACTTGCACGGCCGTGTCCAATGAACTGCACGGCCGTGCAAGGCAATATGCACGGTCGAGTTCAAGGCTCAGCACGGTCGAGTGGCAAGGCAAGGCACGGTGCACGGCCGTGTCCTAGGCACTTGCACGGCCGTGCAGAAGCTTCTTCAGCCTGCTCGTCAGCCCTTTAGCCACAACAAGTCCAAACCAATTTTGTGACCAACCCAAATCACACTTTGACCCAATATTTAAGTTACAAATCATTTGTCATTAATTTCTCATTCACACGGAAATGGTTTTGAGACATTAAATGAGTTATATATAATCTACAACAAATGTAGATTACCATTTGTACCTAGTTTCGTTAACAAATAACGAACTTTCGTTAGAAACCTAGGTCAACGTTAAGTTAAACTTAACTTTCCGTTACCCATTTCCAACAGTTTGTTTATCTTTTTCAGGCTATTCAATCATTAATGATACAACCTGGCGATCGATTTAGGCTGATTCGAACGTTTTTGTCATTATTAATAATAAAATCCAACTTTTTAATAAAAAAAGAAAATCTTGTGAAGAAGATAAGAAATCAGCATAGATCAATTAAAGTTCTATTTTTTAAAACGTGATTTTTTTATTATAAAAAAAAAAAACAAAAAAAAAGCAAAATGAAGGAAATCGTACATGATGTAGGTTGAACCGAAAGATGGGTATAGTTAATGAAAAAATAGCCAAAGGTGTCGTGTTTACAACTGATTGATATTTTCTGGTCCCCAGACCCATATAAACAATTTCATTATGTTGTTAATTAGCTTGTCTTTTTAAAAGTTGGCTAATAGTTTTTGTTTGTTTCATTAGAATAAATAAAATACAGTGCAAGCCACTCGACTCCCTCGTGTGTTTCATGAATGAATGGCACCTTTGATTTGTTAAATTATTTTTTAAATATGCTTTAAAGATTATTTCTAAAATTATAAAATTGTACTTAAATTATTTGCAACACTTATTTTATAATATTGAACGGTATAAACCGAGTTACGAACGTGGATCCGTGGTCAAGCAAGGTTCAATGAATTGGACCCAAAATATAATTCATACAAGTCACTATTATGACAAAGGGAGTGTGTCTGCCCTACCTTTGCTCATTTTGCCTTCTCGTCATTCCCCTATATCGACCTGGACATAGCAGGCGTATAATGTGTTGGTGTAATGCCCTAGGCGTTTAGTTATATCTGACATGTTATCTAAACCACTATGTAATCATCTTTATCATTTATTATAGAGAAAGTAATATTTGATTCATTATATGTTTTGCATGTTTATTATATTGAACTGCGTCCCTATTTGTTGAGAACAACTAGTATAAGTTGGTAGTGGATAATCATGGAGATGATTATATGCATGTGATGCACATTACACTTATGGATACTTGCTAGAGAACAAGTATTGGACATGACCTACCGATGAGATTTATGACATGGTCAATAGTCATATGTGTCATGAATAAATCTCATGATAGTCGTGTTATTGAATCCTTAGTACCTGAGATGATCATCGTCTTCCACATGATGAAGATTGTGTTTAATATAGTCTAACACTATCTTTAACCGGATAGCAATAAGGGCTATGTTAGCACGATTGGATCCATGTAGGGAAGAATGATAAGTCAAGACGGGATTTGTCCCTCTTATGAAGAAAGATGTTTGCTTGGGCCCCTCGATGAATGAGGTTGATGAAATGTGTGGCTGCACTCAAGTGATTTGATAGAGATCAAAAGCGTTTGCATTATCAACATATTCGGAATCGATAAAGCATTGAACGGAATGAGTTGACCTAGGCCATGACTTATGTTCAATTGGGCATCGTGGACAAAGGGATTATAACATTGGATCTATTAAGGAATCAAGCTTTGATGTTATATTTAATTGGGTGGACATAATGATTTGCTAGAAGTCACTTATGTCTTGTGAGGTTGATGTTTCAACTCACTACCAACATAAAATATAATTACTAAAGGGTCACACACAAAATAACGAATTTGATCAAAGGAAATTGATATTGGGGCTGGTCACGACTTGATTTGGACCGAAGGGATGTATCGCGCGAGACCCGTTAGTCTCGCGCGAGATAAGGCTTCTTTGTTCAAATCCAGTTTTGGTTGTAGCGTTGTAACGCGCGTGATAGTCTGTCTCGCACGGGACAAGGATTCTGTACGAATCAAGTGGATTGAACCGTAACGTTATATCGCGCGGAACACGCCTGTTCGCGCGAGATAAGTGTTCTGTTCAGATTCGGTTTTCGCTTGGATTAGGTCTCTTCTCCCTAAATGTTTGGGATATTTACAATGTATAAACCCTTCTCCCAGCCAAGACATACACGATTTTTGAAGTTTTAGAAACACAAAAACATTTATTTTGATTGAGAATCAAAGATCAAAAACACCCAAATCAATTCCATAAACAGCCATTGATTATTAAAAGGAGTTTTTTTTTCAATAATCAAGAGGATCATCTAGCAATCCAACAAGAAGGTGTTCTTGGATTCGTTCGCGTGTGGATTACCGATAGAGGGTGATAGGTTATTCACCAAGAGCTTGAAGCCTCTGTTCGTTGATTCATTACAAGGTTTGAACAAGGTAGAAGAAGATCCGTTTCTATATCAAAATTCTAAGGCTTGAATTTTGTGATCTACTTTGTTAATCCTCATCGCATTCAAAGTATGTAAATTCTATCTCATATTAATTTCTAATCTCTTCATGCTGGACGGATCTTAGGGTTAGGGTTTTGATGTTATTTGTTAAATTTTCCGCTGCGTTTGTAACCCCAAAACCCAACATAATGACCAAGGCCCAATAACAAGAATGCCGACGAGTCACTATCGTCAATGCCGAGGAAGGCCTCCATCCAAGGCCGAGCAAGACTCCCCTTGACGACGAGGAGCCCCTCCTCGGTTATCAATTAAACTTCATAAGTGGGCTTCCCCATTATTATATCTCTCTTCCTCGGTTATGATATAAGCCGACCAGGCCCTACAAGCCGAGGAAGCCCCTCACCGGCGCATGTGCATATTGCAGTTTATTCAATCCTACTCAAATATGGATTGTGAGCAGTTATATTCCTCTTAGGATTATAACCATATCTCACAAGGTTCCTTATTCATTAAGGATTCAACATTTATAATCCTCCTGTAATTAATATCTGATCCATATGCAATCCTATTCAACATGGATTATACATTGTTATGCCTATATATATAAGTCATAATTCACATATTTTGGTATGTTAATATTTTGACTCTAAACTCTTCTCAATTGCTTTCTCTCTCTATACAACACAAATACTTACTCTCACATCGGAGGGCCTTCGCCGGTGAAGCCCCGGCTAAGTTTACGTGTTTGTTCATCTTTTTCAGGCTATTTAATCGCTAGGATACAACCTGTTGCTGTATTTGGGCTGATCCGAACGTTTTTGACATCATCAAACATAAAAAGAGGTATAATTTATTGTGGCACAGAATAAGTATTTATTTTCTAACATTAGTCTAATTCTCATGATTTTGGTACGTCACAATATGGATGAGTTTTCAACTCTTTCGACCAGGAAAACAGAACCCATAAACAAAATTGAATATAACAAAACATTTGTTTGGTGGGGTAAAGGTTGGAGTCTTAAATATTAAGTAAATTATAGAAATATGCAAGGTTAAGGTTGCTTACTAAAAGACCATTTATATAATATCTAGAGATCCCACTTCAATTGTTAGAAATTGGTTGGTTAGGGTTTCACTATCATTAGGTAAAAGGAACCTTTGATTAAAAATTGTTTTATACTTTATTTTATGTGCAAACAAGCAATTAGGTCATCATTACTCATAGGATTACACACTTGATAATATTTAATTACCACCCAATTAATTAATCAAATAACCATAATTGTTAATCGAATTATGATCAATGGAGGGATGGCTCTCCCAAGTGATCGGAGGTGCAACATGCTTAATATTTGAAATTTAAGTGTCTTAATTAAAAATTAATGTTCTTTATCTAAACTCCCTTCGATTCAATTTTTTTTTTCGTGATTAAGAACAAAAAAATAAATCATTTTAGGATGTAATAACTTATTTTCATTTGCTTTGGTGTAATGGAAAGTCCATGCACTTATGAGCAAACAAAAAAGAAAGAGAAAAGAGGGTTTACTTGAGGAAGGCAACTAGCAGCAGAGTTATTGAAAGTCATCGTGACTGGAATAATTTATTAGTAATATAATTCTATATTACCTTCTTTTTTTTAAAAAAAAAAAAAAAAAAGGAAAATACTCCCTTCATCCCTAAAAGATTGTCCTGTTGTACATTTTGCAATTATTAAGGAAGAGTTTCACCTTCTTGTACCTTAGTAGATTTGCATTAACATTCATGCCTAGGTTTAGAAATGGGGCATACTTTTTGGGACAAGTCAAAATGGCAAATGGGACAATCATTCAGGGACGGAGGGAATAATAAAAAAGACTTTGATAAATTATTTTGATGAAAGGGACAGAGATTACTTGAGACTATTAGAGATGATTATTGAGAACCAATGGTCAAAAGGATCCCTAAAGTGGCAACTATACGTAGCCCAGTGGCATGACATTCATGTCATCAAACCTTGCTACTCTTAACCATAGATAGGAGGAAGCTATTAAATTATGCAATTTTCATATATATAAATTATTTTTCCGTCCAAAATGATGTCTAAAATATTTTCAGATTTTCTTTTAATCAAAAATAAATTTGATTTTTTTTAACATTCTTGTGACGGAGGTAGTAATTTTTATTCTCTATAAAATTTTCTAATACATATGTTATCAAATAGAACAAGCATTTTATTTAATAAAATCAATGGCGTGTGCTCATACCTGATTATGTTTGGACGGCAACATAGGAAGAAAAAACAATTGAAAGAGAATAACTGGTTAAATTAGTCAAAATACGATACCACAATTGCAAAACAATAATATCTTAGTATGGTTGGCTGAAAAACTTAAAATACAACATAGGGCATATTCTACGTTAACCCAAATTAGTAAATGATTTGTGGGTCAGTGTGTGGTGTCTGTATATCGGGTCGGACTTTGAGCTCGAAACGTTACAAATAGTATTAGAGCGAAACTCCGGCCTTAAGGCTTGCGAGCTAAGAGTTTGAGTGGGAGGCATGTGATGATTTGAGTCGTTACAAATACACCGGCATATACATGCAGACTTAATATAGTGGTGAGAAAAGGAACAAATTATTCCCATCTTCAATCTCCATAGTGGGATTGTGGTCACGGCAAAATGGGAGCTTTGGGTGCATATGTAATGTAATTGGTTTCCAAAGTGATGTACAAAAAAGTAGAAATTCCAAATAAGAAAAAGGAGTTTTGACGACATCTAAAGGCAAAAATGGAGCAATACAAGAGATATCAAAAGAGAAAGGAGAGAGTACTCTTGTATTTGTGGGTATGTACAAATGATACGAGGCCACTTGATCGAATTTTTATGGTAATTAACTTATATTTTATAATAATATACATTATTTTATACTCCCTCCGTTCCGGTCCAAATGTCCCAAAATGGTCCATGCACGAAAATTAAGGAAAGTGATGTAGAAAAGAGAAAAAGTTTAAATGTTGTGAATATGAAAAGTGATGTAGGAAAGAGAAAGTGGGGTAGGGAATAGTTAGTGGATATTTATTGTGAGTATGACAAGTGGGTCCCACAAATAAAAAACTTTCTTTTTTTGGGTTAGGACATTTTAAATGGGACACCCAAAAAGGAAAGTTGGGACACTTCGACCGGAACGGAGAGAGTAGTATGTGTATTATATTTGACGAAGAAAAAATAAAAATAAGTTTTTCTTTTGAGAAAGCAAACAAAACAATAATTGCATGAATAAAGTTTAATGAGATGACGCTCCACAACATCGAAAGCTCATACCAAAAGTGAAGACTTCTAAACACGTACAATCACCAATAAACTGTCTTTCGCGATGAAAATTCCTAATACATCTCGATTAATCTTCCAAGATGGATGCTCATTCATAGGAAGTCTTCACCCGGTGCCCATTTACCTTAAAAAAAAAAACTTCCCTTTTTCAAATCCTTGAGCTCTACTGCCACATGTGGGAATACTTGTAGGAGAAATATAGGGTCTTGATCTTGATACAGAGGCCGGATATGTGATTGAATCGTGTATAATCCACTTTCCGAATAAAGTATTTCGACCCTTAATGCCTGGGTTACACAAAATCTTTATTGGGATAAGACAATCACGCAATTTGTTTTCTAGGCAAAGAGAACAAATCAAAACTTGAGAATTGTGTTGCTTTTGTTATTGTTGTATTACTTGTGTTTTTCATGTATGTACAACTGAGATCAATCCCTGTATATATACAGATGGAGA
Organism: Adenophora triphylla var. japonica; assembly: GCA_022495995.1. Classification (NCBI taxonomy): domain Eukaryota; kingdom Viridiplantae; phylum Streptophyta; class Magnoliopsida; order Asterales; family Campanulaceae; genus Adenophora; species Adenophora triphylla. The sequence goes on along the minus strand of JAFEMH010000632.1, from coordinate 458,173 downwards.
GGTATTAGTTAAAGGGTACAATCAAAAGACATGACTTTAGCCAAGCGATGTGTCTTTTCATTTTGAGCGCACTGTTCGGGAAGCTGCTCGGCCGAGTCAAGGACTCGCTCGGCCGAGCAAAGAGGTCCAAAATCATTTTGCCCGGATGCACGGCCGTGTCTTATTGAAGCTGCACGGCCAGTGTTGTTCATCTTGCTCGGCCGAGCAAGGCATTGCCTCGGCCGAGCATGGCTGTCCAGAAACTTGGACAATCTGCCATGCTCTGCTCGGCCGAGTCAAGGACTCTGCTCGGCCGAGCACATCAGCAAAAAGTGCTACCCTTTAACTTTTACTTCTTTATCGAGGTTGACTTCGTTTTAGCTCAAACGAGTGTGTACTCCACACTTTCCCTTACTCGTATCCGAGTCTAATACGAATCACATTGATCTCTTAGTAAATCACCATTACAATAAAACAAGTTGATGACACTAAAATCACCAACAAATCCCCTCCATTTTAGTGTAATCCTTTGATTTACTAAACTTTATAAATAACGAAACAAACGAATGCATAAATGAAAATGTCTTGCGATTGAATTTTCATCTTAGTATAATACACATTTCAAATACTCGAGAATCGGGGTGTCCTAACGATTGAACCCGTCAACTCATATGAATACCTGAAGATACTATACACATAAGTTCAGTACAATTCTCTTTGTTTAATCTTGACACTATTACAAGCCATGTGTCCATATCCATTAGTGAACATATAGAAAGCCAAGTCCTAGCTTCTTGAAGCGGCAAAACTTCATGTCCACATAGGTAGTTCCTTTTAATCTTGCACCTGCATTTGCAATTTTTCAAAGGAACTATTAAGAAGATATTCTTCAACCTAACCTTTACTTGTGTGCGAACACATACCTTGGGAAAGATAATAACATGTGTTCCAATCTCCAACTGCGAGCTTTCCACATTGAATTCAAGCTTCTAACGTTGTATTAGAAGGGAATTGGGTATCTCACAATTAGAGGATTAAATGGACTTTAATCTCATTCCCATTGCAGACTTATTTACCAAGTCTCTGGCTAACCCCTTCGTCAAGTGGTCAGCCAAATTTTGTTGCGACCGAACAAACTCAACTGATATCACACCATTCATGATTAACTCCCGAATCATACTATGTCTGACACCCAAGTGTCTAGACTTGCCATTATAAATCTGACTATAGGCCCTAGCCAAGGTGGCAGCACTATCACAATGGATAGACATTGGTGATATCGGTTTTGGCCATAATGGAATCTCATATATCAAGTTAGAAGCCACTCCGCTTCTTTTCCAGCGACGCCAATGCTACAAACTCAGATTCCATTGTAGAATGTGTAATACATGTCTGCTTTTTGGAAGCACAAGAAATGGCACCTCCTCCAAGCAAGAACACCCAACCACTAGTAGAAGATGAATCTTCTTGGTTGATCCAACTAGCATCGGTATAACCTTCTAATATAGAAGGATGTCCACTATAACACAAACCATAGTCCATAGTACCTTTTAAGTACTTGAACACCCTTGTTATAGCATGTCAATCTTTGTCTACTAGGATTACTAGTGAACTGCTCAATCTTCCAACCGCATAAGCAATATCAGGTCGAGTGCCCGTCATAGCATACATCAAACTGCCAATGGCTTTTGAGTATTCGAGCTGTGACACAGTTTACCGGTATTTGATACAAGTTTCTCGGTAGGATCCATGGGAGTACTAACTTTAGAACAATTATCACAATTAAACCTCTTGAGAATTTTCTCAATATAATGAGATTGTGATATTGCAATTCCCTTGTTCATCCGTTTAATCTTTATACCAAGAATTACATCGGCTTCTCCCATGTCCTTCATCGAAAACTTTGATGACAAAAACTTCTTAGTTTTATCAACTACATTTTGGTCGGTGCCAAAAATCAACATGTCATCTACATATAGACGAGATGATTACACCTTTATCGGATTCATCAAATCTGCTATATACACATTTGTCGGGATGATTTAATACAAAACCATTCGACAAAACAACCTCATCAAATTTTTGATGCCACCGCTGTAGGTGCTTGCTTCAGCCCATACAATGACTTAATTAACTTACATACCTTATGCTCATTACTGGCATAACAAATCCTTCAGGTTGCTTCATATACACTTCTTCTTCCAAATCACCATTTAAGAATCTGTTTTGACATCCATTTGATGGATCAATAGATTCGAATAGGCGCCAAAGCTATCGAAATCTAATAGTAGTGATACGAGCAACCGGTGCATAGGTATCGAAGTAATCGATCCCTTCCTTTTGTCTAAAGCCTTGGATTACCAATCGAGCTTTAAACTTGTCGATTGTTCCATCGACTTTCATCTTCTTTTTGAAGATCCATTTGCACCCAAAAGGTTTACAGCCTGGTGGTAAATCAGACAAGACCCATGTATTATTTTCCAGAATAGAACCAATCTCATCATCGATGGCTTCTTTCCAAAAACCAGCGTCTCGAGATTTTATTGCTTCATCATAGGTTCTTGGATCCTCCTCTATACTATAACAGTAAGAGTATTGAGATTCAATTTGATCTCTTGATCCCATAACTAAATATAGTTGAAAATCAGAATCATATGATTTAGCTTTCCTTACTCTTGTACTCTTACGAGGTTCGGGTGTCTCACTTGGGACATCAATTGAATGATCATCCATTTGAGATTCAGCCGACATTGGTATAATATCCTTGGGTCTAGGTATCGAAGAGAAACGATTCTCATCAAAGATTGCATCTCTTGATTCTATAATTGTGTTTATAGAAATGAATTCATTAGGTTCTATAACATAAAACCTATATGCCTTGAAATGCTCAGCATATCCAACAAAGATGCAGTCAATACCTTTTTCTCCAAACTTTTTCCTTTTAGGGTCTGGAAGTCTAACCACGGCCCTACATCCCCAAACTCGCAAAAAATGTCAAGTTTGGTCGTTTCTTATACCAAAGCTCATATGGGGTAATTTTGTTCCTTTTATTAGGAACTCTATTCAATAAATGACAAGCCGTTAACATGGCTTCTCCCCAAAACCCGTCACTCAATCCTAAGCCTGAGTAAGATAATATGGCATTAACCATTTCTTCAAGAGTTCTATTCTTCCTTTCAGCCACACCATTTTGTTGTGGTACATAAGGAGCCATAGTGTCATGAATTATCCCTACGGATTGGAAATATTTAGGATCATAATATTCACCACCTCTATCTGTACGTAAGGTTTTAATCAAGCCATTTAGTTGAAGTTCAACTTCGGTTTTATAAATTTTAAATTTATCTAGGGCTTCATCTTTTACATGCAAAGAAATAAATATAGCAAAACCTAGAAGCATCATCTATAAAAGTGACAATATACTTTTTATTGCCTAAAGATGGAGTTGCATGAAAATCACATAAATCACTATGTATTAATTCAAGTTTTACAGAATTCCTTGTAACACTTTTAAAAGGTTTCCTAGTGATTTTTGTTAACATGCAAGTATTACACCTTTCCGTATTATTATCAATAACAGGAATCAAACCATCTTTGGACATTTCAAGCATTCTTTTATAGTGCACATGTCCTAACCGAGCATGTCATAATGAGGAATTAACAACAACAGAGGAAGTCATATAAACAGAATTAGAGTTAACAGGAATTTTATTTAAATTCAACATGAACATTCCATTGTTATAATAACCAAATCCTACAAATACACCAGACTTCGATAAGATATACTTATCGGATTCATACACTTGTTTATATCCACATTTGTTCAAGACAGGACCAGAAATTAAATTCTTACGAAGTTTAGGTACATATAAAACATTAAACAAAGAAACAGTTTTTCCCGAACTGAATTCCAACACCACGCTTCCTCTTCCTTGAATAGGAGCGGAATGGTCATCACCCATGTAAAGGACAGATCCGTCTTCCATTGGTTCGTATGTCTTAAACCAACAACGATCTTTACAAACATGAGTTGTGGCACCGGAATCAATCCACCACGCAATAGCATCATCCTGCACATAAAATGCCTCAGAAATTAGTGAAACAGAATTTTTAATAAATCTGTTCCAACTATGTATTAAATTCTGACCTTGGTTTTGAGAATGGTCTTTAGACCCCTTTCCCGAACCACTTGTGCTTGCGCCTTTCTTGTTGTTTCCAACACGACAATCCTTCTTAAAGTGACCAGATTTGCCACACTTCCAACATGCCAATTTAGGCTTCTTGTTGGAACCAGAACCATTGTCATTGAAACTACGTTTCTTTCCTTTGTTTTTATTGTTTCCACCCTCATCAATCATATTGACCGAGGGTCCAAAGAACTTCCTTTCCTTTGCCTTTGTCATCCTCTTGCGCCCTAAGAGATTCCTCTATGCGCAAGTGACTACCAAGTTGAACCAAAGATAGATCGTCTTTACCATGTTTCAAAGTGTGTTTGAAATCCTTCCAGGAGGGAGGCAACTTATCAATCACACTTGAAACCGATATTGACTCATCCATCTTCAACCCATGTTGTGTATATTGTCCAAGGATTCTAAGGAGTTCATTGAACTGTTCCATGACAGGTCTTGAATCGACCATCTTGTAATTATTAAAATTACTCACAAGGAACTTCTTACTAGAAGCATCCTCTGCCATGTACTTGGATTCAAGAGAATTCCATAACTCTTTTGCAGATTCCTCATTTTGATAGATGTCAAAGAGAGAATCAGACATACCGTTTAATATGTGTCCTCTGCAGATGTAGTCGTCGTTTTCCCACTTTGATCTACGTCTGATTGCCTCCAAGTTGTCGTCTTCAAGCAATTCTGAATAGGGGTAGAAAGAACATACACCACCTTTAATGTTGTTAAAAGGAAGTGCATCTTCTTCTGCCAACGCCGGAAATCTTGTCCTTCAAATTTGTCTAGCTTTCCAAACTTGTTCGTCGTCTCCTTCAAAGTACTTCCACCAGCCATGAGTATCACCAAATACTTTATTCGTTTGTAGGGGAAATATAGGGTCTTGATCTTGATACAGAGGCCGGATATGTGATTGAATCGTGTATAATCCACTTTCCGAATAAAGTATTTCGACCCTTAATGCCTGGGTTACACAAAATCTTTATTGGGATAAGACAATCACGCAAGTTGTTTTCTAGGCAAAGAGAACAAATCAAAACTTGAGAATTGTGTTGCTTTTGTTATTGTTGTATTACTTGTGTTTTTCATGTATGTACAACTGAGATCAATCCCTGTATATATACAGATGGAGAGGTATTAGTTAAAGGGTACAATCAAAAGACATGACTTTAGCCAAGCGATGTGTCTTTTCATTTTGAACTGGCACCTGTTCAGGAACTGCTCGGCCGAGTCAAGGGACTCGCTCGGCCGAGCAAAGAGGTCCAAAATCATTTTGCCCAGATGCACGGCCGTGTCTTATTGAACTGCACGGCCGTGTTGTTCATACTGCTCGGCCGAGCAAGGCATTGCCTCGGCCGAGCATGGCTGTCCAGAAACTTGGACAATCTGCCATGCTCTGCTCGGCCGAGCACATCAGCAAAAAGTGCTACCCTTTAACTTTTACTTCTTTATCGAGGTTGACTTCGTTTTAGCTCAAACGAGTGTGTACTCCACACTTTCCCTTACTCGTATCCGAGTCTAATACGAATCACATTGATCTCTTAGTAAATCACCATTACAATAAAACAAGTTGATGACACTAAAATCACCAACAATACTCGCACTAACTCAAATGAACATGTCCATTTAGAACATAACTTGCCCGAAAAAAATCTCAATCAGGAGTTGAAGAGAAGAACCTTCATGCCCGGTTTTAAAATATTGGGTCTCAACTACTTATCATGATACATCTTTGTTCTCTTTTTGTACAAATTGGCATTGTCATAACATTCATGCCTTAACTCCTCAAGCTCATCCAAAGTGAGCAACCTCTTTTCTTCTGCCAGATTATATCCATGTTGAGTTCTTTGATAGCCCACTATGCTTTATGCTCCATCTCGACTGTAAGGTTGCACTCCATGCCATACACGATCATGTGTACGGGCTCATGGGGGTGTTTTGTATGCAGTTTGATACGCCCATAGTGCATCACACAATTTCAAAATCTTTACGGTTTGTACGCACCGTCTTCTCAAGTAACCCTTTTATCTGGCAGTTAGTTACTGACTTCCACCTGTCCCATGGTTTGAGAGTGGTAGGCCATAGCCAATTTGTGTTCCACTTCGTATTTCTTCAACACAATATTGAACAGCCGGTTTGTGAAATGTGTCCCCTTGGTCACTGATTATTGCCCTTGGCACTCCATACCTGCTAAAAATATACTCACAAACAAACTTGGAAACAACTTTAGCATCATTAGTCCGGGTGGCAAGTGCCTACACCCATTTGGACACATAGTCCACTGCAACCAGTATATATAGAAAACCATAAGAAGGGGGAAAGGGGCCCATAAAATAATGCCCCACACATCAAATATGTAAACTACTAAGTTATAGTGTAGGGGCATCTCATTATTCTTCCCTATGCTACCGATTCTTTGACACCTATTGAAATTACCCGGGATTTCGCGTGGAGGCGAAAGGCGGTTGTCTTTCACGGGGGGTTGGTGTCTGAGACCTCGCTTCATGGGAAGGAAAAAATGAGGAGTCGCCATGCGGTTTTTGTATTTTGAGCCCAAACGTTGAGAAACGGCTTTTGAAAATGGTATCGTTTTTATTGGTAGCAAAAACTTAGGAAAAGACTTTGAAAACAGGGGATCATTTTAATTGGTAGCAAAAACGAGTAAAAAGCTTTGAGTACCAGAGATTGTTAGGTTCGGAGGTCACGTTACGTTTCGGGTAGAGTATTACGAGATCGCCCGAAATGCCTCGTATGACGAGTCTTTCTACCTTTCTCGAAATCGTGTGTGTGTGTGTGTGTGTTTCGAAATGGGGGCTTGAATGACAAGCTTAATCTTGGTTTGAATGTCAAACGTTGATTAGGTGACTTTGTTTGAAATGACGAGCGTTTGAATGACAAACGTCGGTTTTGAGACGGAAATGAGCGTTTGCGTGGCAAACGTTGATTTTTAGTTTGAAATGAGCGTTTGCGTGGCAAACGTCGATTTTGAGCTTTTTTAAAGAGTGTTCGAAGGACGAACTCCGGTTTTGAACCGGGCGAGTCATTGTTAACGATTTTTACGGGAAAAAGCGTATTAAATGTTTTTGAATGTCAAAAGTTTGCTTTTAGTTTGAAGATGAGCGTTTGGATGCCAAACGTCATTTCACGCGTTTTGAAAGAGAGTTCGAAGGACGAACTCCGGTTTTGAACCGGGCATTACATTGTTAACGATTTTACGGTAAAAACGTATTAAATGATATGCAATCAATGAATCGGGTTGCGACTCGGACTTTGAAAAGTAAATACTATCACGATCCAAACGGGTCGGACTTTGTAAATGACAGTATTTAAAGTGCGGTATCAACGGAATCAAACGATCCGGAATTGGAAAGTACGATCGACGAGCCAAACAGCTCGGAGTTGTAAATGACGATCGACGAGCCAAATGACTCGGAATTGTAAAGTACGATCAACGAGCCAAACAGCTCGGAATTGTAAAGTTGCATGAAAGTAAAGGACGTTCGACGGATCAAACAATCTGGAATTGTAAATGATGATCAACGAGCCAAACGACTCGGAATTGTAAATGACGATCGACGGATCAAATGATCCGGAATTGGTAAATGACATAAAAGTAAACGGAACGAGGTCGGAACGCCGTTTTAACCTGAGATTACTTCTCTTACGGGAAGTGAAGAGGATCAGGGACTAAAACGTATCGGACCCCGTTAGACGGTGACGTCTACATTTTAAGAGTGAGAGAGGGAGCTACCTATGGCTAGGGTCGGCTCCTTTGGCTCGGTGGGCGTATACGGGATACGGAAAGGTGTTTCGGAAGTGTTTGGGCAGAGTTTCTCCTTTTATTTGGTGTTTAGAAACCTAGGAATTTGGGCAGCGTTTCGACTTGTGTCGGTTTAGCTTGAGGATCAGAATCTACCGACGAGTAGCACGAGGGCCCCCGAAGAGTAGAGAATTTCGCCGACGAGTAGCACGAGGGCCCCCGAAGAGCGGAAGAAAGACTAGCGTTTTGTGCTAGGGGGAGGAGAGGAGGAAAAATGTGGTGTTGAAATGAAGGATGGGAGGAGTATTTATAGGTAAAAAAACATGGAGGAGGGGGGAAATACTTGGGGGTTAAGTTTGCTTTGCTTAGTGAGGAAGGAAGATTGCTTAACCTGATGGTTTTCTGTCCGGCAGAAAGAGTCCGGCCGGACTATACCTGAGTTTGGGGGGTATTTTGGTCATTTGGCCAGCTTGACACGTTTTGGACACGTATTTAAGCTGCAGAAAGAGTCCGGCCGGACTGTTCCTGAAATTGGCTATATTTCCTGATTTGAACAAGTTACCTGCGTAGATCTTGTTCTCGCATTCGATTTGATATGTGGTGGGCCCAAAACGGAGTTCGTATGAGGGAGTTATGACCTCCGGAAGGTCGAGACGCTCGAAAACGGGTAATCTAATCCCGGAAGACCCCGAAAAGTACGTTTTTCGGGGAAAGCCATCTATAGTATAAATGAAGGCTGCTTTTTGAACAGTTGATTGAACAGTTACACGGGCGGAAATGACCCTTTTGCCCTCACTATTCACTCTTTTTCCTGTTTTGCCCTCTCACCTTTGTATGTCGTGCGACATACATGTTTTTTTTTGGTTTGTTTTTTTTTATTTTTTTGAAGATATATAAAAAAAAAAAATCTCACGTGGTCTTGGACACGGGCATGTGCTAGGAGATTTATGTTAATTAAAAAAAAAAGACCCGTGTCCTCGGACACGGGCATATGTACTAGTACTTTTACATGGGATAACGTGTGTTGAGTACGCTTTGATGTCGGGATGCACGGGGCAGTCCCGGGATGTCTCGTTGACTCGAGAACGGGGAACTTAAAGGGTTCCGGTTAACTTTTAACGGATTTTTACGATCCGGATTTGGGTACTTACAGTTAGCCCCTCGGCGACGTCACTTTCGAAGGAAGTGGGGTCGTCGAAAAAGATAAGGATCCAAATCGGGGGATGCCTTATGGAGAGACCTGGGCGGTGTAAGTACGCCAATCCAATTCGCAACCTTTTTGATGCATTTTAATATAATAAAACTGCATTAAGGGGCGTTTTGGTAAATTCCCGGCCTATCCCGAGACTTCCGGAAACGTTCCATGAGTTTCCCGCGAAGGAAGTACCTTTTGGTACATCATTCATGCCAAAGGACCCCTTGGGAATAAAACCTGTTGGACCTTTTAGGTATTTTCCCGGAATGTTCCGTAACCGGTTTTTGGCGCCAAAAGCGGTTGAGCCACCTTGTGTCATGCGACGGCCTGAGGCATGGAAAGTGGACGCGTAAGGTCGTGCGACATACTAAGGCGGCCTAACCGGCAGCCTATAAATAAGACTCTCCCCCTCATTGAAATGGATCCCAATTCTAGCCTACCGTTACTCGCCAAAATAGCGGTGTAACGAGCGTCCCAAGCACAAAACCTCTCTCTCCTACCTTCCAACCCACTAATCCCTCTCATCCAAACCCAATTCTCTACCTACACCAATTGGAACCCTTGGATCAGAGTTGTGAGATCTACAACGAAGAATTGAAGGATTCTATATCTGACTAGATATAGAATTCGTGGAATCAACAAGGGTAACAATTCCCTAACCCTCTCTCTCTCACTCTCTCTCATTTAATTCCTTGCAATTTTATAGTTCTATTTTGTTTGGATCTCGTAATCGATCCTAGTTATCTCGAATTATCAATCCCAATCGCAATCTCTCTGTTTAACTTGCATAGATTGTGTAATTGAGCTCATATTGATTGATTTGGTTGAATTTGGTGTTTGAGCCCCCAAGGGGGTGTGGATCTACCCATATCCACACTCCCTGTGTCAATTTGATGTTGTTTATGTTTTTCGTTCATAATTCAGCTTGTTAATTAGATCTCGTATAGCTTCGTTAATTTCGAGTTCATATTGTGAGGTTTCGCAGAAGGCTCATATGTGTCACGCGACACCTTCGTCCCCAAGTGATCCCGTGTCACGCGACACATGTGGTCATCGGGTACGATGTGTCATGCGACACACATGACCCATCTCGCACGACTCTTTTCCTTTGTAATCTGCTCTAGTTTGTTTGTATCGTGGATGTGGCCTCCCTAAATAATGGGCTCACAATATGTAATTTCTCGTTTCATAATTAATAAGATGCATTTTATCACATTTCGTTTATTATCGATATTTGCACACACTTTGGATTTACTTGGATGTGTTTGATTGAAAGACTCGTCTATAGACGAGGCGTGTTGGGCCCCCAAACTCATGTTTTCTCTCTAAAACAAAGGTTTTCAATGTTTCCTCTTAAAACGGCGTGGCGACTCCTTATATATTTATATATATATTTTCGGCGAGCGCGCATTCAGTGGCGACTCCGCTGGGGACTTCACTTGAAAACCTGTTTTTCAAGTGTTAAGTGGGTCAAGCTTTCGTTTAGTCAAAAAACATCCAATGCATCCATGTTGTGTACATTATTCGATAATCATTTGTGATGCCTACATTTTGTTGATTATGGAACTTGTGAGCCCTTTGTGCTTGTGGTCATTTGTTGTGCATTGGTATCTCTGTGTTGCTCTTGATATGGTAAAGCAGGGGCTGATTTGATGATTTGAGGAGCTGCTGGTTCAGTGACCACCCAAGTCGTGCGACACCTTTGTCTCTGGTTGTCCTGTGTCACGCGACAAAAGGTGGCCACTGAATGCATCATCGAAGACTGGTTTGAGGGCACCCTTGGACCAAAGCGTGACTCATTTGGTTATTGTTCCCTGTTTACCTTGTGTGAGGGTGTGTGTTTTCTTCTTAAAAAATAAACAAAAAAAAAACAAAAAAAATATAAAAAAATCTTGTTTTTTGCAAATAAACGAATTAGTCATCCGCACACTACATCACTTAGATTTAGAACCCTCGGGTGCGATTGACGGCATCGCTGACGGCCATAAAATTCGCCTACGCTTGAGCGCCTGAAATCAAACCTAAACCCCTAGTGCGTTATAGGTGGCACCACACTAAACCTTACCCACGGTTGGTTTTTGATACGATGTTTTCATTACAACAAAAATGAATTGTTTTTGAAAAATATCATAGATTCTTATACCTTCTCCCAAAACCTCATACCTTGTGGGCATGTTGCCAAATGCAACATGATTTCACGTGGGAACATGTCACTCTCGTGGCGTGTTCTAAACGAGGGATCATGCCGCATTGCCAACATGTACCGACGAGAGGTCATGCCGGATTTTTCTTCGAAATTCTTCGAAAAGACCCGTTATGCTGCCCAAATTTCCTTAGAAATTTGGACGAACCTCTTCGTTCCATAAAGATGTTAGGGTTTGGTTAGGTATCATTACCTATTATATGTTTCAAAACAAGACATTTGATGTAATTTGAATGCCGCGTCACTAGGTTTCCCCGAGGCATGGTTAGCATGAATAAAGGCTTATCCTTTCCCAACTGTATTTAGGATTTAAAATACTGATTTATACTTGAACATAAATGATTTTGTGTTTGTGCGAGTCTGTCCCATTTTCCTTCCCTCTCCCGTTCCTTAAACTATCCCTTCGATACCTTATAACCAATCCTTCTGAAGCAAGGGGAAGAGACAAGTTTGAGGGGGGGGGGCGTGCTCTGTTACAAGAAAGGCGATTAACCAGTACGTATTTCCAAATATTTGCAAGGTTTTCCTCCAAAGCTCCGGTTCATTCTACTGCTCAAAGATGTCCGGTGCAAAAGATGTGTCACCCGCTCGCTTGGAATTCCCTTCGCTTCGAGTCGTGGGATATGGATGATTTGTCAATAATGTAATTGCGAGCCGCCCTTGAAGCCGCCATGATTCGGGAATGCAAAGCCCAATTGCTTGCCCAGTTGCCAAAGCTCGAGAGGAAGAGACTCATTCCGCATTTGTTGAAGCAATGCGCCTCCGGGGAATTACGTAGTTCGTCACGAAGATGGATCATATGAGGAGATTATCAAGACCAAGAGTATTGATTGCGGGGATAGAAATGCAATGAAAGAGATGAATGGAGACAGCAGGTGAAATTCTTTTTCCAACATCCTGCATGGCTCAAACTCGCATCGAGTATAAGCAATCAAACCCCGAGAATTTCAATGTCCATAAGCAACCCGATTTGAAAAGCCGCACCAACCAGATTCCCAGTGGTGTACCATTTCTTCAATCAGAACGGTTCACTGAAACTCCACCCCGACCAAGCTCTCCCACAAGAATGTTTCCCACAATCACCAATAAGTGCGTACGGGTTCAACTTGTCACCCTCTCATGAGCAGCCTTCAGGATCAACTCCGCACGTGATCGTTAATCGATGTCTTTCATGCCAACTCGAACCCTACCCCGCAAGAGACGACAATATCTCGAGCCTCCTTCCGAGAAGGTCCAAAAGAAGAAAGAGAGCTTATTGGGGAAAAGTGGGAATGCCCATGAACCAGTTTCTTAAATTGCTGACAAGCGGAGGATTGGTGTACCCGTTGGTGAATTATACTCCTCTCCGTCATGATGAAAGTCTGGACCCACGCAAGTATTGCGATTATCACCAATACTGTGACATGTTACCCATGGGTGCTTACAATTGAGGGTAATCATCCAAGAGCTCATTGATGAAGGGAAGATTGAATTGTGTTCTCCCGATAATGGCAATGTCCGAGATCTCCGCCCATATCCCCTCGCAAGAAACGAGAATACGATGATCTAGGGATGTCGACCGAAGAAGCTTTCAACGGATTAAGGTAAAGGAATGATAAAGCCACTGGAGAATTATCAACCCAAGAAACCTCTGCTTAATTTGGATCGTAGCAAGTATTGCTATTACCACGCATCCCGGGCATGTCACGAACGACCGCGTCTCTTTAAAGCGGCTCATCCAAAGGCTTATTAATAAAGGCAGAATTGAGAAAGCTCACCCCAAAGTGATTACCGGCCCTCCTCGCAATATCAACGGAGGTCGAAGATATCTTCCCGCAGAAATCCGCCGGCATCGTAGGTTCTAGAGTGTCTTTTATGCGGTCGTGAGTCCGTCAAGTCCATGATATGAATCTTTTATTATATTAATGAAAGTCTTTATTTCTATTCTTGCTAGACTCGAGATATTACTTGTTCACTTACATTCTCGCTTAAATTGAAATGGTCTTATTTTACATGATCATTTGTGCCGCTCACCGACTAATGCTTCAAACGACTAGTATTTGAATTAATCGGAACAAGAAAATCTGCGATATCATTCTCTAAACCGAGGCCGATCAAGCCCCCGCTTTGCATTTTCTCGTGCTCACATATTTTCATTTCGTCCTCTCTATCTCGTTGTTCGAGGAATTTGCACGGTTTTTCCCCAAAATGAGCTTAAGCAAAGCAAATAAGACCCAATCTCGTTTGGATCATCCGGTGGAACCGCGGTTGAAACCTCCACCCTTAGGAAAACCTTTACCTTGCCCTCACTAAACAATACCCCTTCATTTCAAGATCGCACGCTTTGAAACCCGTCTATCCATTCCCGTAAGAAGAGGGACCATCCTTGAGGCTCCCGTGATTCAAAAGAAGATCGACCGTCTCCAAGCTCAAGAATGGCGTAATGCAATGATCCATCCCGGGGACTAGCCGAAAATTCTCCTCTCGAAAAGAAAAAAAAAAAAAAAAAAAAAGAGAGCCCGGTCCCTGATCCTCTCGTAAGCGAAAGTCGAAGATTCGGTCGTTACTCAAAAGGAGTCTCAGAGTGAACAAAGAGACAAAGACGGATGTTTCCTCACCACTACCTCAAACCGATCCCAAGCCGTCCTCTCAATTTTAGAGGACATTAGCCTTACCTTCGACCTTGACCAAAAGCCAAAAGATTGACCTCTCATTCTTAGAGGCATTGAAAATGAAATCATGGATTCCCCCACCATAGAAATCCCAAACACATACCCAAGAACCAACCTCTCATCTTTAGAGGTTCAAACCAAGAAGAAAAAGCCTAGCCGACCTCTCATCTTAAAAGGTCATGATATCCCAAATCACCCGAAGACCGATCCAAATCCCGAAACCCAGCCGAGTTACTACTGGATAGCAGTTTCAGTCTAATATCGTTGAGATCTAATACAGATTATTGCTTGAAGCAGAGCCAAGTCCATCCCGGCTCAAAGGACCATCAATTGAAGATTGTGCAAATTCCGTCCGTTCATTTGACGTTGCATGTGAGCATACTTCATTTCTCCTCCGCAAACATCTGCCGTGAATGTCCCACTGGGGCTTCGCATCTGTGTCTCCCATCGACACTCTAAGAGGACACGTTCTTTCAACTCTCAAAAATTCTCGAAGGTCCTCACATCCCCGAACTTCACCGTTCATCCTTTTCATTCGAGATGAGCCCGAACTACGACGACTTGAGCTCCTCCTACGGAGGGGAACGTAGGCAGCCATAATTTGGTTCAGTCAAAATCACTGCACAAATCTCGTAAAATCTGGTCTCCTCAAGGACCATGCCCATACACCTTCCATCCTTCCGAATTTGATCTCGATATCGTGGGCTTTCTCCTCAGGATTGATATAAAATATTCGCTCATATCAGCTTTGGCGGTTGACTAACCCGAACATCAATAAAGGGTTTTAAGCAGCTTTGTGATCATCACGAATAAGACAGGTTTTCAAGTGTCTCGAAAAGTCTTCTATTTCTACATCATAGGAAGATAGAGCTAAACACCGTTTCGGTCAGCAGGGGCTTCCATACACTTTCCACACCTTGTGATGCTTATACTCTCTCAAAAGAGTCAAACCTAAAACGAGAGTGTCATAAACCAAGTTCAGGATTCATTTCCCACCATCCGAAAGATATGTCCCCGCATGCAAATTTCTTGAGTCTTGTCTCGCCGTCCGACCGACCGACCGAAATCAAAGGATCAATCTCTGACCGGGCCGCATAAGGATGTGTATGAAGCCGGGGCTTTGGCCGAAGACGATGAACATTTTGTGTGTGATTTCCGGGCCGTTATCATGATAGCAATGCTTGAAAATGGATTCCCTAGCAAAGAGGCTCACTCTTCGATGAACCTACTGGATTCCACATCCTGAATAAGAAGATTGACTATGGGAAACAATGAAGAAGTCCATGATCGAAGGTTTGTCAAACCTCGGCCTCGCAATGTCACGCGACGTAACATACCTGTGTCACTTAGAGTCGTGCGACATGATAAATCCAAAGATCGTACATCGCAAGCCGCAACTGATATGTACCAGTGGCACTCCCGACTTGTCCCAAGCCGCAAACAACAAGGCTCCCGCAAACAATCACGGGGAGGAAGTTTCATTCAAAAGCAACATACACATGAACCATTACCCTCATATACAAACCCCAAAGTCACATAAACCATTCAAAAGCCATTCATTCCATGCACCTCTTTTTCTTTCCCAAAATATAAGAGCTCGCACAAACAAATAAACAACTAATAATGTTTTAGGTGCAAATTAAAGAAAGAAAAGAAAAAAAGAGAGTATTTGTTTCTTTCCCCAAAAACAGGGTACATAAACCAAAAGAGGATCATAAATCACCCAGGGACTACTCCGAATCATCGAAATGTAAGTATCACCATCGGCAGAGCTACTATCGTCATCTCGCAGCCTCCTCACCGTTTTCCCCATCGCATCACCTTCCTCTTGGTCCGGGCCAAGAAGCAGCTCATGATAAACAACAGGATCATCTCGGAAGAGCTCATGCATAACAGAACGGGAAAGTCTCAAGCTCATGAGGATCTCGGGAAGACTCACTATCGAGATGGGAGGATTAGGAGGACGACGAATGCCTTGGTCCTAGGCCAATGAGTATCCTCGCAGACAAATCAAGACGAGCCCTCTTCCTACCGGGCAAGCTAACCGTGGAATCACCGTCATCGTAACTACCGGAACCTTGAGCCGCAAGTTTCTCCCTCGTATATTGATTGCTCCTCATCAACCGATCAACCATGTCCATGGCCCCGTATAGCGACGAGCAAAGCCCCAAGATACGTCACCCGATACCCGATACAAGCAAATGAAAAAGAATCGAAATCAGATCAAAACAAGGGAATGGAAGGATATTCACAGCTCAAAGTCACTTACAGATTGAGTCCCTCCGAAGATGAAAATATGGAAAAACCCCGCCGGTGTCAAGAGTGGCCCGCATCACAAAGCATCTCCATCCCGAAAATCAACGAAAGGAGGTGGCAGAGGTGCATCCGTCACATGTCCAGGAGAAGGCCCCGGCAGCCTTGAGCATCGAAGTATCAGGAGCATTAGGAATATCATGTCTCGCAGCAACCCGCGGCGATCTCAACCTCGTAGCCACATAAGTGTCATAATCCGCATCATCCTCCGTATAATTGAAGGCGTGCTCTCCCCGGATCAAAGTGACCACATTCTCCAACTTCCGAGGAAACCACATCTCGGCCAGGAGGATCATAGGGAACCCCGGCCATACTACTGGACCGTGCCGCCTACAAACCCTCTCACCCAAATATAATGCATCCCTGCACAAACCCACCAACAGCTTTGCGGCACTCAAGAAGATGAAGGGCATAATCCAGATGGACCCCAAAGATATCTATCACCCAAGGAAACAAAGCCAAACTCCAGTGGACTCCTCGCAAACAAACCATGGTATCACCGAGAAGCAGCCATCCGTCCCTTAGAATCACCGTACGAATCTTTTGCCTAGCATCCTTCACCTGGCGTCTCATGGCAAGGTGAAATGTGGTAACCGGAAATGTCTCCCCTACTCTCCAAGCATAACACCCAATGACCTCATAAGCCCAAGCCTCGAAAAGAAGGACAGAGCAGAGTCAAAGAGACAGAAAAGCAAGATTCAAATAAAGGAGGCAAACCAAGAAATACCTCAAATGCAAAGTGGCAAAGCTTGAAGGACTTAGCTTTCCGACTAACATCATCAAAAGCCAAAAACAACTCGCCTAAACCTCGCCTCCCCAAGACAATGATCCAACGGTGACCCAATCTCTCGAAGCTCCAATAAAGAAAGCAAAGCCGTGGACGTGGCATTGATAAACAACATATCCAAGAAGCCAACCCAAACAAACGCCCGGCCAATCTCTCGCCCTCAACCTCGTCCTCATCGCATCCGCCATCTCGCCGGAAAACCGGTGCTCGATCAACCATCCGGCCACGAAGATCTCCCAACTCATACCCATTCCCCTTCTTGTCCCGGGGAACAAAGCCGATCGCCTCCATAAAGTAAGCATCGTAGGAGGCCGTGGGTCATCAATCGTAACAGGCTCCTCCTGCATACAAAGGCTCGTCGCTGAAAGGCGCACCAAGCAATGACGGCAAAATCATATGGCATGACGGCCGCTCGCCCCAAGAGAAGTGAAAAGAGTGAGTAGTCTCCCACCGTAACTCTCTCGAAAGCCTTTACCAAGCCAATGCTCCTCTCGTGTGCCGCCAATGCCTTTGGCCATCTCAAAGAATCGCCCCAACCCCGCAAAGATATACCGCACCTTTTGGCGAGTGGACAAGCTCCCGACTACCCTAAGAAGAAATCCCACAATCCGCCAACGACCTCGGGAGAGCCCCGGGTACGCAAATCCTACAGTAAACACATCGCAGTATGAATATCTCAAATTTACTCGTCAAATCAATTTCAATTTCAAGCAAAACTAGGTTTTGTGCATACATTTCACAATTGCTAAAGTAAAATCGAGCATGCAATAAACTTCGAGTCCGAACAAAGAAAGGAAAAGAAAGAAAAATCAATCTTTTTCGAAAAAATTTAATTTCCTCAAAGGCACCAAAAGCTAGGGTTACAATTATTACCTTCTTCTCCGGCCCGAGGAATGTTCTTTCAAATGAGGGTAGAAATCTCCCCTAACAGCTTTGAGGAACAAATGGTCACCGATTCCTCGTAGCATTCTTCCGCCGTGCGGCTAATTGGGCCCGAGTCGGGCATTCTTGGTGGGTCGGCGCCTAGGAGGCATTTTTGACGAATCAAGATTGGAATCAAACCCTAGAATCGCCGGCAATTGAAAATGAGTGAAATGGCGTGCTTTTCTCGCCAAGACCGTCCACCTCCCTCCAAACAATGTTGTTTGAAATGAGGACTGTTCACCCTTTTAAAAGACTCGATCACCGGCTTTAAATGGTCGTGCGACACAAATGCGTTCCTCAAAGCCAAAATTCCCAAAATACCCCGCACTCTAATGATGTACAAATTTTGACCCCGCGTGGAGTTGTTGTTTTACCCCGCAGTACAATAATCAATTGAGTCTCGACGACCGGACCTCCGACCAAACCGGGAGAAGAAAGAACAAAACAAAAAAAGCATGTGTATCTCGTGATGCCCCAAGAAAAGCCTCTCAGCAGAGCCAAACCAAGAAAAGCCTCTCAAGCAGAGCCGAACCAAGAAAAGCCTCTCAAGCAGAGCCAAACCCAGGGAAAAGCCTCTCAAGCAGAGCCAAACCAAGCAAAGGCTCTCAAGCAGAGCGAAACCAAGAAAAGCCTCTCAAGCAGAGCCAAACCAAGAAAAGCCTCTCTAGCGGAGCACACAAAGAAGAAAAGCCTCTAATGCGGAGCACACAAAGAAGAAAAGCCTCTCAAGCAGAGCCAAACCAACGGAAAGAGCCTCTCTAGCGGAGCACACAAAGAAGAAAAGCCACTCTAGCGGAGCACACAAAGAAGAAAAGCCTCTCTAGCGGAGCACACAAAGAAGAAAAGCCTCTTAAGCGAGCCAAACCAAAGGAAAGAGCCTCTAGCGGAGCACACAAAGAAGAAAAGCCTCTAGCGGAGCACACAAAGAAGAAAAGCCTCTCTAGCGGAGCACACAAAGAAGAAAAGCCTCTCAAGCGAGCCAAACCAAAGGAAAAAGCCTCTTAGCGGAGCCCACCAAGAAGAAAAGCCTCTCAAGCAGAGCCAAACCCAAGAAAAGCCTCTCAAGCGAGCACAACAGAAGTCACAGTAAGCACAAAGAAAGGTATGAAGACACATCTCTACCCCTTTCTTGCTTGTAGTCGTATTGGTATTTCCGATCTACGATTTGGCTTGATTCCCTTCTTAAAGGGATACGTAGGAATCCTTTCTCGAAAGGTCCACCATAATTTTCCCCTTCTCACCCTTCTAGCCCTTCACCTTAACCCCACTCCGCTCATTGAGATTGGGTCTTATTTTATCGACAACCCCACTTTTTCCAAAAGTGACGTTGCCGAGGGGCTGTAAGTACGCCAATCCAATTCGCAACCTTTTCGATGCATTTTAATATAATAAAACTGCATTAATGGGCGTTTTGGTAAATTCCCGGCCTATCCCGAGACTTCCGGAAACGTTCCATGAGTTTCCCGCGAAGGAAGTACCTTTTGGTACATCATTCATGCCAAAGGACCCTCGGGAATAAAACCCGTTGGACCTTTTAGGTATTTTCCCGAATGTTCCGTAAACCGGTTTTTGGCGCCAAAAGCGGTTGAGCCACCTTGTGTCACGCGACAGCCTTGAGGCATGGAAAGTGGACGCGTAAGGTCGTGCGACATACTAAGGCAGCCAACCGCAGCCTATAAATAAGACCCTCCCCTCATTGAAA
Source organism: Adenophora triphylla var. japonica (assembly GCA_022495995.1). Classification (NCBI taxonomy): domain Eukaryota; kingdom Viridiplantae; phylum Streptophyta; class Magnoliopsida; order Asterales; family Campanulaceae; genus Adenophora; species Adenophora triphylla. Next base: position 438,481 of record JAFEMH010000632.1, on the reverse strand, counting down.
TGGATCCCAATTCTAGCCTACCGTTACTCGCCAAAATAGCGTGTAACGAGCGTCCCAAGCACAAAACCTCTCTCTCTCCTACCTTCCAACCCACTAATCCCTCTCATCCAAACCCAATTCTCTACCTACACCAATTGGAACCCTTGGATCGTAGCCGTGAGATCTACAATGAAGAATTGAAGGATTCTATATCTGACTAGATATAGAATTCGTGGAATCAACAAGGGTAACAATTCCCTAACCCTCTCTCTCTCTCTCATTTAATTCCTTGCAATTTTATAGTTCTATTTTGTTTGGATTCAGTAATCAGATCCTAGTTATCTGAAATCAATCCCAATCGCAATCTCTCTGTTTAACTTGCATAGATTGTGTAATTGAGCTCATATTGATTGATTTGGTTGAATTTGGTGTTTGAGCCCCCAAGGGGGTGTGGATCTACCCATATCCACACTCCCTGGGTCAATTTGATGTTGTTTATGTTTTTCGTTCATAATTCAGCTTGTTAATTAGATCTGTATAGCTTCTGTTAATTTCTGAGTTCATATTGTGAGGTTTCTGCATGAGGCTCATATGTGTCACGCGACACCTTCGTCCCCAAGTGATCCTATGTCACGCGACACATGTGGTCACTGGTACGATGTGTCATGCGACACACATGACCCATCTGCAGTGACTCTTTTCCTTTGTAATCTGTTCTAGTTTGTTTGTATCAGGGATGTGGCCTCCCTAAATAATGGGCTCACAATATGTAATTTCTCGTTTCATAATTAATAAGATGCATTTTATCACATTTCGTTTATTATCGATATTTGCACACACTTTGGATTTACTTGGATGTATTTGATTGAAAGACTCGTCTATGGACGAGGCGTGTTGGATGAACTCTCGGTTCTTCCCAACACGTAACCTGACCCCCGAACTCATGTTTTCTCTCTAAAACAAAGGTTTTCAATGTTTCCTCTTAAAATGGCGTGGCGACTCCTTATATATTTATATATATATTTTCGGCGAGCGCGCATTCAGGCGGTCAAATGGCTGGACCCTTAGCGAAAGGATTCCTACGTATCCCGAGCGGGAATCAAGACGATCGTAGTTCACGGGTGCAAGGAGCCGCGCATGGGGACCTTGACCTGAGCGAGACTGTTTGGAGGCGTCTGAACCTGGATGGAGACTATTGTGAGGCGTCTGGACCTGGGATCCCTGAAACCTTCGAGGGCGTGTGGCGCCTCGGACCGGAGTTGCTGGAGCTTACGAGGGCGTGTGGCGCCTCAAACCGGATTTGCTGATACTGACGAGGGCATGTGGCGCCTCAAATCGGGGTTGCTGAATCATACGAGGGTGTGTGGCTCCTCAGACCAGAGTTGCATAATCATACGAGGGCGTGTGGCGCCTCAGACCGGAGTTGCTGAATCATACGAGGGCGTGTGGCTCCTCAGACCGGAGTTGCTGAATCATATGAGGGCGTGTGGCGCCTCAGACCGGAGTTGCTGAATCATACGAGGGTGTGTGGCGCCTCAGACCGGAGTTGCTAAATTATACGAGGGCGTGTGGCGCCTCAGACCGGATTTGCTGAATCATACGAGGGCGTGTGGCGCCTCAGACCGGAGTTGCTAAATTATACGAGGGCGTGTGGCGCCTCAGACCGGATTTTCTGAATCATACTAGGGCATGTGGCGCCTCAGACCGGAGTTGGCGAGGATACGCTTATCCTGAGATTAAGGCGTTCGCGCCTTGGGTGCTGGACTTATGATGACTGCCAGGTTTATCTGCCGGGGATAGGGTGGCAATGATGGGAATGGTTGTGTTAAACTGGCGTTATTAACAACACGGAAGAAGTGACGTTCCAACGATGGGGTTAGGAACGGGATGTGGTCTCGGGAGAGACTGACACATTGCTGGGGAAAAGCGCCAAGAGTGCTGACGGGGTCAGTTAGGAACTGAGAGGGTTGATTGACGTTTCTTCTTTAGAATCCTGCTGGGGATGAGCGTTCGGGCTTACCTTGATGGCCGAAGAGGGATTGTTGTGCGGGCTTACCTTGATGGCCGCTGAAGTGGGACTCTCGGGCTTACGACTGGCGGCCGGGGAAGTGAACGTTGGTGAAAACCAATGGGAATTTTGACGTCGGGAGACGGATTTGTGATTTGATGTCCGAAGACAGGGCTGAGCGTTTGAATGTCAAACGTCGGTTTGGGGTGGAAATGAGCGTTTGAATGTCAAACGTCAACTTGGGATGTAAATGAGCGTTTGAATGCCAAACGTTGACTGGGGATTGAGAATTTAACGTCTGGAGACGAGCGTTAGTGAGGACTAACTGAGAATTTAACGTCTGGAGACGAGCGTTAATGAAAACTAACTAGGACTTGACCTCGGGAGAGGGGGTCGGTTGACGTGTCCACTACCAAGAGTGGGGGAGATGACGAGATGTGAAATCTCGGGAGAGGATCTCACGAGGGAGAATAATAGGAAAGGGTCTCACGAGGAGATGGCGAGATGCGGAATCTCAGGAAAGGAATCTCACGAGGAGATGGCGAGATGCGGAATCTCGGAAAGGAATCTCACGAGGAGATGGCAAGATGCGGAATCTCGGGAAAGAATCTCACGGGGAGATAGCGAGATGCAGAATCTCGGAAAGGAATCTAACGGGGAGATGGCGAGATGCGGAATCTCGGAAAGGAATCTCACGGGGAGATGGCGAGATGCGGAATCTCAGGAAAGGAATCTTACGAGGAGATGACAAGATGCGGAATCTCGGAAAGGAATCTCATGGGGAGATGGCGAGATGCGAAATCTCGGAAAGGAATCTCACGGGGAGATGGCGAGATGCGGAATCTCGGGAAGGAATCTCACGGGGAGATAGCGAGATGCAGAATCTCGGAAAGGAATCTCACGGGGAGATAGCGAGATGCAGAATCTCGGAAGGAATCTCACGGGGAGATGGCGAGATGCGGAATCTCGGGAAGGAATCTCACGGGGAGATGGCGAGATGTGGAATCTCAGGAAAGGAATCTCACGAGGAGATGGCGAGATGCGGAATCTCAGGAAAGGAATCTCACGAGGAGATGGCGAGATGCAGAATCTCGGAAAGGAATCTTACGGGGAGATGGCGAGATGCGGAATCTCAAGAAAGGAATCTCACGAGGAGAAGGCGAGATGTAGAATCTCGAAAAGGAATCTCATGAGGAGATGGCGAGATGCGGAATCTCGAGAAGGAATATCAAGGGGAGATAGCGAGATGCAGAATCTCGGAAAGGAATCTCACGAGGAGATGGCGAGATGCAGAATCTCGAAAAGGAATCTCACGAGGAGATGGCGAGATGAGGAATCTCAGGAAGGAATCTCACGGGGAGATAGCAAGATGTAGAATCTCGGGAAGGAATCTCACGGGGAGATAGCGAGAAAGGATCTCACGAAGAGATAATTGGAGAGGATCTCACGAAGAGATGGGTAATCTCACAAAAAGATGGGTAATCCCTCTAAGAGATGGGTAATCTCACAAAAAGATGGGTAATCTCACAAAAAGATGGGTAATCTCACGAAAAGATGGGTAATCTCTCTAAGAGATGGGTAATCTCACGAAAAGATGGGTAATCTCACGAAAAGATGGGTAATCTCACGAAAAGATGGGTAATCTCTCTAAGAGATGGGTAATCTCACGAAAAGATGGGTAATCTCTCTAAGAGATGGGTAATCTCACGAAAAGATGGGTAATCTCTCTAAGAGATGGGTAATCTCACGAAAAGATGGGTAATCTTTCTAACAGATGGGTAATCTCTCTAAAAGATGGGTAATCTCACGAAAAGATAGATAATCTCTCTAGAAGATGGGTAATCGCTTTCTCGTCTTCATCAGCTCCTCTGTCAGTTCCCTCAACTCTGTTGTCAGTTCCTTTGACGAAGTAGTGGGTGAGGTCGAAACTGTAAGGTCGGAGGTTGGGTATGCCTTTGTAGGTTCCCCTTTTGCGGGCTGCTGCCTTGGTGCCGGCGAGCCTCTTGTTTTTCCTGATGTCGGCTGGTGTTGGCATATAACCGAGCCTCTGGACTGTAGTGTGGTCCTTGACTTTGATGACTTGGTGTTAGCCTTGTAACCTTTTGCCGAGCCCCAGTCCTGGGATGAAGTTCATGAGTTTTATCATCTTCATGGCAGGAGGGATTTTGTCCCAGAATAGTGGAAGGTCCACGCTGCATATTTGGACTTTGGAGGTCTCCAGAGTGAATCTAGTTAATGCCATGTTGTCATTATGCTTGATTTCTAACACTGGAATGTCGTTGGTGTAGGTCCCCTCGGTGGTGACGTTGTCGTCGTAGACTGTGGTTAGCTCATTGCCTTGCATGAACTTGAGGCATTGGTGAAGGGTGGATACCACACCATTCATTTGATGCAGCCAGGGTCGCCCCAGGATGGCTGTGAAAGTGATAGGAATGTCCAACACTTGAAATTCGGTGGGGATCACCCGCTTGCCGAACCAGATATTTAGAGTAGCAACCCCGAGAACTGTGCGGGAAGTAGAATCGTAGGCCTTGACAGTGTGGACTGAAGGCTTCAAATCTGTGGACTTGATGTCAAGCAGGTTCATCATCTTGGCGGGCAAGACATTCATTCCGGAACCTTCGTCTACCAACACACGGGGAAGGCGACGCTCGTCCAGCTGGACTGTGATGTAGAGTGGCTCATTGTGATCAGCCCCAAATTTTGGCAGGTCCAAATCTGTGAGGGTGACGATGATGTTGTCGATCATCTGGATTACTTCTTCTGGAGTTGCGTCCATGGGGACCATGGTGCGGGCCAAACTTTTCTCTAGCTTGAGCTTGTGAGGGTATGAAGAGGTGAGCAGAGACTAAAGGGAAATGTTCGCCTGAGTCTGCTTGAGCTGAGTGAGGATCGGGTCCTCCAACATTTGAGAGGTAGAGGTTTTGGTGGTGCCTCCAGATTGCTTTGAGGTTTGATGAGTTGAACTTTGGTTTATCCTTCTGGGGATTATGCTTCTTGTTGGCAGTAAGGTTGCCGAGATTGGAGACTTTCTTGTGTCCTGATGCCTGAACTGTGGTGTTAGCAGGATATTTTTACTTTCCCACCCCTGTAAGTTCTAAAGCTGTGTTGTTTGAAGGAAGGGAAGACTTGCTGGAGAAAACTGCCCTTCAATGCTACTGTTGCCCAGAGGTGTCATGAGGATTCAGATTCTGATCTGTCGAGGCTGTATCTGAGAAGCCCCACCCCGATTAAGACCATAATGGCGAAGGATGCTTCTGACAAGCCCCAGAAATCAAAACTCAAGGTAGACCCTTGGGATGAAAAAGTTCTCTTCATGTGGCGAAGCCCCAGTCTGAAGAAATGACTTGGTGAAGCCCCAGTTTGAAGGAAGCGCTGGTCATCTGTGGGGATTCTAGAGTGAATCTGATGCAGCCCCAATCTGAGTTGAACTCAATGTGACCTGACGAGGCAACCGTCCTTGATTTTTTTCGATTGGTCAACCAAAGCGTATAAGAGGAATGGCTTTTAATGTATACGCGCAAGGATGTATTTTTGAGAAGTGGGAACGAATCCCGATTTTATGTGGATGCCTAGTTTAATGCAGGCACCAAAACTCGCTTTGGGTTTGACTCTTTTGGGAGAGTATGAGCGTAGAGAGGTTTGGAGCAGTGTATGGAAGCTCTTGCTGACAGAAAGACAGTGTTTAGCTCTAATTTTCCTATTATCGTAGAAAAAGAAGACTTGTCGAGACATCTGAAAACATGTTTTATCCATAATGATCACAAGATTGCTTTAAACCCTTTGTTAATGTTCAGGTTGTTCAACCATTAATCCCGATATGAACAAATGTCTTGATTAACCGTGAGAAGAAAGTCAACTGATGTCGCGGATCAAAGTTGGTTGTGTGTGAAAGAAAGGTCTGTGTATGGGGAAGGTCATTGATGAGACCGGGTTCATGGGATTTGTATGTGTTTAGCTATGGACCGTTTCTGTTTTCCTAGGTTCTCCTCAGTGTAAGGAGCTCAGGTCGCCGTAGTTCTGGCGGAACGGTGCTTGGCTCTGGGAAAAAGGGAATGAACATTTGTGGTCCCTTTGGTGAAAAGGCTCGGATGGGATGTTTGGATGATGAGGTACGGGCCTCGAGGTGATTCCTTGACAAGTCGTTGTTGACGGCTTCTTCCGTGATTCCATTGCTTCTTGGTCAGCTTCTTTCACCGGGGGAGAAAGAATTCGAATGTAGCGTAAGGGCTTATGATGTATTTTTGCCTTTGCTTTGACCGCTCCATTGTTATCGACAACCTCCATTCTTCGAGCTTTAATTTTGTTTGCCCATCTGTCAAGCTTGTGATTGGCGGTGCTGGGTCCTTCGCCTCACTTTTTTTTTAAGTTCTCGCTTTGAACTTTTCTCTCTCTTTTTTTTTCTTTTTTCTTTTGTTTTTTGAAGTTCTTTTTTGAAATTTTCTCTCTCTCTTTTTTTTTTTTTTTTTTTTTGAAGTTCTTGTTTGAACTTTTCTCTCTTTTTTTTTTCTTTTTTTTCTTTTATTTTTGAAGTTCTTGAGGACGAAGGCATGCTCCTGCTTGAACTTTCTCGATGCGCACGAGGGCGAAGGCGAGCTCCGAGGTTGTTGTCGACATGGGGTCAATCTTCCGATGTTGAGTGACCTTTTGTTGTTCCTTGATATTGCCGCCGTCGTTGACTTGGTCAAGGTGATGGTGGGGATGTGTCTTTGGGAAGTGTGTGGCTTGATGGAGGCCTTTGTGGGGTAAGGAAAGTGTATGGGGAGGGCACCAGTTGACTTTCTCACACCGATTAATCAGAACATTAGTTATTTCGAGAGATTATGTGTTGAGCAATGCAAGTGATCATTTAGGATATAACCATTTCATTAGTTGTAATGTAGGTGTGCAAATAATGTCTCAAGTCTAGCAAGAAGAGAAAAAAGACACTTATTTATAGAAACTTTAAGATTAACTACAATGTCCAAGGCGGACTTGATTGAACGAGGAAAGTACTAGAACCTACGAAGGGTGACCAAAAGACAATTGACAGATCTCGAGGATAGGTAGCCCCTACTCTAGCTGCTTTTTTGTTGCTGAATTGCCAGGACGCTCAAGCTTTCCATCTTCTATTAGATCTTGAATTGCTCTCCTCAAGACTGTGCAGCTTGCTCGGTGCTATATGACCGTGATATTGGTGGAAAGCACAATGCTTGGTTACATCCCGCTTAGCATCGGAGGATTTGGGCTGGTAATTTTACATGGGTTCGAGGAGACCTTGCTTCTTTACACTATCAAATACCTCGCTCAAAGGCATTCCAAAATTATCATAGTGTCGTCGTTTTCTCGGGGGACCACCGCTTCTTTGTAGTACTTCATTCTGAATGTAATGGACTGTTCCGGCAACCTCCCTCCTTTTGTCTGGGGAAGATATTAGATTGGGCGGGGCTGCGTCGTAGTGATGAGAAGAGGCTGGACTCGGAGCCGGCTTTTCTTTTAAGTCTTTCTCGAACTGGGAACCTGCGTTGACCATGGCTCGGAGATCTGGGAAGAAGTGGTGGCCGATGAGCATTCTCGATGGATGGCCTCAAGCAGACTTGAAGATTCGCATCTGTTCGTCTTTGGAAATAGGCTCCATGATTTCGGAAAGTTTCCAGCTCCATCTTTTGTAGAACTCCCCAACACTTTCGTCTGCCTTCTATTCGGTGGTGATTAAGTCTTCACGACTTGTTTCCCATTCCAGGTTGGACCGGTACCATTCAAGGAAGATGTTGCTGATCTGATCCCAAGAATAACGATCTTTGGGCTTGACCCTTAGGAACCACCGTAACGCTGAACTCTTGAGATTGTGCTAGAAATGGTCAGCCATTTGCTGGAGGGTTGCTCCTTTTTCTCTCATGCCGAGAACATAAGTGTCAACATGTGTCTGAGGGCATTCAGTCCCGTCGAATCTGTCCCATTTCGGCATTCTCGAACTTAGCCGGGAGAGGTGTGACCATTCCGGATCCGTAGATCCGAGTGTTTCCTTCTTCAAATTGCCCATGCCGGCTTTCGCATCCTTCAATTGCTCGACCATCCAGGCCAGGGTTGGGTCCAATGGTGGACTTTGAGGCTCGGCGCCGGGTGCTACCATGCGAGCGGTAGTGATTGGCGGTGGAAGGCTTGATATATGTGGATATATGGGGGCCTTTTCTGGACTGTATCGGGGTTTGTCCTCGGTGTTTTGGTATTCGTGTATAGGCAATGGGATGAACCCAGGATGGTATTGAAGGATATTGGCATCTGTTTGAGATGGTCCAGCGGTGCGCTGGTGGTACTGAGTGATGGGAGTAGCACTGGCTTGGCCATATGTGACAGGGTTGCCTTGAGAGGTGGCAACATGAAGCCGGGGTCGGCTGCTTCCTAGGTTCAAAGGCATCCCATAAGTTGGCGGGGGAGGAACCTGGTGGAAGGTTTGAGGAGTTGATCGGGAGGGCTCGTCGTCCTCGATCAGAACAAAAGTACCGTCTGGCTGGGGGATAGCTGCTATACCTTGCCCATTCAGAAGCTGTACCACGAAATTCAGCTGATCTTCTTTCTGCCTTTTGTGAACCTCAAAGGCCCGGATGGCTTCTTCTAGTGTCATATATGTTACCGGTGGCGGGGGTCCGTCCCCGTAACGATTTCTCGGTGAGTCTGACATGTCGGAAAGTCTGGCTGAGGGAACTGAGGAAACCGAGGAACAGCCGATGCTGCCGTAGCTGTAATTTTGGTGAGGCACTGACCCGGAATTCTGAACCACTCTCTGTTCACTGCAGGGAACGAAAGGTATGGCTTAGTTTTCGGAAGGGGTATTTGGCTCAAGGCTTTAAGGCTCGAAAATTGGACCGTGAAAGGTCGAGATTTAAAGTTTTGACCGTGAGAGGCCGGGATTGAATATATGAGATCAGACCGCGAAGGTCTCGATTGGAGATCGGAGATCAGACCGCGAAGGTCGGGATCGACTATTTGAGATCGGACCGCGAAGGTCTCGATTGGAGATCAGAGATCGGACCGCAAAGGTCGGGATCGACTATTTGAGAACGGACCACGAAGGTCGGGATTGGAGATCGAAGATCGAACCGCGAAGGTCGGGATCGACTTTTTGAGATCGGACGGCAAAGGTCGGGATTGGAGATCGAAGATCGGACCGCGAAGGTCGGGATCGACTTTTGAGATCGGACCGCGAAGGTCTCGATAGGAGAGTGGAGATCGGACCGCGAAGGTCGGGATTGATTATTTGAGATCGGACCGCGAAGGTCTCGATTGAGGATTGGACCGCGAAGGTCGGGATTCACTATTGAGATCGGACCGCGAAGGTCGGGATTGGAGATCGAAGATCGGACCGCGAAGGTCGGGATCGACTTTTGAGATCGGACCGCGAAGGTCTCGATAGGAGAGTGGAGATCGGACCGCGAAGGTCGGGATTCACTATTGAGATCGGACCGCGAAGGTCTCGATTGGAGATCAGAGATCGGACCGCGAAGGTCGGGATTCACTATTGAGATCGGACCGCGAAGGTCTCGATAGGAGATTGGAGATCGGACCGCGAAGGTCTCGATTGGAGATCAGAGATCGGACCGCGAAGGTCTGGATTAACTTCTGAGATCGGACCGCGAAGGTCTCGATTGGAGATCAGAGATCGGACCGCGAAGGTCGGGATTCACTATTGAGATCAGACCGCGAAGGTCTCGATAGGAGATTGGAGATCGGACCGCGAAGGTCTCGATTGGAGATCAGAGATCGGACCGCGAAGGTCGGGATTGGCTATTTGAGATCGGACCGCGAAGGTCTCGATTGGAGATCGGAGATCGGACCGCGAAGGTCTGGATTAACTTCTGAGATCGGACCGCGAAGGTCTCGATAGGAGATTGGAGATCGGACCGCGAAGGTCTCGATTGGAGATCAGAGATCGGACCGCGAAGGTCGGGATTGGAGATCGAAGATCGGACCGCGAAGGTCGGGATCGACTTTTGAGATCGGACCGCGAAGGTCTCGATTGGAGATCGGAGATCGGACCGCGAAGGTCTGGATTAACTTCTGAGATCGGACCGCGAAGGTCTCGATTGGAGATCAGAGATCGGACCGCGAAGGTCGGGATCGACTATTTGAGATCGGACCGCGAAGGTCTCGATTGGAGATCGGAGATCGGACCACGAAGGTCTGGATTAACTTCTGAGATCGGACCGCGAAGGTCTCGATAGGAGATCAAAGATCGGACCGTGAAGGTCGGGATCGACTATTTGAGATCGGACCGCGAAGGTCTCGATTGGAGATCGGAGATCGGACCGCGAAGGTCGGGATCGAATACTTGAGATCGGACCGCGAAGGTCTCGATTTGAGAATTGAAATCGGACCGTGAGGGTCGCGATTGAGGATTGGACCGCGAAGGTCACGATTTGAGAATTGGACCGAGAAAGGTCGCGAATAAGGATTGGACCGCGAAGGTCAAGATTTGAGATTTGAAATCGGACCGTAAGGGTCGCGATTGAGGGTTGGACCGCGAAGGTCGAGATTTGAGATTTGAAATCGGACCGTGAGGGTCGCGATTGAGGGTTGGACCGCGAAGGTCAAGATTTGAGATTTGAAATCGGACCGTGAGGGTCGCGATTGAGGATTGGACCGCGAAGGTCACGATTTGAGAATTGGACCGAGAAAGGTCGCGAATAAGGATTGGACCGCGAAGGTCGAGATTTGAGATTTGAAATCGGATCGTAAGGGTCGCGATTGAGGGTTGGACCGCGAAGGTCGAGATTTGAGATTTGAAATCGGACCGTGAGGGTCGCGATTGAGGGTTGGACCGCGAAGGTCGAGATTTGCGATATCGGACCGATAGGGTCGCGATTGAGAGTTAGACCGCGAGGGGTCGAGATATGAGATATCAGACCGAGGAAGGTCGCGATTGAGAGTTAGACCGCGAGGGGTCGAGATATGAGATATCGGACCACGAGGGGTCGAGATGAGGATTGGACCACGAGGGGTCGAGACTCGAGATATCGGACCACGGAAGGTCGCGATTGAGAGTTGGACCGCGAGGGGTCAAGATATGAGATATCGGACCACGGAAGGTCGCGATTGAGAGTTGGACCGCGAGGGTCGCGATTTGAGATATCGGACCACGGAAGGTCGCGATTGAGAGTTGGACCGCGAGGGGTCAAGATATGAGACATCGGACCACGGAAGGTCGCGATTGAGAGTTGGACCGCGAGGGTCGCGATTAACGATATCGGACCACGGAAGGTCGCGATTGAGGATTGGACCGCGAGGGTCGAGATGAACGATATCGGACCACGGAAGGTCGCGATTGAGAGTTGGACCGCGAGGGGTCAAGATATGAGACATCGGACCACGGAAGGTCGCGATTGAGAGTTGGACCACGGAAGGTCGCGATTGAGATATCGGACCACGGAAGGTCGCGATTGAGATATCGGACCACAGAAGGTTGCGATTGAGAGTTGGACCACGAGGGTCACTATTTTAAAGATTCCCGAGATGGGACCATGCAATTGTTGTTTAAGTTTACTGAAAACACATTTTTCTCAGAGTCCTAAATGGTTGGAAAAGAGCGTGTCTTCTTTTTCGCAACTAACCCTAGAGCTCTAATCAGTGGATCTCGTCACTACGCTTATAAGCCCCTCGTTTCCATTTGTAGATCATCTTTCTCGGGACGGACAATCTTGAGCGAGGTCCTATAAGGCAAGCGAGTTCCACCGACAAAAGAAAAAGTGAACTTAAGGCTAGCTGATCACGCAAACTTCCAACGTATGTGACGCACGGGCCACGGTCGAAGTCAACGTCCTTAAGTTAAGGCGGGGATCGTGCCAAAATTTCGGCATGACCTCTCCTGACTCGCTTGCGCGAGGGACCTTAGCTTTTGGCATTGGCCAAGTTGTGGCTGGCACAGTGCATACGACGAGGTTTGGTGACACGGTGTCACATTGAACCTTCGGGTATATTTTTCGGAAAAGCTCAAGACTTCGGGTCGGGAACGACCTTTGGTCTCAAACTCTCGAGCTTGACTCGGGGCGGGGCCCGACGTAGAAAAACATACACTTAGGCTTTATGACACGAACTAAGCCAAAAACCAACCGGGGTCTTGGACGAAGTGTGACACAAAGAGTGCATGGCTTACACGGGCTAGGATGGGATGTTTGGGACGACCCCGTGCACCCCCGAAAGGCATCTGGCAGGCCAATCGGGGTGCAACTGATAAGGCCATCCCGGGTTACGGGTTGTAGTGTGCAGTGTTCCGAGGCAGCAAGTGCGAGTAGTGTGCGGTCACTAAAATTCTTTTTTCTGAGTAAAACAGAGATTTTTCAGAATGTGTCTTAAAGCATTATGATGCGCAGTTCAAAAGACAGCATGAAAATCAAACATGAATGGGGATGCACAAACATGGTATGATTTTGAAAAAAACGACAATGTAATGTCTTGGAAAAAACCGTTCGAGGTTTAAGGTAACACACGCACACGAAAACGAGGAAGGGTAAACGAAAGTTTGACCCACGAAAGGCTTTTTTGAAAACATCGGCAGTTTTGAAAAAAGTATCCTATCCCCAGCGGAGTCGCCAACTGAAATTACTCGGGATTTTGCGCGGAGGCGAAAGGCGGTTGTCTTTCGCGGGGGGTTGGTGTCTGAGACCTCGCTTCATGGGAAGGAAAAAATGAGGAGTCGCCACGCGGTTTTTTGTATTTTGAGCCCAAACGTTGAGAAACGGCTTTTGAAAATGGTGTCGTTTTTATTGGTAGCAAAAACTTAGGAAAAGACTTTGAAAACAGGGGATCATTTTTATTGGTAGCAAAAACGAGTAAAAATCTTTGAGTACCAGAGATTGTTAGGTTCGGAGGTCACGTTACGTTTCGGGTAGAGTATTACGAGATCGCCCGAAACGCCTCGTATGACGAGTCTTTCTACCTTTCTCGAAATCGTGTGTGTGTGTGTGTTTCGAAATGGGGGCTTGAATGACAAGCTTAATCTTGGTTTGAATGTCAAACGTTGATTAGGTGACTTTGTTTGAAAAGACGAGCGTTTGAATGACAAACGTCGGTTTTGAGACGGAAATGAGCGTTTGCGTGGAAAACGTTGATTTTTAGTTTGAAATGAGCGTTTGCGTGGCAAACGTCGATTTTGAGCTTTTTGAAAGAGAGTTCGAAGGACGAACTCCGGTTTTGAACCGGGCGAGTCATTGTTAACGATTTTTACGGGAAAAAGCGTATTAAATGTTTTTGAATGTCAAAAGTTTGCTTTTAGTTTGAAGATGAGCGTTTGGATGCCAAACGTCATTTCACGCGTTTTGAAAGAGAGTTCGAAGGACGAACTCCGGTTTTGAACCGGGCATTACATTGTTAACGATTTTACGGTAAAAACGTATTAAATGATATGCAATCAACGAATCGGGTTGCGACTCGGACTTTGAAAAGTAAATACTATCACGATCCAAACGGGTCGGACTTTGTAAATGACAGTATTTAAAGTGCGGTATCAACGGAATCAAATGATCCGGAATTGAAAAGTACGATCGACGAGCCAAACAGCTCGAAGTTGTAAATGACGATCAACGAGCCAAACGACTCGGAATTGTAAAGTACGATCAACGAGCCAAACAGCTCGGAATTGTAAAGTTGCATGAAAGTAAAGGACGTTCGACGGATCAAACAATCCGGAATTGTAAATGACGATCAACGAGCCAAACGACTCGGAATTGTAAATGACGATCGACGGATCAAACGATCCGGAATTGGTAAATGACATAAAAGTAAACGGAACGGGGTCGGAACGCCGTTTTAACCCGAGATTACTTCTCTTACGGGAAGAGAAGAGGATCAGGGACTAAAACGTATCGGACCCCGTTAGACGGTGACGTCTACATTTTAAGAGTGAGAGAGGGAGCTACCTATGGCTAGGGTCGGCTCCTTTGGCTCGGTGGGCGTATACGGGATACGGAAAGGTGTTTCGGAAGTGTTTGGGCAGAGTTTCCCCTTTTATTTGGTGTTTAGAAACCTAGGAATTTGGGCAGCGTTTCGACTTGTGTCGGTTTAGCTTGAGGATCAGAATCTACCGACGAGTAGCACGAGGGCCCCCGAAGAGTAGAGAATTCCGCCGACGAGTAGCACGAGGGCCCCCGAAGAGCGGAAGAAAGACTAGCGTTTTGTGCTAGGGGGAGGAGAGGAGGAAAAATGTGGTGTTGAAATGAAGGATGGGAGGAGTATTTATAGGTAAAAAAACATGGAGGAGGGGGGAAATACTTGGGGGTTAAGTTTGCTTTGCTTAGTGAGGAAGGAAGATTGCTTAACCTGATGGTTTTCTGTCCGGCCGGACTATACCTGAGTTTGGGGGGTATTTTGGTCATTTGGCCAGCTTGACACGTTTTGGACACGTATTTAAGCTGCAGAAAGAGTCCGGCCGGACTGTTCCTGAAATTGGCTATATTTCCTGATTTGAACAAGTTACCTGCGTAGATCTTGTTCTCGCATTCGATTTGATATGTGGTGGGCCCAAAACGGAGTTCGTATGAGGGAGTTATGACCTCCGGAAGGTCGAGACGCTCGAAAACGGGAAATCTAATCCCGGAAGACCCCGAAAAGTACGTTTTTCGGGGAAAGCCATACTTTTACATGGGATAACGTGTGTTGAGTACGCTTTGATGTCGGGATGCACGGGGCAGTCCCGGGATGTCTCGTTGACTCGAGAACGGGGAACTTAACGGGTTCCGGTTAACTTTTAACGAATTTTGACGATCCGGATTTGGGTACTTACACCTATCACATCTTGTGCAAAAGTTATGAGCGAATCTTGAATAGGGTGGGCCAATATTTCTTTTGCCCAATAAAGTGCCACCCACATTGGAGTTCATGACAAAACTTTAGGACACTCTCTTGCTCAAACTCATGAACACACCTCCTCAATATCTTATACAGACAATTCTTAAACAAGTAAGGATCATCCCAAACATTGTAATTCACATCAACGAGAAATTTACACTTAGCATGAGAGTCAATCTCATATGGCAAGTTATTATACACAAGATAATTCACAAAATCAGCATACCATGTTTCTTGCACATATAGTGCAAAGAGTTACTTATCAGGAAAGTTTTCATTTATGGGAATAAACTCTTGATGGGAATTGAGATACGAAAATTCTCTAACCTAGAAAGATGACCCGCAATTAGGTTCTCGGTCCCCTTCTTGTCCTTATTTCTAAGTCAAATTCTTACAATAACAGCATCCACTTAATCAGTCTAGGTTTGGCATCTTTTTTATTTAGTAAATATTTCAAAGCAGAATGATCATAATAGACAATCACCTTGAAACAAGCAGAACGATTTTTTTTCAAGTACGAACACAATAGCCAAAAACTTTTTTTCATTGGTGTAGTTCAATTGTGCATCATTAGGAGTTCTACTCGCATATTGGATAACATGAGGTGACTTATCTACTCTTTGCCCTAAAACAGCCCCTATAGCGAAATCGGATGCATCACACATGATCTCAAATGGGAGAGACTAATTGGGGTTAGAAAAAATCGGGGCACAAGTCAATTTTTCTTTCAATTCATTAAAAGCATCCAAACAATCTTGATAAAAAGTGAACTCAGTATCTTTGGCAAGAAAGTTACACAATGGTTTACAAATTTTTGAATTTTTTTTGATATATCTTCTATAAAATCATGTATGCGCAAAAAACTGCGAACACCCTTAACCGAGATTGAGGCAGGTAGTTTAGAAATAACTTCAATCTTTGCCTTATCTACCTCAACCCCCTTATCGGACACTAGATGTCCTAAAACAATGCCATGCCTCAGAAGAAAATGAGTCTTTTACCAACTAAGGGTCAAGTCGGTTTCACAACATCTTTTAAACACAAAAGTCAAAATTTTGAGGCATTGGTCAAATTATCCCCGAACACTGAGAAATCATCCATGAATAAGTCTACCCCTTATCATGTCGAAGAAAATAGATAACATACACCTTTGAAATCTCGAAGGTGCATTGCATAAGCCAAATGACATTCTCCTATATGAAAAAGTGTTAAAGGGGCAAGTAAACGTGGTCATGGATTGGTGCTCCTTAGCAATGGAAATTTGGTTATATCCCGAGAAACCATCCAATAAACAATAATACGCATACCCCGTCAACCTCTCTAGAATTTGGGTTTGAATGGTAAAAATAAGAGGTCTTTCTTAGTAGCCGAATTCAATTTTCTCAAACCTAAGCACATCCTATGACCTGTTACTTCCATAGTTGGCACTAGCTCATTCTTGTCATTTGCAACAACAGTGATACCCAACCTCTTGGGTATGATTTGAACGGGACTAACCCATTCACTATCCTCAACAGGAAAATAATTCTCGTATCTGGCAACTTAAGCACTTCTTTCCTCATCACCTCTTGCAAGTTGGGATTTAGCCTCCTTTGTCTTTCTCTCAAGGTTTTAGCGCTCTGTTCAAGATTTATGAGATGTTGACAAATGTAAGGGCTAATCCCTCTAATTTTCGCTAAGGTCCACCCAATAGCAATCATGTGCTTGCACAACATATCAATCAATCTTGCCTCTTGCTTTTGGGTTAAATTGGAGGCAATTATCACAAGCAAATTCTTTCTCTCCCCTAAGAATGCATACTTTAGATTTGGGGGAAGATGTTTCAACTCAAGAGTGGGAGGGGATATAATGAATGGCGCCAAAGCACTTCTTTCCTCACCACCTCTTACAAGTTTGGATTTAGCCTCCTTTGTCTTTCTCTCGAGGTTTTAGCGCCCTGTTCAAGATTTATGAGATATTGACAAATGTAAGGGCTAATCCCTCTAATATCTGCTAAGGTCCACCCAATAGAAATCATGTGCTCACACAACACATCAATCAATCTTGCCTCTTGCTTTTGGGTTAAATTAGAGGCAATTATCACAGGCAAAGTCTTTCTCTCCCCTAAGAATGCATACTTTAGATTTGGGGGAAGATGTTTCAACTCAAGAGTGGGAGGGGATATAATGAATGGCGCCAACTTCTTGTTGAAGTGACCTAGGGGGTGTAACGGGCCATCACAAGGATGGTGTTCATCGGCCTTGTTTTCTATGGCAATTACTAGAACATCCGCATTATCCCTATAATTCATACCGCCATTTAAAAAAATCTAGTTTATTACAATTCGCCTCATGCCACAATCTGTCATGGACACACTCATCTATCTTATCAATATAACAACATGATTCATAAAAAAGGAGTGGTTATTTCATAACCTCAAACACAGAAATTTCTACTTTCTCATCTAACACATGCATTGTTAATTTCCCATTTTTGACATTAATGTTGGTGTCGGTAGTAACCATGAAAGGGCGCCCAAGAAGAATGTGTATTTCACAGCTATTATTAACACGTTTCAAGCACCATAAAATCAATAGGTATGATGAGCTTGTCCACATGTACCAAAATATCCTCCATAATACCCAATGTACGTTTGACCGAACAGTCAATTAACTAAAGAGTCATTATGGTGGAATTAAGCTCACCCAATCCCAATCGCTCATACATATAGTAGGGCATCAAATTGATGCTAGCGCCTACATCCAACATCACCTTCACCAATTTAGAATCCCCTAAAGTAATTGTGATGTTAAAACTTCTGGGATCCTTAAGTTTCGTTTGAAGTTGGTGTTGAAGAATGATACTAACATTTTCAGACATAATCACTTGTTCATCTCTACCATAGCTAAGTTTTCGGGTATTTAGTTCCTTGAAAATTTTAGCAAAATTTTAGCATAAGATGTAATATTTTTAATGACATTAAATAAAGGCAAATTAATATTTACTTTTGAAAGCATGTTATAAATTTCTGAAAACTCTTTGTCCATCTTTTGCCTCATAAATCTACCCGAAAAAGGTATAGGTGATATATATAAATGGGAGTTGGAGATTTTTCTTTTTGTTCATCTTCCAAATCATTTGTATCTTTTTCAATCTCAACTTCAAAATTTCCATGATTATTATGATGAGAAGAAGAAAATGAAGGAGAACTTACCTCTTGGACTATCACTTTATCACTTCTCAATGTGATCACGACTTTTGCCGTATATTGCCCTTGGCTAGGGAATGTGCCTGACTTACGACTTTGGAGAGAGTTTGCAAGCTGACTTATTTGCATCTCCAATTTGTTGATTTCCGCCTCGTGGGTCATCCCTTATTGGATTTGATCTAACCTTAACCTCTCCAACTGTTGGGCCTGCTTCAACCTCAGCCTTTCCACTTTCTCCTCCAATGATTGTCTAGGTTGTTGTTGCCATTGTGGTTGAGGTGGTATCGGCTGTGGTGGAATAGGGTGGAGTGGCTTGTTGTTATTCATTAGAAGTTTGTATGATTTCTCCACCATGGATTGTAGGTGTTTGAGTAGGGATTGTTGTGAGCATGCCTTGGTTGGTACCCATTCGCTACTTGAGTCTATTCCATAAAATCATGAAATTGTGTCGAGATGGACACACATTAGTAGCATGGGAGAGCAGTACATAAATCATGAACTTTTTTAACAAGAGCAGTATTAAGCCAAGAAGTAAGCATAGAAAGTTGATTAGATAAATCTGATACTTGCTTCTATACCCTATCTATATCACTTAGCTCAAAAATTGCCATTCGTTTCCCTCTCACTGCCTTTTGTTGGGTGTTAGCACCTAACATGTCAAATATCTCCTCAACTTGTTCGTTAGTTTTCTCACCCATTGACCCTCTGCAACATTGTCTATCATAGTTTGGTGCATTTGACTTAACCCATCATAAAAGGATTGATTTAAATGGGGTAGGTAAAAGTCATGGTGAGGGCACTAAACTAAAAGCATCTTAAATCTTTTTCACGTTTCGCGGAATGACTCACCAGGTTCTTGCTGAAAACCTATAATTTTCTGTATTAGCAGAGACAATGAGGGATGAGAATCTTTACATGAAAGCCTGATACATATTCTCTCAAGTATCTATGCTATTAGGTGCTAAGGTAATAAACCAATTTTTTGCTGAATCTTTAAGGGTGAAAGAAAAACACCACAACTTTAATTGATTCTCTGTAACTCCAGTAGTTAGAGAAAAGAGTGTACATTAATCAGGTAGTCACGGATAAAGTTTAAGGGATCATCCGTAGCTTCCCCATGGAAGCTAAGTAACTGATTAAAGTATTGTCCCTTGAGTTCATATCCTCGTACAGCGGGTGGCAAGACAATGCAGGACGAAGCTGCATCAATTTTAGGACAAAAATAGTATTTCATGTGACGAACAACTGCTTCGTCTCCCATTATTATTACTCGTTCTTTCTCAGTGGAAGAAGTTTCTATTTCACTTAATTGCTATTCTGCCCCGGTCACAGAAGTTTCCGGCTCAACTGGGGTAGTGCCCTTCTCAAGCTTGTCTATGCCGCCGTTCAAAGGAACCAACAGGGGTTCAATTATTTCTGACCAAGAATACGCTCTTGAAAATTGAACTATAGATTACAGAACAAGTCCTCGGCAACGGCACCATAAACTTGATGGAGTAAAAACCCACTCGTAATAAAAATCCTAACAAGCGCACTAGTTACCGTGATAGTAACGAGCAAAAGTGAGGGTCGATCCCACAGGGACTTGTGTTATCAAATATTTAGTTTTCATCAGTAAAGTAACACACTGGTTTTGATTTTGGTTTTTATTGACTACTCATTAAAACAATTAAAATCAATTAAAACAAAAGGATTCAAGTTACGAGAAGAATTCACGGGTTGTATTTCACAATACCTTCATTCTATACTATTTTATAATTTAAGAAAGCCAATATTATTATAGGGTTCATTCACTAAATTAATGATTGGGACGGTTAGGTGGATAGATTGCAATCATATGTTTCTCTTATATTATATATTCTATTACGACTATATAATATTCGGAGAACGAATTAAGCACTGAAGAATTATATGAACTTAAATCCTCTTTAAGGCTTCAATTGGATTTATTCAAAAAAAGTAGTGGTTAATGTATTAATTACTCAAAATTAATAACCAAATAATTAAAGAGCCAAAATTATTTTAACATAAAATTGCAACTCTAAAACCTGGAATTAAGAATACTTTGAAGAAATAGAACACGATTGAATGGAAGAATTAATAGTTATAGAATAAAGATCTGGTATCATTACATCCAACTCATGAATTAAATAATTTAGCTACGCATAATTTGAAAAACAAAAACGAAAAATAAAGAATGGAAACCCTGAAATTGAATTGAGAATAATTGAAACTTGAATCTGAGATCCTTCTCTTACAAACTTGAATCAAAGCTAAAACATAACCTTCAAAAGTTGCATAGAGTTCTTCTAGTTATACATGAATTATAAAGTAGGGCTAGATTACACAATCCTTGAAATAAAAGTAAACTGAGATTTTTTTGAACTGGTTGGGAGTGGACGCTCCCAAATTTCAGTGACTATCTAATTTTTACCGTTTTGGGAGCGGACACCCCCAATGATTGGGTGCGGACACTACCCTCTATTTCCATGCTGGTACTTAATTTTTTTCACTAATTCCTCCATGACCCTTTTACCTCTGACTTGTATAACTTGTTCTAGCCTTCAAAAAATACCTCTAAAACCCACAATTCACAACCTTATTCTTCCTTTATCCTGTACTTATAAAAGACTCAAAAATGCATTAAAACACTTGTAAGTGCTCCAATTTGAGCTTGTTAGAATTTTCGTTAGAAAATTAACGAAAGTTATAACATTTCTAACAATTCCTAACAATCCTAACTTTTCTAACAAAGTGAGGGTAAAATGGGCATTGTTATTTAAGGTTAAACCTTAAAAAGAATCTTAAAAAGAAAAACAAAAGAAGAAAACCATAAATAGAAATGGCTGGGAACAATGAACTGGCTGTTAATTTGAAATTTCAAAAAGATTATTCCTCTTGTCCAAAGCCTGAAGCTGCATTTAATGAACAGTGCACGCTGCAGGTCCTGTCCGCGCGGATGGGTTTGTAATTTCCAGAGGGCTATAAATTGAGCCCTCCAGTCACAAAAAGAGGGAGCCACAACACATTTTGCATCGAACCTCTGGCGAAATATAGAGAGAAAACAGTGAGAATTCACTTGAATTGTCACCATTTTCTCTCCAATCTTTCCCAATTCATACTCATACACTCACTCTCATATTAAAGCCCTAAACACTCATACACTCAAGCCAAACACTCAAGAACACAAGGAAGATTGGTAAACCCTCCTCCTCATAACCCTAAATCTCAACCATGCATGCATTTGCAAACTACAAAATGTAGTTCTTTCATCTTCTTGCTCTAGATCTAAGAAGATCACCATGGAAGACCATCTCCATGGATGATCTTCTACAAAGATCAAAATTATTTTCAAGTTCTCTTAATTTATTGTAAAGAAAACTCATTTTCAAAACCCTAAAAACCATTTTCAAGCATAAAATCTCATTTTCAAAGGATAAAAATCCCCTTCCCAAGCAAATGAAATGCTTAGTCCTAATGTACCCCAAGGATGGTTTGGTATAGTTGATTCACCACTAAAATGTCTAGTGATCACTAACCAAAACCTAGGGAAATGGGGACAAGCATGGATGCAAAACCCCCCTTAAAATCATATTTTCTTTCTTGAGAAGTTGCTGTCCAGTAGCAATTTTCCCAGACCTCAGTCCATTGTCTTAATTTTTGGACACAGATGAACTTGGAATTTGGTGTTGACTACAAAACACTTTTTGTAGACAACATCCAGAGATTTCCAGACATATTTTTACTTTATTTTTTGGGTGAGTAAAACTCCTCTTTTCAAACTTTCTTTCAGAGGCTAGTTCATCAGCTTCTGGGAATCCAGATCTCATATCTGAGGTTTCCAGAAGGTTTTGACCCCTCAAATCTTCTCCAAAATGGAAAATTCATTCTCAAAAACCTTATTTAAGGTGTCTAGAACAACTTTCATTCTCTGAGTTTATCCAGATTATGAAGTTTTAAGACCCTTTAATATATTTCAAAATCAAAGGTCCACTGCCTTTTTCATTCTGGCAGAAATGGCTCTCAACTTCAAAAGGTCTTTTGAGTACCAAATCTCAATCCAAAAATCCCCCAAAAAATCATGGGATCAGTTTAAAGTCTTGAAAAGATATCCCTATTTTTACTTTTCTGGGTTTCAAAGTATTTTGGCCAAAACACACACACACACACACACACACACACACACACACAAATGATTTTCAGCTTGGAAGACTCGTTTTACGAGGCATTTCGGGTGCACACTAACGTCCTTCCCGGCGTGTAACATGACCTCCGAACCTAAATCTCTGATCTCGGGCTTTTTTCAAAGTTTTGGCCCTCAAAATTAAAATGGCGTGGCGACTCCGTTTCGTTGATTTTTTCAAATAAAAAATGGGAAAATTTTCGATACATTCACACATCATCACAGTGGCGACTCCGCTGGGGACTAAGCTTTTTTAAAAAAAATGGTATTTGGTATATTGGTGGAAACCACTAAATTTCCCGTTATCGCCTCCTAACACGAGTCGGGGATAAATTGTGGTCTAACAATCCCACGTACCGGTATCACCGTTTTCAAAAAAAAAGCTTTTGAGGGTCAAGCTTCCGTCCCGGCTTCGAAAATCATTTTTGTGTGTGTGTTGATTTTTGCACAATTTTCATGTTGTTTTGGCCACCTCGGAGAAAGTCAAAATTTTGACTGTCGGAATAATGTCCCTAACTGTCGGAATTTTCGTGCTTACGTGCTTATGTGCTCATTAAATTTCAAAAAAAAATTCAAAAAAAAAAGGATTTTCAAAAAAAAAAAAAAGAAGAAAATTCTCAAAAAAAAATTGCATCATATTTTTAAGACACATAAAAAAATCTCTATTTTACTCGTAAAAAGAATATAGATTTGCGCACACCACGCGCACGTGACCGTACACTGCACACTACGTCCTTAACCCGGGGAAATCCTTGTCGCGGTCCGTTTGGTCTTATTACGCCTCTCGGATGAGCACAGGACTACCCAAACATCCCATGGAGCCTCGTGTCGACCATGCACTTGTCCGTGACACACTTTGTCCGAGACCCGGTTGGTTTTTAGTCTGGTCTGTGTCATGCCCTGTCCGTGTATAGACCTTTCCTTTCAAGCCTTTGTCGGCATACCGACTCAATATCTTTCGGGGACCCTTATCGCCGAAGTTCTCGCCGGTTTTCCGCCGCAGACTTTGACCAAGATATTGACCGGCGCCTTGACTTCGGCTCGATCGGCACAAATTATACACCGACTCCCAAAGATTGACACCGAGTCATCAAGGATTAATGACTATTCCATGCCTAATTACGGCTTAACCGACGACAAGTCAAGATCAATCGTGGACATTTATCGCCCAAATCATGCCGACTTTTCGTCGAGCCCTCGGACATGATCTTGAATTTTGACGTCGCCTTTGTCCGTAATTTACATCGAATGCTCGTTAAGACTCGATTACCCGCCGACTTTTAGGATCGTTTTTCTTTCGGGCGGTGGGACCCGCTTGCCCTATAGGACCCTCGCCCGGGCCGTCCCACCCCGGGAGGTCGAAATACGTGTGGAATACGAGGGGCTTATAGACGTAGTGACGGGGCCCACCGATCCAGGAATCAGAGTAGTTTGCGAAAAAGAAGAGCAATCTTTTCCAACCGATTAGGTTAACAAAGCATGTTTAAAGTAAACATGAACAAATAACTGCATGTTGCATGAGCCTAAAGCCCAAACACCTACCCTCCTTCCATTCCCAGACATCTGAACCCTCGTGTCCTTTCCCCGCAACCTCCTCACAAAGCTTGGTTTCGGGCACCGGTCACCGTTTGATCAGCTTGGGAAGAGTCAAGCGCATCGTCGCCTCACCATTTGTTCCGACTCCGGGTTTCGTAATGTCTCGCATCGCCCGGTAATGATGGGGATAACGTCACTCCGCCTCCCGGGACCCCTCGTACAGAGCAACAAAGTGGAATCGGTTAGCGTAACAAATGAGGTTATGACAGGAAGCACGCCTAAATGGCCTTATGGAGGCTATTAAGAGTCACGGTCCGGCCGCCGCCTCAATCCGCATGGCACCTTCACCGTGGAAGAAGACGAGGATGCCAACCCCACTCTCGCCGCCCGACTACACCAGATGCCGCCACCCACCTCCTATGGTGCCGCTACCGTAACCCATGCTCCTCGATTTTCGGGTCACCAGCCTCCCAACCACGTACCACCGGATCCATGCGGCCGACGGCACAAATCGCTGGGGGCAAAATCGCACGGAATGTCTTCTCATGGTTGGGGCTATCTCGGAATGCCACGCCTAATCGGGATCCCGCCTCGCTTCGGAACCGATCAATCCGGACCTTCACAAAGAACGTGCCTACGCTTCGGAATGCCGCCACAACTTGGTTCTCGGGGCCGCGCCGTGAGCCCCTCCTCGTAACAGCACTAGTTCACCGCTCCTCACACAAATCCATTCCTCACTCGAGACTTTTATGGGTTACCAAGCCTCCATCCCGGTGTCATCCGAATCACCAGACCGCAGCATTCCCCGGTTACACACCTTCACCACAGTAGCCATGCAATTCAACAATCCGGACAAGCAGCCCCGCACTCAAGCCTACTTACGGGCCCCACTGAAATCCAAGTTATCCGGCTACATCGGGCTGCCCCCACCGACTTTGCCGCTTGAAAATCAACAAAGAAGCCGCAAGGTTCTACCCTTTTGCTCAAGCTCCTACTCATGCTCCCCAGGGTAACTCGGCCTCAGTGACGGTTTTCACCTACGTCCGGATCGGCCGTTCCCTCCACCCGCCCGCTCCGTGGTAGCTCCTCTCTCTAGCTCAGCCCACTAGCTTGAATGCCATGGTTCCGCCACAAGACCCTCATCCGGCCCGGTTCATGGAACAACACAAGGAAATGAAAGCGCAGATCGCCGAACCGACCGCCAAGAAGCTCCGCCTTCCGGCCCACTGCACTGACTCCATTGTTCCTCCGCCCCACAAATTCGTGATGCCTAACTGGATCTCTTTGATGGGACCGCATGCCCGAAAACCCATTTGGACACATATACCTTGGCGATGAAAGCCAAAGGATGTACCAATCGCAGTTGGCCGACTATTTCGGCCTATCCTTGAAGTCCAAAGTGCCTTAAAGTGGTTCTTCCGTTTGAAACCCGAAGCCGTGGCCACATGGGACCAAATTACCAATGCCTTCACAGAGAAATATAAGGCCAACTTGGAATGGGAAACAAATAGAGTTGACCTACAAACAACAAGGCGGCGTCCCGATGAGAATGTCGGGGACTTCTACAAGCGGTGGAATTTGAAACTCCGTGAAATGGCCATCCCCCTTCCGAAGAGGAACAATTGGACATCTTCCAGTCATGCTTGAAACCACATCTCGAGAGCCTCCTCGCTCACTTCCCATACTCGGACTTGCGGGCCATGGTTAACTCTGCAGCCTAAGTTTGAAAAGGCCTACAATCAAGAACCGCCGCCGCACTCGCCACGTATATCGGGCTCCTCCCGCAAACACCGCCTCCGCTCCCGCTAAAGGCAAAGAGATGATTAACTATGCGGGACAGGAATGTAATAACACGACTCCTTTTGCTCCCAGAAACCAAATGAGCCTGCACCGCGGGTCATAAATCTCGAAAACTTTGGAATGCCCCTGAATGACATCTTTAGGGGACTGGTGAAAGAAGGCTTGCTGCGGCCTTTGGAAAATTTCCAACCCAGAAATCCGAATGCTCCCGTGGATACTACAAAGTATTGTGCTTTTCATCAAGCTCACGGACATCTGACTGACAACTGCTTTACTCTGAAAAAGGCAATCCAGGGGCTAATAGAGCAAGGAAAGTTGGAAGGCCCCGAAGGGCCTAACACAGTCAAAAATCCGCTGCCAAGGAACCATAATCAGGTGAATATGATTGAATGCGGAGAATCTTCACACGCCCATGAAGATGCTGATGAAGGTCCCCAAATACCCGTGGCCAACCTCGTCGAGGATCCCGACTCGGATTCCCCCTCAGCCTTGAGGATATCGAACGAATCAACCCATCTTGGTCTCATGTCAGAGACTCCTTGCAAGAATACGAGGCCCGCTATTTCTCGGATAAAGGGAAAACCGATACCGAAGAACTGGGGCTGTTCCGCTCAGAACATGAAAGAACCATTTACACAAGATGGTTAGAACAATCGAGAAGAATCGAACAAGAAAGCTTCCGGCGGGCGCTCGTATCGGGCTTATCAAAGAAAGAGGCCGAAGAGCATCCGGAGCTAGTACACTTCGCAAATTGGCTTTGGGAGAGCCCGAATATGATCCCGAGAATAGTGAAGAATCGGAAGAGGAGGATTCCTTCTATATCCCGCCCGGTGTCAAATACGTGCCACCTCCTCTCACTCTTCCCCCGCAATTCGGGAGGAGAAGCCGAGTCACAATTGCCACTTCCGGAATGGGAACATATGACAATTTCTGCGGCCGCACGCACCCATATTCCCTAACGGGTTTGACGGCGTTCCTCTCTCGCCGAAATCCCGGTAGTATGGGAAGATGATTCCGACGACAAATGATGATGACGATGATGACGAGAGCGAAGAGTCAACCGAGGCCCCGATCCGGAAACAACTGGAACAATCATGCGGAAATGAGCCCATGGGAGCCGTGCACAATGGCCGGTTATCAAGAAGCGACGACGAAGAAACCTCGGAAGACGAATATGAGACCGAGGACATGAAGGCCATGAAGTTTCATGGATCTCGAGCACGTGGATGTCTTAGAATTCAACACCGCCTACCATGCTTTGGGGAAAGGGTTTTCAGTGTCCGATCCAGCCGATAGTCGAAGATCCGATCGAAAGAGGAAAATTAACTCCCATCCGCCCAAATGAGAAAATAACCATGGTTAGATCAAATCCACCCTTAACAAAGTAACACTCCTTGTCGTGGTTACCCAAGAAGAGGTCACCTTCCCCGAATGTATGTCGGCCTTTCGAGAAGTCCTAGAAACCGGCATGATACCGGATGCGCCTCCCACACGTAACGCTATAATCATCTCCAACTCGAGTATTACGTAAAGGGAATCGAATGGCCGCACTATACCGGGATGAGATCGAAAAGCCGCCGAGTCCCGACAATAGCGACTCTTGTTGCATGATAACTATGAGCAAGGCCGGCCATGAGAGTGAATCGGAGGACGCCCTAGCTCTGTGGGCCATCCAAGGGGCAACAACACAACCCCAAACCCAAAAGCCTCGTGACTTGGGAAGCAGCTTATAAGGGCCGCCCAGAAGGGGCCAAGATGGGCTTAGCCCCTCATCGTCACTAGACTCCGTCGTAACCAAGTGGCCAATAGCCAAAAGGGCTCCCCGTTGACCTTAGCAAAGCATTGAAGAAATCCACCAAGAGACGACCGATGAGGAAGTTAATCATTGACCCGATCCGGGCAGATCTTCCAAGGAAATCCCAAGGCAGATAAGAAGGCCACGATCAAGCACCGAAAGAAGATCGCCGCCCCTATGCTAAGACAAATGAAACTCCGGATCCCGAAAAGAGGATCCCGTGCTCACCTAGCTTAAGCAAACACAGCCAACATTTCCTCTCGGTCTTTACTCACTTCGTCCTATCCCCATAAGTCGAAGCCGGAAGAAAGTCCGCCCGCACTCTAGTCCCTATTGATGCTACTCCCGATGACGTGGTACAATGATTGGAAACATCCACTACGGGAACATAATCACTTTCACCGATCTCGACCTCCCCCAATTTGTGGCTGATCATAACGAGCCTCTCTTCATCACAGTCCAATTGGATGAACGACGCCTCCCTCGGGTCTTGGTTGATAATGGGTCCGGAATGAACATTCTTCCGGCAAAGATCATGAGCTTGCTTGATATCAAGACTACGACTTGAAGCCTTCTTCCCTCACGTCAAAGCTTACGACTCAACATCCCGAGCAGTCCTCGGAGTTGCTACCTTGGACCTCTCGGTTCGGACAAAAATTGATACCTGTGGAATTCCAGTTATCGACATCCCAATTACTTTTAATGCCTTATTGGGAAGACCTTGGCCGCACCAAGTCAAAGGGGTCGCCTCAAGCCTCCACCGGTGTGAAATTCGTCTCGAATGGGGATCCGACGACCATTTACGGAGATTTAGTCACTTTAGAGGGCACGGATACGGGCGGAATACCTATTCGGAAATCAAACATGACGAGGAAGGTCTCATGCTAACGGCCTTCACGGTCGAGCCTCCCAAGGCCCAAGTGTGCAACATAGATCTCGACGGTCACTCGGGATAAAATCCCACCGGTCTTGAAAATGATGAGAAAAATGAGCTATCTACGGCCTCTGGCCTGGGAAGCACCAACAAGGAACTCACAAACTCATCGAGGTGAAAGGACGTAACACTCGCCACGGCACGGGGATATGAGGCCTTCCCAGTGACACCGCAAAGGGAAAAAGATTTGAAGCCGCCACAGAAAGGTCCCGCCGACAACCCTAAATCTCTCCCCTTCGCCCTAATTTGGCCGACTACTTTGTAAAGGGTCCCACACAACCAGGAAACATCACAGAGCCCACTCCTACGGCGGGATGGCTAAAGCTACAGGATAGCCTCAACAAGTTCGGAGGAACCAAGGCTAACCCGGTCCGTAGAATGTTCTGGACCTACCCAAGATACCCGGGGCTACCACTGCTACGAAGAGCGAGTATACCTTCGAAGGCGTGCTCGACTCGGTGGAACAGTTCGAGAAGCTCACAACCACTATTCCTACCGCCCAGAAGATCCGAAACCCGAATTCGAACCGACAAGTGCCAAAAGCTAAGACCACGGAATTTCCCTCGGATGATTGGGATGGTCTCGGTTATGCAGCAATTGTTCGAAGAAGAAGTCCAGGTGCCGGACTCCGATTGATCTCGGCTCGGTCCAAGAGATGATAGCAGCAATTGAGAAAGGAAAACAAAAACAGACAGCTTCCCGAGTCATGAGGCCACCAACAATGAAAGTCGCTAAAAATTGGGAAAACCTCTCAGCCCGTCCGCGACCAAGGAGGAAATGATCACCAAGCTTGGATTGGTCCCCCGTCCCTTCGTGTCAATCTAGGACAAGTCCTCCCGCCTCTCTTTGTTAAGATCGAGTCTCTAGGGTCGTCCGACGGCCTTACGCCCGAAGACTACGAGTCCGTAGCAAGCACTATATTCCCTTTTCGTTTTCAATGAAATGACGAACCTTTACCGAGTATCCCTTGATTGCCACTTTAACTAATGATGAATTAATTAAAAAAACACTTAATAATAATTCATTAGATAAAGAAGCAGACACATTAAACGAAAAAAAAAATCAAACGAA
Organism: Adenophora triphylla var. japonica; assembly: GCA_022495995.1. Lineage (NCBI taxonomy): Eukaryota > Viridiplantae > Streptophyta > Magnoliopsida > Asterales > Campanulaceae > Adenophora > Adenophora triphylla. Next base: position 409,169 of record JAFEMH010000632.1, on the reverse strand, counting down.
AAAAAAAAATCTTTAAGCTGTTGTCAGGAAAGAGGAAAATCGAGCCCAAGCCGCCGAAGAGATTTTGACAAGTGTGAATTTGGGAGGCTGCGGAAGAGCCTAAAGAGACGCAGATTGGTGATTTCTCCGAAGGAATCGGAAAGGATGCTCGCAAAGTCCTACAAAATCCTTAACTCAAAGAAAGTTGCCCTCTTCATCAAAGAAAACATCATGATACGGGTTGCAGAAATCATCTCGTATAATGGATCCCACTTCGAAGGGGAATGTGAAAAAGCTGGCAGCGGAATTCCGAATAACCCGTCACAAGTCATCTCCTTTACAGTGCCCCAAACCAATGGAGCCGTCGAAGCAAAGAAACAAGACTCGGGAAAATATCATCCGGAAAATGGTTGTCAATGCGAGAGATTGGCCCGAGAAGTTACACCTGGCACTGCAGGGCTACGGAACATCGGTTAGAACGGCAAGGCAGGGAAACACCGTTTGCTCCTCACATACGGAATGGAAGTCGTACTCCCAATCGAGCTAGAGATCCCCTCGCTCAGGTATCACTATTTGGAAAGCCGGATCAACGAGGTCGAATGGCTCCAGAGTCGCCATGACGAATTGGCCCTACTAGATGAACGCCGATCAAGGCCATGGAACACATCCGAGCCTACCAAGGAAGAATGGCCAGAGCCTTCGACAAGAAAGTAAAGCATCGGGAAATCCGAGAAGGTGATCTCGTTTTAAAAGAAAAGCCCTACCCGTATCAACCCCTCGGCAAATGGGAGCCTCGTATGGGTCGGGCCATATGTTGTCCAGAAGATCTTCTCCGGAGGAGCCATGCAACTCGCAGACCTCGACGGGAATCCCTTTGTACACCCAGTGAATGGTGACAAGCTGTGCAGATACTACGCGTAAAAAAAAAAGAAAAACAAAAAGAGAGAAGAAAAACAAAAAAAAAAGAGTGCTAAAAGAGTAATACCCAACTAGGTTAGAAACCCGAAAAGGGCGGCCTAGGTAAAAAACAGGGTTGCACCAAAGAAAAAAAAAACAACAAAAAAACAAAGAAACAAAAAAAAAACAAAAAAATCAAAGTTGAACTACGAAGACCCGAGCTCCTCAAAATAAGGGGAACGTAGGCGTAAACGGTTCGGGCTAAAGCACAAATAAAAGCCATACTTTGGCATCAATACAATTGATCAGACCATGAAAGCGTCTCGAAAAACTCTAAAGCAATTCAAATATTCATTACAAATTAAAAGCTCTTTGATGAGTCTAAGCCCGATTCATTCCTACAACTGGCAACCTGCTAAAAAGAAACTAAGATACATAATCAAACTAATGTGTACCGCCATGACAAGAAAGGGATACTCGGAAACCTCGTAGTCACTCCAAGCCACTCGCATCGGCCTCTCCCCTCTTCTTCCCCCTTCGAGTCTTTCTCTTCGAACAGGAAAAATGTCGGTACTCCTCCTACCAAGCTCGTATAGGGACAGGGTCTATCAAACCAGCCTCTGTCAGTGGCCTTAGTAGCCCTAGCGTCATCCCTCATCTCCCGTAACCTAGCCGGTAGCATAGGAGCCCTCCTCTCCTGTCTCTTGACGTAAGCCTCATAGTCGGCCGCGGCGTCTCCGCTCCTATCATGAGGGTTGGCCTCGCCTCGGCCCTCCTCCTCTCGTAAACATCGGAGTCCTCCGCACCCACAATGGCCTCACGCCGTCTCAAAATAGCCACCCGAGTCTCTCCTGCATGCCTCTCATACCAATCCAGGTACCAAGTGGTCGTGAACACCGGTCTCTGACGCCCGAGGATAACCCGAGGAGGAAAGGCATCATACCTCCATGCTCGGGGAAAGAAATGGAAACACCGAGGGATCATCCATAGAAACAGGAGCCACCACCCCGGTGGCTATATCATCAAAATCCCCAAAGGAACTCCGCTTCCAGGCCAAACCGTCTCGTAATCTAAAGCCGAATATAGAAGCTAGACCGAGAAAGCCCCGGAAGCATGACCACGGAGACCCATCCTCGAAGCACTCTGCGAGTCTCCACCCGCCAACAAGGCACCGACCATCTGATATCTTCACCCGGCGACCCGCCATCCAACGCTCCCACGAGCCCCGATCATCAAAATCTACATCAACACCTCTCCGGCAAAAGTCCAAGGCTCCGATCATATCGAGGTTTCCCGAAGAACCCTCCAAACGCTCCATCGCCCATGTGGTCAAGAGAAACGGGCCGCCCCACGCATATACCGTCTTCCGGTAGCTAACCTATCAAGAGCATGAAAAGTCTCCCCGTAATCAAAGGAACGACATCTCTCGCCTGTGCGACAAGGAACGACAACATCCAAGAAAGACCGATGGCAAATCCCAAAGGAATAGACCATGAACAGGGTGCCAAACATACAAAGTGCAAAGGCATCCCAATAGGCATCATCCACCAAACCTAGGCCCCTAAATCTTTCGGGAAGACCGGAAATATCGAAATGATCGGGACCACGGATCATACCTTGCGCTTCCTCCGGGAAAGATGAAGGAGGACGCACAATCTGTCAGCAAAAGAAGCCCCTCTGGGCAAAGGAACCGCTATCTCTTCTACCTCCGGACCTCCGAACAAGGCCCAAAATTCTTCGACAGTCGGAACAATCTCGTTGAAGGAAAGGCAAAAGACATGCCTTCTAGTGTCCCAAAATGAGGAAGAAGCCCTCAAAAACTCATAATCCGGAACCAATTCCTTGAGGGACCATAAGCACTTCACCTTGTACCTTTCTTCAAAGAAGGACCTCCTCTCATGCATGATCTCCTAGGACCAATCCTTGAACTTGTTGAAGAATGACATTTGGGATTCTTGGGACAATTTTGATGGAGCTTTTCTAAAGTTTTCCATGGTTTTTCTCTCTTTCTCCCCGAAAATGGCTGTTTGGACTGGAGGTTGAAGAGGATATTTGAATTTGAAATAAAGTGAGACCAGATCTGTAGCAAAATTAAAGGACAATGTCAGATGCAGTCCCCATCCGCGCGGATAGGATTGCTTTCCATCAGGAAAATGCACCAGTCCCAAGCTGCTACACCAAAAGAGGAATATTCCGTCCCGGTTGCTCGAAACCTGTGCAAAAAAAAACCTCCCCAAACCAGTCCATATACCAAACACCCTTGCAAAAAAAAGAGACCAAGGCTCATGCAACACTGCATTCATACTGCATTGCATTCATAAAATAAAATCATAAATTATTACATTCCAAAAAAAAAAAAGAGTGTGCATAAAAAAAACAAACAAACATAAATAAAATCCTAAATTATTACATTCCAAAAAAAAAAAAGAAAAAAAATGTGCATAAGTTGTACAAATCTAAATCTTAATCTCAAATCTCAAAAAAAAAAATCAATCGGAGTCTCCGCCGCCCGATGTCCGCCCTCGCCCTCTTGCGACTCGGCCCGCCTCCTCAGGAGCCCCGAAAATCTCGGGCTCGTAATCGTCCTCGTCTCCGTAAAAGAGGCTCATCAGACCAACCGGCACGCTCCGATAGGGCAAGCCGAGATCTCGCGAAAAATCGTATCCGAAGGTGAAGGCGTCTGACTCCCGCACGTACGAAGACGACCCGCCATGCCGCCAAACGTGTCCCCGCCCGTGTGGATCCCCGAGAATGACGTGATCCGGCGCGCACCGCGCGGGATCAAGGAGAGGAGACAAAGGAGTCTCTCAAGAAGTCTCGAGCGAATAGGGGAAGCCTCCCGTCTCGACAGCGCCGGCCGTGGTCGCCTCGCTCTAGCCTCGAGGAGCCCGCAAGCGACCATCCTCCCGATGAATCTCTTGGCCCCGATCACTTGCTTCGCGCCTTCGACGACCACCTCCGAAAACTTCACAAAAGCAAAAGCGTCAAAAAAAAAAAAAAAAAAGAAGTGATGCTAAAGATGATGAAACAAAAGAAAGAAGCGTAAAAGCCATACCTTCATACTCCTGACGAGGCCGGAAAGCTCGTGGAAGTCGCCGGGCCGAGGGATCTCGCACCCTCAATCGGACCCCATCCTGGATATAGGAAAATCCGTCCGAGGGTACCGCGGGATCCCAAGCCCCTCCCTATCCGTAACCCGAGGCATCCTCGCCTCCTCAAGACGAATGTCGCATATGGCTCAATCGCCACGAAATCCGAGAAGTGCCGGCCGGCTCGGTAATCATCCCAGTGTCACGGACCGATCGCTCGGGTGCATCATATCGGCGGGAGGCTCCACCGGTGTCCTCAAAGGCGAGTTCACGCCATGCCGGCGCGTCACCCTCTCTCCTGCATAATATGCATCGCAGTCGACCTCTCAAAATCCTCCGCCGCACAGCCCAAATCTCGCCTCTTCACCGCGCCACCTCAAAGCGATCCTGTGGGAAAAATATCATCCCCTCATCCGTCTCGGCCTCCGTCAAAGGAAGGCAATCCGCGTACTCCGAGAGTCGTACGCCCCGGAGCTTATCTTCTCCCGGCATGCTTTGACCAAGACCGCATGGCCGGATACGCCCGACGTACTCCGCCGGCCGCCGCCACATCGTGACGTGGAAAAACTCCAACGCCCATACCGCGAAAGGTAAAAATCCAATCAATCCAAAGTGCAAAAGAAAAGTGCGTGCTCAAAAAAAAAAAAAGGGAAGGAGGGGAAAGCAAAAAGAGAGCTTATACCTGTGGCAAACTCAAAGCAAGACAAAGAGCTCACAGCCCTTCCTGGCCGTACCTATCGAGAGCAAAGTAAAGCTCGCCACCCCGGCCTCTCCCCACGAGACATCTCCTGGCCGTCTCCATGTCCTCCAAGGACCTCAACAAGGCAAAGATCGCCGTCCCCTCAAAGCATGCCCAAAGAGGGTGCTCGAAAAAGGCAAACCACAAGAAGGCCCCGGCAACTGATCGGCGCCTATCCTCTCCTCCCCAAATTTCATAGCTCGCTATGGTCTCCACAATCTTGCCGTAGACCACGGCATACTCCATCCCCATCCCCTTTTGGGAATAGGGAAAATCCCGTAAGAGCTCGCAGATCCGCATCGCTGTAGCCATCCCGCCATTCAATGTCGCGCCCATTAAAGGACAAAGCCCGTAATCGCAAAGATAATCGGAGGGCGTAACCGTAGCCTCGCCGTAAGAAGTGAAAGGTGTGGGTCGCATCCCCACCAATGCCGCGCCGAGCAAACATCAAGCCCTTGCTCTTAGGGAACTTGACCACCCCCTCAAGCACTCGACGAACTCCCAAAGCCCCGTCTCAACAACAATCCGTCTCTGACTCGGCAAAGCTCCTCGGCCCGCATCCGGAAGCCGATCCCACAAGTCAATCACGGACTCCACCGATCCTCGAGTCTTCATTTTGTTCACCGCTCCGTCACAAAACGGTTTCCGCCCGTAAAAGAAAAAGGAGAGAGAAAATGTCAAAAAAATTTTGCATTTGCATTTACACAAAAAAAGAAAGCATACACATGCATTAAAAAAATTTCGACAAAGATAACAAAGATACAATGAGCATAGCCCCATCTTTCTCAGAAAGAAGACAAGTTTTCCAAGAAATCCCAATGCATTCATCAAAAAAAAAAAGATGCATTCCTACGGAAGTAAAAACTCCGTCCCATTTTCATAAAATAACATGCATACCATCCATCATCTCAAAAAAAAATTGCATACATGCATATCATCCATCTTACATGCAACGGGAGGAAAAATCCGTCCCACTTTTCAAAAAAAAAATATATCCTAAACATACATACATCCCATATTGGCAAAATGCCCATTCTTTCCAAACAAAATGCATGCATTGCATCATCATCAACATGCAATATTCAAAAATCACAATTTTCGAATTTTCACATGCAATTTTCGAATTTAAAAAAAAAATGGCGAAAATGCCAATTCTTTTTCCAAGCAAAATGCACATTTTGGGTTACTCACATAATCATCAAGATTCAAAGACAATAAACATCAATATTCAATTTCAAAAATCACCTAAAATTCAAATTTCAAACAAGAAATCAACAAAGGGATCAAAGGGTTTCAAAGTATACCGTTCGGAGATTCGAATCCGAAGCCCAATGTTGCCAAGCATCGGGGTAGGGCTCCTCCGCAATCGATTGCGAAAGATTGTAATGCCTCCTCATCCGGACGAGCTCCAATCGTCTCTCCGCCACCGGGCCACGTCCTTGGCCTTGAAAAGCGCCTTCCCCGTGTTCCATCGCTCGAAAAATCGAAGAAATCGGAAGATTTTCGAAGCTTTTTGGCCTTCAATGGAGGTTCTCCTCGGTTTTCTCTCTCTCTCCCTCGTAAGTGCAGAAAAAACTGTAAAACTGAATGGGGAAGAAGAAAAGGGCGTTGGCCCTCATTTAAAAACCCTGGAACGCGCTCCTATCCGCGTGGATAGGATTGCAAGGGTCAAAATGACCCTTTTGCCCCTTAAAATTTCAGGACTCTGCAATTCAGTCCCCAACTTGACAAAGTTAACAAAGTTAACCAAAGTCAGCCCCTTGTCATCAAAATCTTCCCCGGCAGTAAAACGTAAGACCGATCTCCCTGAGAAAGATAACGGATCCCGTATCTTTCATCAAAATCATCCCCGGCAGTCAAACGTAAGACCGAGTGCCCCGAGAAAGATAACAGATCCCGTATCTTTCATCAAAATCACCCCTGGCAGTAAAACGTAAGACCGAGTGCCCCGAGAAAGATAACGGATCCCGTATCTTTCATCAAAATCTTCTCCGGCAGTCAAACGTAAGACCGAGTGCCCCGAGAAAGATAACGGATCCCGTATCTTTCATCAAAATCACCCCGGCAAGAAACGTAAGACCGATTTCCCCGAGAAAGATAACGGATCCCATATCTTTCATCAAAATCTTCCCCGGCAGAAAAACGTAAGACCGAGTGCCCCGAGAAAGATAACGGATCCCGTATCTTTCATCAAAATCATCCCTAAAGAAACGTAAGACCGTCACCCCGAGAAAGATAACGAAATCTCGTATCTTTCATCAAAATCTTTCCCTAAGCCAAACGTAAGACCGAGTGCCACGAGAAAGATAACGGATCCCGTATCTTTCATCAAAATCACCCCGGCAAGAAACGTAAGACCGAGTGCCCCGAGAAAGATAACGGATCCCGTATCTTTCATCAAAATCTTCCCTAGCCAAACGTAAGACCGAGTGCCCCGAGAAAGATAACGAATCCCGTATCTTTCATCAAAATCACCCCTAGCAAAAAAACGTAAGACCGAGTGCCCCGAGAAAGATAACGGATCCCGTATCTTTCATCAAAATCTTCCCTAAGCCAAACGTAAGACCGAGTGCCCCGAGAAAGATAACGGATCCCGTATCTTCCATCAAAATCATCCCCGGCAGTAAAACGTAAGACCGATCTCCCTGAGAAAGATAACGAAATCTCGTATCTTTCATCAAAATCATTCCCCGGCAGAAAAACGTAAGACCGAGTGCCCCGAGAAAGATAACGGATCCCGTATCTTTCATCAAAATCATTCCCCTAAGCATCAAACGTAAGACCGAGTGCCCCGAGAAAGATAACGGATCCCGTATCTTTCATCAAAATCATTCCCTGAGCCAAACGTAAGACCGAGTGCCCCGAGAAAGATAACGGATCCCGTATCTTTCATCAAAATCATTCCCTAAGCCAAACGTAAGACCGATTTTCCTCGAGAAAGATAACGAGATCCCGTATCTTTCATCAAAATCTTCCCCGGCAGTCAAACGTAAGACCGAGTGCCCCGAGAAAGATAACGGATCCCGTATCTTTCATCAAAATCAAACGGCAGTCAAACGTAAGACCGAGTGCCCCGAGAAAGATAACGAGATCCCGTATCTTTCATCAAAATTACCCCCGGCAGTCAAACGTAAGACCGAGTGCCCCGAGAAAGATAACGGATCCCGTATCTTTCATCAAAAATTACCACCTAGCCAAACGTAAGACCGAGTGCCCCGAGAAAGATAACGGATCCCGTATCTTTCATCAAAATTTCCCTAACTCAAACGTAAGACCGATCTCCCCGAGAAAGATAACGGATCCCGTATCTTTCATCAAAATCACCCCTAGCCAAACGTAAGACCGATTTCCCCGAGAAAGATAACGGATCTCGTATCTTTCATCAAAACCTTCCCCGACAGTCAAACGTAAGACCGATTTCCTCGAGAAAGATAACGAGATCCCGTATCTTTCATCAAAATCAAACGGCCAAACGTAAGACCGAGTGCCCCGAGAAAGATAACGAGATCCCGTATCTTTCATCAAAATCATCCCTAGCAAAGAAACGTAAGACCGATTTCCCGAGAAAGATAACGAGATCCCGTATCTTCATCAAAATCTTCCCTGCTAGCCAAACGTAAGACCGATCTCCCCGAGAAAGATAACGGATCCCGTATCTTTCATCAAAATCAAACTAGCCAAACGTAAGACCGATTTCCCCGAGAAAGATAACGAGATCCCGTATCTTTCATCAAAAATCTTCCCTAGCCAAACGTAAGACCGAGTGCCCCGAGAAAGATAACGAGATCCCGTATCTTTCATCAAAATCAAACGCAAAGTCAAACGTAAGACCGAGTGCCCCGAGAAAGATAACGAGATCCCGTATCTTTCATCAAAATCACCCCCGGCAAGAAACGTAAGACCGAGTGCCCCGAGAAAGATAACGGATCCCATATCTTTCATCAAAATCTTCCCTAAGAAAAACGTAAGACCGAGTGCCCCGAGAAAGATAACGGATCCCGTATCTTCCATCAAAATCATTCCCTAGTCAAAAAACGTAAGACCGATTCCCCGAGAAAGATAACGAAATCTCGTATCTTTCATCAAAATCATTCCCTAAGCAAAAAACGTAAGACCGAGTGCCCCGAGAAAGATAACGGATCCCGTATCTTTCATCAAAATCATTCCCTAAGTAGCCAAACGTAAGACCGAGTGCCCCGAGAAAGATAACGGATCCCGTATCTTTCATCAAAATCATTCCCTAAGCCAAACGTAAGACCGAGTGCCCCGAGAAAGATAACGGATCCCGTATCTTTCATCAAAATCATTCCCTAGCCAAACGTAAGACCGATTTCCTCGAGAAAGATAACGGATCCCGTATCTTTCATCAAAACCTTCCCGCAGCCAAACGTAAGACCGATTTCCTCGAGAAAGATAACGAATCCCGTATCTTTCATCAAAATCAAAACTAGCCAAACGTAAGACCGAGTGCCCCGAGAAAGATAACGAGATCCCGTATCTTTCATCAAAAATTACCCCTAGCCAAACGTAAGACCGAGTGCCCCGAGAAAGATAACGGATCCCGTATCTTTCATCAAAAATTACCACCTAGCCAAACGTAAGACCGAGTGCCCCGAGAAAGATAACGGATCCCGTATCTTTCATCAAAATTACCCCTATAGCCAAACGTAAGACCGATTCCCCGAGAAAGATAACGGATCCCGTATCTTTCATCAAAATCACCCCTAGCCAAACGTAAGACCGATTTCCTCGAGAAAGATAACGGATCCCGTATCTTTCATCAAAACCTTCCCTGCACAAACGTAAGACCGATTTCGAGAAAGATAACGGATCCCGTATCTTTCATCAAAATCAAACTAGCCAAACGTAAGACCGAGTGCCCCGAGAAAGATAACGAGATCCCGTATCTTTCATCAAAATCAAACGGTAAAAACGTAAGACCGATTTCCCGAGAAAGATAACGAGATCCCGTATCTTTCATCAAAATCTTCCCTAAGCCAAACGTAAGACCGATCTCCCCGAGAAAGATAACGGATCCCGTATCTTTCATCAAAATCAAACTAAAGAAAACGTAAGACCGATTTCCCCCGAGAAAGATAACGAGATCCCGTATCTTTCATCAAAATCTTCCCTAAGCCAAACGTAAGACCGAGTGCCCCGAGAAAGATAACGAGATCCCGTATCTTTCATCAAAATCAAACGGCAGTCAAACGTAAGACCGAGTGCCCCGAGAAAGATAACGAGATCCCGTATCTTTCATCAAAATCACCCCTAAGCAAAAAACGTAAGACCGAGTGCCCCGAGAAAGATAACGGATCCCATATCTTTCATCAAAATCTTCCCCGGCAGAAAAACGTAAGACCGAGTGCCCCGAGAAAGATAACGGATCCCGTATCTTCCATCAAAATCATCCCCGGCAGTAAAACGTAAGACCGATCTCCCTGAGAAAGATAACGAAATCTCGTATCTTTCATCAAAATCATTCCCCGGCAGAAAAACGTAAGACCGAGTGCCCCGAGAAAGATAACGGATCCCGTATCTTTCATCAAAATCATTCCCGGCAGTAAAACGTAAGACCGAGTGCCCCGAGAAAGATAACGGATCCCGTATCTTTCATCAAAATCATTCCCCGGCAGTCAAACGTAAGACCGAGTGCCCCGAGAAAGATAACGGATCCCGTATCTTTCATCAAAATCATTCCCGGCAGTCAAGCGTAAGACCGATTTCCTCGAGAAAGATAACGGATCCCGTATCTTTCATCAAAACCTTCCCCGGCAGTCAAACGTAAGACCGATTTCCTCGAGAAAGATAACGAATCCCGTATCTTTCATCAAAATCAAACGGCAGTCAAACGTAAGACCGAGTGCCCCGAGAAAGATAACGAGATCCCGTATCTTTCATCAAAAATTACCCCCGGCAGTCAAACGTAAGACCGAGTGCCCCGAGAAAGATAACGGATCCCGTATCTTTCATCAAAAATTACCCCCGGCAGTCAAACGTAAGACCGAGTGCCCCGAGAAAGATAACGGATCCCGTATCTTTCATCAAAATTACCCCGGCAGTCAAACGTAAGACCGATCTCCCCGAGAAAGATAACGGATCCCGTATCTTTCATCAAAATCACCCCCGGCAGTCAAACGTAAGACCGATTTCCTCGAGAAAGATAACGGATCCCGTATCTTTCATCAAAACCTTCCCCGGCAGTCAAACGTAAGACTGATTTCCTCGAGAAAGATAACGGATCCCGTATCTTTCATCAAAATCAAACGGCAGTCAAACGTAAGACCGAGTGCCCCGAGAAAGATAACGAGATCCCGTATCTTTCATCAAAATCAAACGGCAGTAAAACGTAAGACCGATTTCCCCGAGAAAGATAACGGATCCCGTATCTTTCATCAAAATCTTCCCTAAGCCAAACGTAAGACCGATTCTCCCGAGAAAGATAACGGATCCCGTATCTTTCATCAAAATCAAACGGCAGTAAAACGTAAGACCGATTTCCCCGAGAAAGATAACGAGATCCCGTATCTTTCATCAAAATCTTCCCCGGCAGTCAAACGTAAGACCGAGTGCCCCGAGAAAGATAACGAGATCCCGTATCTTTCATCAAAATCAAACGGCAGTCAAACGTAAGACCGAGTGCCCCGAGAAAGATAACGAGATCCCGTATCTTTCATCAAAATCAAACGGCAGTAAAACGTAAGACCGATTTCCCCGAGAAAGATAACGAGATCCCGTATCTTTCATCAAAATCTTCCCTATAGCCAAACGTAAGACCGATTTCCCGAGAAAGATAACGAGATCCCGTATCTTTCATCAAAATCTTCCAACGGCAGCCAAACGTAAGACCGATTTCCTGCACGAATACGTCCGATTTTCCTCAAAGAAAGGCTAACGAAATCCCCAAAGAAAGTTAACGGAATCCCAAAAGCTACGAAATCTCGAGTAAGACTCGAACTACGAAAGGGCTTGATTCCCACTAGGGATACGTAGGTAGCCTATCATTAGGTCCAAAGCCCCTCGACCAAAACGGTCACCCTCTCTCCTTCGGCAAAGCAGACGAAGTCCACCGAAAGGCCATTTCAAATCAAGGTTCGAGGCACCTAAAATGCCATCTCCAAGGTTCAAGGCACCTAAAACGCCATCATCTCCAAGGTTCGAGGCACCTAAAACGCCATCTCCAAGGTTTGAGGCACCTAAGACGCTATCACTAGGAAAGTGATAAATCGCAATCATCCCCAGCAGAGACCGAAAATGGTCATTCCTATCCCCAGCAGAGCGGATAGCCATCGACCGAAAATGGTCATCTCTTATCCCCAGCAGAGTTCCTTTCCAAAGAACCGACCGCAGAACTCGCTCATCGTGTTCAAGGCACCTAAAACGCCATCATCTCCTGTGGTCAAAGACCCGAACTACGACTGGCTTGATTCCCATTCGGGATACGTAGGTAGCCTATCGCTAGGTTCAGCCACCCGATCACTCGATCATCCTGCCAAATATGGAGCCTTACTCTTATCGACGACCCCGCTTCCTTCGAAAGCGCCGTCGCCGAGGGGCTACTGTAAGTGCTCCAATTTGAGCTTGTTAGAATTTTCGTTAGAAAATTAACGAAAGTTATAACATTTCTAACAATTCCTAACAATCCTAACTTTTCTAACAAAGTGAGGGTAAAATGGGCATTGTTATTTAAGGTTAAACCTTAAAAAGAATCTTAAAAAGAAAAACAAAAGAAGAAAACCATAAATAGAAATGGCTGGGAACAATGAACTGGCTGTTAATTTGAAATTTCAAAAAGATTATTCCTCTTGTCCAAAGCCTGAAGCTGCATTTAATGAACAAAGGCACGCCGCAGTCCCGTCCGCGCGGATGGGTTTGTAATTTCCAGAGGGCTATAAATTGAGCCCTCCACCACAAAAAGAGGGAGCCACAACACATTTTGCATCGAACCTCTGGCGAAATATAGAGAGAAAACAGTGAGAATTCACTTGAATTGTCACCATTTTCTCTCCAATCTTTCCCAATTCATACTCATACACTCACTCTCATATTAAAGTCCTAAACACTCATACACTCAAGCCAAACACTCAAGAACACAAGGAAGATTGGTAAACCCTCCTCCTCCTAACCCTAAATCTCAACCATGCATGCATTTGCAAACTACAAAATGTAGTTCTTTCATCTTCTTGCTCTAGATCTAAGAAGATCACCATGGAAGACCATCTCCATGGATGATCTTCTACAAAGATCAAAATTATTTTCAAGTTCTCTTACTTTCTTGTAAAGAAAACTCATTTTCAAAACCCTAAAAACCATTTTCAAGCATAAAATCTCATTTTCAAAGGATAAAAATCCCCTTCCCAAGCAAATGAAATGCTTAGTCCTAATGTACCCCAAGGATGGTTTGGTATAGTTGATTCACCACTAAAATTTCTAGTGATCACTAACCAAAACCTAGGGAAATGGGGACAAGCATGGATGCAAAACCCCCCTTAAAATCATATTTTCTTTCTTGAGAAGTTGCTGTCCAGTAGCAATTTTCCCAGACCTCAGTCCATTGTATTAATTTTTGGACACAGATGAACTTGGAATTTGGTGTTGACTACAAAACACTTTTTGTAGCCAACATCCAAAGCTTTCCAGACATATTTTTACTTTATTTTTTGGGTGAGTAAAACTCCTCTTTTCAAATTTTCTTTCAGAGGCTAGTTCATCAGCTTCTGGGAATCCAGATCTCATATCTGAGGTTTCCAGAAGGTTTTGACCCCTCAAATCTTCTCCAAAATGGAAAATTCCTTCGCATAAACCTTATTTAAGGTGTCTAGAACAACTTTCATTCTCTGAGTTTATCCATATTATGAAGTTTTAAGACCCTTGAATACATTTCAAAATCAAAGGTCCACTGCCTTTTTCATTCTGGCAGAAATGGCTCTCAACTTCAAAAGGTCTTTTGAGTACCAAATCTCAATCCAAAAATCCCCCAAAAAATCATGGGATCATTTTAAAGTCTTGAAAAGATATCCCTATTTTTACTTTTCTGGGTTTCAAAGTATTTTGGCCAAAACACACACACACACACACACACAAATGATTTTCAGCTTGGAAGACTCATTTTACGAGGCATTCCGGGTGCACACTAACGTCCTTCCCGGCGTGTAACATGACCTCCGAACCTAAATCTCTGATTTCGGGCTTTTTTCAAAGTTTTGGCCCTCAAAATTAAAATGGCGTGGCGACTCCGTTTCGTTGATTTTTTCAAATAAAAAATGGGAAAATTTTCGATACATTCACACATCATCACAACACTAACAAAACCTAAGATTGAACATTAAACTAGATTGAAACGTATATCATTTAAACGTGTAAAAACACATCCATCCATCGGGAGCAATATAATAAGTAGCAAATTTTTTTTGGAACAAATAGCCTTGAAATAGGTGTAGCTTTATATTACATGCTTGGATTTCCCACTTCCACTGAGAACTGACAAAGGATAGGTAAAAAGAGTTTAAATTGTGTAAATAGAAATTTTCAGTAAGATTGGTCTTTCTCTGCAGTTATTTTTGAATTACGATAATCAGAAAGTAGTGTTAGAGATAAAGAAGGAGATTCACTAAATATTTAGTTACCTAAGTTGGTATTGAGCCAACATAGAAAAGTTACCTTAGTTAAAAGTATTTCCAATTAGAATTATATTTACTATTAAAATAAGGAGAGATTTGTAAGAATCCAATAAGAATTATGACTCATATGTTTTGAGTATAAATATGAGTTTCTAGCTTATGTAAACTTTGAGATAATAATACATAATATACTTTGCTCTACACAACCTCTCCATAACCTTTTCACATATCTTTTGATATATCTTCTATATGGAATTAGAGCTATGCGATCTATAGCCTTTTTCCTGTCGGTCTTATTCATGGCATCAAACGATGCCATCTCAATTCCCAATTCGGCCGAGCCCAATATTACCGTCTCTACTCCCACTCCTTCCAACAACTCTCGGCCACCACCCTGTCCTATACCGAATTCGTCCCCCACTCTCTATGCTCCCACCACCTCTTCTTCCGCTGCTCCACCACATCTTGGTTACTTGATAGTGGCGCCACCCATCATGCCACTAATGACCTAAATACCACATCTTGGTTACTTGATAGTGGCGCCACCCATCATGCCACTAATGACCTAAATAATTTATCCCTCCACTGTCCCTATGATGGCACTAAAGAGTTATTTATTGGTATCTAACATTGGTTCCACTTCTTTCCTTACTCAAAATTCTACTTTTCAGCTTAATTATGTTCTTCATATTCCCGCCTTGTCTCGTAACATTATTTCTATTTCCAAATTATGTCTCAATAATAATGCTTCTACACACTCTTGCCCTCTTCCTTCGTTGTGAAGGATATTCAAACGGGAGCAGTTCTTCTTCAAGGTCAAAATAAATCTGGCGCCTATGAATGGCTTCCTTCTCGTCCTGCTGTTCACTCTGCTTCAATTTCTTCTACGTAAAATTGGCATCATAGGTTAGGACATCCTTCTTATTCTATTTTACGTCACATTAGTAATAGTTTCAAGTTAAAAATTCCTTGTTCTTCTTCTTTTCATTGTAACTCATGTGATTGTAATAAAAGTCACAAGCTACCCTTTTCTATCAATACAAATCAATCATTTAGTCCTCTTGATGTGCTTTATAGTGATGCATGGATGTCCCCTATTTTTTCATTTGATGCTTATAAATACTACATCATATTTGTTGATCATTTTTCAAAATACATTTGGTTTTATCCTCTTAAGCATAAGAATGATGCTCTCCCAATTTTTTCTCACTTCAAAAACCTAGTCAAAAAATATTTCAATTGATCCATTAAAATAATCTATAGTGATAATGGAGGGAGGGGAAATATATTGGGCTTCGTCCTCTTCTCGCCTCCCATGGTAATAAACACCTCACATCTCCTCCTCATACTCCTGAACACAATGGATACGCTAAGCGTCCTCATCGTCACATTGTTGAGACTGGACTCTCCTTACTCGCCCACTCTTCTATGCCTAAAACTTACTGTCCTCTCGCCTTTGCAACTGCTTGCTATCTCATAAACGGCATGCCAAAACTACCCTCAACTTACATTCACCTTTCTTTCTTCTTCACAAACATCACCCTAATTACCTTAAATTACGTAGCTTTGGTTGCTTGTGTTATCCTTGGTTACGTCCATATACATCTCACAAACTTGACTCCCGCTCTTCACCTTGTGTCTTTGTTGGTTACTCCGCCACACAAAGCGCATATTACTACCTTGATCCTACTTCAAACAAAATCTATACTTCCCGGTATGTCAAGTTTATCGAAGACAAGTTTCCCTTTGCCTCGCAATTTTACTCTTCTTCTTACCCTACTAGTGGGAATGGTGTACCTTTGTTCTTCCACTTCTTAACATTCCCCACACTTTACCGGCTGCCTCTACCCACCCTCTTAATCCTTTGCCTCCAGCTTCTCCCCATACCGAGCCCAACCAACCCACCGCCGAACCAAACCACCCCACTCCCGAGCCAGCCTCACCTTCATCTGGCGAGCCCTCTTTAGCAGCCCCTATTTCCCCAACACCTCTTCCTTCTGTCGCCAACACTACCCCAATCCCAATCCCATCACCTTCCCTACCTCCTCCCCTTCCGCGCAAACCTGTGACTCGATCACAAAATAATATACACAAACCTGTGACCAAATTAAACCTTCAAGCTTCTCTCTCTGACCCCTCGGCCGAACCATCTACTGTTGCCCAGGCTATCAAAATTCCTATATGGCGTAATGCCATGCAACATGAATTTGATGCTCTTCTCCATAATAAAACATGGGATCTTCTTCCACCTTCTCCTTCCCAAAATCTGGTTGGTTGTAAGTGGGTATTTCGCACAAAGTACAAACCTGATGGTTCTGTAGATCGTTATAAAGCTCGTCTTGTTGCTAAGGGCTTTCATCAACGTCCTGGTATTGATTATTCAGAAATGTTCAGTCCAGTTGTTAAACCTTCTACTGTTCGAACGATTCTCTTTATTGTGCCGTTCAAGGTTGGTCTCTTCGTTAAGTGGATATTAAAAATGCTTTCCTTCAGGGTTCTCTCACTGAGGACGTATTTATGGTTCAACCTCCAGGTTTTTCTGACCCATCTCATCCATCTTTTGTTTGTAAATTGAAGAAAACTCTTTATGGTTTAAAACAAGTTCCAAGGGCGTGGTATGATGAGCTTCGCTCCTATCTTTTATCTCTTGGATTTACAAACTCAGTTTAATTGCATGTACATGTTCTCAATAAGTAGAAGTACGCAAAAATCTGAATGTACGCAAAAAAAAATTCACATATCTTTTGATATATCTTCTATAATAAGTAGAAGTACGCAAAAATCTGAATGTTCAATTTAATTGCATGTACATGTTCTCAATTCACGTACTTTCAGTGGCGAATAAAGAATTTTTTTGAAAGCGTACCATGTTTTTTTTAGGATAACATTATTATTAAAGTAATTGAATTTAATATATAAGAGGGTCAAAATATTAATTTAGCGTTAAAATTTTTCAAAATTAAGGAGGTCAAAACAACAAATTCATAATTTTAGTAGTAAAATATCATTTTCTAAAAATTTAATAGTATTAAAATTGACACATCCAAAATTAAAGGGGGTCGTATGACCCCTTGCTAGCCTCGCCACTGGGTACTGTACTGTATTAGTACTATTGTAACTTGTGCAAGTGTGTGTTGCATTTTTGTCCTCAATTCACGTACTATATTAGTACTATTGTGACTTGCGCAAGTGTGTGTGTTTATTTTTGTTTTAAAGACTAGGGGCATGCACTTCAATCCAATTTGTCGTGCAATGGCGCTATTGATGGGTTAACTTTGCACCATTTCCTTTTTTATTGCTACATTAGGTCAAAAGGGACAGTTAGAATTGGCGTTGACGTTTGCTCGTACGGATATATATACTACACTACTCCTATACTCACTCCGTCCCGGTCGACTTAGGACTTTTTGCCATTTTGGGCATCCCATCCGACTTAGGACGGCCCAAAATGAAAACCTTAAATCACTATTCTCTTCACTCATTTTCTCTCCTACATTATTTTAATACTCACAACACCATTATAATTTACTATTCCCTCCACTCATTCTCTCTCCTATTTTTAAATTACACTCACAACATTTATCTTTTCCTTAATCCCCGTACCATTTCAAAAAATCTTAAATCGGCCGAGAGGGAGGGAGTATATATTTTGACTACTAGCCCTTCAACTTGAGCCACTTTTTACCATCCTAGTAATTATCTTTTTGTTCAATTAAAGAGAGTGCTTACAAATGTATACTCCCTCCGTCCCAACAATTGCTTCATCCTTTTTGTTCGACACGCATATTATGAAAATGGGAGGGAAAAAAAATGTTGTGAGTGTAATTTGAAAATAGAAGAGAGAATTAGTGGAGGGAATAGTAAATTATAATGGTGTTGTGAGTATTAAAATAATGTAGGAGAGAGAATAACTGGAGGAAATAGTAAAGATTCTTTGCCAAAAAAGAAAAAATGAAGCTTCTAACGGGACGCCCTTTTAAATAATTAGTGAAGCTTTTATTGGGACGAAGGGAGTATACTGTTGAAAGTGATTTATTCATTATCTGGACAGAGACCCACCCTTACTCCCATCTTCAGATACCGACTAACCATCAACTTCGCCAAAGGGTAGTAGAACCTATACATTATACATGGCCAAATTCGGGTCCGGGTACGGTTTCGATCCGTCGGGTACTGGTCTGAAAAATTAGGAATCGGAATCGAACCGCAAATTGTACGGGTACGGGTCCAACGGTTCATGGGTCTTACACGGTTCCGATTCTGACGGATCAAATCCGGGTACGGTTCCACGAATCCGTACGGGTACGGGTCGGCCATGTCTAGTAGAACCTAAGAAGTTGAGCTTAAGACTCAAATTTGGTTCCTAAGCTATTTGAAATCGAGCTTCAACTAGCCGAGCTAAACTAAAACGGATACAAAATCAATTACTCTCTTCTACGTTTCAATATAAATTTTTAACACTTTATGAAGATCATTATAAAATTTCTTAATAATTTGGTCAAATATATCAATTAGATGACCAAAAAAATAAAAAATAACATATATTTTGGGACAGTGATAATGATTAGAAGAGCTAGTAGAATTCAGGGCTTAAACTAAAGTCAAGGTTAGGGTTCGTTTAATGCATGTAGGAGTGTGATTGTGCTTGTAAATGTTAATCCAGGGCATAAAATGTTCATACTTGTTGCAATTGACAATACATAAAATTTATATTCCTAGAAGGGAAAAGAAATTAAGAAGATGAAAACCCTAAAGCGACCGTAAATCAAAACAGACTATTTTTTAGTAAGGCTCCGTTTGTTTCGCGTAAAACATTTTTCGGAAAATGTTTTCATGTAAAATGATTTCATGTAAAAAGGTTTCCTTGTAAAATGTTTTCATGTAAAAAGATTTCCATGTAAAATGTTTTCTTATAAAATATCATGGTCTTGTTTTCAGTTGTTTGACAAATTTGACGAAAATGTTTTTCGGAAATGTCACTTTTTTTTTATTAATTTAAATCAACTTTGGAAAACGCCCCACCCACCCCCTACCCCCCCAATTTTTTTAATTTTTTAATAAAAAATAAAAAAAAAATTTATTTTTTTGGGGGGGGGTGGGTAGGGTGTAAAATAAAAAAAATTGGGGGGTGGGTGGGGCGGTTTCAAAAAAAAAAAAATTTTTTTGGGGGGTGGGGTAGGCGGGGGGTGGGTGGGGCGGTTTCCAAAAAAATTTTTTTTTTCGGGGGGTGGTGTGGGTAGGGGGTGGGGTAGGCGGGGGTGGGTGGGCGGTTTCCAAACAAAAAAAAAAAAATTTTTGGGGTAGGGGTGGGGTAGGCGGGGGGTGGGTGGGGCGGTTTCCAAAAATAAAAAAATAAAAAAAAATTGGGGGGTGGGGTAGGCGGGGGGGTGGGTGGGGCGGTTTCCAAAAAAAAAAAAAAAAAAAATTTTTTTGGGGGTAAGGGGGTGGGGTAGGCGGGGGTGGGTGGGGCGGTTTCAAAAAAAATAAAAAAAAATTTTTTGGGGAGGGGGTGGGGGTCGGTGGGGGGCGGTTTCCAAAAAAAATAAAAATAAAATAAAAAAAAATTGGGGGGGAGGGTGGGGGCGGGGTGGGTGGGGGCGGTTTAAAAAAAAAAATAAAAAAATTTTTTTTTTTTTTTTGGGGTGGGGGTGGGGGTGGGTAGGGGGTGGGGTAGGCGAGGGCGGGTGGGGCGGTTTCCAAAAAAAAAATAAAAAATTTTTTTTTTTGGGGGGGGGTGGGGGTGGGGTAGGCGAGAGGGTGGGTGGGGCGGTTACCAAAAAATAAATAATTTTTTTTGGGGGGGGGGGGGTGGGGTAGGCAGGGGGTGGGTGGGGCGGTTACCAAAAAAAATTTTTTTTTTTTTGGGGTGGGGGGTGGGGTAGGCAGGGGGTGGGTGGGGCGGTTTCCAAAAAAAAAAAATTTTTTTTGGGGGGGGGTGGGGTGGGGTGGGTTGGGCGGTTTAAAATTTTTTTAATTATTATTATTATTATGTTGTATCGAGCGTAATATGAGTTGTACATTAAGGTCAAGAACAAGAGTTGTAAAATGATTTACGAATTTGAAATTGGTAAATCATTTTACAAAGAAAACCTCCTTTTTTTACATCCTTGTAAAATGTTTTACATTTGACTTTCTTTTACAAGTGGTTACCAAACACTCGAAAGTAGGTAAAACATTTTTCGAAAAACATTTTACTTGAAACAAACACCCGAAAACAAGGAAAACATTTTTCGGAAAATGTTTTACATGAAACAAACGGAGCCTAATACTCCTTTCTTCCCAAAATACATAAAGTAGTTATGAGAGAAATTTTTTTGTCCCAAATTAATTGCAATTTTACAGTTTTTCTTAAAACATTAACAAACTTCAGTTGTTATCGTAAAAATATTTAATTGCCTAGGTACTTGAGTTATTCAAAAATGATAATTTAATCTATTTGATATGTATTGATTGTTTTTCTTTAATATAAATGTGTGAAAAAAATCTAGAATTATAAGTATTTTGAACTAAGAAAATAATAGTTTTTTTTTTATTTTTTCAAATGTTTAAGACAGACATTGGAAGGGTATTGGAAGGGTAGTATAGTAAGGCTCCGTTTGTTTGGGGGAAAATGTTTTCCGGAAAACATTTTTCTCATTTTTCGGTATTTGTTTCGCACCAGAAAATGAGAAAAACTTCATTTTTATCTTATTTTCCGGAAAACATTTTCATTTTTCGAAAAACATTTTGCCGGAAATCATTTTCCGGAAAATGTTTTACGCTAAACAAACGGAGCCTAAGTAACAGAAAGGGAGGGAGGGACGTTAAAATGTAACCAACTTTGGCATGTGAGGGATGGGCAGCTGAGATAATTAAACGGCCGATTCAAGCGTGTATATGTATAAGTGAGAGGAAGGGTATGATTCACGTGAACTCACTCCCAAAAAACCATTGTGTAGAAGCTTGGCCTGTCACCAATCAATCTGGTTAGCGGTTGCCATTTTATTTCTTATTTTTATTACTATCTCCATTCTTAAATAAATATTCAAATTTTATTTTAAGGAACATTCTAAAAATATAGGTTTTTTGTCTACATTTTATTAGCAAAAATGTATAAATATTTTTTGTTATTCACTTTCTACACAATTAGTTTTACGATAATAAAATAAATATCTCAAAAAATTGGTAAGAGATCATTTAGGGACAAAGGTTAACAAAAAAAATATTAGAACAAACTGTAAGACTCTTATATGTGGTTTTTAAGAAAGAAATGCAAAGAAAATACCCGTTGAAATCAAGGCCAAGAGACTCTTTAGGTTTCTGTGGCTGCGTGAGAGAAAAATGTGTGTTTGAAAGGTACATATCATAATCTTGATATATTGCCAAACTGTAAGACTGTTATATGTGGTTTTCAGACCTCCTGCTTCCTACATTTACATTTATTCACCCGGTTTCGAAAAAGAAGCTTTACCTTTTTTTTTCTTTTTTTTTTTTTTTTTTTTTTTTTTTTATAAATTGCATTTTAGTTACCTGAATTTGTCAAGATATTTCAATTGGTTATCGAATTTGCATTTGTTACAAGTTGGTTATTGAGTTTGTCTTTTTGTTGCAATTATGTGTAATTTTGGATGAACCGTTAAAAATCTAACGAAAAGTATAACATGTGCCGCTCACGTGAGTTACTTAGGGGTATTTTGGTCTTTTCCATCGAATTTGACCTCATAATTTTAAGGGGATTAGTTGACATTTTCTAAAAATGAGGGAAAGGTTAACCTCCAAATTTGACATCTCCATAACTTCCGGCCAACCTCTCCATAACTTCCGGTCAACCTCCGAACCGGTGCCCCTCACTTTCGGAGCTCTCACCTCCGGCGCATCGTTTCTCTCAATCTCCCCTTCTTCATTCTCGACCGCAGCACCATTTCACCCCTAAATCTCATCAGTCCTAAATTCAGTTTGAATTCTTTCTTTAAGCCTTAACTATAAAATTCTTCACACACAAACACACTCAGTCGCCAAATTGCTTTCGAAAATGAAAGCTTCACTCAAATTCCGGGATGAACAGAAACCAATTTTCCGAGCAAAAGTACCAATCAACATCTTAGGCTTTCCATTCCAATCCGGAATCGTCTCCGGCGAATCCAAAGAACTCTCATTGAACCTGGCTACTTTCTACGATTCCAGTCCTTCTTTCAAGTTCGCTTACTGTCCCAACGACCCAATCAATCCCTTCATCTTCAAGACTGGAATTGGACACTTCGGTTCTCCAATTTCCAGTCTAATGAACATGAGCGCCGAATTCAATTTCATTGGCAGTCAAAATCCGAGTTTCTTCATCAATTTCAAGCCCAAATTTGGCGATTATTTTCTGTAGAAGACTCAGGCGTCCATTTTTAAGAATGGATTGAAAGCTAATGGAAGAGATTTTGACGATGATGGATCCGTGATGGTTGATAATCCAGTTGTGGTGGTCAACAAGGGGAGATTGAGAGAAAGGATGCGCTGGTGATTTCATATTTGCGCCGCAAAAATCAACAACCCTTCTCGCTTACTCACAACACACACATTCAATCTCTCTCTCTCTCTCTCTCTCTCTCTCTCTCTCTCTCTCTCTCTCTCTCTCTCTCTCTCTCTCTCTCTCTCTCTCTCTCTCTCTCTCTCTCTCTATGAGGATGTGATGATATCTTCTGAACAAAAAAAGTAAGGATCCAACATCCCATCATTTTTTAAATATGTCAATTAACCCCCTTAAAATTATGCGGGTCAAATTCGATGGAAAAACCCAAAATACCCCTAAGTAACTCACGTGAGCGGCACGTGTTATGCTTTTCGTTAGATTTTTAACGTTCGTTTCATTCAAAATTACACCTGATTACAACAAAAAGACAAACTCAATAACCAACTTGTATCAAATGCAAATAATTGAAACATATTGACAAACTCAGGTAATTAAGATGCAATTTGCCCTTTTTTTTATCAATTTATTTGAATTTTGGTAAAAATTAATTAAATTCTATTTTTTTTATAAAAACAGTTATATATGTTGGGGATTCGTCGCAGACGCGAACAATAGAAAATAAGAAAAAGCAATCAAAAGTAATAAACATACAAGAGAATTGTTAAACCCAATTTGACAATATGATTGACTATGTCGGGGACACTGTTAGGCCAGGATCTTACATTATAATATGTTGATTTTGGAGGCAAAACCTTGTTTATATAGATGAGAAGAAATAAAGTCCTAACCCTAAAATGAAAGAAAACGTGAAAATAGAAAAGTTGTTTTCCCCACTTATCCGGCCTAACTACTTGATCTGATCTCATAGTACTTTCTATGTGGCCTAGTTACTTGGCCACATTGACCTTTTTACCTATTTCCTGTATTTCAAGCTCACATATTGGTACGAGGTCTAGATCATGTGCCTCATTCACCCAGCTATGCGGCCTAGCTTCTTGGCCTCTAGATATACCCCGTAAAAATGTGATAAGTGTTTCTTTATGATGTTTAACCCATTTTATTTAGAGTTGTCACCTATGTTTTAAAAAAATATAAGAAAACTTATTGTATACATGATTTTAAAAGAATGAAACCAAAGATTATAAAAGGGTTCGGAAGTTAGGTTACGAAACGGGAAGGTGTTATGCACCCGCTTCGCCCGACTTTAAGGCCTATCTTGCTAATTTAAGTGTTCTATGTCTAAAGTACTCTAAATTATGTTTGTTCAAATTATTATAAAAATAAGGAGATTTTAAGGGATAGTGAGAATGTAAGGGAGACTTTTTATGCTGAACTTCAATAGATAAAGTGACATTCAAAAGGTCTACATATTAATGGTGATTGCATAAATGGGGAATAAAAGAAAGAAGGTAAATAAAAAAGTAAGAGAGAAAAATACCTAGTTTAAAATGCTTTCCGGAAATTTATTGTATACAAGACTTGTCTTTTTCAAAAGTTGGCTTGAAAGGAGGTTTGTGTGTGTACATGTGTTTTTGAGAGTTTGAAAGATAAAATTTCTGGCAAATGTTTGTTACCCATTTCAAGGAGGCTAGGGCTCCTTTTATAGGTGAATAGGGTGAGTAGAGAGGTGTTTGAAAGTAAAAAAGATTGGCTTGTCCTAGATCAAGCCAAGGGTGAATGGAAATGGGGGTTACATAGAAATGGAGAGAGAATTGGAGAAAAATAAGTTACTAAAGGTGAAACTCGCGCGAGTTTGGCCTATAGACTCAAACTCACGCGAGTTTGACTCCAAAAGACAAACTTGCTCGAGTTTGACTTTCAGTAAATTACAGAAATGACTCAAAATTTGATTCTGTTATTTTGTTTAGTCCAAAACTAACAGAGTAAGTTAGGAAATTAACCAAAGATAATAAAGATCAACAAAAAAAAGAAAATAAAATACCATGTATGCAATCGGATGTGAGAGGTCCAAGGCGGGTTGTCTACGGAGCGCTTCGACGACGTGGATTGCGGAGCGAAATGTGTCAACGATATAACAAACATCCGCCTTGGACGTCAAGATAGTAACCCTTAGAGAAGAGGATGTTGGCATAATGCCCTAGGGGTTTAGTTATGTTTGACTTATTATCTAAATCGCTATGTAATCGTCTTTATCATTTATTATAAAGAAAGTTTATTTGGCTCATTATATATTTACTTGTTTATTATATTGAACTGCGTCCCTAGTTATTGTGAATAACTAGTATAAGTTGGTAATGAATAATCATGGAGATGATTATATGCATGTGATGCACATTACACTTATGGATACTTTCTAGAGAACAAGTATTGGACATGACCTACCGATGAGATTTATGACATGGTCAATAGTAATATGTGTCATGATTAAATCTTATGATAGTAGTGTCATTGAATCCTTTGAACCTGTGATTATCATCGTCTTCCACATGATGAAGATC
Organism: Adenophora triphylla var. japonica; assembly: GCA_022495995.1. Lineage (NCBI taxonomy): Eukaryota > Viridiplantae > Streptophyta > Magnoliopsida > Asterales > Campanulaceae > Adenophora > Adenophora triphylla. Next base: position 383,949 of record JAFEMH010000632.1, on the reverse strand, counting down.
GTGTTTGATATAGTCTAACACTATCTTTAATCGGATAGCAATAAGGGATATGTTGGCACGATTGGATTCTTGTAGGGAAGAATGATAAGTCAAGATGGGATTTCTCCCTCTCGTTGAGAGAGATGTTTGCTTGGGCCCCTCGATGAATGATGTTGATGAAATGTTTGGCCACACTCAAGTGATTTGATAGAGATCAAATGCATTTGGATTATCAGCATATTCGAAATCGAGAAAGCATTGAACATGTGAGTTGACATGGACCATGACTCATGTTCAATTGGACATCGTGGACAAAGGGATTGTGACATTCGATTATCAAGGAATCAAGCTTTGATGTTATATTTAATTGGGTGGACATAATGACTTGCTAGAAGTCACTTATGTCTTGTGAGGATGATGTTTCAACTCACTACCAACATAAAATATTATTCCTAAAGGGTCACACACAAAAGAACGGATTTAAAATAGCTAAAGGGGTGAATTCTGGGCTCAAGGGATGACTCGTCCCCTACGGCACGACTCGTGCTCTGAGGGGACGAATCGTGCCCTATTGGCCCAACTATTCCCTTATGAAGGGACGACTATATATCAGAGTGCTTGCCAAAGGGGACGACTCGTGCCCTATGGGACGAGTCGTGCTCACGACTCGTGCCCTTGAGGACAAGTCGTGCTGGCGGCGCTGGAAACCCGTTTTTGCAAGAAAAAAGGACTATTTTCCCTAAGTGTTAGGGATTTATAACAAGTATAAATAGAACCCTTTTGTCCCAGCAAAAAGTGACAAAAATTAGTGTTTTTTGAAACACTAATTGGGTGATTTTGATTACAAATCAAAGATCAAATCACATAGATTCATTCTACCAAACAGCCATTGATTATTGAAAAGCGTTTCAATAATCGGGGATCATCTAGCAATCTAACAAGAAGTGTTCTTGGTCCGTTCGCGTGTGGATTACCGATAGAGGGTGATTACTTTATCACCAAAAGCTTGAAGTCTTCGATTGTTGATTCATCACCAAGTAAAGGACAAGGAGAAGATCAAAAACCATCATCAACGGTTTTTGAGATTCGTTTTGAGATTTGCTATTGAAGATCCGTTTTCGAACAAACCAATTGCATTTAAGGTATGTAAATCTATTTCATATTCTTCATCTCTTCATGCTAGATGGATCTAAGGGCTAGGGTTTTATTGTTGTAAAAATATTTTTCGCTGCGTTTGTAACCCCAAAATCCAACAGTGGTATCAGAGCCCTGTCTTGCCATGATTAGGATTGAATGTGGCATGCTAGATTTAATTTGATTAATTGTTATCCATGCTATATGAAATAGATCTAGATTTTATGTGTTTTGTTTTTGTGAAAAACAAGTATATGAGATATGTCATGGTCATGATTTATGATGGATTAATATGATTAGTTTATCACATAGGTTATTGATCTGTTTAATATGATAAAAGTAGATTGGTAAATTCTCAAAATTGGATCAAAGTGTTTGTATGAAATTTTGTGAAGCCCTATGTTCATGATTTTGTACACATAAGATTTATGTTACAACAATGTGATGTTTGTCACTACCAGAAACTGTGTCTTTAGCGACGGAATTACCAGCGGCGAAATCATTCCGTCGCTATATAGCAGCGGAAATTATGCTATAGCGACGGAATAAATTTGGCGTCTATAATACTGATGAAATTTAATTCCGTCGCTGGCTTTCGTCGCTAAAAACGAATATTCGTCGAATATTCGTTTCATTACCGCCACTAAATTGGAGCCTGAATTACCGACGGAATATTCTGTCGCTAATTCTTTCTCAGCGGCGAAATTAATCCGTCGGTGGAAATTAAATATTTTTTAATTTTTTTTAAATAAACCAGTGACAGAATATTTTCGTCGGTGATAAATTAATTTTGTTTTTTATTTTTTTTAATTTATCAGCGACGGATTTATTCCGTCGGTGATTATAACATTTAATTTTTAATTATTTTTAATTAATCAGGGACGGAATTATTTCGTCGGTGATAAATTAATTACTTTTTAATTTTTTTTAAATGAACCAGCGACGGAATATTTATGTCGGTGATAAATTAAATTTGTTTTTTATTTTTTTAATTTATCAGCGATGGAAATATTCCGTCGGTGATTATAACATTTAATTTTTAATTATTCAGTGACGAATTTATTCCGTCGGTGATTATAACATTTAATTTTTAATTATTTTTAGAACTAATTAACAAAATAACTAACTGAAAATATTAAAAAATTAACTAGAAATGTTAGAAAATTGACTGGAATTTCAAAAAACTAACTGAAACGTTAAAAAACTAACTTAAAATGTTAAAAAACTGACTAAAATTCGAAAAAACTAACTGAAAACGTTAAAAAACTAACTGAAATTCTAAAAAACTAACTGGAAACGTTAAAAAACTGACTAGAATTTCAAACGGTTATAACCGGTTAAATAACCGACAGTTATAACCGCCGGTCCGTCGATTTGAAAAATCTGTAACCTTAACAAAACCGGTTAACCGCCGGTTTCGGTTAAACCGGTTAACGGGTTTGACCCGTTAGTTGACCGGTTAAAAACTGTCGGTTAACTGGTTCCGATTAGATTTTGGACACGTTTAGGGTATAATTAAGTATATGAGATTTGAGATTTAGGGTTTTGGAGTTAGGGTTAGAGTTTAGGGTTTAGAGGTATATATAAAGTATATGATTTAGGGTTAGGGGTTGGGGTATAAGTATATGATATTTGAAATTTAGGATTTAGGGTTTAGGGGTTAGAGTTTAGGGTTTTGGGGCATAAGTATATGATTTAGGGTTTAGGGGTTGGGGTATAAGTATATGAGATTTGAGATTTAGGGTTTAGGGTTTAGGTTTAAGGTTAGAGTTTAGGGTTTAGGGTTTAGGTGTATAAGTATATGATTAAGGGTTTAGGGGTTGGGGTATAAGTATATGAGATTAGAGATTTAGGGTTTAGGGTTTAGGCTTAGGGTTAGAGTTTAGGGTTTAGGGGTATAAGTATATGATTTAGGGTTTAGTGCTTGGGGTAGTAGCGGTAGTAGTAGTGGTAGTGGTAGTGGTAGTAGTAGTAGTAGTAGTAGTAGTAGTAGTAGTAGTAGTGGTGGTGGTAGTGTGGTAGTAGTGGTGGTAGTGGTAGTGGTAGTGGTGATAGTAGCGGTTGTAGTGGTAGTAGTGGTGGTGGTAGTGATAGTGTTGGTGATAGTAGTGGTAGTGATAGTAGTGGTGGTAGTGGTAGTAGTGATGGTAGTAGTAGTGGTGGTAGTGGTGGTGGTGGTGGTGGAAGTGGTGGTAGTGGTAGTAGTGATGGTAGTGGTGATAGTGGTGGTGGTGGTGCATGGTGGTGGTGGTAGTAGTGGTGGTAGTAGTAATAGTTGTGGTGGTATAGTAATGGTGGTATATAGTGGTGGAGTGGTGGTGGTGGGGGTAGTAGTAGTTGTACGTGGTGGTAGTAGCGGCGGAATAATTATGTCGGTGTTAATTTGATTTTTTTTAAATTTGTTTAGCTCTATTTTTATTTTATTTTAATTTATGATTTATTTATTTTTCAAAAATAATATTTATTGTCTTATATTTATTTTTTTGAGAGTAATTTGTTATATTTTATTTAAAATGATTTTCATGTTTTATATAAATAAAAATAATGATATTTATTAAATTAAAATTAATTAACCTCAGCGACGAAATTATTACGCCGCTAAATATTAATTCTACCAACGGTTGTATGCACGTTGTTGGTGGGCGTTAGTGTATGTATACTTTTAAATCAGTTTATGTACGTATATTAGCTGGGATCGTCGCTGGCTTCCGTCGCTAAAAACGAATATTCGTCGAATATTCGTTTCATTACCGCCCCTAAATTGGCGCCTGAATTACCGACGGAATATTCTGTGAATTACCGACGGAATATTCTGTCGCTAATTTTTTCTCAGCGGCGGAATTAATCCCTCTGTGGAAATTAAATTTTTTTTTAATTTTTTTAAAATAAATCAGCGACGGAATATTTCCGTCGGTGATAAATTAATTTTTTTTTAATTTATCCGCGACGGATTTTTTTCGTCGATGATTATAACATTTGTTTTTTAACTATTTTTAATTAATCAGCGACGGAATTATTCCGTCGGTGATAAATTAATTACTTTTAATTTTTTTTAAATGATCCTGCGACAGAATATTTCTGTCGGTGATAAATTAATTTTGTTTTTTATTTTTTTTAATTTATTAGCGACGAAAATATTTCGTCGGTTATTATAACATTTAATTTTTATTATTTTTAATTATTCAGCTACGGATTTATTCCGTCGGTGATTATAACATTTAGTTTTTAATTATTTTAGAACTAATTAACAAAATAACTAATTGAAAACGTTAACAAATTAACTGGAAACGTTAAAAAATTGACTGAAATTTCAAAAAACTAACTGGATCGTTAAAAAACTAACTGAAAACGTTAAAAAACTGACTGAAATTCTAAAAAACTAACTGGAAACGTTAAAAAACTGACTGAAATTCTAAAAAACTAACTGGAAACGTTAAAAAACTGACTGGAATTTCAAACGGTTATTACCGGTTAAATAACCGACTGATATAATCGCCGGTCCGTCGGTTTGAAAAATCTGTAACCTTAACCAAACCGGTTAACCGCCGGTTTCGGTTTAACCGTTTACGGTTAAACCGGTTAACGGGGTGACCCGTTAGTTGACCGGTTAAAAACTGCAGGTTAGTCGGTTTCTATTAGATTTTGGACACGTCTTGGGTATAATTAAATATACGAGATTTGAGATTTAGGATTTAGGGGTTAAGGTTAGAGTTTAGGGTTTAGAGGTATATATAAAGTATATGATTTAGGGTTAGGGGTTGGGGTATAAGTTTATGATATTTGAAATTTAGGGTTTAAGGTTTAGGGGTTAGAGTTTAGGGTTTAGGGGTATAAGTATATGATTTAGGGTTTAGAGGTTGGGGTATAAGTATATGAGATTTGATATTTAGGGTTTAGGGTTTAGGCTTAGGGTTAAAGTTTAGGATTTAGGGGTATAAGTATATGATTAAGGGTTTAGGGGTTGGGGTATAAGTATATGAGATTTGAGATTTAGGGTTTAGGGTTTAGGCTTAGGGTTAGAGTTTAAGGTTTATGGTTATAAGTAAATGATTTAGGATTTAGGGGCTGGGGTATAAATATATGAGATTTGAGATTTAGGGTTTAGGGTTTGGGCTTAGGGTTAAAGTTTAGGGTTTAGTGGTATAAGTATATGATTTAGGTTTAGGGGTTGGGGTAGTAGCGGTAGTAGTGGTGGTAGTGGTAGTAGTAGTAGTCGTGGTAGTGTGATAGCAGTGGTAGTAGTGGTGGTAGTGGTAGTACACTACCAGAAAAACAGGTTTTAGCGACGGAAATTTCCGTCGCTAAATCCAAATTTCCGTCGCTAAAATTAAACAGCGACGGAATTTTTCCGTCGCTGGTCCGTCGCTACCAGCCGTCATGATGCTCCGACGGCTCAATTTTCGTCGGTATATTTTGATTTTACTGACGGAATTAATTCCGTCGTGATTTATCGACATCGACGGAAATTTAAATTTCCGACGAAATTAATTTAATTTAATTAATTTTTATTTCAAATTGACGGAAATTTCCGTCGGAAAAAAAAATTAATTAAATTAAATTAATTTCAGGCGACGGAATATTCCGTCAGCTGGAATAAAAATTAAATTAAATAAAATTAATTCGACGGAAATTTCCGTCGCCGATTTAATTTATTTTAATTTAATTTTTTTATTTCAATGAGGATTTTAATATTCCGTCGATTTAATTTATTTTAATTTAATTTTTATTTTCAATGACGGAAATTTCATGCTGAAATAAAAATTAATTAAATTAAATTAATTTCAGCGGAAATTTCCGTCGAAATAAAAATTAAATTAAAAGAAATTAATTTCGGTGGCGGAATATTCCGTCGCCGATTTATTTTATTTTATTTTAATTTTTATTTCAAACGGAAACGAATATTCCGTCGCCGAATTAATTTATTTTAATTAAATTTTTATTTCAATGACGGAAATTTCCGTTCTTTGGTTTATTTTATTTTAACAAAATTGTAATAATTTGTACCGCCAAAATGCTTACCAATAACAAAATAACAAAATTAAAAAGAGTAAAATGAATTCGTGGATCGAAAATTATTAAACAAAATAACAAAGCCACCGCATCTTTCTCGCATATGAACAAAATAACAAAATTAAACCAATGCAAAATGCTTACCAATAACAAAAAGCATATTATTAAACTAAGGAATTGTAATAATTTGTACCGCCAACATATTCGATAAGGATATGCTTGGCGGCATCAATTCTATGTCACCTTAAATTTAGAATTGAAAGAGTAAAATGAATTCTGTGGATCGAAAATTATTCTTCAATTCCAATGCCATGGTTTGGTATTGATGTGCCAAACATAGCCTAGGAATAATAGAGAAGATATAAGAGCGGGGGTTGAAGAAATAAGCTTGGAGGTGTTTGAAGAGAGAGAGAAAGGCGGTGGCCGGTGCGGAATTACGAGAGGAGCGATGGAGGTTGGAGTAGGGGAAGAGCGGGGTTGGAGGAAGAAATAGTGGAATGGGTTTGGCGGTGATTGATGGCGACGGCGTATAGATGCGGGAAGGCCGAGGAAGGCGCCGGAAGTGGGGGAGGCGTATAGATCTCGAGAAGAGGGGCGAGGAAGAGGCGGAGATGGAGATGGAGCGAAGGAGACAGATTGAGAGAGAGTTGGAAATGGAGGCGGATGGAGAGAGAGAGAGTGGTAGTGGTGGCGGAGGGGACGCGAGAGAGAGAAGGGAACTGGGTTTCGCCGGAAGTGGGGGAGGGGTTCGCCGGTGGACAGGAAGAGATGGAGCAGAGAGAGAAAGTGTGTGTGTACTGAGAGAGAGTGTGTGTGTGCAGGAAGAGTAAGTGTGTGTGTGTGTGAATATATATATATATATATATATATATATATATATATATATATATATATATATATATATATATATAAGGATTAATTTATTTGTTAAAATGTGAGTAAGGAATTTGAACCATTGATTTAATATGAATGGATGGTTGAGATGGTGATCCAAGTGAAATAGTTTGTTAAAATGTGAGCCATTGGATTCAACTTAAATGTGTTAATATGAATGGATGGTTGAGATGGTGATCCAAGTGAAATAGTTTGTTAAAATGTGAGCCATTGGATTCAACTTAAATGTGTTATTATAAATGGCTTAGATGGAGATCCATGTGAACGATAATTACTTAATAATAAATAATAAATGATAATAATGATACTTAGTTTTTTTTTTGGAAAAATATTTAATTCATTTAAAATCTAATAAAATTATTTAATAATAATAATTGCATAATAAATTTAAATGCCTAGTACCACAATAATAATTAGTAATAACATAATAATAATTGATATAAAAAATAATTAATAATAATTTAAACTATAAAATAATATTATGCCTAATATCAATAATAATAATATTTATCTCTATTCAAATATTTTAGACTTTTTTACAACAAATGGAAGTTGAGTTACAAATATGTGCCATTATTTAGGATTTTAAGGAATTTGTCCCGATCTTGTGAAAATGGTATACGACTATCTCGTTTATTTTTTTTTTTAACTTTTTTCTACATTCTAAATGACATTTAAAGTGTTTTTCATCTTTATGACCTTCCTCAAAATCCAAATGGAAATTGAGTTACAAATATGTGCCATTATTTAGAATTTTAAGGAATGTGTCCCGATCTTGTGAAAATGGTATACGGCTACCTCGTTTATTTTTTTTAATTTTTTTCTATATTCCAAATGACATTTAAAATGTTTTTCATTTAGAATGTAGAAAAAAATTAAAAAAAAATAAACGAGGTAGCCGTATACCATTTTCACAAGATCGGGACACATAAAACCCTGAGAACCCTAAATAATGGCACATATTTGTAACTCAATTTCCATTTGGATTTTGAGGAAGGTCATAAAGATGAAAAACACTTTAAATGTCATTTAGAATGTAGAAAAAAATTTAAAAAAAATAAACGAGGTAGCCGTATACCATTTTCACAAGATCGGGACACATTCCTTAAAACCCTAAATAATGGCACATATTTGTAACTCAATTTCCATTTGGATTTTGAGGAAGGTCATAAAGATGAAAAACACTTTAAATGTCATTTAGAATGTAGAAAAAAATTAAAAAAAAAATGAACGAGGTAGCCGTATACCATTTTCACAAGATCGGGACACATAAAACCCTAAGAACCCTAAATAATGGCACATATTTGTAACTCAATTTTCCATTTGGATTTTGAGGAAGGTCAAAAGATGAAAAACACTTTAAATGTTATTTAGAATGTAGAAAAAATTTAAAAAAAATAAACGAGGTAGCCGTATACCATTTTCACAAGATCGGGACACATTCCTTAAAACCCTAAATAATGGCACATATTTGTAACTCAATTTCCATTTGGATTTTGAGGAAAGTCATAAAGATTAAAAACACTTTAAATGTCTTTATAATGTAGAAAAAAATTAAAAAAATAAACGAGATAGCCGTATACTATTTTCACAAGATCGGGACACAAAACCCTAAGAACCCTAAATAATGACACATATTTGTAACTCAGTTTCCATTTGGATTTTGAGGAAGGTCAAAAGATGAAAAACACTTTAAATGTCATTTAGAATGTATAAAAAAATAAAAAAAAAAAAACGAGGTAGCCGTATACCATTTTCACAAGATCGGGACACATAAAACCCTGAGAACCCTAAATAATGGCACATATTTGTAACTCAATTTCCATTTGGATTTTGAGGAAAGTCATAAAGATTAAAAAACTTTAAATGTCATTTATAATGTAGAAAAATTAAAAAAATAAACGAGATAGCCGTATACCATTTTCACAAGATCGGGATACAAAACCCTAAGAACCCTAAATAATGACACATATTTGTAACTCAGTTTCCATTTGGATTTTGAGGAAGGTCAAAATATGAAAAACACTTTAAATGTCATTTAGAATGTATAAAAAAATTAAAAAAAAATAAACGAGGTAGCCGTATACCATTTTCACAAGATCGGGACACATAAAACCCTGAGAACCCTAAATAATGACACATATTTGTAACTCAGTTTCCATTTGGATTTTGAGGAAGGTCAAAATATGAAAAAACACTTTTAATTTTTTTTAAATTTTTTATTGACTAGAAAATAATATTTTAGCCTTTGTTAATTAGTGGTTTTTTTTAGAAAAAGTTATATAAAAAAAGATAGAAAAAAAACTAAACAAATGAAAGTATATAGAAGAAAAGTCAAAAGAGGGACGGACTTCCCTATATTTATTTTTAATTTTTTAAAATTTTTTATTGACTAGAAAATAATATGTTAGCCTTTGTTAATTAGTGGTTTTTTAGAAAAAGTTATATAAAAAAAGATAGAAAAAAACTAAACAAATGAAGGTATATAGAAGAAAAGTCAAAAGAGGGACGGACTACCCTATATTTATTTTTTAATTTTTTTTTAAATTTTTTATTAACTAGAAAATAATATTTTAGCCTTTGTTAATTAGTGGTTTTTTTAGAAAAAGTTATAGAAAAAGATAGAAAAAACTAAACAAATGAAGGTATATAGAAGAAAAGTCAAAAGAGGGACGGACTACGCTATATTTATTTTTAATTTTTTTTAAATTTTTTATTGATTATAAAATAATATTTTAGCCTTTTTTAATTAGTGGTTTTTTTTAGAAAAAGTTATACAAAAAAAGATTAAAAAAAAACTAAACAAATGAAGGTATATAGAAGAAAAGTCAAAAGAGGGACGGACTACCCTATATTTATTTTTTAATTTTTTTTAAATTTTTTATTAACTAGAAAATAATATTTTAGCCTTTGTTAATTAGTGGTTTTTTTAGAAAAAGTTATAGAAAAAAGATAGAAAAAAACTAAACAAATGAAGGTATATAGAAGAAAAGTCAAAAGAGGGACGGACTACCCTATATTTATTTTTAATTTTTTTTAAATTTTTATTGACTAGAAAATAATATTTTAGCCTTTGTTAATTAGTGGTTTTTTTAGAAAAAGTTATAGAAAAAAAGATAGAAAAAACTAAACAAATGAAGGTATATAGAAGAAAAGTCAAAAGAGGGACGGACTACCTATATTTATTTTTTAATTTTTTTTTTAAATTTTTTATTGACTAGAAAATAATATTTTAGCCTTTGTTAATTAGTGGTTTTTAGAAAAAGTTATATAAAAAGATAGAAAAAACTAAACAAATGAAGGTATATAGAAGAAAAGTCAAAAGAGGGACGGACTACCCTATATTTATTTTTTAATTTTTTTAAATTTTTTATTGACTAGAAAATAATATTTTAGCCTTTGTTAATTAGTGGTTTTAGAAAAAGTTATATAAAAAAAGATAGAAAAAAACTAAACAAATGAAGGTATATAGAAGAAAAGTCAAAAGAGGGACGGACTACCCTATATTTATTTTTTAATTTTTTTAAATTTTTTATTAACTAGAAAATAATATTTTAGCCTTTGTTAATTAGTGGTTTTTTTAGAAAAAGTTATAGAAAAAGATAGAAAAAAACTAAACAAATGAAGGTATATAGAAGAAAAGTCAAAAGAGGAACGGACTACCCTATATTTATTTTTTAATTTTTTTTTAAATTTTTTATTGACTAGAAAATAATATTTTAGCCTTTGTTAATTAGTGGTTTTTTTAAAAAAAAGTTATGCCAAAAAAGATAGAAAAAAACTAAACAAATAAAAGTATATAGAAGAAAAGTCAAAAGAGGGACGGACTACCCTAAATTTATTTTTTAATTTTTTTTTACATTTTTATTGACTAGAAAATAATATTTTAGCCTTTGTTAATTAGTGGTTTTTTTTAAGAAAAAGTTATACAAAAAAAGATAGAAAAAACACTAAACAAATGAAAGTATAAGAAGAAAAGTCAAAAGAGGACGGACTACCCTATATTTATTTTTTAATTTTTTTTAAATTTTTTGTTAACTAGAAAATAATATTTTAGCCTTTGTTAATTAGTGGTTTTTTTTAGAAAAAGTTATATAAAAAAGATAGAAAAAACTAAACAAATGAAGGTATATAGAAGAAAAGTCAAAAGAGGGACGGACTACCCTATATTTATTTTTTAATTTTTTATAAATTTTTATTGACTAGAAAATAATATTTTAGCCTTTGTTAATTAGTGGTTTTTTTTAGAAAAAGTTATATAAAAAAAGATAGAAAAAAACTAAACAAATGAAGGTATATAGAAGAAAAGTCAAAAGAGGGACGGACTACCCTATATTTATTTTTTAATTTTTTTTTAAATTTTTTATTAACTAGAAAATAATATTTTAGCCTTTGTTAATTAGTGGTTTTTTTAGAAAAGTTATAGAAAAAAGATAGAAAAAAACTAAACAAATGAAGGTATATAGAAGAAAAGTCAAAAGAGGGACGGACTACCCTATATTTATTTTTTTATTTTTTAAATTTTTATTGACTAGAAAATAATATTTTAGCCTTTGTTAATTAGTGTTTTTTAGAAAAAGTTATAGAAAAAAAGATAGAAAAAAACTAAACAAATGAAAGTATATAGAAGAAAAATTAAAAAAAAAAATTCGGCGACGGAATAATTCCGTCAGCTGGTAAATAAAAAAATAAAAATATATAAATTATCAGCGACGGAATTATTCCGTCGCTGATAATCTAATTTTTTTTTTTTAAAAAAATAAATTATCAGCGACGGAATAATTCCGTCGCTGTTAACGTAAAAAAATAAAAAATAAATAAATTAACAGCGACGGAATTATTCCGTCGCTGATTTTTTATTTAGCGACGGAATTAAATTCCGCCGCTGAAATTCCGTCGCTAAAACGAATATTCGTCGAATATTCGTTTTTAGCGACGGAATTCAGCGGCGGAATTTAATTCCGTCGCTAAATTTGGCGCCAAATTTATTCCGTCGCTAAAGCATAATTTCCGTCGCTAAATGGCGACGGAATGCTTCCGTCGCTGTTTATTCCGTCGCTAAAACACCAGTTTCTGATAGTGGTAGTAGTGGTGGTGATAGTGGTGGTAGTAGTAATAGCAGTGGTAGTAGTGGTGATAGTAGCGGTAGTAGTGGTGGTAGTGGTGGTAGTAATGGTAGTAGTAGTGGTGGTAGTGGTGGTGGTGGTGGTAGTAGTGGTGAAAGTGGTGGTAGTGGTAGTAGTAATAGTGGTGATGGTGGTGGGGGGAGTGGTGGTGGTAGTAGTGGTGGTAGTAGTAATAGTTGTGGTGGTATAGTAATGGTGGTATATAGTGGTGGAGTGGTGGTGGTGGTGGTAGTAGTGGTAGTACGTGGTGGTAGTAGCGGCGGAATAATTATGTCGGTGTTAATTTGATTTTTTTAAATTTCTTTTGCTCTATTTTTATTTTAATTTATGATTTATTTATTTTTAAAAAATAATATTTGTTGACTTATATTTATAGTAATTTTTTATATTTTATTTAAAATAATTTTCATGTTTTATATTAATAAAAATAATGATATTTATTAAATTAAAATTAATTAACCTCAGCGACGAAATTATTCTGCCGCTAAATATTAATTAACCTCGTCAAATATTCGTTTCATTACCAGCGGAATATTATGTCGCTAATTCTTTCTCAGCAGCGGAACTAATCCGTCGGTGGAAATTAAATATTTTTTAATTTTTTTTTAAATAAACCAGCGACGGAATATTTCCGTCGATGATAAATTAATTTTGTTTTTTATTTTATTTTTATTTATCAGCGAAGGATTTATTCCGTCGGTGATTATAACATTTATTTTTTAATTATTTTTAATTAATCAGCGACGGAATTAATCCGTCGGTGATAAATTAGTTACTTTTTAATTTTTTTTTAAATTACCCAACGACGGAATATTTCCGTCGGTGATAAATTAATTTTGTTTTTTATTTTTTTTAATTTATCAGCGACGGAAATATTCCGTCGGTGATTATAACATTTAATTTTTAATTATTTTAAATTATTCAGCGACAGATTTATTCCGTCGGTGATTATAACATTTAATTTTTAATTATTGTTAGAACTAATTAACAAAATAACTAACTGAAAACGTTAAAAAATTAACTGGAAACGTTAGAAAATTGACTGGAATTTCAAAAAACTAATTGAAACGTTAAAATACTAATTAAAAACGTTAAAAAACTGACTGAAATTCTAAAAAACTAACTGAAAACATTAAAAAACTGACTGAAATTCTAAAAAACTAATTGGAAATGTTAAAAAACTGACTAGAATTTCAAACGGTTATAACTGATTAAATAACCGACTGTTATAACCGCCGGTCCGTCGATTTGAAATATCTATAACCTTAACCAAACCGGTTAACCGCCAGTTTCGGTTTATCCGATTACGGTTAAACCGGTTAACGGGTTTGACCCGTTAGTTGACCGTTTAAAAACTGTCGGTTAGCCGATTTCGATTAGATTTTGGACACGTCTAGGGTATAATTAAGTATATGAGATTTTAGATTTAGGGTTTAGGGGTTAGGGTTAGAGTTTAGGGTTTAGGGGTATATATAAAGTATATGATTTAGGGTTAGGGGTTGGGGTATAAGTATATGATATTTAAAATTTAGGGTTTAGGGTTTAGGGGTTAGAGTTTAGGGTTTAGGGGTATAAGTATATGATTTAGGGTTTAGGGGTTGGGGTATAATTATATGAGATTTGAGATTTAGGGTTTAGGGTTTAGGCTTAGGGTTAGAGTTTAGGGTTTAGGGGTATAAGTATATGATTAAGGGTTTAGGGGTTGGGGTATAAGTATATGAGATTTGAGATTTAGGTTTAGGGTATAGACTTAGAGTTAGAGTTTAGGGTTTATGGGTATAAGTATATTATTTAGGGTTTAAGGGCTGGGGTATAAATATATGAGATTTGAGAATTAGGGTTTAGGGTTTAGGCATAGGGTTAGAGTTTAGGGTTTAGGGATATAAGTATATGATTTAGGGTTTAAGGGTTGGGATAGTAGCGGTAGTAGTGGTGGTAGTGGTAGTAGTATTGGTGGTAGTGTGGCAGTAGTGGTAGTAAGTGTGGTAGTGGTATAAGTAGTGGTGGTAGTAGTAATAGTGGTGATAGTAGTGGTGATAGTAGCAGTAGTAGTGGTAGTAGTGGTGGTGGTAGTGATAGTGGTGGTGGTAGTAGTGGTAGTGATAATAGTGGTGGTAGTGGTAGTAGTGATAGTAGTAGTAGTGGTGGTAGTGGTGGTAGTGGTGGTGGTAGTGGTGGTAGTAGTAGTAGTGATGGTAGTGGTGATAGTGGTGATATTGGTACATGGTGGTGGTGGTAGTAGTGGTAGTAGTGGTTGTACGTGGTGGTAGTAGCGGCGGAATAATTTTGTCGGTGTTAATTTGATTTTTTTTAATTTGTTTAGCTCTATTTTTATTTTTTTTTAATTTATGATTTATTTATTTTTCCAAAATAATATTTATTGACTTATATTTATTTTTTTGAGAGTAATTTGTTATATTTTATTTAAAATAATTTTCATGTTTTATATAAATAAAAATAATGATATTTATTAAATTAAAATTAATTAACCTCAGCGACGGAATTATTCCGCCGCTAAATATTAATTCTACCGACGGTTGTATGCACGTTGTTGGTGGGTGTTAGTGTATGCATGCTTTTAAATCAGTTTGTGTATGTATGTCAGCTGGGAGCCATATTAATTCCGTCGCTGGCTTCTGTCGCAAAAAACGAATATTCGCCAAATATTCGTTTCATTACCGCCACTAAATTGGCACCTGAATTACCGACGGAATATTATGTCGCTAATTCTTTATCAGCTGTGAAATTAATTCGTCGATGGAAATTAAATATTTTTTTAATTTTTTTTAAATAAACCAGCGACGAAATATTTATGTCGGTGATAAATTAATTATTTTTTTTTATTTTTTTAATTTATCAGCGACGGATTTATTCCGTCGGGGATTATAACATTTAATTTTTAATTATTTTTAATTAATCAGCAATGAAATTATTCCGTCGGTGATAAATTAATTACTTTTTATTTTTTTTTAAATGAACCAGCGACGGAATATTTCCGTCGGTGATAAATTAATTTTGGTTTTTATTTTTTTAATTTATCAGCGACGAAAATATTCCGTCGGTGATTATAACATTTAATTTTTAATTATTTTTAATTATTCAGCGACGGATTTATTCAGTCGGTGATTATAACATTTAATTTTTAATTATTTTTAGAACTAATTAACAAAATAACTAACGGAAAATGTTAAAAATTAACTAGAAATGTTAGAAAATTGACTGAAATTTCAAAAAACTAATTGAAACGTTAAATAACTAACTGAAAACGTTAAAAAACTGACTGAAATTCTAAAAAAATTACTGTAAACGTTAAAAAACTGACTGAAATTCTAAAAAACTAACTGGAAACGTTAAAAAACTGACTAGAATTTCAAACGCTTCTAACCGATTAAATAACCGACTGTTATAACCGCCGGTCCGTCGGTTTGAAAAATCTGTAACCTTAACCAAACCGGTTAACCTCTGGTTTTGGTTAATCCGGTTACGGTTAAACCGGTTAACGGGTTTGACCCGTTAGTTGACCTGTAAAAAACTGCTGGTTAGCCGGTTCTGATTAGATTTTTGATACGTCTAGGGTATAATTAAGTATATGAGATTTTAAATTTAGGGTTTAGGGGTTAGGGTTAGAGTTTAGGGTTTAGGGGTATATATAAAGTATACTCCCTCCGTCCCACGTGAATAGACACCAAAAATCTTGGCACAATAACTAAGGAAAATGAATATAATAATGAAAATGTGTGGTAGGAAATGAAGAGAGAGAATGAGTGGAGTTGGTTGAATAAATTGTGTGGTAGGAAATGAAGAGAGAGAATGAGTGGGTGGGGTAGGATGAATATAAAATAATAAATGCTTTTTCATTTTGGGCAGTGTCTATTCACGTGTGACGTCCCAAAAAGGAAATAAGTGTCTATTCACGTGGGACGGAGGGAGTATGATTTAGGGTTAGGTGTTGGATTATAAGTATATGATATTTGAAATTTAGGGTTTAGGGTTTAGGGGTATAAGTATATGATTTAGGGTTTAGGGTTTAGGGTTTGGGGTATAAGTATATGAGATTTGAGATTTAGGGTTTAGGATTTAGGCTTAGGGTTAGAGTTTAGGGTTTAGGGGTATAAGTATATGATTAAGGGTTTAGGGGTTGGGGTATAAGTATATGAGATTTGAGATTTAGGGTTTAGGCTTAGGGTTAGAGTTTAGGGTTTTTGGGTATAAGTATATGGTTTAGGGTTTAGGGGCTGGGGTATAAATATATGAGATTTGAAATTTAGGGTTTAGGGTTTAGGCATAGGGTTAGAGTTTAGGGTTTAGTGGTATAAGTATATGATTTAGGATTTAGGGGTTGGAGTAGTAGCGGTAGTAGTGGTGGTAGTGGTAGTAGTAGTGGTGATAGTGTGGTAGTAGTGGTAGTAGTGGTGGTAGTGGTAGTAGTAGTGGTGGTGGTAGTGGTGGTAATAGTAATAGTAGTAATAGTAATGGTGGTAGTAGCGATAGTAGTGGTAGTAGTAGTGGTGGTAGTGATAGTAGTAGTGGTAGTGATAGTAGTAGTGGTGATAGTGGTAGTAGTGATGGTAGTAGTAGTGGTGGTGGTGGTGGTGGTGGTAGTGGTGGAAGTGGTGGTAGTGGTAGTAGTGATGGTAGTGGTGATAGTGGTGATAGTGGTGGTAGTGGTGCATGGTGGTGGTGGTAGTAGTGGTGGTAATAGTAATAGTTGTGGTGGTATAGTAATGGTGGTATATAGTGGTGGAGTGGTGGTGGTAGTAGTGGTTGTACGTGGTGGTAGTAGCGGCGGAATAATTATGTCGGTGTTAATTTGATTTTTTTTAAATTTATTTAGGACTATTTTTATTTTATTTTAATTTATGATTTATTTATTTTTCAAAAATAATATTCATTGACTTATATTTATTTTTTTGAGAGTAATTTTTTATATTTTATTTAAAATAATTTTCATGTTTTATATAAATAAAAATAACGATATTTATTAAATTAAAATTAATTAACCTCAGCGACGGAATTATTCCGCCGCAAAATATTAATTCCACCGATGGTTGTATGCACGTTGTTGGTGGGTGTTAGTGTATGCATGCTTTTAAATCAATTTATGTACGTATGTTAGCTGGGAGCCATATTAATTCCATCGCTGGCTTTCGTCGCTAAAAACGAATATTCGTCGAATATTCGTTTCATTACCGCCACTAAATTGGCGCTTGAATTACCGACAGAATATTCTGTCGCTAATTCTTTCTCAGCGGCGGAATTAATCCGTCGGTGGAAATTAAATATTTTTTAATTTTTTTAAATAAATCAGTGACGGAATATTTCCGTCGATGATAAATTAATTTTGTTTTTTATTTTTTTTAATTTATCAGCGACGGATTTATTCCGTCGGTGATTATAACATTTACTTTTTAATTATTTTTAATTAATCAGCGACGGAATTATTCCGTCGGTGATAAATTAATTACTTTTTAATTTTTTTTAAATGAACCAGGGACGGAATATTTCCGTCGGTGATAAATTAATTATGTTTTTTATTTTATTTAATTTATCAGTGACGGAAATATTCCGTCGGTGATTATAACATTTAATTTTTAATTATTTTTAATTATTTTTAATTATTGAGCGACAGATTTAGTTCCGTCGGTGATTATAACATTTAATTTTTAATTATTTTTAGAACTAATTAACAAAATAACTAACTGAAAATGTTAAAAAATTAACTGGAAATGTTAGAAAATTGACTTGAATTTCAAAAAACTAATTGAAACATTAAAAAACTAACTGAAAACGTTAAAAAATTGACTGAAATTCTAAAAATCGATCTAGAAACGTTAAAAAATTGACCGAAATTCTAAAAAACTAACTGAAAACGTTAAAAAACTGACTGGAATTTCAAACGGTTATAACCGGTTAAATAACCGACTGTTATAACCGCCGGTCCGTCGGTTTGAAAAATCTGTAACATTAACCAAACCGGTTAACCGTCGATTTCGGTTAATCCGGTTACGGTTAAACCGGTTAACGATTTTGACCCGTTAGTTGACCGATTAAAAACTGTCGGTTAGCCGATTCCGATTAGATTTTGGACACGTCTAGGGTATAATTAAGTATATGAGATTTGAGATTTAGGGTTTAGGGGTTAGGGTTAGAGTTTAGGGTTTAGGGGTATATATAAAGTATATGATTTAGGGTTAGGGGTTGGGGTATAAGTATATGATATTTGAAATTTAGGGTTTAGGGTTTAGGGGTGAGAGTTTAGGGTTTATGGGTATAAGTATATGATTTAGGGTTTAGGGGTTGGGGTATAAGTATATGAGATTTGAGATTTAGGGTTTAGGGTTTAGGCTTAGGGTTAGAGTTTAGGGTTTAGGGGTATAAGTATATGATTAAGGGTTTAGGGGTTGGGGTAGTAGCGGTAGTAGTGGTGGTAGTGGTAGTAGTATTAGTGGTGGTAGTGTGGTAGTAGTGGTAGTAGTGGTGGTAGTGGTAGTAGTAGTGATTGTGGTAGTGGTGGTAGTAGTAATAGTAGTGGTAGTAGTGGTGGTAGTAGCAATAGTAGTGGTAGTAGTAGTGGTGGTGGTGATAGTGGTGGTGGTAATAGTGGTAGTAGTGATAGTGATAGTAGTGGTGGTAGTGGTAGTAGTGATGGTAGTGGTAGTAGTAGTGATGGTGGTAGTGGTGGTAGTAGTAATAGTAGTGGTAGTAGTGGTGGTAGTAGCAATAGTAGTGGTAGTAGTAGTGGTGGTGGTGATAGTGGTGGTGGTAATAGTGGTAGTAGTGATAGTGATAGTAGTGGTGGTAGTGGTAGTAGTGATGGTAGTAGTAGTGGTGGTAGTGGTGGTGGTGTTGGTGGTAGTGGTGGTAGTGGTGATAGTGGTGGTGGTGGTGCATGGTGGTGGTGGTAGTAGTGGTGGTAGTAGTAATAGTTGTGGTGGTATAGTAATGGTGGTATTTAGTGGTGGAATGGTGGTGGTGGTGGTAATAGTGGTTGTACGTGGTGGTAGTAGTGGCGAAATAATTATGTCGGTGTTAATTTGATTTTTTTAAATTTGTTTAGCTCTATTTTTATTTTATTATAATTTATGATTTATTTATTTTTCAAAAATAATATTTATTGACTTATATTTATTTTTTGAGAGTAATTTGTTATATTTTATTTAAAATAATTTTCATGTTTTATATAAATAAAAATAATGATATTTATTAAATTAAAATTAATTAACCTCAGCGACGAAATTATTCCGCCGCTAAATAATTCTGCCGCTAAATATTAATTCTATCGACGGTTGTATGCGCGTTGTTGGTGGGTGTTAGTGTATTCGTGCTTTTAAATTTGTTTATGTACGTATGTTAGCTGGGAGCCTTATTAATTCCGTCGCTGGCTTCCGTCGCTAAAAACGAATATTCTTCGATTATTCGTTTCATTACCGCCACTAAATTGGCGCCTGAATTACCGACGGAATATTCTGTCGCTAATTCTTTCTCAGCGGCAGAATTAATCCGTCGGTGGAAATTAAATATTTTTTAATTTTTTTAAATAAACCAGTGACGGAATATTTCCGTTGGTGATAAATTAATTTTGTTTTTTTTTTTAATTTATCAGCGACAGATTTATTCTGTCAGTGATTATAACATTTATTTTTTAATTATTTTTAATTAATCAGCGACGAAATTATTCCGTCGGTGATAAATTAATTACTTTTTAATTTTTTTTAAATGAACCAGCGACAGAATATTTCCGTCAGTGATTAATTAATTTTTTTTTATTTTTTAAATTTATCAGCGACGGAAATATTCCGTCGGTGATTATAACATTTAATTTTTAATATTTTTAATTATTCAGCGATGGATTTATTCCGTCGGTGATTATAACATTTAATTTTTAATTATTTTTAGAACTAATTAACAAAATAACTAACTGAAAACGTTAAAAAATTAACTGAAAATGTTAGAAAATTGACTGAAATTTTAAAAAACTAACTGAAAACGTTAAAAAATTGACTGTAATTTAGGGTTAGAGTTTAGGGTTTAGGGGTTAGAGTTTAGGGTTTAGGGGTATAAGTATATGATTTAGGGTTTAGGGGTTGGGGTATAAGTATATGAGATTTGAGATTTAGGGTTTAGGCTTAGGGTTAAAGTTTAGGGTTTAGGGGTATAAGTATATGATTAAGGGTTTAGGGATTGGGGTATAAGTATATGAGATTTGAGATTTAGGGTTTAGGGTTTAGGCTTAGTGTTAGAGTTTATGGTTTATGGGTATAAGTATATGATTTAGGGTTTAGGGGCTGGGGTATAAGTATAAGAGATTTGAGATTTAGGGTTTAGGCTTTTTTTTTATAAGAACCAGGACGACATCTGGAAAATTTTATTGATGAATAATAATTACAACAATGAGTGGGAATAAATTGCCCAACTCTATAACCAATTCAACCCATAACAAGCCCAAATCAACCAATACCAAGCCCAACAGCCAAACTTGGCCCAAACTGGCCCAAAAAACAAGCCCAGATGAGAGCCCGCCCAAGACACCAAGGGCGGCCGCACAAGCATGCCGTGGCACAAGGCCGACCTCACAAGGCCAAGGGCGGCCGCACAAGTCAGGCCGAGGCACTTGGACGACCGCACAACACCTTAGGGCGATCGCCCAAAGAGGCCAGATCAGTCGCACGGCATCTCCAACCACTTGCAGAGAATTGAAACACCAGAAACCTTAATCTGCAGCAGCCCAAGGTATAACCAAACAAACACCAGCAGCAAACAAAACACACCAGCAAACAAACATGGCTTGCCTTATCTAACATGACCATACTGATTCCACCAGCCAACCATTGAATCCCAATATATCAATGATGATCGACATAAGTACCCCCCTCATCAAACCTTAAAGCATTTATCACCTCCCTCGGCATCTCACTAGCAATGGCATATCTCATATTTTGTCGATGAACATGAGCACATGCTGCAAGCCTATCTGTCGCACCATTAACTTCCCTTAACACGTGTCTAATGCTGAAACCACCCATTAGGCCACTACATTCCCTTAGCTCATACGAATATCGCCAAGGCCTAGACAAATGACCTCGCAATATCCCCACAGCCACCAGCGAGTCAGATTCCACCTGCACCGATGTTAATTGAAGATCCCTACATAACCTTAGACCATCACGAAGGGCGAAAATCTCTGCCTATTAGTGCCCATCCCGTAAAAATTGGAATAAGCCCCAATAAAACCACCCCTCCAATCTCTAATGACTCCTCCTCCCGAACACTCGCCATGAATCGAAGAACCATCCGTATTGAGTGTGTAGAAGTAATCACGCGCAGGCTCCCATCTTAATGTTCTAACCTTCCTATGCTTTACTTCCACCACCCTTAATCCTAAATTCGTTAAAATATTCCGAGCCTCTGCTGTTGGTTTTCCTTTGGGAACCAAATAAGAACACATATCCAACAATGCATATTGGACTCCATCAATAATTGTACCACATTCCATCAGCTTCCCCGTAAATACCATGTTACAACGGGCTTTCCACAATCCCCAGCAGACAAAAAGCATAGTACCCATACGAACCAAGCCCAACTGAGATCTCCGGGATTGACCACCACACCACGTTGCCCAAAGCTGATGGAAATCCACATACTGAGCCCCAATCCCGAAGAAAGAAGCCCAGTGCTGTCATAACGAACAAGCCATCGTCGAATGTAAAAATAAATGATCTAAGGTCTCCCTGTTGTTACTGGAAGGGCAACATACACAACGAGGAGGAATATTGAAACCCCTCGCCTCCAATCTAGCGTCCACCCAGTGGCCATTATGCATTAATCTCCACCAAAACCCGTTGACTTTGGTAGGAATGTGCTTGTGCCAAATCATGGCACCCCAATCCACCAATGGACTCCGAGTACGATGATGTTCCCACTAAGCCACAGTCTCAAACACCCCCGACTTAGTCAAAGTAAACACCACCCTATCCTCCATCTCCATATCAATCCTCACCCTGCGAATTGTATCATGCAAATGATTACGAATGAACTCCCATAGATCATCAATACAACGCAAACCATCTCTAACCGTGAGATTGTGATCCTCAGGAGTCGGACCCCCTATACGAACACCACACCAATCGTCTCTCCAAAACTGGACATCCCCACGACCAATAATCCACCTACTACAATCTTCCAATTCAGGTAAAAAAGAAGCTGCGGCCTTCCAAGCATGTGAACTAGAATCTGCCTACCGTAACTCATACTTTTCTCTAATAAAACGAGACCAAAGAGAATTGTCGTGGCTAGTAACCCATGCCAACTTTGCTAAAAGAGCATTATTGACATCCCCCATCGATCTCACCCCCAAACCTCCTTCTTGGACAGGCCTACAAACCTCATTCCAAGCCACCCACTGAGGACGTTTCTCACCCCCACTGCTCCATAAAAAATTAGCCATCATGCCCTCAATATTTCTTATCACCCCCTTCGGAACTTTCAAGACCCCCATGGAATATATAGGAATATTACTCAACACTGATTTGATTAAAATCAGCTTACCACCGAAAGACAACAATCTAGCCTTCCATCCACTTATCCTCTTCAGAACCTTCTGCTCAATCTCCACGAAATGGACCCTCAAAGTCCTCCCTTTGAACAAAGGAATACCAAGATACTTCAATGGGAACTGTTGATGAGTACAACCCGACCACCATCGAATGTTCTCCACCTCAAAATTCTGCATATTCTTTCCTACATAGAATCCGCTTTTTTTCAAGGCTTATCAGCTGTCCCGAAGCCCTTTCATACATCTCCAAAACACCCCTTAATCCCTCAATAGAGCTCCTCCTCCCATTACAAAATAATAATATATCATTTGCATACAACATATGGGTGATAGGAAAACCACCCCGACCATGCATATACGGAAGGAAAACATTATTCGCTACAGCTCTGTGTAACGCCCGAGACAAAACCTCCTGAGCAATAATAAACAAAAGGGGAGACAAAGGATCTCCTTGTTTTACCCCCCGAGACGAGGAAAAAAATCCATGAGAAGTACCACCCATTCTAACCGAGTACGAGTTGCCCTGAACCAGTCTCCAAATCAAATCTCGAACCTATTACTAAAACCGAACGAAGTCAAAGCACAAAACAGAAAATCCCACTCCAATCGATCATAAGCCTTGGACATATCTAGCTTGAATAATACATTGCCCCCCGTAACTTTCTGATCAATCCGATGAACCAACTCATGAGCCAACGCGATATTTTCTTGAATTCCCCTGCCTTTAATGAAACCCGTTTGCTCCAGAGAAATCACCTTGGGAATCACCAAAGCCAACCGGATAGTAAGGATCTTCGAGATAACCTTGTTCATGAAAGTGGACAAGCTTATCGGTCTCAAATCCTTAAAACCCTTTGGCTTATCAACCTTGGGAATCAACACTAGAACATTTGAAGATAGGCCCCTTGGAAGCTCCACTCCATTATAGAACGCCTGAACCACAGCCACCACATCTGCCTTAATAATAGACCAGAATCCCCTAAAAAAATGACCCGTAAAACAATCCGCACCCGGCGCACTATCTGTATTTAAAGATTTAATGGCTTCCCAAATTTCCAGCTCCTCAAGAATCGCAGTAATAGCCAAATTATCCTCCGAAGTCAAGGCACCATCAATACCCGTAAATAAATCATCATCAATAACATGATGTCTAGATCAGAACATATCCTCAAAATAGGCTGCCCCCAGATTACCCAAAACTTCTTCATTATCACACCAAGACCCATCCGGAAGCTGTAATTTTAGAGAATTCATTCGTCTCCTCTCCTTAATGCTGGCATGAAAAATCGCAGAATTTCTGTCCCCATCTTTGATCCACAACTGCCTCGACTGTTGCTGCTTCATTTCATATTCCCATCGCAAAGCCTGAGCCAGATCCTCTCGTTTCTGCTTTAGATTAAGAGCTACAGAATCATCCCAACCCTATTGCAATTGAACATCCAAAGCCATAATCCCATCTCGAAGCCAATCAATTTTTCTAAAAACATTTCCAAAAATCTCCCAATTCCATTTTCTAAGGACCTTACGAAGAGCATGCAATTTCCTATGGAGTTTTTCCAAAGGATTACCCCCGATCCAACGATCCCAGACTTCTTGAACAACACTCTGAAAGCCATGATGATCCAACCACATTTTCATAAATTTAAAGACATACTTTGGTTTGGAAATCTCCGAAAAATTAACCTTTAGAGGCGAATGATCCGACATGTCCCGAGGCAGATGAGTAACCGAGATAAGGCCGTGCTTCTCAAGGAAAGCCCCGTTTACCAAAACCCTATCCAATCTTTGCCATATACGCGATGAACCCTCATGCCCATTATACCATTTATATATGCTGCTTTCAAAGTCCACCTCTGAAACACCCGCAGCAACCATACAAGAATTAAACTCACCCATGCCTATGAAATCCCAACCATTACCTCCCAATTTCTCGGAAGGATGCGACATTATGTTAAAATCACCCCCAACATGCCAAGGGTCATCAAACTGAACGGAAATATCTGTAAGCTCTATCCACAAAGCATGCCTCTCCACCCGATCACAACTCGCATAAATGAATGAAAGTATACCGTAATCATCCCCACTACAAGTCACATGCACCGTAATTTGTTGTCTCGAACCACAGACCATATTAATGTCAAACCCCGAACTCCACAACACCCAA
This sequence comes from Adenophora triphylla var. japonica, assembly GCA_022495995.1. Classification (NCBI taxonomy): domain Eukaryota; kingdom Viridiplantae; phylum Streptophyta; class Magnoliopsida; order Asterales; family Campanulaceae; genus Adenophora; species Adenophora triphylla. Next base: position 359,090 of record JAFEMH010000632.1, on the reverse strand, counting down.
ATGTGCGTGTTGATCGGATTTCCATGTAAATAATTATTAAACCCCAACTTCCTCACAATCCTTGCAAGTCTATCCCCCATGAGCTTGGGTTCTAAAATTGCAAGACACCAAGGCTTATTCTTGGCAACCAATTGTTGGGTTTTATGGGTCCATGCGCAGTGGAATTAAGCATCAAATTAACACAAAACACAAGCCCTAAGATCCGTTCTATACGATTAAATTGAATTCCTATGAGATAGTATTTACCAACCTTAATTGCTTTCCGGTCTTGAGCTATCGAACAATTTATTGGTGTGATTTTGAATTACAATCTTCGATCTTCAAAAACCTTTCAATCTTCGAATTGGAACTCTAGGCCTTGATCGTCAACCGAGCGAAGACCCTCTATTGTTGTATCCACACGTAAGAATGAACCAAGAAATGTTCTTGAGAATTGCTAGATTCTTAAACATATGGAAGAATATTGAGAGAACTTTTATTGTGAATTTCTATTTAAAAATTCGGCTCAATTTCGGCTGTTTACAAACTCATATTTATACTAATTTAGTATTTAGAGTTTGTGCCCTAATCAAATTAGGAAACAAGTGTAAACCGCCTCTGTGGCTAGTTATGTCGCCTGACAAAGGTTGTCATATGGCTAGGTATGTCGCGTGACAAACGTTGCCATAGTCAGAAACTCTCAATCATTCTTCCTTTGGTTTAACCAATTCATTCTAGTTGTGTGTGACCCAATAGGATTATATTATGTTGGCAATGAGTTCGATCATATCGACTCTCATAAGACATAAGCGGACTCTAGCAAGCCATTATGTCTACCCAAATAATATAACGTAAGAGTTTCACGTTTCCAATGGTACACTTCCATTTCTCCCTTTGTCTCACGATGTTATATTGAACACAAGTCATGGTCCACGTCAACTTGTATTTGTTCAATGCTTTCTCGATCTTGAGTATAATGATATTCCAATCGCATTGGGGTGTGGCCACACACTTTCCATCATTATCACTCATCGAGGGGCCCAAGCAAAACATCTCTCTTTCGAGGGATAAATTCCATCTTGATTTATCATCCTTCCCATCATGTATCCGATCATGCCAAAGATAGCCTTTATAAATATCGTGTTAAGATATCGTTTGACTAAAATCAAACATGACTTTCATCATATGTAAGGTCATGATAATCTCAGGTCTAGAGACTAAATGAAGTGACCATATGAGATTTAATTATGATATTTGACCATGACATAAATCTCATACGGGTCAAGTCCAGTCACTTGTTCACTAACAAGTACCCATAATTTCAATGTGCATCTCTATGCATATAATCATCACATGATTATCCATTGACAATTATACTAATTATTCTCTTAATAATTAGGGACGGAGATTATTACAATAAATATGCAAAATATATAATAATCAAATAATAAACTTAAACGATAAAGATGATACATAACGGTTTTCAGTTAATGTTGGGTATGCATGTTTTAACCCTCCTATTTTGTATTAGATTTGATTGATACCATAACCTCCTATCTATTTTAAGGACTTTAGGACCCTATGTAATGAAGCTTAGACTTCAATTTTTTAGCTAAGTCCATTTTATAGAATAGGTTAATCTTAGGCTTGAAGTATGGCACAAGACTCATTGGAAGCAAGGTTGCAGATCCAGCAGTATTCAAAACCGCCCTATGAACCGCACTTGTAAACCGCAAGTGTAGTTCTACCTTGAATCTGCCTATTGAACCAACCGCATGCAACCGCCCTTGAACTGCACCTGTGCAGTTCATGTGCAACCGCATCCATGCAACCTCCTGGTGTATCAAAACCGCATGTTCCTAACCGCGTCTCACCAACCGCATCCAATGATTGGCTATTTGAAGTGAACAACTTTTTATCCGTTGGAATCCACGTCAGCAATATCAAAAGTCAACCATCATATCTTGTCACGTGATTCAATGTCGAAAAGATCCGCAAGGATCTTGAAAAGGTGACAGTGTCCTAACCTCATTGCTTGCACTGGAGCCCGATCGGCTTTATCTGCAGCTGTACCAAAGGACAAAAGTGGTTGCGTGGACCAATAGGATTGCATCAAGTACCGTCCTTCAACGCCCTGTATCCAACGGCTAGTTTCTTGATGCTTGGGTATAAATACCCCCAATCTTCACCATTTGAAGATTGCTTGAGAATTTGAAAGTACCGTGTTCATAGAAGCTGAAGCTCGCCTAAATTATTCAACCCTTTGAATCTTCATCTTCAAGAAATATTCCTAGCCCGTAAATCAAGCCTTAACACAATCAAGAATCATTGTGCTCTACATCTCGCGATCTAAAGAGCCTTGATCTTGTTCTCACACACTCACCTCACTTGTTCTAATCACATAGATTAAACACTTGAGATACACCGGTTATAGTTTTGGATTTGTTCTTCATAGAAAAGATTTTATTGTACTTTGTAATCTCACAATACTTAATATAAAATCTCTCTTAGAAATCCAAGACTAACCATCTTGGTAGTGGACGTAGATCGTTTATCGATTGAACCACTCCAAATAGCGTGTTCTTACTTTACGCATTTATATTTCTTGTGCTTACTAATTATTTATCTTTGTCTCTGTTTGATCTTGATTTAGTTATCCATTATTGTGAAATAGTGTTTGGAGTAAACAAAGTCAAAACCACACGTGTTTGTAAAACTGCACTTCCCAAAACCGCACTACCAAAACCGCATTTTACAAACCGCCTCTCAAAACCGCTTTACACTCTATTATTCCGTGTGCATTTTACACTATCACTTGCAGTCTATTATCAAGCTGCAAGAGGATTTTGTAAGCAAGAGGTTCGATCTTTAAAAGAGGGCGAAAAATTTTAAACACCTATTCACCCCCTCTAGCCGTATTTTCACCCTTGTTGCCACCTTTGGGACCAACAAGTGGTATCGAGCTAACACATTTTAAAACCATCGTTTTTCAAGCTTAACGGCTTGTGTGCCGATTCGATATGGCAACCTCAAAGACAATGACTACCGTTAACTATTCACACATTCCAATGTTGGACGAAGACCACTTTGACATCTGGAAGTGCCGAATGCTTATTCATTTGGAAACCATAGATGAAATCTTTGGTGGAGTGCGTGATCAATGGCCCTCTAATTCCAATGAAGGCTAACAACGATGCAACCACCAATGTTGAAACCCGAGAGGTCAAAAAGCCAAAAGATGAGTGGTCGGATGAAGAGAAGAGAATAGTTGCCTTGGACAAGAAGGCGAGGTTCATCATTTCTGGAACCCTCCCCGTATCAACTCTACAGAAAGTGATGTACCTCAAAACCGCAAAGCAAATGTGGGATGCCATAGAGAGCTACCTCGAAGGTGATGATGAGTGCAAGGAAAACAAATTATACACTTTGTTGAAAGATCCTACAACAACTTCAACAGAAAACCCAACGAAACCTTGCGTCAAACCTACGATCGCTATGTTGAGGTAGTTAATGCTTGTAGATCTCTTGGTAAAACATTAACCGATAAGGAAATCAATATGACTTTCCTATACGCTTTAGGTTCTAGATGGGTAAATAAGGCTACCTCTCTAGAAGACTCCAAAGTATTGGGTACTTGGTCATTAAGTAACTTGTATGCCAATCTTAGAGTCTATGAACTTAAATTAAATCATATTGAAGAGATAGAAGGAAAAACCAAATCGCTTTCTATGTACGTAGTGGAACATGAAGAGAAACCATCCACATCCAATCAAACCACTGATCCTTCCATATCAACCTCATCACTCATCGAGATGGATGATGATGATTTTGCCATGTTTGTGAAAAGATTCCAAAAATTTAGAAAATCCTCAAAACCTTTCACAAAATCATTTTCAAAAGGCAAACCTCTGCAACATTTTCTAGGGCTATACAAAGAAGAAGAGTGACTTGGTATGCTACAATTGTAGGAAACCCGGCCACTTTGCATCCGAGTGTCCACAACCTAAATATGAATATATGAAAAAGAAAACTTTTCCTTCGAAATTTTCTCATCGTAAGGGAATGGTTGCCGAGGAGGAAGAGAATTCCAAGGAATTAGCAACTTGGATTGAAAGCAGTTACGAGGATGGAAGTGACGGTGAAACCGAAGAGGTTAACCTCGCTTAGTTGCAGACAGCTTCGATGACTCGGATTACGAATCATTTGAGTTGCATGATATGGAGGAAAAGGAGGTTTTTGCAAAACTTCCAAATTATAAATTGGATGATGATATTAAACTTACTCCTAGCGTTAAGATAGGAAATTGTTCGTATTCACGTCCCATTTTCTCATCTAAAGCTGCTCCACCTTCAAAAGCTATTCCAAAGAAAATTTTGAAAAAGGTGGTGGAAGAGGTTTCTCCCATGGAACATGAAAAGATGTTCAAGGAAGCCGAAATGGTGATCCATCAATTCTCAAATCTTAAGAAAGCCTTAAGCTTAGCTCATGATGAACTTAATGCGTACAAGACGGAGAAAGCGCGTGATGAGGTCCGAAATTTCTAATCTTAAGGACCAAATCAAACAGATGACTCCTCTTGCTGATCAAAACCGCATCCTTGAAACTAAGGTTCTTTGCACTTCAACTCGGGAATGATGACTTGGTAACCCAAATCGATGATCGCCAAAAGATTATTGATTCGTGGCTCAAGTCTCAATCCACCAAGGATAAAATCTTGGACTTCCAAGTTCCTCCTGGAACTAAGGATGGTCTAGGGTTTGGATCGAGGAAGAGGAGAAGTGTGCATCCTCGAGTGAAAAGGATGAGGAATTTCGAGAACTAACTAAAGAAATTCCCAAGGAGAAGCATGCTAAGGGTAAGGGTAAAGCAAGACAAGTAAATTATGTCTACCACTAAAGGAAAGCAATATGGGAAGAATTACGTGGTAAAACCTAAGAATTACGTGGAAGCACTGAAGAGGAAATGGCTTATGGAATTGGTAGAATCCTGCTCCAACCGCTTACGGTGGAAAAGGCGGTTCTGCTAACTCCGGAGTCGACCGCGCTTCTTCTTCGACCGCTCCTCCTGCCTTCAAGCAGGAATAGCGTTCCCAGGAAATACGTGGTCAAACCAAAGCTGTTCCCTTTGTATCAGTGGAATGTTAGTGGAACCGCACCTCCCAAACCGCTTCCTTGTCCCAAACCGCATGCAACTCCTAAGAAGAGTAAGGAGTTAGTAAAACCTCATGAAGCTTGTAGCTATTATAAATGTTACGTGTGTGATGGTTTAGGTCACAAGGCTGCGAGAATGCCTTTTGCGGTTCACATCCAATGCCGGGAAGAGTAAACCTCCTTCATCAGCGGGTGTGGGTCGTAAAGGGTTGCTAACTTCAGGACCCAAGGAATAAAGGGGACCTCGTTCTTAATGTTTACATTTCGGGTCCTGCTTCATGGCCGGTCACTCCAAGGATAATGAATGGTATCTTGACGGTGGTGCTCAAGACATATATTTGGAGATAGATCATTACTTGAAGATGTCGTTGAAGCAAGTGGTCCATCTGTAACCTTTGGTGACAACAACAAAGGCAAGACCATTGGATATGGTGTTATAAGGAGAGGAAACCTACTATTGAGAAGGTTTCTCTTGTCGATGGACTCAAGCACAACCTCCTTTCAATTTCTCAATTTTGCGACAAAGGAATGCTTTGCAACTTCACGTCATCAAATTGCTTTATCAAAGATAGCATTTCCGGCGTCACCCTACTCACGGGGATTCGTAAGAGTAATATTTACATTATTGATCTAAATTACGCATGTAGTATTACTAATCTCTGTTTTGTAGCTAAGAATGTGAGCGAAAATAGTTGGCTATGGCACAAGAGGTTGAGCCACTTGAACTTCAAGTATCTTGCAAAGATTGGTAGGGAAAACCTCGTTCGTGGTTTACCTAAAGTGGTGACCACCATCCGGAGAAATGCGGTGCATGCCGGCTTAGTAGCGATCCGCGTCGTCTTTCACCGGCAAGACCGCTCCTTCAACTTCAAGATGCTTACAAGCTGCTTCACATTGATTTGTTTGGACCCGTAACCACTTTGCCGGCATTGGAGGAAATAGATATACTTTAGTGGTGGTGGATGATTACTCAAGATATACGTGGGTTGAGATGATGATTTCCAAAGATGATTGTTATGAGATTCTCACCGCACTTTTTAGACGGCTCCAAACTCAAAAGAAGATGACATCGTTAGTGTTCGATCGAGATAATGGAACGAGAATTTAAGAACAACGGTGTTGCTCGGTATTGTGATGACCGTGGGATTGATCACAATTTTTCCACAGTGGTGTTCCACAACAAAATGGGGTTGTGGAAAGGAAGAATAGGACGTTGATTGAAATTTGGAAAGACAATGATATACGAAGCGAAGCTACCTCGGTATTTTTGAAATTTGAAGCAATCAATACCGCATGCTTCACTCGAACCGCTCCCTCATCAACAAAACCTATAATAAGACTCCCTATGAGCTTTGGCGAGGAAGAACCCCCAACATTGCATTCTTCAAGATCTTTGGCTGCAAATGCTTTGTCCTCTACAACGGAAGAGAAAATAGAGGTAAATTCGGAGCCAAGGCCGACGAAGGTATTTTTGTTGGGTATGCTAAACATTCTAAAGCTTTTCGTGTTTTCAATAAAACTAGTTTAAAAATAGTAGAGTCCGTCCATGTTACTTTTGATGAGCATTCTCTCCTTGAGCCACATTTGGCTCCAAATGTTCTTGATGATTTTGTTGAGCATAATGAACCGGGTGAACCATCTCAAACCGCACTTTGAACCTCAACCGCAAAATCCGGCACCCTCAGCGAAATTCCCCAAAACCGCAATTTTGAAACCACACTGAAGATCCCTCTCCGGATGCAGCGCAAGGAAGATGAAGTTAGGAATTCCCCTATCCGGCTTATAGAACCTCTTCGTCAACTTACATTCCATGACTTATTTGAAGGATCTAACGATGTTCCAATTGAAGATCTTGACAAACCTCGATCAACCGGACTTACCCCCGGAGGTTCGTGAAGTCGGCGGTCACCCCCTCACAAATGTGATTGGTGATACGTTTTCCGGTGTTCAAACAAGGAGATCGAATTATGACGAGCATACTTCTCTTTTATCTCAAGTTGAACCCAAGAAGATTGATGAAGCACTCCAAGATTCCGGTTGGGTTGTTGCTATGCAAGAAGAACTCAACCGAGTTTGAAAGATGCAAGGTCTGGACTTTGGTGCCTAGACCTCGGGATCAAGGAGTGATAGGAACTAAGTGGGTATTTAGGAATAAGATGGACGAGAATGGAAGCATCACTAGGAATAAAGCAAGGTTGGTTGCACAAGGATATAGGCAAGAAGAAGGAATTGATTATGATGAAACCTTTGCTCCGGTTGCAAGATTGGAAGCTATCGAGAATCTTCTTAGCCTACGCCTCTTTTAAGCGTTTCAAGTTATATCAAATGGACGTAAAGAGTGCATTCCTCAACGGCGACGCAAGAGACCGTGTATGTTGCCCAACCACTGGATTTGAAGACTCCAAATTTCCCAATCATGTCTACAAACTCCAGAAAGCTTTGTATGGACTTAAGCAAGCTCCAAGGGCATGGTATGAGACTCTTTCTAAATTTTTACTAGAAAAAGGATTTAAACGTGGTAAAATTGATACAACTCTTTTTATTGCCAAATATAATGAGCACACTCTACTTGTTCAAATTTATGTCGATGATATTATTTTTGGTTCTACTAATGAGTTACTTTGTAAGCGTTTCGAAAAGCTAATGAAAAGCAAGTTTGAGATGAGCATGATGGGAGAATTAACATTTTTCCTCGGGCTTCAAATCAAGCAATGCGAAGAAGGTATCTTCATCAGCCAAGCCAAGTACACCAAGGAGCTAATAAAGAAGTTTGGATTAGAAAATGCTAAAGCATATGATACTCCTATGGCCACCGGCAATAAGCTAGATAAGGATCTCAAAGGTAAGAAGGTTGATCAAACTTTATATCGAGGTATGATCGGCTCATTGCTTTACTTAGCTTGCTAGTAGGCCGAGATATCATGTTTAGTGTACGTGTATGTGCTCGCTATCAAGCGAGATCCTAGAGAAGCACATCTTATTGCGATCAGCGTATAATCCGCTATTTATACGGAACCACTAACCTTGGACTTTGGTATTCCAAAGATTCGAACTTCGATCTTGTAGGTTATTCGGATGCGGATTATGCGGCTTGTACTATTGACAGGAAAAGCACTAGTGGTACTTGTCATTTCCTCGGGAATAGACTAGTTGCTTGGGCGGCAAGAAGCAAGCTTCGGTTTCGGTGTCAACCACGGAGTGAGTATATTCTTCTTGGTAGTTGTTCTTTGTCAAATCCTTTGGATGAAGCGGCGGTTGGTAGACTATGGAATCCATGAAGGGAATTGCCCCATCATGTGTGACAACACTTCAACTATTTCGAGTCTCAACAACCTGTCATGCATTCCAAGACCAAGCATATTGATATCAAGTATCATTTCCTCAAAGACCATGTGGAGAAGAGGAATATCCATTTAGAGTACGTGGGAACAGACAATCGGATTGCGATATCCTCACAAAGGCTCTTGACTCCAAGAGGTTTTCTTTCCTCGAGGAGAAATGGGTATGCTTGAACTTAAATAAATTCCATTCTTTTTAAGCTAACTTGGGTGTTGAGTATAGTTTCAAGGCCATGTTGAAACCGCGTGCATCAAACCGCAAGGATGTCAACCGCAGCTGCTGACCAACCGCTTCACTTAAACCGCATCTTTGCGGCTAACCGCTTGGACCTCAACCGCGTTTCAACTTGGAGTAATTTCTATCTTTACTTACTTATGTTAAAAAAAAAAAAAAAAAAAAAAAAAAAAAGCTGTTCAACTTCTTTTTATTTATTTTTCGAGTCCTTATCTTTTTCTTTAAGGGTTTATTTGCAAATGTTTTCCCACGAAAATTTAAATTTTGAGAGCATTTAATGCAAAGGGAACATTAGCATTAAATGGCCTTCATGTCGGCCGTCATTGGTTGATGTGTGAAGGCGAAAGGGTGCTAATTTGCAATGATTCTGAGTTGGTGAAGCTAATGTGTCCTTTCATACGCCAAACCCTAATCCTTTCCTATAAATAGAAGACACAACTCACCTTTTCAAACTTTTCCTTTGTCTTCTTCCTCTGTCATCGTACTATACGTCGAGTTCACCAAACTTATTCTTCATATCCTCATAAATTTCTAAGTCTTTCTTCATCAATGGCTCCCAAACCCATTGAAGACATGGTATGATTTCTTAAACTTTAATCCTCTTACTTTTACTGCAAACATACTTGTTTAACTTGCTCATATCCGCCATTGATGAACCTTTTAAGCTTGAACACCATAACCTAACTTTTGTTCATATGTTCTTCATTTCTTAACCATTTTGCATGAAATTTGTTGGGTTATGTTCGGAATCTTGACTAGATTAGGATTATATACTTTATTTTATGATCAATGATCATCTAGGACAACGATTTTGAACTTTTGAAGATTTTTGTTTCGAAAACCCACTTTATGATTTGCTCATTTTAAGGTGATTACGAGTAAAGTAGATAATTTTATTGTTATATTAGTAATCTCTTTTGCTCAATGTGATCATTTTGACATGTTATTTGTTCATTTTGGTTAACTTTTTCAAAATCTTTGTTCTTGATGTTCTTCGTGTTCTTCATGCGCTCAAGTTCTTGTTCATCATCTTTTGAAAGTTTTTATGTTTTGGTTTGCCCTAACTTTTAATCTTGTTTTTCCATACTTAGAAAATTTACGAAAAATTTGCCTATATTGCTTGTTTGAACCGCATGCTTTAGAACCGCATGAAATTCGTTTTGAAACCGCACATATAATTACTTATGTTTGTTTCAAAACCGCATTGTTAAAACCGCATGTGTTTTTGGTTCTCTCTTGGAACCGCATGACATGTTTTCAAAACCGCATATTCTTTTGAAACCGCATGCTAAAATTTACTTAAGTTTTACTAAGTATATAAATTTGGACACCATAACCTTCCTCTCTAAGCACCGCTTGCGGTGTGGGATAATCTTGGATTACAATGCCACGTACTAAGTAAATATACTTTTGTATTTTTCTATTTGTTTTCCTACTGTGTTCACGGTTTCCTTGAGGTTGGAAATTTTCATTTCCAAAACCGCACTATTACCAACCGCATGTGTGCACCAACCGCATGGGAGGCTGTGATTGTGTTAAAGTGTTCTAACTTGTGTGTTTTATTTGTAGAATACCAAGTATTTCTGCCGAGGTTGGGAGATAAATGAACCGAGTTGCGGTCGATGCTGCGGGAAGAGAGATGATGAGGAAGATGCAAGCACGGAATCCTTCCCCTATTCAACAAAAATCAAACCTATACCATCCCCTCCTTCATTGACCAATTTTATGAAACATTTGTGAAGGGAGAGGCGAGCTTTACGATGGTTCCAAGATTCCTAACTTGGTGGGAGTTGTAGAAGAATTCGAGTATCCATTGACTATTTGGATATCGGGAGTACTTTTGGCTTCCATGTGTGCGGTGCTCCGAGTTGAGGTTTCCCAAGAAGTCCCGAGGATGCTACATGTTCTACTATTTGGAAAGGCTGGATTCTCTTCTTGGCAATTACAAGACTACGCCCGGGAAAGATTTTGGTGGTGATGAGCCACTGTGCTACCTAGTTGGGAAGTCGGTTTGTGGGAAGGCTGGAAACCATAACAACTTCACCTCTCATCAATGGCAATCTTCGTGTGCCATCTACAACGGCATGAAGCTTCATTGGCCCAAGATCTTGATGAGAGAGCTTGCCGGCGGCATAGATGCGTATCGGTGAAGGTTAAGAATGAGAAGATAAGGTGGAGACCTTTTGGAAGAGTGCTAACCGCAATCTTTGGGAACTATCAACATGCGGAGGAGCTCGGGATTGCCACCCCGGAATTATCTATCCACTTTGGGGATTGGAAGAATCCTTTGGCCTCAAGGCAATGCACTCATTCGGACGCTCTTTTGGGAATGATGATTATAAGGCTCACGTATGATGCTTTGATACCTCTAAGGATAAGGAGCTCTATGTTGAGATGACTCCACTGCTCTTGCCTCAGCCGCTGCGGGAAAAGCAATAAAGAAGGCCTCAAGGAAGAGAAAGGCCCCTGTGAACCGCTCCCTAAGCCAACCTCAGCCGCACCCTCTAAGCCGCGTGGTTCGGGCGATGCGAGGCCCAAGCCAAAAGAAACCAAGGAAAGAGAAAGAGAAAAAGAAAATGTCCCTCATTGATGAGGATGAAGAAGAGGAAGAAGATAACTCCATTCCTCCTTTGGTGGCGGGGCTAAGAAGGCCAAGCGGACTCGGATTGATGCGGCCCAAATGGTGATGAGGAGGCGACAATCTTTTACAAAGGTGAGTTTGAGAGATTGGAAAGAGAAAGAGGCGAGAGGGAAGCTAACAAAGGAAAGTCCAAGGATCCAATTCCCCAACCGCCTCCTTCAAAGCGCCCCAAACCCAAACACTTATTCCAACACCACCTCACTCTCCAAACCGCTCCCATCATTCCTCACCGGCCAAAACCCTATCACCTAAACCGCTCTCTCCTCCTCAACCGCAAAGAGGCTGCAACCGCTCGGGGAGAAACCAAAAAGGGTTAAGCGGATTGCCCGAGAAAAGAACACCATCCAAAGGCCCCAAACGCTTTTTGCACCGTGTTTCCAAACAACCTACCCCCCCTTCATCTCCTTCATCCTCTTCACATTCCTCATCCCAATCCACCTCCAAATCAAATTCTTCCTCTAACCAATCCAACACCCCAACTGCCTCACCTCAACTTTCCAACCGCTCCAAGTCACCTACTTCAAACCGCGCCCAATCACCACCTTACTCACATCACACCCCGGCCATCTCAATCTCAACCTTAACCGCGACAGAACTCCTTCCCCAAGCCGAGTCAATACCCCTCCTCCACGAAAATTCTCCTCCTCATAAATCACCTACTCTGACCGCCTTCCTACTCCGCCTCATCAAACCTCACCCATTCACGAAACCGCACCCACTCAACCGCAAAGAACCCCTCTGTTTACATCCATACCTCTCATACCGAGTTCTTCATCAAATTCCAACCCTATAACCACGCTATTCCAAATGTTATCATTCCACCTATCTCCACCGCACCAATCCCCTCACTACCTATCCCAACCGCTTCTATCCCTTTACCCCAAACACAACCAATTCCTCCCTCAACCGCTTCACCTTTCACGGTCCACACTTGGCCGCCTTTTCCAAACCCTTACGAGATCCTTTATCTCAAACCGCTCCAACAACACAATCTCAACCGCCACCCTCATTTATCCAAACTCCTTCCACTCAAACCGCACCTCCATGATTACTCCCAAATTCTTTCAACCCTTAATCTTATCCAAGGCCAACTTCTCTTAAACCAAGGCCACATGATCAAGCTAACCGCTTCAAATGCCGCTCTTGAGGCCTCGATAATTCCCTAACCGCTTCCAACCAAACCCTTCTAGCGAAGGTGGATGCTCGAAGCCCTAGAATTGGCAAATCTTAAAACCTTTTTGATTGATACCATTAAGGGAGAGAAGTTCCTCTATCAAACCGTGAAATTTGTTAAAACCGCGGCTACGAGTGCTTCCAAGGTTTCAAGGAAGACTTAGCGAAAGGAGTGCTAAATGCCATGGGAGATGCGGTTTCAAAGACTCAACTCCAAGAGATGCTCTCCCTACTATCTAATGAGTTTGTCTCCTCAACCAACTCTGCCTGGTATCCTTCATGAAAACCCTTGAAGATTCCCATCCTCAGCCGCGACAAGCCTCTACCTCGGTAGCCCCTTCTCAAACCGCGTTGGATGACTGCGGCTCAAAATCTTTTACGGCTGGACTCCCTCAAAGAAAGAATCAATGTTGACCTCAACATAGTGGGAGGCAGTATCAAGGAGCGAGTAAAGAATTTTGATGATGACATTTCCTTGATTTGAGAATCTCAAGGCGAGCTTCAACCTCAAGCTTGACAACTCCATCAAGGAATTGAAGTCCAACTGAATGTATTTGTTGATGCGGAACCGCTTAGAGATGCTCTCTCTACTCAAACGGTAGCCATTCGGGATGAGATCTTCACATTCTACAATTCTTTGAAGGCTGCATTGAAGGATTCACTACTCGAGATCAAGGAAAGTGTTGATGGAAACACTAGATCTGTTGATCTTTGTTGGAGGCTAGCTGCTGATTCTGTAACCGCACTACGAACAGTTGAGACTACCCTTGCTAGACAGGCTGAAGACCTTAGAGCCCTCAGAAGAAATATCAGAGGTGAAAGCTCAGCTTTCAGACCTTCAGAACCGCAGCTGCCCCAGCAAGAAGTCAATCAACCTAGAGAGCAAGCACGCCATCAACATCAACCGCGCCATCATCAACCGCATCATCAACCGCGTCAGCATTAGGACTTCTCTTTTGTAACTTCTTTATCCTTTTTGCTGAACTCTTTTTTGTTTTGTTGGACCACACTCCATGTAATTTTTGTCCAACTTTCTTTTGTTTTTGAAACCTTTGTATTTTGCTTCTCTACCATTGTAAGTGTAACCGCATTGGTAGTAATGAAAAATGCATCATTGGTTCCAAAACCTTGTTCATATCAAACTGCTTGTTTGTAGAACAATGAAACCTCTTATGGTTTTAAACCTCATTCAAATATTTTTCAACATAAAATCATATTTTTTGAATTGAAGTTTAAACATTCAGTTTAAACCGCACTTTGAACTTAAACTCATATTTCTTAAGTGCACTGAATGCATTTCTATACCTTCCATATTGTAAGTATTTAACTTTCAGATAGTATAGAAATCTATAGCTTAAGCTAAGTGTGTGCATTGACTTGGGACATGAATTACCATGTTAATTCTTATGGACATGTTTTTACCAAGTACAATGTTTGCTTTAGTTATAGTAGGTAATGGCATCAATCAAATAGGGGGAGATTGTTGGGTATGCATGTTTTAACCCTCCTATTTTGTATTAGATTTGATTGATACCATAACCTCCTATCTATTTTAAGGACTTTAGGACCCTATGTAATGAAGCTTAGACTTCAATTTTTTAGCTAAGTCCATTTTATAGAATAGGTTAATCTTAGGCTTGAAGTATGGCACAAGACTCATTGGAAGCAAGGTTGCAGATCCTGCAGTATTCAAAACCGCCCTATGAACCGCACTTGTAAACCGCAAGTGTAGTTCTACCTTGAATCTGCCTATTGAACCAACCGCATGCAACCGCCCTTGAACCGCATCATTGCGGTTCATGTGCAACCGCATCCATGCAACCTCCTGGTGTAGCAAAACCGCATGTTCCTAACCGCGTCTCACCAACCGCATCCAATGATTGGCTATTTGAAGTGAACAACTTTTTATCCGTTGGAATCCACGTCAGCAATATCAAAAGTCAACCACCATATCTTGTCACGTGATTCAATGTCGGAAAAGATGCGCGAGGATCTTGAAAAGGTGACAGTGTCCTAACCTCATTGCTTGCGGTGGAGCACGATCGGCTTTATCTGCGGCATTTGTACCAAAGGACAAAAGTGGTTCTTTGTGGACCAATAGGATTGCATCAAGTCTTGTCCTTCAACGGTTGTATCCAATGGCTAGTTTCTTGATGCTTGGGTATAAATACCCCCAATCTTCACCATTTGAAGATTGCTTGAGAATTGAAATCTTGTGTTCATAGAAGGAAGCTACGCGAGAGAAATTATTCAACCCTTTGAATCTTCATCTTCAAGAAATATTCCTAGCCCAGAAATCAAGCCTTAACACAATCAAGAATCATTGTGCTCTACATCTCACAGATCTAAAGAGCCTTGATCTTGTTCTCACACACTCACCTCACTTGTTCTAATCACATAGATTAAACACTTGAGATACGCGGTTATAGTTTTGGATTTGTTCTTCATAGAAAAGATTTTATTGTACTTTGTAATCTCACAATACTTAATATAAAATCTCTCTTAGAAATCCAAGACTAACCATCTTGGTAGTGGACGTAGATCGTTTATCGATTGAACCACTCCAAATAGCGTGTTCTTACTTTCTGCATTTATATTTCTTGTGCTTGCTAATTATTTATCTTTGTCTCTGTTTGATCTTGATTTAGTTATCCATTATTGTGAAATAGTGTTTGGAGTTAACAAAGTCAAAACCACACGTGTTTGTAAAACTGCACTTCCCAAAAACGCACCACCAAAACCGCATTTTACAAATCGCCTCTCAAAACCGCTTTACACTCTATTATTCCGCTGTGCATTTTACACTATCACTTGCAGTCTATTATCAACTGCAAGAGGATTTTGTAAGCAAGAGGTGCAGTCTTTAAAAGAGGGCAAAAATTTTAAACAGCTATTCACCCCCCCTCTAGCTGTATTTTCACCCTTGTTGCCACCTTTGGGACCAACAGTTAAGCATAACTAAAGCCTAGGGCATTACACCAACAGTCTCCCACTTGCACTAGGCTCCATTTATGTATTGAATACTCATGGATCTAACATGACCATCATGCTTCTGCCTGTGCGAGGGTCTTTGTAAGTGAATCCCTTATGTCATCATCGATTGATACTTTGTATATTTTAATGTCTTCTCATTCTTTATGAATTCCTCGAAGAAAGTCTAAGTGAGTGTTTGGATCGCTGTTGTGACCATGGTTCCATTGTTTGCACAAGTGGCACCACTATTGTCATAACAAAAGTTTCACCGATTAGTGATACTTGGAACATTTCCAAAACACTAATGAACTTTTGATCTAAACTTCCTCTTTTAGCCGCATCATATGTTGCTAAAATTCGGCCTTATTAGTAGAATTGGCTACAATTTTTGCTTGGAACTCTTCCAATCAAAACTGCACCTCTAATAAGCATAAACACAAATCCTAATTGCGATTTTAAAATAACTTTGTCAGTTTGAAAGCTAGCATCTATGTAACCCTTACAACAAGAATAACTTCCAATCTTTCAAATACCAAGAACGTATCCTTAGTTCTTCTTAAGTACTTAAGGATCATCTTGACTCCCATCTAATGGTTTATATCAGGATTAGACTGGTATCGACTCATCATGCTTAGAGCATATGAGACGCCGGGTCTAGTACAAATCATGACATACATGACAGATCCAAATGCCGAAGCATATGGAACTTCATTCATTTCCCTTTTGCTCATCAGTTGTCATAGGACAATGAGTATTGCTAAGAGAAGTACCATAATCCATTGACAAGTTACCTTTCTTAGACTCTTCTAAGAACCTTGTCAATGTGAACACTTTGACTCAAACCAATTTATCCTTCTAGATCCATCTCTATAGATCTTGATGCCAAGGATGTAAGTGGCTTCACCCATATCTTTCATTGAGAAACCTTTCCTTGACCAAGACTTAACAGTCTTAAGTGTCGGAACTTGTTTTTCCAATGAGTAAGATATCATTGTAATAAAACAATAGAAATACTACTACGCTCCCACTGAATTTCATGCATACACAAGATTCATCTTTGTTCTTTGATGATGTCAAACTCTTTGACCAATTCATCAAAACAAAGATTCCAATTCCTTGAAGCTTGCTTCAACCCATCTCATGGATCTTTGCCACATGCATACTTTATTAGAGTTTCTTAGATTGACAAACTATTCGGGTTGTGTACTATACACATCCTTAATAATCTTTCCATTTAAAGAAAGTCGTTTGACATCCATTTGTCATATCACATAGTCACAATATGTGATAATGGCAATTAAAACTTCTAACAGACTTCGACATTGTAACTGGGGAAAAAGGTTTCAACATAGTCAATACTATGAATTTACCTAAATCCCTTTGTTACAATCCTTAGTCATGAAAGTATACACCTTCACATCCATGTCGGTCTTTGAAGACCTACTTGTACCCTTTAGTTTTTACACCTTCAGGTAGCCCAATCAAGTTCCAAACTTGATTGTCAAACATGGATTGTAATTCGGATTCCATGGTTCCTAACCATTTATTCAAATTAGGAGTGGACATCGCCTCAAGATAGGAAGTAGGATCGTCATTCTCAATGACTTTCATCTTATTACTTTCCGAAACGAGAAATCAATATTTCTTGGTTCGGACTGTAACCTATCCGATCTACGATGGACTTGTGCATCTTGAACCGGTTCCACAACTCCTTTGTGAACTTGGTTCCGTCTCTAATATTGGATCTATGTCATTTTTAGGTTATTGAACTCTCTTCAAGATTAATTTTACTCCCACTAGATTCTTTATTGAGAAACTATTTCTCAAGAAACAAATCGTGTAGAGCAACAAACGTTTTGTTCTCTTTGCGGTTGTAAGATTAATTTCCGAAAATAACTTTGTCAAATTTGGTGCTAACTTATAAGAGACAAGTCTCTTTACATAAGATTCGCAACCCCAAATCTTCATGAAAGATAAACTAAGTTTTCTTCCATGCCACATCTCATGTGGGGCCTTAGGAACCGATTTAGTAAGGACTCAATTCTATGTAACCGCATTATTTCTAATGCATATCCTCAAAAGGAATTAGGAAAGTCAACTTGACACATCATCGAATGAGCCATGTCTAACAAGGTTCAATCCTCCTCTCAGACACACCATACAATGTGGTGTTCTGGTGGAGTCATCTTTGAAACGATTTCATAGTTTTGAGATGATTGTCAAACTTTTGGCTCAAATATCATCACCTCGATCTAATCGAAGTACTTAATAGTTTTGCCAAGTTTGTTTTGTACTTCATCTTGAAATGTTCGAAACATCTCAAATGATTCACCTTTGGACTTCATCAGATAGACATAGTCATATCTAGATAAGTCTTTAGTGAAATGTGATGAAATACCGAAGTCTTCCCCTAGCAATGCTACTTAATGGTCCACATACATCTCATGTATAATGACCGATAAGTCACTAGCCCTCCCACTACTCTTCGTGTAGGGTGGTTTGGTCAATACTCCCAATAAACAAGATCCACATTCCTCAAATGATTCATGGTCATATGAGTCTAAAAATCCTTGTTAATGGAGTTTAGATATATGTTTCTTATTTATTTGACCAAGCCGGCAATGCCATATGAACGCGTTGTTCATATTGTTCGGTTTAGATTTCCCATTTATATTATAGATATCTTCAATATTATTTTGTTTCTCATCATCAAGGATATGAAGATCATTCAATGACATATATATGCAATACAATAAGGCATATCATTAAATAAATATAAAACTTCTTACTTTCAATAAGAAAATTATATCCTTCATCATCCATATAAGAAACGAAAATAATACTCATACTCAAATCCGGAACATAGTGACACTTGTTTAAAACAAGTACTACTTCACAAGGTAAAGTGACTTCATAAGTCCCTATGGCTGATGTAGCAACCCTTGCTCCATTCTTATGCATAGGTTTAACTTACCTTCTTTGAGTAGCTTTCTATTCTTTATTCCTTGCATATTTATCCAAATGTGGGATCCAATCCGGTATCATATACCCAAGAACAAGAAGTCGAAAGGAAAATATCTATCATATAGATACTTGAAGTAGTAGCAATCATATTGCCCTTCTTCACCTTTTAGGCCTTCCTAATAAGCCTTGCAACTTTGCTTTCAATAACAATCTTATTGTCATGATAGCAAACTGCATCCTTTTGAGACACTTTGGGTTTAGCCTCTTCGGCTATGACAACATTTGTCCTAGGTTTAGCAACTTTTGCTTTACCTTCTTTTCCTTCCTTTATGAACCCTTTTATTGTGTCAACCATTAACACAATTTGCGGATTGCTCCTTCTTTCAGCATATGAATTAAGAGCCTTCACCACAACATATATCTTTTGCCTAGCTTGCACTTGGAACATTTCCCCTTTTTGTGTTATGCTAAAACAAAAGAATAGTTATCATGTGCTCAAGCTTCTTCATAAGAGCCTTTAAACATGGTGGCAAATATAAGGCAAGCAATGCTATTAGAATCATCAACATGTTTCTAATGTTGCTCCTTATTTGCCCTTTGCAATATTTGCAGTGGGTTCAGTGGGAACGGATTCGTCAAGAACGTACACATTTGCCCAAGAACCATTCTTTAGGCTTCTGATCCAATCAGAATTATTTATATCGTTCCTTTCGAACTTTGTCCTTCATAAGGATGAATAGCAATTATCATTAGGTAATGCTATTTCTACAACAAAATATACAAATTATATGAACACATATTAATACCAACACATTTATCATCTAAGAGCAAATAATGTATTTTACAAATACTCCCACTAAATCATACACCTTCCAATGCAAATAAGCATAATATGCATTTAATGGGCTAAGATCCAACTTTAATTTAATCTCAAGTACGCTATGGCGCACCGCTCAAGATTAAACTAATTAGGTAGAAAACATCAATCATATCGTATATGACTCTTAGATCTTTTATGAGATTTATTTAAGACATCATATGTCTAAGCATATTTTAATCTCATCTTATGCCTTGGGTCCAAAACCATTTTGAAAACCCAATTAAGTTCATCCACTTTAAACGTATAGGAACCACCATTTCCTCATCTTGCTCGCAAACGGAATAGAATCAAAGCACCTTGCTATGGCAAGCCCACCCAAAACTATCCGAGTGGTCTCAAGTGTTTTAATCATGGATTGGCATAAAGAACTTAAAAATTAAATGAAGGTTATTTAAAGTAGATTATAAGAATATCAACAAAAAATAATCATAACTGTGCACCAGGTAAGTTCCCAAGAAAATAGGTGAGCCACAAGGACTGCTTAAGTACCAAATTTTCCTTCGACAGAACTCTCCTAGTCGTGCACAATTATATTATCAGTTTGAATGCAACATAATCAATACTTTGTATACTGATTTTTTTCTCTTAAACAATCAGACTCATAAACTGATTTGTTTCTCATAAACAACCAGATTCCTTCAAATTTTGCGTAAACTAACTTGTTTCTCATAAACAATCAGCAAACCAAAATTTAATGTTTCAACTAAATATTTAGGAAATCACAATTCAATGTTTCAACTAAACATATAATAAAATTCTTAACACTTAAGAATAAATAATTCATGCATCGCAACAATTAATAAAAACACATTTAAATTAATTAAGCATGCATAAACAATGAATTAATCTAGCATAGCCCTATAAACTCAATTTCCAGAAATTTATAGCATCCAGATTAAGACATTAAACATCTCAGATTATAACATAATCACAGATTAGCAGAAAAAATATGAAACTGATTCTGCCCAGATTGGCAAAGTATGTCGCGTGACAACATCAGCCAGTTGGCTAAGTATGTCGCGTGACAACATCAGCCAGTTGGCAAAGTATGTCGCGTGACACACCTTGCCCAACTACCAGATTTTCACTCGTGGCTAACTATGTCGCACGACGTAGGTTGCCAGTTCGCAGATTTTTCAGATTCAATCAATTCTAACCACAAGGCAATTAAATCATATAAAACAACCCTTTTACAGATTTAATTCATCATAATCAGAAAACGATTTTCACATTGTTTCACATAAACAATCAAAATTCTATCGCATACAAAAACATGCAATAAGCATATAAACGATTTATATCTTGATTCTAGCATGTTAATTCAAACTTAACCATACGAACGGGGCTCTGATACCACTGTTGGGTTTTATGGGTCCATGCACAGCGGAATTAAGCATCAAATTAACACAAAACCCAAGCCCTAAGATCCGTTCTATACGATTAAATTGAATTCCTATGAGATAGAATTTACCAACCTTAATTGATTTCCGGTCTTGAGCTATCGAACAATTTATTGGTGTGATTTTGAATCACAATCTTCGATCTTCAAAAACCTTTCAATCTTCGGATTGGAACTCTAGGCCTTGATCGTCAACCGAGTGAAGAACCTCTATTGTTGTATCCACACGTAAGAATGAACCAAGAACGGTTCTTGAGAATTGCTAGATTCTTAAACCTATGGAAGAATATTGAGAGAACTTTTGTTGTGAATTTCTATTGAAAAATTCGGCTCAATTTCGGTACAAGCATGTACTCATATTTATACTACTTTAGTATTTAGAGTTTGTGCCCTAATCAAATTAGGAAACAAGTGTAAACCGCCTCTGTGGCTAGTTATGTCGCGTGACAAAGGTTGCCATATGGCTAGGTATGTCGCGTGGCAAACGTTGCCATAGTCAGGAACTCTCAATCATTCTTCCTTTGGTTTAACCAATTCATTCTAGTTGTGTGGACCCAATAGGATTATATTATGTTGGCAATGAGTTCGATCATATCGACTCTCATAAGACATAAGCGGACTCTAGCAAGCCATTATGTCTACCCAAATAATATAACGTAAGAGTTTCACGTTTCCAATGGTACACTTCCATTTCTCCCTTTGTCTCACGATGTTATATTGAACACAAGTCATGGTCCACGTCAACTTGTATTTGTTCAATGCTTTCTCGATCTTGAGTATAATGATATTCCAATCGCATTGGGGTGTGGCCACACACTTTCCATCATTATCACTCATCGAGGGGCCCAAGCAAAACATCTCTCTTTCGAGTGACAAATTCCATCTTGACTTATCATCCTTCCCATCATGAATGTGATCATGCCAAAGATAGCCTTTATAAATATCGTGTTAAGATATCGTTTGACTAAAATCAAACATGACTTTCATCATATGTAAGGTCATGATAATCTCAGGTCTAGGGACTAAATGAAGTGACCATATGAGATTTAATTATGACATTTGACCATGACATAAATCTCATACGGGTCAAGTTCAGTCACTTGTTCACTAACAAGTACCCATAATTTCAATGTGCATCTCTATGCATATAATCATCACATGATTATCCATTGACAATTATACTAATTATTCTCTTAATAAATAGGGACGGAGATTATTACAATAAATATGCAAAATATATAATAATCAAATAATAAACTTAAACGATAATGATGATACATAACGGTTTTTAGTTAAGCATAACTAAAGCCTAGGGCATTACACCAACACCAATAATTTCAACACATCCATAGTTCCCACATTCCCAACCCCTATGGAATTCCATATTAGAACAGTCATTGGGTAACATTTGCTTTAGAAGACACCCCCTTACGCTTACTCTGGGTTCTCCGAGGAGATACCTTTTGCTGCACATCTTTATTACCCTCTTGCGCTACTCTATCCTCAATTGTAAAGTTAGAATCCTGAGAATCATCCTCCCCGGCCGAAGAAAAGACCTCCTCATTAGAATCCTCAACCTCTCCCCCCTTAACAAAATCTGCCACAACACTACGAGTTGACCTTCTGTACCGAGTTCACATTCTGTTCTACAGCATTATTACCTACTAGAGTACCTGTTACAACCTCCTGATCAGCCCCTTTCATAGGAGATACATGTTCCTTTTCCATCTCAACTTCACCCTCCTCCACCATTAAGATACCCCCTAATGACTCTGTCGAAATACCCCCCATATAACAATACCCGGAATCAACACCCTTATCCAACTCATCAACCTTCAAAACCCCAGATGGAGAATCCTTCTCCAAACTCGTAGACAAAGATGCCTCCGTATTCAATTGACAAATAACCCCTGTTACATTACCTTCATCAACATCCTCAACATCTACTACATTTTCCAACGCAGAAAAAGCGTTCGAAGTATGGACCTTGTTGGTATCCACACTCTTATCTTTGTCACCCTTCCCCACACCCTTTAATATGGTCACTTCACCAAAAGACAAGGATTTATTAGTTTTAAATGCCTGCTCATTGGACGGGCCTGCTTCATCCGTCCGCACCCCTACCTTTTTTTTGCTCTTCAACAACCTTTCCTTTGCCTTTTGCATGCCATTCCTTCTGTTGTTTCCTCTGCGGTTCCCCAATATCCGCCCCTTTGACATCTACTTTGTGCACCAAGTCCGGCTTTGTGATTCTCTGCCTTACCCTATTGTCCCTTGGCCTCATCTTGCCCTTCCTGCAATCACCCTTTGTATGGCCTAATAAACCACATCCATCACAAAAAGGCAATATTGCCCTCAAATTCCACCTCCTATTCGAAAAAATTTTCTTTTGACGTTCCCAAATTAACATGATTAGGCAAGGATTTTGATACATCTACCTAAACATAAATACGAGCATAAACATGGTGAGTGAAACCGATCATTCGATCATCTGCCTTCACAAAAGTCCCCAACATATTCCCAATGTTCTCCAAAAAAGCATACCATTGTAACAGTAGATTTGGCAAATGAATCCATACCGCGATACAAGGATTGTCAACGGTAAAGTCAAACTCAGGTGTCCACCTAAAGCACTGGAAATTGCTATTCGCAATTACATTATATTCCCGAGCCAAGGCTCTAGTGAAATCTTCCTCACTTGTAAGGTATACAAGAACATGTCTTGGGTCGAGCAAGCCAACATTAAATTTGCATTTCAAACCCTAAACCTGATAAATATGATCATAAATTACCTTCAATTGAGGTCTCCCTGCTGTAAATTTCAACACCAACGTAAATTTCAACCTATCCGCAGCCGCTTGAATTTCTCTTTCGGATAGAAATAATGTCAGGGCACCATCAACCTTTGCAACTAATCGTGGAGGAGCCTTTAATCCTGCAAATAGGTTTATGAACGTACCTTCCACTCCTCTATCTCCTTTTACTGCTGCTGAGTATGATAATGGAGCCCTAGAGTTACCACCCCCACCTCCTTGCACATGCAGACCTGATGTGGCAGCCGTAATTGGGTCCAAACCCGCCTCCTTCTGATGTAAATCCTTCCCTACAGTTGAAGATAACCCTCCTTGATCCAATGTAATCCTAGTGGAAGCCTGTAACTCTCCTTCCCCTTCCCTAGCATGCGCCGGCTGCTGGCCTACGTTGGCATCAGTATTATGCCTAAAAACCCTAAAACCTTGCGGAGAAACCCGCCCCCCTCCCTTCCCCAACACGTGGGGATCTCCCCCTTGAAGAACCGCAACCTCCATGGCCAACGCCGTCCTGATAAACGGCCAAATCCCGCCGAAAAATCAAGCAGCCGAGAAGTCTCCTTGTTCGCCCTATATTTCTCCAGACGCTCTTTCATTCCTAATTAAAAATTTCTTTCTCCATATCAATCCTCACCCTGCCTAAAAATTTAACTCCCAACAATGGAGAGGGGGTTTTTTTTCGCCTACTATTAAATTTTTAAACCTAGTTGCATTCTGCAGGGTTGAACTCTGGACCTTCCGATACACTCTTACCAACTGAACTGATGTCCCTTGGTTTAGGGTTTAGGCTTAGGGTTAGAGTTTAGGGTTTAGGGGTATAAGTATATGATTTAGGGTTTAGGGGTTGGGGTAGTAGCGGTAGTAGTGGTGGTAGTGGTAGTAGTAGTAGTGGTGGTAGTGTGGTAGTAGTGGTAGTAGTGGTGGTAGTGGTAGTAGTAGTGGTGGTGGTAGTGGTGGTAGTAGTAATAGTAGTGGTAGTAGTGGTGGTAGTAGCGGTACTAGTGATGGTAGTGGTGGTAGTAGTGATAGTGGTGGTGGTAGTAGTGGTAGTGATTGTAGCGGTGATAGTGATGGTAGTAGTAGTGGTGGTGGTAGTGGTGGTAGTGGTGATAGTGGTGGTAGTGGTGATAGTGGTGCATGGTGGTGGTGGTAGTAGTGGTGGTAGTAGTAATAGTTGTGGTGGTATAGTAATGGTGGTATATAGTGGTGGAGTGATGGTGGTGGTGGTAGTAGTGGTTTTACGTGGTGGTAGTAGCGGCGGAATAATTATGTCGGTGTTAATTTGATTTTTTTAAATTTGTTTAGCTCTATTTTTATTTTATTTTATGATTTATTTATTTTTCAAAAATAATATTTATTGACTTATATTTATTTTTTTGAGAGTAATTTGTTATATTTTATTTAAAATAATTTTCATATTTTATATAAATAAAAATAATGATATTTATTAAATTAAAATTAATTCACCTCAGCAACGGAATTATTCCGCCGCTAAATATTAATTCTACCGACGGTTGTATGCACATTGTTGGTGGGTGTTAGTGTATGCATGCTTTTAAATCAGTTTATGTACGTATGTTAGCTGGGAGCCATATTAATTCCGTCGCTGGCTTCCGTCGCTAAAAACGAATATTCGTCGAATATTCGTTTCATTACCGTCACCAAATTGGCGCCTGAATTACCGACGGAATATTATGTCGCTAATTCTTTCTCAGCAGCAGAATTAATCCGTCGGTGGAAATTAAATATTTTTTAATTTTTAAAATAAAACAGCGACTGAATGTTTCAGTCGGTGATAAATTAATTTTGTCTTTGATTTTTTTATTTATCAGCGACGGATTTATTCCGTCGGTGATTATAACATTTATTTTTTAATTATTTTTAATTAATTAGTGACGGAATTATTCCATCGGTGATAAATTAATTTCTTTTTAATTTTTTTAAATGAACCAGCGACGGAATATTTCCGTCGGTGATAAATTAATTTTGTTTTATATTTTTTTTAATTTATCAGCGACGAAAATATTCCGTCGGTGATTATAACATTTAATTTTTAATTATTCAGCGACCGATTTATTCTGACGGTTATTATAACATTTAATTTTTAATTATTTTTAGAACTAATTAACAAAATAACTAACTGAAAACGTTATAAAATTAACTGGAAACGTTAGAAAATTGACTGAAATTTCAAAAAACTAACTGAAACGTTAAAAAACTAACTGAAAACGTTAAAAAACTGACTGAAATTCTAAAAATCTAACTGAAAATGTTAAAAAACTGACTGGAATTTCAAACGGTTATAACCGGTTAAATAACCGACTGTTATAACCGCCGGTCCGTCGGTTTGAAAAATCTGTAACCTTAACTAAACCGGTTAACTGCCGGTTTCGGTTAATCCGGTTACGGTTAAACCGGTTAACGGGTTTGACCCGTTAGTTGACCGGTTAAAAGCTGTCGGTTAGCCGGTTGCGATTAGATTTTGGACACGTCTAGGGTATAATTAAGTATATGAGATTTAGGGTTTAGGGTTTAGGGGTTAGGATTAGAATTTAGGGTTTAGGGGTATATATAAAGTATATGATTTAGGGTTAGGGGTTGGGGTATAAGTATATGATATTTGAAATTTAGGGTTTAGGGTTTAGGGGTTAGAGTTTAGGGTTTAGGGGTATAAGTATATGATTTAGGGTTAGGGGTTGGGGTATAAGTATATGAGATTTGAGATTTAGGGTTTAGGGTTTAGGCTTAGGGTTAGAGTTTAGGATTTAGGGATATAAGTATATGATTAAGGGTTTAAGGGTTGGGGTATAAGTATATGAGATTTGAGATTTAGGGTTTAGGTTTTAGGCTTAGGGTTAGAGTTTAGGGTTTATGGGTATAATTATATGATTTAGGGTTTAGGGGCTAGGGTATAAGTATATGAGATTTGAGATTAAGGATTTAGGCTTAAGGTTAGAGTTTAGGGTTTAGAGTATAAGTATATGATTTAGGGTTTAGGGGTTTGGGTAGTAGCGGTAGTAGTGGTGGTAGTGGTTGGAGTAGTAGTGGTGGTAGTGTGGTAGTAGTGGTAGTAGTGGTGGTAGTGGTAGTAGTAGTGGTGGTGGTAGTGGTGGTAGTAGTAATAGTAGTGGTAGTAGTGGTGGTAGTAGCGGTAGTAGTGGTAGTAGAGGTGGTAGTGATAGTGGAGGTGGTAGTAGTGGTAGTGATAGTAGTGGTGGTAGTGGTAGTAGTGATAGTAGTAGTAGTGGTGGTAGTGGTGGTGGTAGTGGTGGTAGTGGTTGTAGTGGTAGTAGTGATAGTGGTAATAGTGGTGGTGGTGGTGCATGGTGGTGGTGGTGGTAGTAGTGGTGGTAGTAGTAATAGTTGTGGTGGTATAGTAATGGTGGTATATAGTGGTGGAGTGGTGGTGGTGGTGGTAGTAGTGGTTGTACGTGGTGATAGTAGCGGCGGAATAATTATGTCGGTGTTAATTTGATTTTTTAAAATTTGTTTAGCTCTATTTTTATTTTAATTTATGGTTTATTTATTTTTCAAAAATAATATTTATTGACTTATATTTATTTTTTTGAGAGTAATTTGTTATATTTTATTTAAAATAATTTTCATGTTTTATATAAATAAAAATAATGATATTTATTAAATTAAAATTAATTAACCTCAGCGACGGAATTATTCCGCCGCTAAATATTAATTCTATCGACGGTTGTATGCACGTTGTTGGTGGGTGTTAGTGTATGCATGCTTTTAAATCAGTTTATGTACGTATGTTAGCTGGGAGTCATATTAATTCCGTCGCTGGCTTCCGTCGCTAAAAACGAATATTCGTTTCATTACCGCCACTAAATTGGCGCCTGAATTACCGGCGGAATATTCTGTCGCTAATTCTTTCTCAGCGGCGGTATTATTACGTCTGTGGAAATTAAATATTTTTAAATTTTTTAAAATAAATCAGCGACGAAATATTTTCGTCGGTGATAAATTATTTTTTTTTATTTTTTTTAATTTATCAGCGACGGATTTATTCCGTCGGTGATTATAACATTTATTTTTTAATTATTTTTAATTAATCAGCGAGGGAATTATTCCGTCGGTGATAAATTAATTACTTTTTAATTTTTTTTAAATGAACCAGCGACGGAATATTTCCGTCGGTGATAAATTAATTTTGTTTTTTATTTTTTTTTAATTTATCAGCGACGGAAATATTCCGTCTGTGATTCTAACATTTAATTTTTAATTATTTTTAATTATTCAGTGATAGATTTATTCCGTCGGTGATTATAACATTTAATTTTTAATTATTTTTAGAACAAATTAACAAAATAACTAACTGAAAACGTTAAAAAATTAACTGAAAACATTAGAAAATTGACTGAAATTTCAAAAAACTAACTGAAATGTTAAAAAG
The DNA here is from genome assembly GCA_022495995.1 of Adenophora triphylla var. japonica. Lineage (NCBI taxonomy): Eukaryota > Viridiplantae > Streptophyta > Magnoliopsida > Asterales > Campanulaceae > Adenophora > Adenophora triphylla. Next base: position 331,140 of record JAFEMH010000632.1, on the reverse strand, counting down.
CTAACTGAAAACGTTAAAAATCTGTCTGAAATTCTAAAAAAACTAACTGGAAACGTTAAAAAACTGACTAAAATTCTAAAAAACTAACTGAAAACGTTAAAAAACTGACTGGAATTTCAAACGGTTATAACCGGTTAAATAACCGACTGTTATAACCGCCGATCCGTCGGTTTGAAAAAATCAACCTTAACCAAATCCCAGGTTAACTATAGCCGTTTCGCTAATCCGGTTACTGGTTAAGCCTTAAGCAATCCGGGTTTTGACCCATTAGTTGACCGGTTAAAAACTATCGGTTAGCCGATTTCGATTAGATTTTGGATACGTCTAGGGTATAATTAAGTATATGAGATTTGAGATTTAGGGTTTAGAGTTTAGGGGTTAGGGTTAGAGTTTAGGGTTTAGGGGTATATATAAAGTATACTCCCTCGGTGTTAATTTGATTTTTTTTTAATTTGTTTAGCTCTATTTTTATTTTATTTTAATTTATGATTTATTTATTTTTCAAAAATAATATTTATTGACTTATATTTATTTTTTTGAGAGTAATTTGTTATATTTTATTTAAAATAATTTTCATGTTTTGTATAATTAAAAATAATGATATTTATTAAATTAAAATTAATTAACCTCAACGACGTAATTATTTCACCGCTAAATATTAATTATACCGACGGTTGTATGCAAGTTGTTGGTGGGTGTTAGTGTATGCATGCTTTTAAATCAGTTTATGTACATATGTTAGCTGGGAGCCATGTTGATGCTATGAAATCCATGGTTTTAGTGTAATTGACTTTGAAATCAAACAGGACGGTTGTATGCACGTTGTTGGTGGGTGTTAGTTTAAATGATAAGAAATACATGTGGTGTTAGTTTAAATGTAGTTTATGCATGCTTTTAAATCAGTTTATGTACGTATGTTAGCTGGGAGACGTTGATGCTATGAAATCCATGATTTTAGTGTAAATGTAGTGTATGTTTTCTTTTCTAAGATTACCCCTAAATCCTAATGAAAGTAAATATTATACTCACAACTTTAGTGATTAAAGAGAACATATTTTTATCACAAGAATAATATGGGAAGCTAAATGTTGCATTTATACCATTTCAAAATAATAATCTCGCTTCTTTTATTTATAGGAAAAAGAGCATGGCCCCGATGTCAGTTGTTTGGATGTTTTCGTTAGCACCCATGTTAGAACTCCTACATCCGCCGATCAACCTCCGCAATGGGTTGATGATCGATCTGCATTGGCCTTTGTAAGTAAACTATCATTAAATGACTTGATTTTGAATAAGTAAATTTATTTATGTACATTGTGTATATGATTATATTTGTTTGTTTTATTTTGACATAATACATATCAAGCCGCCGTTGTTCCTGAAGGTACTCCTCCCGGCCAGCCCGTTCCATTCGTGCCTGAAGTTTGGCGCTCGATCACCTCAGATGGACATCCAAAGAGAGGAGACCGAGTGTTAGGGATGGGGGATCACGGGCTGCAATGCCCATCGACGTCGATCGGCCGTCACGCGAATGTTTTGAGGCCCGATCCTTAGTATGCTTCGAGGATCGACACTCTGGAGGCTTAGGTGGCTGAGGAGAGATGCGTGGCTGCAGAGGCTAGGGCACAGCTTTTGGAGGCTCAGACACAGGCTATGGCAGAGCTTGCGGAGGCTCAGGCACAGGCTAGGGCAGAGGCTAGGGCACAGCTTTTGGAAGCTCAGACACTGGCTAGGTTAGAGCTTGCGCAGCATCAGGCGGAGAATTATCGAAAATTTGCGATGTTGATGGCCCAGATGCAGAATCTGCAGCAGGGTAATTTTCAGCCTCCCCAATCCCCCCCGAGTTGATTTCTTACTATTTTATATTTTTTTGTAATAACATTTGTGATATTTGTTTGTAATAACATTTTGGGTACTGGGATGTCCCCGCCCCGCCTCCCCACCGATTTGGTATCCGCGGGAGCCCCAGCCCTCCCACCGATTTGGTACTGTATTTTGGTTTTTAGATTTATAGTTTTAGTTTTATCAATTGAATTGTTATATCAGGTACAAAAAAATTTATAATTGATATTTTAATTTTTTTATTTATTGCATTATAAGCGGCGGAAATTTTCGTCGCTGAATTAATTAATTTTAATTAAATTTTATATCAGCGACGGAAATTTCCGCCGCTGCGTCAATTTATTTTAAATTAATTTAATTTAATTTGTAATTTCACCGGCGAAATATTCCGTCACTGAAATAAAAAATTTATTTAAAATGAATTAATTCAGCGGCGAAAATTTCCGTCGCTGAGTTAATTTAATTTTTATTTCAGCGACGGAATATTCCGCCGGTGAAATAAAAATTTAAATAAATTAAATTAATTCAGCGGCAAAAATTTCCGTCACTAATTTCAAAAGATCTCTGACGGAATATTATTGCCGTCGGTGTATACCGACGAAATTTGGTCTGTCGGACCATTGCGGCGGGCTGTCAGTGGCGGACCACTGACGAAATTTTTCCGTCGGTGATGAACTTTAGCGACGAAATTTTTACTTTAGCGAAGGAAATTTCCGCCGCTAAAACATGTTTTTTCTGGTAGTGTGTTACCATGTGTAAAACCTTCTAAATATTTAAGTCTTATGTCATTCCTTGATTAGAACACTTGTGAAATTTTAGGGTATTTTGATGTAGTTTCGACTCAGTTGGGTGCATCATTATATCTTAATTTGTGATCAAGATGAGATAATGGTTGATGTAGTTTTGACTCAGTTAGGTGCATCGTTCCATGTCTCATGCGTTTGAAAAAGGTTTTGACTTAATTGATGCTTTCAAATGAGATTTGACCCAAGGCATAGATGAGATTTAAAACATGTTTTTGACATATGATGTCTAAGGAAATCTCATAAAAGATCTAAGAGTCATATAGAGATATGATTGATGTTTCTACCTAAATAACTTGATTTCGGGCATTGACTCAGTTAAACCAAAATCAAGTGAAATATGGATCTTAGCCTACTATGATTATATGATACATGTTTGTATTTGAAGGTGTATAATTTAGTGGGAGTATTTATGAAATACATTATTTGCTCTTAGATGATAAATATGTTGATACTTATGTGTTTCATTGTTTACATATTTTATTGTAGTAATGGCAAATCACAATCATCAACCCCTGTCACTGCGATCAGTCCTTGAGAAGTACAAGCTCGAAGAGAACGGTACAAACTATTCTGATTGAATCAGAAGCCTAAGAATTTTTCTTAGGCAAGAGAATAAAATGTACGTTCTCGACGAACCCGTTCCACCTCCACCTGCTGAAATTACCCGGATTTTGCGTGCGGCGAAAAGGCGGTTGTCTTTCGCGGGTGTTGGTGTTTGAGACCTCGCTTTCGGGAAGGAGAGGAGTCGCCACGCGGTTTTTGTATTTTGAGCCCAAACGTTGAAAAACGGCTTTAGTGAAAATGGTGTCGTTTTTATTGGTAGCAAAAACTTAGGAAAAGGCTTTGGAAAGGGGTGTCATTTTTATTGGTAGCAAAAACGAGGAAAAGGCTTTTTTGAGTACCAGAGATTGTTAGGTTCGGAGGTCACGTTACGTTTCGGGAAGAGTATTTTGAGATCACCCGAAACGCCTCGTATGACGAGTCTTTCTACCATTCTCAAAAATGTGTGCGTGTGTGTGTGTGTTTGCATTTTGAAAATGGGGGCTTGAATGACAATCTTAATCATGGTTTGAATGTCAAACGTTGTTTTTTGTGATTCTGTTTGAAAAGGCGAGCGTTTGAATGACAAACGTCAGTTTTGGAGTTTTTTAGGAAAAGTGACGCGAGTGCTGATTTTGATCTTTTAACTTAAGTGTCAAATGTTGACTTTTAAGAAAAGAGCGTTTGAATGTCAAACGTTGGATTTTTGAGTTTGAAGATGATCGTTTGGATGCCAAACGTCATTTCGCGCATTTTTGAAAGAGAGTTCGAATGTCAAACTCCGGTTTTGAACCGGGCATTTCATTGTTAGCAATTTTACGGGGAAAAAACATTAAATGAGATTTGAATGTCAAAAGTCGGGTTTTTAAGTTTGAAGATGATCATTTGGATGCCAAACATCATTTTGCGCATTTTTTTAAAGAGAGTTTGAATGTCGAACTCCGGTTTTGAACCGGGCATTTCATTGTTAGCGATTTTACGGGAAAAAAGCATTAAATGATATGCGATCAACGAATCGTTTTTGCGACTCGAACTTTGATAAGTAAATACTATCACGAGCCAAACGGCTCAGACTTGTAAATGACAGTATTTAAAGTGCGGTATCGACGGAATCAAACGACCCAGAATTTAAAAGTGCGATCAACGAACCAAACGGTTCGGAATTATAAAGTTGCGTAAAGTAAATGACGATCGACGGATCGAACGATCCGGAATTGTAAATGACATAAAAGTAAATGACGTTCAACGGATCAAACGATCCGGAATTGTAAATGACGTTAAAAGTAACAGAACGGGGCCGGAACGCCGTTTTAACCCGAGATTACTTCTCTTACGGGAAGAGAAGAGGATCAGGGACTAAAATGTATCGGACCCTGAATGTGCGCTCGCCCGAAAATTGGGAATAGAAAATAAAGGGAGTCACCACGTCGTTTTTAAGAGGAAACATTGAAAACCTTTTGAAAGAGATTTTTGGGTTCGGGGGTCAAGTTACGTGTTGGGAAGAACCGAGAGTTCACCCAACACGCCTCGTCCGTAGACGAGTCTTTCTAACGTTCAACATTTAATTCATTCAAATGTGTGTGCTAGTGTGTATGACAAGATATGTATGGAATGCATAAAAGTGCTTTATTTTATTGCTCAACGGGAGGAAGAAACAACTTGTAAGCCACTGACCATGGGAGGCTACATCCCATATTACAAAGAGGATTGACAAAACTTACAACTAAAATGAACCTACTGCAGAGGCTAGTTGTGTCGCGTGACACAGGACCTGAGAGGTCACTTGTGTCGCGTGACACTACAGACACTTTGCAGAGGTTTTACATTATTGAACAAAGGGGAGGTAAAGCTATCTAATCACTTCAAAATGAATGTGGATATGGAAGATCCACACCCTAATTTGAGTGACAAACAAAAGGAGAGAAAGGAGGAACAAACTTACAACTGAAAGATGACTCTCTGCAGATAGGTCACTTGTGTCGCATGACACAGGACTTGATAAGTCACTTGTGTCGCGTGACATAAGTTGACTATCTGCAGGAATCTCACAATTTAAAACCAGAAACTAACAGGGATCAATTCAGATCTATTAAGCACATCAAATCAACTTGGATTAACACAAATTAGCACCGAATCACCCAAGGGAGCATGGATATGGGAGATCCACACTCCCTTGAGCACCAAGCAACCAAGGGAGATACGATCACAATATCAATATGCAATTAAACCAAACAAAATCAATTAAACAGAGATATGGCAGTTGCCACTTGATAATCTAAAGCAGATGGAACTTGATTATCAAGTGGAGGAAGAACAATTACAAATAAACAAGTAAAATGAGAGAGAAAAGGTGGAGAAACTCGTTACCCTTGTAGTCCTCTACTTCTACACCAAGTTAGGTGTGGAAGCCTTCAATTCTGCTGCTAGGGGATGCAAATGAACACCAATTGGCTGCTTCTCTTCAGATCTTCAAAGGGAGGTGAGTTGTATGAAGATGGGTTTATGGTTTGGGTGAAGAAAGGATGGAATTGGAGAGGTTTGGTGTGGTTTGGGGAGAGAGAGGGTTTTCTGTCGTCAATTGGGCAGAGTGACTTTAGGGTATTGGAAAAAGATCCTGATATGAGAGGGGGAGGGTCCAATTTATAGGCTGCATGGATGAGGTCACTTGTGTCGCACGGCCTTTCGCTTCGCTTTTCCATGGTCAATTGTGCCGCACGACCTATCTAGCCATGTAACCGTTTTTGGCATAAATAACTGATTCTGGAACCTTCTGTGATAATTTCCAATAGGTCCAAAGCTGATAATTCCTGATAGGTCCCTTTGTGTGAAAAAAATCATTCACAAGTACTTCCTTCATAAGAACTTTAAGATAAGTTTTCGGAAGACTTGGAATTGATCGGGAATTTACCAAAATGCCCCTAGTGCCATTTTATTACATTAAAAATCACTTTTAAAGGGTCGCAAATTGGATTGGGGTACTCACAGAGCCCCTCGACAACGTCACTTATGGAAGAAGTGAGGTTGTCGATAAACAGGACCCAATCCCAATGAGCGGCTGGGGGATAAGGCGGAGGGCTGGACGATGACTTGGTGGATCTGATGGCTGGACCTTTTCAGAAAGGATTCCTACGTATCCCTGGGAGGGAATTAAGCCAAATCGTAGTTTGGAGAATTTGGAATAGACCATTAGGAGGTGTCTGACTCGAATAGACCATTAGGAGGTGTCTGACCTGATAGAAGACTGTTAGGAGGCGTCTTGACCCGAAAAAAGACCATTAGGAGGTATCTGACCCGATAGAAGACTCTTAGGAGGCGTCTTGACCCGAAAAAAGACCATTAGGAGGTGTCTGACCCGATAGAAGACTGTTAGGAGGCATCTTAACCCGAAAAAGACCATTAGGAGGTGTCTGACCCGATAGAAGACTGTTAGGAGGCGTCTTGACCCGAAAAAGACCATTAGGAGGTGTCTGACCCGATAGAAGACTGTTAGGAGGCGTCTTGACCTGAAAAAGACCATTAGGAGGTGTCCGACCCGATAGAAGACTGTTAGGAGGCGTCTTAACCCGATAGAATGAACTAAAGGGAGTGATAATGATTTGACAGTTTGGACGAGACGTGTTTTCATACCTGTGTTGTGCTTACCTGTAGCTGTCGGAGGGACTAATGCTACTGTTGCTGACGTTTGCTTCTGGGGATAGATGTGACTGCCAAGGATTCGCACTGCTGTTGTTGACGATTGTTGTTTTGTCAGGGGACGACCTTCATTGACTCTTGAATGACTTTGGAATCACCAATCTTTACTTGGTAGGGCAAGAAACCTGCTTGTTGATTTATCAGAAAAAAACGAACTTTGCTGGCAATTTGGCAACGGACTGATAATTTTGATGAACATTTTTCTTCTTTTTTTTTTTTTAAAGATCGCTGGATTTGCACTTCTTTTGTCTCAATTTTTGGTTGAGGTACAGTCCTCAAGATCTAATTGTGCTTAATTGTACTCTGCGGGAAACACAACACTTCTAAGCAATAAACTTTGATTATGATACTCCTTGTTAGTAAAAATTAAACTATGTTAGTTTATTTGCGCAAGTCTATCTGCTCAAGGGACAGGACGATGGTTAGGCTATGCCGGACTTGCTCATGAGGTGATGAAATTGCATCGGCTAGGGCGTGTATAACGGTATATGTGATGAAATGGGCCCTCCCCCGAGCGTTATGTATTTTAGGATAGAACATGCATGGGTAGATGTATGACAGCACCGGCGAGTTGGGAATTTTATGGCTGGTGCTTGGTGGGGGCCAGAAGTGTCGCCCGACATCCCAGACAACCATGGCAAGTTGTGCCGCACGGCTTGAGGAAGTCCGTAACAGATCCCCTTTTAAGCCAGCTTCGAGTTCATTTTGCAAGAAAACTGTCTCTTCAACAACCCAGTTTGAAAGTTAATCGACTTCTCTAGCCAAGATTGGAACTTTTGACTGCAATGGAACATTATAATGAAGCAATTGCTTCCCGGGAACATCAATTTCGTCAAGATTTCATTGAAATTACTCATCTTCACCAGAAACAACATAGAAAGTTTATTGATACAAGGTATGGCATGCCCAGCATATGGTCTCTGAAGGACTGGAGGATCGATTGGGAATTGCTCCGGGCTGCATCTTGTTTTTGGGATTTGGAGCGACATGTCTTCACTCTATCGTATAATGATTTGACAACGACCATGGAGGATTTTAGAGCATTAACAGGCTTGAAGGAGTCGGCGATCGTAGCATTTCCGCCGGACAGACGATTAGTCACGGAGCAACTATCAGATTTCTTGGGCTTGACTATAGATCAGGTGTCATCTACTATTCTGGATGATGGGCTCATAGATTTGACTCGGGTAGCCAGATTACGCTTATCCAATCCTGAGCTTTTCGATCTTTCCACATCTTTGGACATATTCATGCTGCTCACCCTATCGGCTCATTACTTCTGCAAGTACATCGGAGTCTGTCCAGGTATGTTGTTGGAGATTGTCAGGCAACTTAGGGGTACTCGAGGCGTATATCTTTGTCAATTTCAATCCGGCCAAGGGGAGATGGACATTATACCATTGTTTCTGGCTGAGACTTACCATGGCATTGACAGGCTAGCGGGGGGATCAGACTTTATGGGTGCAGGCAGCCCCGGTTTGTTATCTTTATGGCTTTTTGAGCGGCTGCGCCTAATAATGCCCCTTCCAGAGGGTCAGACAGCTATTCCCTGGATGATTGGACAACGTAGAATGCTAAGAGGTGCGGCCACTGATAGCTGGCAGATTCGATTGGCATGATACAGGACGGTTGATCTGAGTTTTTGGATTCCGGTGTGGAAGTTACATACTATGAGGGATATTCAGGAGGGGTCAGTGGTAGTCAGACTGCCAGGCTTGCATGTGTCTTCTTTCTGTGTCCCATCACTGGTGAGCAGGCAATATAGATACCCTCAGCAAACTATCCGGGATTTGAGAGATAGGCTGATGACTGATGCTGTTTCAATGGTTATGACTGAGCCCCAGACTATGCAATTCTTCAATAAATCCTTCTTGGAGGGTTTCCTTCCCACACGGAAGCTTCTTTGTCAGGCAAAATGGTTTACATTTTTGACCACCGAGTACCTGATTTGGTATGAAGAGCAGCAGGGTCCCGTACAGCTGGCTATAGAGGCTCACCGTCGGGGATACTTAGGAACTGACTACTCATCTAGCCGATCTTTCCGAGATACAGAGGCCCGAGGGAATCCAGATAATGTCACTGGCGATGTTGCTGAGGATTATCGGAGGCAAGAAATTCGGAGAGCTGCTCTGAGGGATGATTTAGAGGTGAGTGCACGCAGAGAGGCAGCGACATGAGAGAGCTGCCAGGGCTGCTTTGAGGGAGACTGGTCTGATTGAACCACCGACGCGCGTTATTCCTGAGTTAGGACGGGCTCAAACTGACTTATTAGACATTCCTAAGCTAAAGACCTCCTGGGGACCAAGGAAGAGGAAAAACAGAGGTACGAGTTCGGGAGCGGGGACGAGCATCTAGACACCTTTCTGAAAGATAGAAGACTCCTTATTTTTCTTTTGCTTGTACTTTGGGAGAGAGATTTATTTGAACGAAATTTGAGTATCCCTTGATTACCTTAATGCAGACAAAATGGATGTTTGAAATTTTATTTCTCTTTTATTCGCAGCAAGTTATTTGAGTCAAAAGTAGGCCGTGCTTGAACTCATCAAAAAGAATATTAACTCCAAATGAACCTTTGAAAAACCTTAGGACTATAATCAAAACACATTTTAGCAAGACATAAGATTTTGCAGCATTTTTAGACCGAACCACAAGTGGTTGCCTACGTTCCCCTTTTGTAAGATAACTAAGGGGCTCAGGTCTCCGTAGTTCGACTCAATCCACTTTGTGTTTAAAGAAAGGGGAAGAGAGAAGGGGGACTTAGTGCAACCCTGTTTTTTACCTAGACCGCCCTTTTTAGGGTTTTCGGCCTAGCTGGGTATATTCTTTTAGCACTGGGCGCGTCCCTTATTTTTGCATGGACTGCCTTTTGAGAGGTTTTCAGTCTCATCTGGGACAATTTTGTTGCGCCTTTATTTTTATTTCTTTTCTTTTTTTTTATTTTATTTACAAAAGGGAGAAAGGCTCAATTACACATAATACCGCCGCAACATGTCTCCGTTGACGGGGTGCAAAAATGGATTACCATCCAGATCAGCTAGCTGCATTGCTCCTCCGGAGAATATCTTCTTGACTAGGAACGGTCCAACCCAAACAGGTGCCCACTTACCCAATGCACTGCTTTGATTTGCAGGCTTCATCTTGAGAACTAAATCACCAACCTTGATGTCTCTGGGCTTCACTTTCTTATCAAAGGCACGGGCCATTCTTTTCTGGTATGCCCGATTGTGCTCCATGGCTTTTAATCTGCGTTCATCCAACAGTGCCAACTCGTTGTATCGACTTTGGAGCCAATCGATCTCATTTATCTCATTCTCAAGCAACACCCTGAGGGATGGAATCTCTAGCTCAATGGGCATAACAGCCTCCATTCCATAGGTTAAGGCGTATGGGGTTGCACCAGTAGCGGTCCGAATTGAAGTGCGGTAGCCCCACAATGCTAAATGTAGCTTTTCCGGCCAATCCCTTCCTCGCTCAGCCATCTTCTTTATGATCCTTTCCAAGCTCTTATTGGCAGCTTCAACAGCACCATTTGTCTGCGGTCTGTACGGTGAAGACTTGTGACGTTTGACCCTGTATTCAGTGAGTAACCGATCAGTTTCTCCTTCGAAGTGGGTTCCATTGTCAGAAATAATCTCATTAGGGACTCCGTAGCGGCAGAAAATCTGTTCCTTTATGAAGCGAGCCACTTTCTTAGCCGTGAGCACTTTGTAAGATGCAGCTTCTACCCACTTTGTGAAGTAATCCACAACAACCAATACGAATGAGTGCCCATTACTCCCAGATGGAGTTATCTTCCCAATGACGTCAATTCCCCATGTTGCGAAGGGCCAGGGAGTTGTCATGCAGTAGAGATCATGAGGAGGGATATGGTTCAGATTGGAGAATCGCTGGCATTTGTCACAGGTTCGCACAAATTGAATACAATCAGTTTCCATAGTAATCCAGAAGTAACCCAGTCTGATGATGCTATGCATGAGAGATCGAGCGTTCATATGAGGTCCGCAGGCGCCATTGTGAACATCTTCCATTACTTTTCGAGCCTTTTCTTTGCTGATACAGAGCAGGAGAGGGGAACCTTCTCTTTTCTTCCACAACTCATTGCCAAGTATGACGTACTGAGCCGATAGCCTTTTCAAAGCTTGCAGACTCTTGGCATGAATACCTTTTAGATCTCCTTCTTTATTGACAGGGAAAGATGCCTCACCATGCTTGAGGTATTGGAAAATCTGACTATACCACGGCTCGTTGACGGTTTCGATCTCTATTTCACAGCAGTATGCAGGATTCTCTCGCCTACCAACCCTGAACGGTTTAATTGACTTTCCTTCTGGGATCTCTACCAAGGAGGCCAGAGTAGCTAGGGCATCGGCAAATCTGTTCTTATCTCGTGGCAGGAATTGGAATGACACTTCCTTGAACTGGCCGACGAGCTCTGCAATGTAAGTGTGATACTTCTGGAGACATGGATCTGAGGTTTTCCATCTGTTAGCGGCCTGATTGATTATCAATTGGGAATCACCGAACACTTCTAACTCATCCACATGTCGTTCTAGGGCAGCCTCAAGACCAGCTATGCAGGCTTCATACTCGGCCGTATTGTTGGTGATCGAAAAATTCAGCTTGATAGCAATGGGGGTATGCATATCATTTGGGTCTACCAGTACCATCCCGATGCCATTACCTCTTTTTTTTGCTGCGCCATCGAAGAATAACTGCCATCTATTGCCATTTTCTATAACAAGAATCCCCTCATCTGGAAACTGGAGATCTGGTCCTCGGGGTTCTGTACTGGGGAAATCGGCCAACTGATCTGCCAGAGCTTGTCCCTTGATTGTTTTTCAAATCACATATTTGATATCAAACTCAACTAAGAAGAAAGTCCATTTTGCCAATCTGGTAGAAATGTTGCCTCTATCACCTTGGAACAGGTATCTGATTGGGTCCATCTTGGAGACCAGGTGCACTGTGTGGGATAACATATAATGCTTCAATTTTCCGACCACCCAGACCAGAGCTGCACATGTCTTCTCAAGGGCAGAGTAATTCAACTCGCTACCTTGGAATTTATGACTGACAAAATATATGGCATTTTTGACTTTGGAGTCCTTCTTCTCTTGCGCTAGCATGGCTCCAATAGCTATGTCTGTGACCGTCAGATATAGAAGTAAAGGCTTGCTCCCGTGAGGTGGGCAAAGGATAGGAGGATTGACGAGGTAAGCTTTGATCCTTTTGAAAGCCAGTTGGCATTCCTCGTTCCAAACCACTTCCTGATTCTTCTTCAATAACTTAAAGATTGGCTCACATATGGAGGTCAGCTGGTTGATGAATCTGCTGATGTACTGCAGACGACCCATGAAACCTTTCACTTCAGAGACAGTTCTAGGTGGCTTCATCTCGACAATCGCTTTGACTTTTCTGGGATCTACTTCGATGCCTCTCTCTATGACCATGTAGCCCAAAACTTTACCCCGGATAACCCCAAAAGTACACTTGGCGGGATTTAGCCTCATAGAATGTTCCCGGAGTCTGTTGAAGAACTTCCTTAAATCCTTGAAGTGCTGCCCGTCCGACCCTTTTGAGTGAATAATCATATCGTCCACATACACTTCAATCTCCTTGTGGATCATGTCCTGAAACAGGGTAGTGACGGCTCTCTGATAGGTAGCCCCAGAATTTTTCAACCCAAATGGCATCACAGTGTAACAATAAGTACCCCATGGAGTTGTAAATGCTATTTTGTCTTGATCTTCCTCAGCCATTTTAATCTGGTTATAACTCGCAAAACCATCGACGAAAGATTTGACCTTGTAGTTCGTGGTTGCATCTACCAGCATATCAATGTTGGGCAAAGGGAAGTCATCTTTGGGACTAGCCTTATTAAGGTCCCGGAAGTCTACACAAACTCAAACCTTTCCATTCGCTTTTGTAACCGTGACTATGTTTGCCAACCAGGTTGGATATTCAATCACTTTGATTAAGCCTACCCGTAAGAGTTTCTAAATCTCTTCTTTCACCTGCAAGGACCACTCGGGTTTTATCCGCCTCAACTTCTGCTTGATCGGCTTAATTTCTGGGTTTAGAGGTATCTGATGCTCTACGATAGATGAATCCAGACCGGGCATATCTTTGTAGGACCAGGCAAAAACGTCCATAAATTCATTAAGCAACTCAATCAAAGCAACCCGTTCATCTCCGGAGAAGAAGCTACCAATCTGCGTTTCTTTGGGTTCTTCGGCTGTTCCCAGGTTCACCGTCGTCAACACCTCATCGGCAACTTGGGCCCGGCTTTCCTTTGGCTCGCGAACCTGCTTTGAATTATTTTCTAAAAATTGATCATTTATTGAGTCTGCATTATCTTCAATTGAATCTGGCTCAATTATTTTTAAATCTTGATGATTAATCTTAGTTAAGCGTTCAATTGTTAGATTGGCAATCACAGGATACTCAGAAAGATCGACCATTTTATTCAAGGCGTAGGGAAAAACAGTGTTTACAACTCGAAGACGGTCTTCTGTCGTAAGGACATCGGACCGATCGGAGGACTCAAATTTAATCACAAGGGACTCTGGGGACTGACTCAGGACATGGGGAACAAATTTAGACTTGGGTGGACAAGGACGAGGTTTGAGCCCAAGCTTTCCAATCATAGTCTCCCTGTCTGCAACCGGCCCCCGGAATGAAGTCCAGTTCTGTAGCGGCCCCTCAGTGATGGTCTTCAAACTATTCAGGTCTGCAACTGGTCCCTTCTCAAACTCCAGCACAGCTATCACCTCGCTATCAGAGGAAAAGTCAATCAAATCTTCGAGATCTTCAACAATCCCTTCTGCAGGCAACTTCTCTGTAGATACACCACCTTCGGGTTTGGCCAGCCCCTGATTCTCAAACAATTCTGCCAACTCACTGTCAATATCTAAATGGTCCACCCCACGGATTTTGTGCACAACAGATTCATCCAAAGCAAGCTTCTCAAGCTGGTTCACATAATCAGGTCCCCAGAGATGGTAACTGTTCTCGTAGGTGGCGGTCACACCTGGCCTTTTGGGCAAGTTATCTAACATTTCCTTCACCGGACTCTGGCTATTGGCAAGCTTCCAAGTTGTTCTCACTCTTTCTTCCATTTGGCTCAGCTTCGGCTCTAGGCAAACAAACATTTCTCCATCATCCTTGACAAAGTGTTGGTTCAAAGACCAACTGTACGGGCGCATCTCAGGCCTTTTGTACCTCTTTCCAGCAGCTGAGGCCATCTTTTCTTTAAATGCTTCAGTCCTATCGTACTCTTTGTCTTCCTTCGTCATTACGTACCCTAGGCCTCGCCTATTCCTCTTGGCTTTTGGCACCACAAGCTGACACGGTCCCTGTTGACGTTTTCCCAGCCCAAGACCAGGGATATAGCTCATACCCCTCAGCATTTTCAATACAGGGGGAATCTTGTCTGAAGACGTCGTCAAATCTATAGTGCAGACCTGCCCTTTAGGTTTCTCAATTGTGAATCCACTGAGCATAGGGTTTTCCTGGTTGTGAGTACCCCAATCCAACTCGCGACCCAATAAAAAGTGCCTTTTACTTGATAAAAGTGCGCTTGGGAGCGTTTGGTAAATTTTCGGTTCATTCCGAGATTTTCGGGAGCTTTTATAAGTTTTCCGCGGAGGAAGGACCTAAAAAGAATTATGCAGATTGGACCTGTTGGGAATTACCAAGGAATGGTCCAGATTTTGCCACCTGGCAGTGCTTCTAGAAGAAAGGCGGTTATCCTGGTTCCGTCGTGCGACACAATAAATCATTTCCAAATTACGTTAAATAACAATTTATTCTCATTTTGTGAAGGGGGGACACACACTGAGATTCTCTCTCTCACACAACCAGGAGCTCGCTCTCTCTCTACTCTCTCTCTCTAGCCGCAAATCAACCTCGTCGTTGCTCTCTCCGACCAAGCTTCCTCTCTCCTTTAACCCATACACCGGCGACCTTCCTCAACCAATTCCTCCCTCTCTAATCCCATTCACCGGCCGCCTTCCCCGTCGTTACCACTCCCTCTCAACCCAACAACAACACCGTTCTTCCTCCTTCTCCCTCAATCCCGTTCCTCACCAATCCTCTCTGTACCCAAACGCAAACACCTTACCAGTCCCTCTACCTTCACCACCAGTCCTCCCTCACGTAACCTGACCCCCGAACCCATTTTTCTCTTTCAAAAAGGTTTTCAATGTTTCCTTAAAAACGGCGTGGCGACTCCTTATTTTTTTCGGCGAGCGCACATTCAGTGGCGACTCCGCTGGGGACTATTGAAACTTGTTTTTCAAAAAGTGGGTCAAACTTTCGTGTTTGTTCAACGTCCATTTCATTCATTTGTGTGTGCCTTGTTGTGTGACATTTTATGTGCTTAAATGCATTTTATGTGCTTTGTTGTCTTTGTCCTCCATTGTGTGCCTCTGTTGTTCTCTGTAAAGCCTAGGTTTGTATGTTTATCTTGCTTGGAGGCTGGGGCTCTGTTTACCTGAGATCATGGAATTTCGGCCTCCCTTGTCACGCGACATAAGTGGCCTTCTCAATCCTGGGTCGTGCGACAGGAGAGGCCAAACTGCAGAATTTGATTCATTTGACTTGGTTCTGATTTGGGACAGTCCTTGGGATTGTATTATGATCATTTGGCTTATTGTACTCTGTGGGGTTTAGTGTGTGTGTGTTTTCCTTCCCCCTTTTCAATAATAAATAAATAAATAAATAAATAAAAATAAAAAAATCATTTTCACAAATAAAGGAACATAGCCATCCCGCACACTACATCACGTAGATCTAGAACCCTCGGGTGCGATTGACGGCATCGCGGACGGTGATGTACGTCGCCTACGCTTGAGCGCCTAATATCAAACCTATCCCCCTAGCGCGTTATAGGTGGCGCCACACTTTCAACCTCATCCAAAACGGTTGGTTTTGACACGCCATTTTCAAAATACACTAAAATGACTTGTTTCAAAATTTCTAAAAGGCTTTCGTACCTACCCCAAAACCTAGCACGTGTGGGCATGTTGCCAACGCAACATGGTTTCACGAAAGGACATGTCGTTCCCACGACATGTTCTAACGAGAGATCATGTCGCTTTGTCAACATGCACTGACGAGAGGTCATGCCGGATTTTTCCTTGAAATTCTTCAGGAATATCCGTTATGCTGCCCAAATTTCTCCAGAAATTGGGGCTGCTCGTTCGTCCCATAAATGCTTTGGTTTTATTTAGGTATTATTGCCTATTATTTATTTTTGATCAATACATTTGGAGTATTTTTGGATGATGTGTCCTAGGTTTTCCTGAGGTCTAGATTGCGTGAAATAAAGGCTTATCCTTTCCCAACTGTTCATAGGACTTAAAAGCCATCGATTTCTACTTGAACACTAATAAGATGTTGCACGAGTCCGTCTCATTTCCCGCTCTTCCCTCTCCCATAACCTTCGCAAGGTCCTTTCCTCCTCCACCTTATACACCTCTCCATCGATGCGGCTATAGCAAGTTGGGTGTGTGATCCGGTCCCCGGCGCTCATTTGGTCCATTTTCCCGAGACAGAGGCAGTTCCAGTATCCGAGTGATCTTCATCTGATTTAGAATCCGAGAGATGCCTGGTGCAGAGAATGTGTTGGCTAGCCAATCTGGAGGTTATCTCCCATACAAGGTTGAAGAAGTTGATCAGTCTTCGTAGGATCTAGAATGTCCCTTTCGGACATGAGTCTGTTGAGTCCAAGTTGGATCAGTTTTTGCTTTGCAATAATAAAAATCTTCAGTTCTTTTCTTGCTAGACTCGAGACATCACTTGCACACCACATTACACTTGATTGAAATGGTTTTATCCTAGATGATCACTTGTGCTGCTCACTGACTAAGGCGTTGAAATGATTAATATTTAAATTAATCGGAGTGAGAAAATCAATTGATATCCTTCTCAAATTGGGGCTTGCCAACTCCCCATCTTGCATCTCATAT
Organism: Adenophora triphylla var. japonica; assembly: GCA_022495995.1. Taxonomy (NCBI): domain Eukaryota; kingdom Viridiplantae; phylum Streptophyta; class Magnoliopsida; order Asterales; family Campanulaceae; genus Adenophora; species Adenophora triphylla. The sequence continues at coordinate 314,288 of JAFEMH010000632.1, read as the reverse complement.
GCTCACACCTCTTTCATCGTCCTCATCGTTTCGTCGCTCAGTGAATTTGCATGAATCTTCCTCGGTTAAGCTTAAGCAAGCAATGAAGACTTAATCTCGTTTGGGTCATCCAATAGGGATTGTGGTTGAAGCCTTTCACCCTAGGGAAGCCATTACCTCATCCTCACCAAACAATACCCTTTCATTTCAAGATCGGCATGTTTTGAAATCCTGTTTAGCCATCACCTTTGCTCCTTGCTGAGAGAAGTCCAATCAATGCCAAGAAGTTAGCTTCGAGAATCGGCGGTGCATGAAATACTCAAGTCATTGAAGGAAGGACAGATATAATTCTAAGCTCCTCAGGAGGCCTTCCAAGTTATCAAAAGAAGGATGTTAAATCCTCACAATCCAGCAAGAATCATCAAGAGGCTTTCCAAAAGAAGGATGTTAAATCCTCACAACTCAGTAAAAGTCTTTGACTTCTCAAGAAGCTATCCAATGTTCAAAAGGAGCCCGAATTCTCGAAAGTTTGCAAAAAGTTCTCGATAGCTTGGATTTTCTCTCGTCAGCAATCCACCAAAAAAAAAACCCAAACCATCCTCTCATTTTTTAAGAGGATATTCCCATTACCATTACCCTTGCCTTTGGCCAAAATCAGAAATTGACCTCTCATTCTTATTCTTAGAGGCAATCAATCTTCCTCGCCGTAGATTTCCCAAACACATCCTTGCAAGCCAACCTCTCATTTTTAGAGGTTCAGTCAGTAAAAAGCCTAGCCGACCTCTCTTCTCAAGAGGTCATGATTTTCCAAATCACCCGATGGCCGATCGAAGCCCAGCTACAGTCCTACCGGATAGTAATTTCATTCTAATATCTTCGAGATCTAAATCAAATTAATGCTTCGTTGCTTGCTTAAGTTGGAATCTAATCCGTCTCGGTTCAAAAGATCATCAATCTAAGATTGTGCAAATTCAGTCCATTCATTTGGCACTTTATGTGAGCATATTTCATTTTTTCTCCACAAACACTTTCCGTGAATGCCTCGCTGGGGCTTCGCAGCCGTGTCCTTCATTGGCACTCCAAGAAGACATGTTCCTCAATGCTTTGATTCTTAGAAAATCCTCAAAGGTCCTCAAAATCTCGAAATTTCATATTCCTTCTCTTTTCAATTGGGATAAGCCCGAACTACGGCGACCTGAGCTCCTCGTCAGGAGGGGAACGTAGGCAACCATAACTGGTCCGGTCAAAATCTCAAGCACATCTCAGAAAATCCGGTCTCATCAAGGGCCGTCCTTATACACTTTCCATCCTTCGGAGTTTGATCTCGATATCAGTTGGTTTTCTCCTTGTGATTAATCAAAATATTTGTTCATATCATCTTTGGTGATTGACTAACCTGAACATCAATAAAGGGTTTTTAGCAGCCTTGTGATCATCACGAATAAGACAGGTTTTCAAATGTCTCGACATGTCTTCTCTTTCTACATTCTAGGAATAAAGAGCCAAACACTGTCTTTCTGTCAGCAGGGGCTTTCATACACTTTTCCACACCTTGTCGTGCTTATACTCTCTCAAAAGAGTCGAACCTAAAGCGAGTGTGTCATACATAAAATCGGGATTCATTTCCCACTTTTCGAAATATGTGCCCCTGCACGTATATATTTCCGAGTCTATGACTGATTGACTAAGGTCTGAAATGATGGGGTGCCCCCTTTGCCGCATGATGGTTCTGCCTGTAATGGGACTACATTGGATCTCTTCAAGCTGGGGCTTTGCTATGCTGTCCTCTCAAGCTCTCTTTACCAGATTCCCTCTGGGCTTGCTTTGCATTATCAACTAGGGCTTTGCCTAGTCATCTCTTCAAAGCTAGGGCTTTCTCTGCATTTTCTCTGCTGCTTGCTGCCTCAGGCGCGCGACACACCTTGTCCTTATCAGCAATAATCAACCTGCTGCCATCTGTACTCTCAGAGTACACCCCGACTTGCCTAGTTGCGCCATATCATCCATCCTTCATGGGAGAGGGTTCAACCCATACATCATCATATACACAGTCATTTCATTATAAATCCATCCTAGCATAATGGCTACATACATATTCGCTTTTCAAAGCCTTGCAAAAATCCTCATCTCCATTTTCATCCCCAGCCGAGATGGACTCGTGCAATGAATTTAACAATGCTTAGAGCTAGTAATAACTAATTTCAATAAAATGCAAAGTGCCTAGTAGTGTTGTGTTTTTCCCCTCACAGGGTACAATAATCAAGTGATCATAATCTGATCATGGGAATTGCTCCTCAAATCACAACCTGGACAAAGATTTCAAATCCTGCAGGTGGCATATTCTGCCTTTATCATCTTCATAGGTCTCATCATCTTCTGATTCATCAGCATCGTCTAAAAGAGCCCTAGTTGCCTCAGTCTCCAAGCAATGCTCGTCAAGCTCATCAGCCTCGTTGTCAAATCATCATCAAAGGCCCGTCTTGCAATGACAAATGTTCATCAAAGGCCTGTCTTGCAACGACAAATCCTCAGCAAGGTCCGTCTTGCAACAAAAAATCATCAGCAATATCTGTCTTGCAATGGAAAATCATAATCAAAGTCCGTCTTGCAACGGTAAATTGTCAACAATGTCAGTCTCGCAACCTCAAATCATCAGCAGGGTCCGGCTTGCAACGGTAAATCAAAGATCAAGGGTCCATCTTGCAACGGTAAATTGTCAACAGCAGAGTTCGTGTTCTACCCGGTAAGTGCTTCCAAAGCCAGCCAATCACTTCAAGTGATCTTCGTGTGCACAACCCTTGCAGGTAAGCACAACACAAGTATGAAAGTATATCTTATTTCAACTGCAAATCATCTTGTCTTATGTTTGCTTTCTCGTAAAAGTCATTTCAAGTCTTGAAGTTCATCTCGTTATACTTTTGAGTTAATCTTGATCCTTTTAAGGCTTGTTCCTATATTTTTTTTAGGCTTGTTCCTATATTGCTTTAGGCTTATTCCTATGTCTCTTTGGCTTGTTCCTACACCTTTTTAGGCTTGTTCCTATACCTTTTTAGGCTTGTTCCTATACCTCTTTAGGCTTGTTCCTATACCTCTTTAGGCTTGTTCCTATATCTCTTAAGGCTTGTTCCTACGTCTCTTTAGGCTTGTTCCTTTATCTCTTAAGGCTTGTTCCTACGTCTCTTTAGGCTTATTCCTTTACCTCTTAAGGCTGGTTCCTATGTCTCTTTAGGCTTGTTCCTATACCTCTTTAGGCTTGTTCCTATATCTCTTAAGGCTTGTTCCTACGTCTCCTAAGGCTTGTTCCTATGTCTCTTAAGGCTTGTTCCTATGTATCTTTAGGCTTGTTCCTTTACCTCTTAAGGCTGGTTCCTATGTCTCTTTAGGCTTATTCATATACCTCGTTACGCTTGTTCCTACACCTCCTCAGGCTCGTTCCTATATTCTCTGAACTATGATTTGGCTTGATTCCCTTTTAGGGATACGTAGGAATCCTTTCTCAAAAGGTCCAGCCATCCGACCTCGTCATCAACCCTCTGCTATATCATCTTTTGCTCGTCCGAATTGGGATCCTTCTTATCGACAACCTCACTTCTTCCATAAGTGACGTTGCCGAGGGGCTCTGTGAGTACCCCAATCCAACACGCGACCCAATAAAAAGTGCCTTTTACTTGATAAAAGTGCACTTGGGAGCGTTTGGTAAATTTTCGGTTCATTCCGAGATTTTCGGGAGCTTTTATAAGTTTTCCGCGGAGGAAGGACCTAAAAAGAATTATGCAGATTGGACCTGTTGGGAATTACCAAGGAATGGTCCAGATTTTGCCACCTGGCAGTGCTTCTAGAAGAAAGGCGGTTATCCTGGTTCCGTCGTGCGACACAATAAATCATTTCCAAATTACGTTAAATAACAATTTATTCTCATTTTGTGAAGGGGGGCACACACTGAGATTCTCTCTCTCACATAACCAGGAGCTCGCTCTCTCTCTACTCTCTCTCTCTCTAGCCACAAATCAACCTCGTCGTTGCTCTCTCTGGCCAAGCTTCCTCTCTCCTTCAACCCATACACCGAGAACCTTCCTCAACCAATTCCTCCCTCTCTAATCCCATTCACCGGCCGCCTTCCCCGTCGTTACCACTCCCTCTCAACCCAACAACAATACCGTTCTTCCTCCTTCTCCCTCAATCCCGTTCCTCACCAATCCTCTCTGTACCCAAACGCAAACACCTTACTAGTCCCTCTACCTTCACCACCAGTCCTCCCTCATGTAACCTGACCCCCGAACCCATTTTTCTCTTTCAAAAAGGTTTTCAATGTTTCCTTAAAAATGGCGTGGCTGTAACGATGTGTTGCCTTTTTCGCGGGAAAAATTCGATTTTCGCGTTTCTTTGAAAAACCAAATAAAATCGGAAAAAACGGAGTCGCCACGCCATTTTAATTTTGAAGGCCAAAACTTTGAAAAAAGCCCGAGATCAGAGATTTAGGTTCGGAGGTCATGTTACGCGGCCGGGAAGGACGTTAGTGTGCACTCCGACGCGCCTCGTAAAACGAGTCTTCCAAGCTGAAAATCATTTGTGTGTATGTGTGTGTGTGTGTTTTGGCCAAAATAAGTTGAAACTCAGAAAAGTAAAAATTGGGATATCTTTTTAAGACTTTAAACTGATCCCATGATTTTTTGGAAGATTTTTGGATTGAGATTTGGTACTCAAAAGACCTTTTGAAGTTGAGAGCCATTTCTGCCAGAATGAAAAAGGCAGTGGACCTTTGATTTTGAAATGGATTCAAGGGTCTTAAAACTTCATAATCTGGATAAACTCAGAGAATGAAAGTTGTTCTAGACACCTTAAATAAAGTTTGTGCGAAGGAATTTTCCATTTTGGAGAAGATTTGAGGGGTCAAAACCTTCTGGAAACCTCAGATATGAGATCTGGATTCCCAGAAGCTGATGAACTAGCCTCTGAAAGAAAATTTGAAAAGAGGAGTTTCACTCACCCAAAAAATAAGATAAAAATATGTCTGGAAATCTCTGGATGTTGGCTACAAAAAGTATTTTGTAGTCAACACCAAATTCCAAGTTCATCTGTGTCCAAAAATTAAGACCATGGACTGAGGTCTGAGAAAATTGCTACTGGACAGCAACTTCTTAAGAAAGAAAATATGATTTTAAGGGGGGTTTTGCATCCATGCTTGTCCCCATTTCCCTAGGTTTTGGTTAGTGATCACTAGATATTTTAGTGGTGAATCAACTATACCAAACCATCCTTGGGGTACATTAGGACTAAGCATTTCATTTGCTTGGGAAGGGGAATTTTATCCTTTGAAATCAAGATTTTATGCTTGAAAATGGTTTTTAGGGTTTTGAAAATGAGTTTTCTTTGCAAGAAAGTAAGAAAGCTTAAAAATAATGTTGATCTTTGTAGAAGATCATCCATGGAGATGGTCTTCCATGGTGATCTTCTTAGATCTAGAGAAAGAAGATGAAGGAACTACATTTTGTAGTTTGAAGATGCATGCATGGTTGAGATTTAGGGTTAGGAAGAGGAGAGTTTACCAATCTTCCTTGTGTTCTTGAGTGTTTGGCTTGAGTGTATGAGTGTTTAGGGCTTGAATATGAGAGTGAGTGGATGAGTGTGAGTTGGGAAAGATTGGAGAGAAAATGGTGACAATTCTTGAGAATTCTCACTGTTTTCTCTCTATATTTCGCCAGAGGTTCGTTGCAATTGTGTTCTTCCTTTTTATTTCTGTGACTGGAGGGCTCAATTTATAGCCCTCTGAAAATGCATACTTATCCGCGCGGATAGGATCAGGCAGCGTGCACTGTTCATTAAATGCAGCTTCAGCTTTGGACAAGAAGAATAATCTTTTTCAAAATTCAAATTGACCAGCCAGTTTTTGTGTTTCCAGCCTTTCTATTTATGGTTTTATTCTTTTGTTTTGCTTTTTAAGATGCTTTTCTTGGTTTAACTTCATTTGGCAATGCCCATTCTACCCTCCCTTTGTTAGAAATGTTAGGATAGTTAGGAATTGTTAGTAATTGTTATAACTTCCGTTAATTTTCTAACGGAAATTCTAACAAGCTCAAATTGGAGCACTTACAGTAGCCCCTCGGCGACGGCGCTTTCGAAGGAAGCGGGGTCGTCGATAAGAGTAAGGCTCCATATTTGGCAGGATGATCGAGTGATCGGGTGGCTGAACCTAGCGATAGGCTACCTACGTATCCCGAATGGGAATCAAACCGATCGTAGTTCGGGTCTTTGACCTGGAGATGATGGCGCTTTAGGTGCCTCGAACTCCGATGAGCGAGTTCTCGCAATGGGTTGCCGGAGAGAAACTCGCTGGGATAAGAGATGACCATTTTTGGTCTCGATGGCTATCCGCCCGCCGGGGATAGGAATGACCATTTTCGGTCGACGGGTATCCGCTCATTGGGATAGGAATGACCATTTTCGGTCTCTGGGGATGATTGCGATTTATCGCTTGATAGCGTCTTAGGTGCCTCAAACCTTGAAGATGGCGTTTTAGGTGCCTCGAACCTTGGAGATGGCGTTTTAGGTGCCTCGAACCTTGAAGATGGCGTTTTAGGTGCCTCGAACCTTGATGATGGCTTTTTCGGTGCCTCGGACCTTGATGATGTTTAGGCGCCTCTGACCTTAATTTGAAATGGCCTTTCGGTGGACTTTGTCTCGTCGCCGAAGGAGAGGGTGACCATTTTGGTCGAGGGGCTGGACCTAATGATAGGCTACCTACGTATCCCTAGTGGGAATCAAGCCCTTTCGTAGTTCGAGTACTACTCAGATTCTGGGCGTTCCGTTAACTTTGCTGGGATTTCGTTAGCCTTTGGCTGGAAAACCTTGTGCTCTGGGAATCTGTCTTACGCTTCGGACCGTCGTCGGATGATTTTGATGAAAGATACTGGATCTCGTTATCTTCTGTGGAAAGACCCTTGGCCTACGTTTGATCGTGGGGCAATTGATGAAAGATACTGGGATCTCGTTATCTTTCTCAGTGGGCACTAATGATGCACTTCTACGCTTTGACTCACGGGGGAGATGATTTCGATGAAAGATCAAGCCCTTAATCTCGTTATCTTCTCGAGTCACCTCTGGCCTTTACGTTTTATCGCCGGGGCAATTTTGATGAAAGATACCGATCTCGTTATCTTTCTGGCACCTTGGCCTTACGTTTACCGCCGGGTAATTTTTGATTTAAAGATACGAAATCTCGTTATCTTCTCTGGGCAAATCGGTCTTACGTTTACTTGTACGGGGATAATTTGATGAAAGATAATGGATCCGTTATCTTTCTCGGGCACCTTGCCTTACGTTTGATCCGGGGTGATTTTGATGAAAGATACGGATCTCGTTATCTTTCTCGTGGCACTCGGCCTTACGTTCGACCGCGTCGGAATTTTGATGAAAGATACGGATCTCGTTATCTTTCTCGGGCACTCGGTCTTACGCTTCGATTAATTTTCATGAAAGATACGGATCTCGTTATCTTTCTGGCATTGGCCTTACGTTGAATTTTGATGAAAGATACTGGGGCATCGGTCTTACGTTTGATCTGGGATGATTTTGATGAAAGACGGGATCTCGTTATCTTTCTGGCACTTGGCCTTACGTCGACCGCCGGGTAATTTTGATGAAAGATACGGGATCTCGTTATCTTTCTCGGGCACCTCTGGCCTTACGTTTGACCGCCGGGTAATTTTGATGAAAGATACGGGATCTCGTTATCTTTCTCTGGGCACTCGGTCTTACGTTTGATCACGGGGTAATTTTGATGAAAGATACGGGATCTCGTTATCTTTCTCGGGCACCTCGGTCTTACGTTTGATCACGGGTAATTTTGATGAAAGATACGGGATCTCGTTATCTTTCTCAGGCACTCGGTCTTACGTTTGATCGCCGGTAATTTTGATGAAAGATACGGGATCCGTTATCTTTCTCGGGCACTCGGCCTTACGTTTGACTCGCCGGGTAATTTTGATGAAAGATACGGGATCTCGTTATCTTTCTCGGGCACTCGGTCTTACGTTTGACTCCGCCGGGTAATTTTGATGAAAGATACGGGATCCGTTATCTTTCTCGGGGCACTCGGTCTTACGTTTGATCCGGGGGTAATTTTGATGAAAGATACGGGATCCGTTATCTTTCTCGGGCACTCGGTCTTACGTTTGACGGGATCGCCGGGTAATTTTGATGAAAGATACGGGATCTCGTTATCTTTCTTCAGTGGCACTCCTGAATCTTATGTTTGACTGCCGGGGAATATTTTGATGAAAGATACGGGATCTCGTTATCTTTCTCAGGGCACTCGGTCTTACGTTTTACTGCCGGGGGGAATTTTCTTGACAAGGGGCTGACTTTGGTTAACTTTGGTTAACTCTGTCAAGTCGGGACTGGATTGCGTGAGTCCTGAAATTTTAAGGGCAAAAGGGTCATTTTGACCCTTGCAAACCTATCCGCGCGGATAGGGATGGAAAGTCAGTGGGTATTAATGGGGCCAACGCCCTTCTTCTTCCCCATTCAATTTTTTGAACACGGACGAGAGAGAGAGAGAGAGGAGAGCCGCCATTGTTGGCCGAGGAGCTTCAAAATTCGTCCGATTTCTTCGATTTTTTGAGCAATGGAACACGGGGAAGGCGCTTTTCAAGGCCAAGGGCGTGGTCCTATAGCGGAGAGGCGATTGGAGCTCGTCCGGATGAGGAGGCATTACAATCTTTCGCAATCGGTCGAGGAGGAGCATTACCCCGATGCTTGGCAACATTGGGCTTCGGATCCGCATCTCCGAACGGTATACTTCGAATCCTCTTGATCCTCTTGTCGATTTCTTGCTTGAAATTTTTGGGTGATTTTTGAATTTTTTTTTTTGAATATTGATATTGATGATATGCAATGTTGCAATGAATTTGTGAGTGTCCCAAAAATGTGCATTTTGCTTGGGAAAAGAATTGGCATTTTTGCCACATTTTTTTTTTTAATTCGAAAATTGCATGTGAAAATTCGAAGAATTGTGATTTTTTTTTTGAAATTGAATATTGCATGTTCTTGATGATGATTTTTTTTTTTGAAATTGAATTTTGATATTGGTGAATGATGATGCAATGCATGCATTTTGTTTGGAAAGAATGGGCATTTTGCCAATATGAGATGTATGTTTAGGATTTTTTTTTTGAAAAGTGGGACGGATTTTTCCTCCCGTTGTATGTAAGATGGATGATATGCATGTATGCATTTTTTTTTTTTGAAAATGGGACGGAGTTTTTACTTCCGTAGGAATGCATCCTCTTTTTTTTTTTGAATGCATTGGGACTTGCAAATTGTTTTCTTTCATGCGAGAAAAATGGGGCTATGCTCATTGTATGCTGTTATGCTGTCGAATTTTTTTTTTTTTTTAATGTAAATGCAAAGGCAATCTTTTGACATTTTCTCTCTTTTTTTTTTTTACAGGGCGGAAACCGTTTTGTGACGGAGCAACTGAACAAGATGAAGACTCGAGGATCGGTGGAGTCTGTGATTGACTTGTGGGATCGGCTTCCGGATGCGGGCCGAGGAGCTTTGCCGAGTCCGAGACAGATTGTTGTCGAGACGGGGCTCGGGAGTTTGTCGAGTGCTTGAGGGGACTGGTCAAGTTCCCTAAGAGCAAGGGCTTGATGTTCGCTTCTAGCGCAAAGATTGGTGGGATGCGACCCACACATTCCACTTCTTCTGGGGCGAGGCGACTGTTACGCCTTCTGACTATGCTGCGATCACGGTTCTGTCCTTCAATGGACGCAAAGATTGAGTGGAGAGATGGCTACGCGATGCCGATCTCGTGTGCTCTTCTTGGATTTTCCCTATTCCCAAAAAGGGGATGGGGATGGAGTATGCCGTGGTCTTCGGCAAGATCGTGAGACCATCGCGAGTTACGAGGCCGGGAGGATAGGTTTAGCGCCGCGCATTGCTAGGTCCTTCCCGTGGTTTACCTTCTCGAGCACGCTCTTTGACATGCCGAGGGACGGCAGCCTTTGCCTTGCCGAGGTCCTTGGAGGACATGGAGACGGTTGGAGATATTTCCGGGGGAGGCCGGGCCGGGCCGAGCCGTACTTCGCTCTTGATAGATACAAATGAAGGCCGTGAGCTCCTGTATCGCTTCGAGTTTGCTCGAGGTATAAGCTCTCTTTTTTGCTTTCCCTCTTTCCTTTGAGCACGCGCTTCTCTTTTTTTTTGCACTTGGATTGATTTGATCTTTGCCTTTGGCAGTATGGGCGTTGGAGTTCTTCCACGTCACGGTGTGGAGGCACCGAGGCGTACGTCGTGGCGTATCCGGCCATGCAGCTTGGTCCAAGCATGCCCGGGAGAAGATAAGCTCCAGTGGGGCGTACGACTCTCGTGTACGCGGATTGCCTTCCTTTGACGGAGGCCGAGACAGATGAGGGGATGATATTCTTCCCCCAGGATCGCTTTGAGGTAGCGCGTGAAGGGCGCGAGATACGGACGGTGCGGCGGAGGATTTTGAGGGGTTTGACTGCGATGCATATTATTCGGGAGAGAGGGTGACGCGCCGGCATGGCGTGAACTCGCCTTTGAGGACACCGGTGGAGCCTCCCGCCGATATGATGCATCCGAGCGATCGGTCCGTGACACAGGATGATTACCGAGCGAGTCGGCACTTCTCGGACTTCGTGGCGATCGAGCCATATGCGACGTTCGTCTTGAGGAGGCCGAGGATGCCTCGGGTTTTAGAGAGGGAGGGGCTTGGGATCCGCGGTACCCTCGGACGGATTTTTCCTACATCCCGGGATGGGGTCCGATTGAGGGTGCGAGATCCCTCAGCCCGAGCGGCTTCCACGAGCTTTCCGGCCTCGTCCGGGTATGAAGGTATGGCTTCACCTTTTCCCCTTCTTTTCTTTCTTTTGTTTCATCATCTCTAGCATCACTTCTCTTTTTTTTTTTTTTTTTTTTTTTTTTGACGCTTTTGCTTTTGTGCGGTTTTCGGAGGTGGTCGTCGAGACAGCGACGAAGCAAGTGATCGGAGCCAAGAGGTTCATACGGAGGATGGTTGCTTGCGGGCACCTCGAGGCTAGTGGCGAGGAGACCACGGCGGCACTCCGTCCGACGGGAGGCTTCTCCCTATTCCCTCGGAGACTTCTTCCGAGACCCCTCTTTCTCCTCTCATTGATCACCGCGCGGCCTTTGCCTTCGGATCACGTCATTCTTGGGGATCCGCACGGGCGGGGACACGTCTCGGCGGCATGGTGGGTCGTCTCCGTATGTTCGGGAGTCGGACGCCTTCACCTTCGGATTCGATTTCTTCGGGGATGCGGGTTTACCCTATCGAGTGTGCCGGTTGGTCCCGACGAGCCTCTTCTGGAGATGAGGACGATTCGAGCCCGAGACTTTCGGGGCTCTGACGAGGCGGGCCCGAGTCGCAAGAGGGCGAGGGAGACATCGGGTCTTTGGAGACTCCGATTGATTTTTATTATTTTTTTTTTTTTTAGATTTAGATTTGTACAGCTTATGCACATTTTTTTTCTCTTTTTTTTTGAATGTAATAATTTAGGATTTTATTTATGTTTGTTTGTTTTTTTTTTTATGCACACTCTCTCTTTTTTTTTTTTGGAATGTAATAATTTAGGATTTTATTTTATGAATGCAATGCAGTATGAATGCAGTGTTGCATGAGCCTTGGTTTTTTTTTGCAAGGGTGTTTGGTATATGGGTGGTTTGGGGAGGTTTTTTGCACAAGTTTCGAGCAACGGGACGGAATATTCCCTTTTGGTGTAGCGGCTTGGTGTTGCGAGAATTTTTTACGGGGAAGCAATCCCATCCGCGCGGAGGAATCACGCATCGACAGTGTCCTTTAATTTTGGTCCGGACCTGGTCTTGCTTTATTTCAAATTCAAATATCCTCTTCAACCTCCGGCCCAAACGACCATTTTCGGGAGAAAGAGAGAAAAACCATGGAAAGCCTTAGAAAAGCTCCCTCAAAGTTATCCCAAGAATCCCAAATGTCATTTTTCAACAAGTTCAAGGATTGGTGTAGGGAGATCATGCACGAGAGAAGATCATTCTTTGAAGAAAGGTACAAGGTACGATGCTTGTGGTCTCTCAAAGAATTGGTTCCGGATTATGACCTCTTAAGGGCTTGTTCTTCGTTTTGGGATACTAGAAGGCATGTCTTTTGCCTTTCCTTCAACGAGATTGTTCCGACTGTGGAAGAATTTCGGGCCTTGCTTGGAGGTCCTGGAGGTGGAGGAGATAGCAATTCCTTTGTTCGGAGGAGCTTCTTTTGTTGACAAGTTGTGCAACCTTCTTCATCTTTCCGGAGGAAGCACGAGGCATGATCCGCGGTCCCGACCATTTTGATATTTCCGGTCTTCCCGACAGATTTAGGGGCTTAGGCTTGGTGGATGACGCCTATTGGGATGCCTTTGCACTTTGCATGTTCGGCACTTTGTTCATGGTCTATTCCTTTGGGATTTGCCATCGAGCTTTCTTGGATGTTGTCGTTCATTGTCGCACAGGCGAGATGTCGTTCCTTTGATTCTTGGGGAGACTTTTCATGCTCTTGACAGATTAGCTACGGACGGCGGTACATGCACGGGGGCAGCCCGTTTCTCTTGACCACATGGGCGATGGAGCGTTTGGGGTTCTTCGGGAAACCTACGATATGATCAAGCCTTGGACTTTTGCCGGGAGAGGTGTTGATGTAGATTTTGATGATCGGGGCTCGTGGGAGCGTTGGATGGCGGGTCGCCAGGCTGAAGATATCGAGATGGTTGGTGCCTCATTGGCGGGTGGAGACTCGCGAGTGCTTCGGGGACGGGTCCCGTGGTTATGCTTCCGGGGCTTTCTCGGTCCGGTTTCTACATTAGGCTCACAGTCCTTAGGCGGTTTGGCTTGGAGCGGAGTTCCTTTGGAGGGCTTTGATGATGTAGCCACCGGGGTGGTGGCTCCTGTTTCCATGGATGATCCCTCGGTGTTTCCATTTCTTTCCCGAGCATGGAGGTATGATGCCTTTCCTCCTCGGGTCATTCTCGGCGTCCGAGACCGGTGTTCTTGACCACTTGGTACCTGGATTGAGTACGAGGGGCATGCAGGAGAGACTCAGGTGGCTATTTTGAGGCGGCGTGAGGCCATTATGGGTGCGGAGGACCGGGCTGTTTCGAGAGGAGGAGGGCCGAGGCGAGGGCCAACCCTCATGACAGGAGCGGAGACGCCGTGGCCGATTATGAGGCTTACGTCAAGAGACGGAGAGGAGGGCTCCTATGTTACCGGCTAGGTTACGGGAGATGAGGGATGACGCTAGGGCTACTAAGGCCACGACGAGAGGCCGGTTTGATAGACCTGTTCCTATACCGAGCTTGGTAGGAGGAATACCGACATTTTTCCGGTTCAAGAGAAAGACTCGGAGGGGAAGAAGAAGGGAGAGGCCGATGCGAGTGGCTTGGAGTGACTACGAGGTTTCCAAGTATCCCTTTCTTGCCATGTGACACATTAGTTTGATTATGTATCTTAGTTTTCTTTTAGCGAGGTTGCCGGTTGTAGGAATGAATCGGGCTTAGACTCATCAAAGAGCTTTTAACTTGTAATGAATATTTGAATTGCTTTAGAGTTTTTCGAGACGCTTTCATGGTACGATCAATTGTATTGATGCCAAAGTATGGCTTTTATTTGTGCTTTAGACCGAACCGTTTCCAGTGCCTACGTTCCCCTCATTTTGAGGAGCTCGGGTCTTCGTAGTTCAAACTGGTGAACTCTTTTTTGTTTTTTTTTTTTTTTTTTTGTTTTTTTTTTTTTTTTTTTTTTTTTGTGGTGCAACCTGTTTTTTACCTAGGCCGCCCTTTTCGGGTTTCTAACCTAGTTGGGTATTACTCTTTTAGCACTCTTTTTTTTTGTTTTTTTTGTTTTTTTTGTTTTTTTTTTTTTTTTTTTGTTTTTTTTTTTACGCGTAGTATCTGCGCGCGGCTTGTCACCATTCACTTTGGGTGTACAAAGGGATTCCCGTCGAGGTCCGCAAGTTGCATGGCTCCTCAGGAGAAGATCTTACGGGACGACATATGGCCCGACCCATACGAGGCTCCCATTTGCCGAGAGGGTTGATACGGACCGGGGGCTTTTCTTTTAGAACGAGATCACCTTCTCGGATCTCCCGATGCTTTACTTTCTTGTCGAAGGCTGGCCATTCTTCCTTGGTAGGCCCGGATGTGTTCCATGGCCTTCGGTCGGCGTTCGTCTAGTAGGGCCAATTCGTCATGGCGACTGGAGCCATTCGACCTCGTTGATACGGCTTTCCGGCGGTATACGGAGCGAGGGTATTTCCGGCTCGATTGGGAGTACGGCTTCCATTCCGTATGTGAGGGCAAAAGGTGTTTCCCCGATTGCCGTTCGGCGATGTTACGTAGCCCGAGTGCCGAGTGTAACTTCTCGGGCCAATCTCTACCTTGGACGGCCATTTTCCGGATGATATTTTCCGAGTCTTGTTTCTTTGCTTCGACGGCTCCGTTGGTTTGGGGCTGTAGGGTGATGACTTGTGACGGGTTATTCGGAATTCCGCCGGCTTTTTCACATTCCCCTTGAAGTGGGATCCATTATACGAAATGATTTCGGCCGGCAACCCGTATCGGCACATGATGTTTTCTTTGATGAAGAGGGCGACTTTCTTTGAATTGAGGATTTTGTAGGACTTGGCTTCAACCCACTTGGTGAAATAATCCACGGCTACGGGACGAACTCGTGGCCGTTCTTGCTGATGGTGTGATTTTGCCTATGACATCAATTCCCCAAGTGACGAAAGGCGAGGGTTGTCATGCGGTATAACTCGTGAGGAGGCAAGTGATTAAGATTTGAGTATCGGCGACATTTGTCGCGGCTTTTGACAAAGCTGGATGCGATCGGCTTCCATGGTGATCCAAAAATACCCCATTCTCGGTATGATTTGCATCGAGCTCGAGCATTCATGTGAGGGCCGCAGTACCACCATGTATTTCTTTCATGAGTTCGGTAGCCTCTTGTTTGCGATACATCGCGGGAGGGGGCCTTGATAACGTTTTTGTATAACATGTTTCCCAAAAGAACATAATGGGAGGCGAGCCGCCCAGTGAGAGACTTTTTGCTTTGATTCCTTCTTTATATTCCCCATCTTCGTTTTTGAAAGAGGCCTCGCCATCCTTAGTCTTGGTAAATACGAGTGTACCGGGGATCATTGATCGGTTCGGCTTCCGCTTCAATTTCGAAGCAATAGGCGGGGTTTTCTCTTCTCCCGACTACGAATGGTTTAACAGAGACTTTCCTTCGGGTATTTCGACAAGAGAGGCTAGTGTAGCCGAGCATCTGCGAACTGTTTCGGTCTCTTGGCGAGGTAATGAAAGTGATTTCTTTGAATTGAGTTACTAACTCTTCCATGTAAGCATGATACTTACACCAAACCCGGATCCACGGTCTTCCATTTGTTAGAGACACGATTGATGATGAGGGCGAGTCACCGTACACCTCCAATTCCTTGATATTTCTTTCAAGGGCGGCTTCCAACCCGGCTATGCAAGCTTCATATTCGGCGGCGTTGTTGGTGACTTGAAGTTCGGCCTCCTTGCTATGGGGGTGTGTTCGTCGGTAGGATCGACCGAAGCATTCCTATCCCGTTCCCCTTTTGTTTGACGCCCAGTCGAAGAAGAGTTGCCGCGATTTTCTCCTTCTAGAGCGAAGATTCCATCATCGGGAAATTGAGGTTCGAGTCCTCGGGACTCATCACTTGGGAAATCGGCCGGATGTTACGCCATTATGCGTCCTTTTATGGATTTCCTTGAAACATAAGCGATGTCATATTCGGCCAAAAAGAACGACCATTTTGCCAATCTCATGGAGATGGAAGGCTTGTCGAACGAGATATTTGATGGGGTCTATCCTTGAAACAAGATGTATCGGGTGAGGCTGCATGTAGTGTTTCAATTTTCCCCACTACCCGGACCAAACTGCGCAAGTCTTCTCGCAAGCGAGTAATTGAGTTCGCTTCCTTGGAGCTTTACGCTACGAAATAGATGGCGTTTTCGACTTTGGAATCTTTTTCTCTTGAGCTAGCATAGCCCCAATTCTTGTATCCGTGACGGTGAGATATAGCAAGAGTGGCTTTGCCGATGTGGTGGGCGAGAGAATCGGGGATTCACAAGGTATGCCTTAATTTGTTCAAAGGCAGGCGACATGCAGGGTCCATTACTGTGTAGGCATTCTTTTCATCAACTTGAAGATTGGCTCGCGAGATCGAGGTCGGTGATTTACAAAGCGGCTTATGTATTGCGGTCTTCCCATGAAGGATTTCACTTACGTCGGTGTCAGTGGTGGCTTCATTTCAACTATCGCCTTGATTTTACGGGGATCTACTTCGATTCCCCGTTCTGTCACCATATATCCTAGTACCTTGCCTCGTCTTACACCGAAAGTGCACTTGGCCGGATTCGAGTCTCATCTTTGTGGTCTCGGAGGCGGCCGAAGAATTTTCTCAAATCAACAAAGTGCGGCCATCCGATCCTCTGGAATGTATTATCATGTCGTCCACATAGACCTCAATTTCTTTGTGGATCATGTCATGGAAACAGTGTAGGCGCCCTGCAGTACGTAGCCCCGGCATTCTTTAGTCCGAATGGCATGACCGTGTAGCATTATGTGCCCCGAGGGGTTGTGAAGGCTGTTTTGGCTTGATCTTCTTACGCCATTTTGATTTGGTTGTAGCCGGCAAAACCATCGACGAAAGATTTGACTTCGTGGTTGGCCGTGGAATCTACCAAAATGTCGATGTTTGGCGGGGAAATCGTCTTTTGGGTGGCTTTGTTCAAGTCTCTGAAGTCTACGCGGCATCGGATCTTTCCGTTGGCCTTGGTCACCGTCACTATGTTGGACGGCCATGTTGGGTATTCAATGACCACGATGAACCACATACTGAGCATCTTTTCTATTTCCTCTTTCACTTGTAAGGACCATTCGGGCTTAATTCTTCTTAGCTTCGCTTTGCGGCTTGACTTAAGGGTCGAGCGGTATTCGGTGCTCAACTATGGAAGGATCGAGGCTGGCATATCTTTATAGGACCATGCGAACACATCCACGAATTCTTTTAGCGGCTCGATTAGGGCAACCCTTTCGGTCCCTTCGAAGAAACTACCAATCTGCGTCTCTTTAGGCTCTTCCAGTTCCCAAATTCACACTTGTCAAAATCTCTTCGGCGGCTTGGGCTCGATTTTCCTCTTTCCAGGACAACTTTGCTTAAAGATTTCTTTGATATATTGTTCATTTAATGTAATACGCCACTTCATCTAGTGAATCGTTATTAATTGTTTTTAGATTATTAGTTAATTCATCATTAGTTAAAGTGGCAATTAAGGGATACTCGAAAGGTTCATCATTTCATTGAAGACGAAGGGGAATACAACGTTGGCTACGAGACTCGTAGTCTTCGGGCGTGAGGCCATCGGACGACTCGAAGACTCGAACTCAACAATGAGAGACTCGGAGGACTTCACAAGGTTGACACGAAAGGACGGGGGACCAATCCAAGCTTGGTGATCATTTCCTCTTTGGTCGCGGACGGGCTGAGAGAGTTTCCCAATTCTTTAGCGGCATCGGCTGTTGGTGGCTTCACAACTCGGGAAAGGCATGGTCTCTGTGCTCCCTCTTGATCGTTGCTATCATCTCTTTGTACGAACCGAGAATCAAGCGTGTTTGGCATCGAAAGGCGAGCATGTGGATGTAGGGATCTTCCTCAGTGCAGGGACTTCCGTTTCGTCACAATCGATCGCTCAATCCGGATGTAAGGACGCATTGCGTCTCGGTGAGCCGCTAGAAAAATCTCATGTCCCATACTCGAGCGGAAAGGCTTGGCGGGTAGTTCGGCAAGGAGGACGTCCCACACGACGTTCATAGATTCGAGCCGAGTGCGTCGGTGTTTCTTGACTTTTATCATGAAAATCTCCTCGCCGGCGAGGCCAAAGAATGGGTTTGCGAGAATGCGACAAATACGTGATTGAGGACCGGGGACTTGTGTGCTGTATCACGGCGGTGTTCGGCATTTCCTTCCGGTACGCCTCCAAGTGTTGGAAATAGCAATTGAATTTGATGAATCGAACTTCTTCGGAGTCCGCTCGCTTGAGTGTGTCGACATAGTTGGCATTGCTTTGGATTCCAAAGGATCTTGGCGAGACTTGCCTCTTGAAGGATGTAGCCCCGGTGTTTGGCTGTGGGCGTTCTTGGCTATTGTTTCGGCTTCGTTCCCTATGAGGAAAGCTGTCACCCCTTATGACTTCAAGGTCTCCTGTAGGTTGATGAATTTGATGCATTGGTGGAGAGTGGAGGCTATGGCTTTCATGTGATGCAACCAAGGGCGCCCTAGTAGAGTTTGTGAACTCGGAGGATATCCATTACATGGAACTTTGCGGGCACCATTTGGGTTTCGTACCGGAGTTCGAGTCACTTTGTCCCAGAATGGGACGAGACGAACCGTCGTAGGCTTTGACGGTCCGGGTAGATGGGATCACGCGCCTTTCATTTATGCGGAGGGCCCTCGTCATGCTTTGAGGAAGGACATTTACCGATGATCCATTGTCCACTAATACCCCGGGGAGTGACATGGTGTTGAGCCGAATAGTGATGTACAAAGCTTCATTGTGTTGGGAGACATCTCTTGGAAAATCTTCATCGCGAAGGTGATCATACTCCCATATAGGTGAGGATCATAGATTTGGTCCTTGTCTCGGGATGGAGAGTCATCAAGCCGGTCACTTCGTGCCTTTTTCTTGCGAGGCGAGTCTTTGCCGAAGCCCCTGGGTTATCTTGATGCCTTTTGTGGCGGTTGCCATCTCCGGTCAACATGTTGATTGAGTGGGAGCGCCCAGGCCCAGCGTCGGTTTTCTTCATCGGTGGATACTCGGGAGGCTGGACAAGCGAACCTTGGGCGACCCAGGGAGTTGGACTTACGTTACCCAGGTACTCACGGTATCCGAAGGTCTCAATTCCGTCGTTGGCAAGGCTTTTACGCTCTTTTATCCCTTTTTGCTTTGGGGAAAGGCGGCGGAGTAGAGTACATAATAATCAAATCCCGAGATGGCTCCCAGAGCGTTCCCATTGTTATCACCGGCCTCGAATCTCTCCTTCAATTTTCTTTGGGAGGAAATTTTCTTTTTCTTAGGAGGACGGTCCTCGTGTATCCAATCTGATAGTCCCTTTCAAGGCAATCGGGACAGTCACAAATATCCCACCAAATGTGTTCTACGGTGGTGGCGGATTTGGGACCTCGGGTTGGCGGTCTTGGAATGACTTTGAGTGGGCTGGTCGGGGGATCTGGCTGCTGGGCTCGTGCGGTAGCGAGTGATTGGACTCCGCCGGATAATGAGAGATATTGAGGTCGGGGAACGGGCATATGTTTGTCCTTCAAGGCAGCCCCGGTCGGTTGGGATATTGTTAAGGTCCCAAAGTGGCGTGTGGCCTCTTGATCCGGGCTGCTTTATGCATTGCAGCGTTCTTCCGGGGATTTGATGGCTGACCATATTTCTTTAAGCTTGTTCCACGATTTTCATCACTCGGCCGATATTTGTGGGATCATCACCTTGAGAGGGGACAGCGACGGTATACCGAACTCTTTCGTCCACGGCTTGTTTGGGGGCCGGTTGCCACAGTAAGTCGGCGGGCGGGAGTCCGGCGGTGGAAACATAGGAATCTTGGGGTAGCATCTTGGTGTATCAGGACTATTAAGAAGAGGAGGAGAACCCTTCTTGTCTTTGCGGTAAAAGTGCCATCGGAATTGAGGCGATAGTCAAACCATGACTTGCGACTACCCCCGGTAGGTCATCAATTTGAGCCTCATGCCGAAGTCTCATTTGCTCTACCAAGCTGGATCCAATGCGGGTGCGTGCGAGGGATTTTGGAGGACGGAGCAACGTTATCCCCATCATTACCGGGTGATGCGAGACATTACGAAACCCGGAGTCGGAACAAATGGCGAAGGCGACGATGCGCTTGACTCTTCCCAGCTGATCAAACGGTGACCGGTGCCCGAAACCAAGCTTTGTGCGGAGGCTGCGGGGAAAGGACACGAAGGTTCGGATGTGCAGGAATGGAAGGAGGGTAGGTGTTTGGGCTTTTGGCTCATGCAACATGCGATTATTTGTTCACGTTTACTTAAAACATGTTTTATTATCCTAATCGGTTGGAAAAGATTGCTCTTCTTTTTCGCAAACTACTCGATTCTGGATCAGTGGGCCCGTCACTACGTCTATAAGCCCCTCGTATTCCACTGTATTTCGACCTCCCAGGGTGGACAGCCCCGGGCGAGGGTCCTATAGGGCAAGCGGGTCCCACCGACCGAAAAAGAAACGATCCTAGAAGTCTGGCGGGTAATCGAGTCTTAACGAGCATTCGATGTAAATTACGGACAAAGCTGACGTCAGAGTCAAGATCGTGTCCGAGAGCTCGACGAAAAGTCGGCATGATTTGGACTGATAAATGTCCGCAATTGATCTTGACTTGTCGTCAGTTAGGCCGTAATTAGGCATGGATCGATCGTTAATCCTTGATGACTCAGTGTCATGCTGGGAGTCAGTGTATAATTTGTGCCAGTCAGAGCCGAAGTCAAGGCACCGGTCAATATCTTGGTCAAAGTCCGCGGCGGAAAACCGGCAGAGCTTCGACTGATTAGCGACTGATTAGGGACCCGAGAGATATTGAGTCGGTATGCCGACAAAGGCTTGAAAGGAAAGGTCTATACACGGACAGGGCATGACACAGACCAGACTAAAAACCAACCGGGTCTCGGACAAAGTGTGTCACGGACAAGTGCATGGTCGACACGAGGCTCCATGGGATGTTTGGGTAGTCCTGTGCTCATCCGAGAGGCGTAATAAGACCAAACGGACCGCGACAAGGATTTCCCCGGGTTAAGGACGTAGTGTGCAGTGTACGGTCACGTGCGCGTAGTGTGCAAGCAGTCTATATTCTTTTTCTGAGTAAAATAGAGATTTTTTTTTTATGTGTCTTAAAAATATGATGCATGATTTTTTTTGGAAATTTTCTTTTTTTTTTGAAAATCTTTTTTTTTTGAATTTTTTTTATGAGCACATAAGCACGTAAGCATGAAAATTCCGACAGTTAGGGACATTATTCCGACAGTCAAAATTTTGACTTTCTCCGAGGCGGCCAAAACAACATGAAAACTGTGCAAAAATCAACACACACACAAAAATGATTTTCGAAGCCGGGACGGAAGCTTGACCCTCAAAAGCCTTTTTTTTTTTTTTTGAAAACGGTGATACCGGTACGTGGGATTGTTAGACCACAATTTATCCCCGACTCGTGTTAGGAGGCGATAACGGGAAATTTAATGGTTTCCACCAATATACCGAATACCATTTTTTATTAAAAAGCTTACTTCCCAGTGAGTCGCCACTTTGTAACGATGTGTTGCCTTTTCGCGGGAAAAATTCGATTTTTGCGTTTCTTTGAAAAACCAAATAAAACCGGAAAAACGGAGTCGCCACGCCATTTTAATTTTGAAGGCCAAAACTTTGAAAAAGCCCGAGATCATAGATTTAGGTTCGGAGGTCATGTTACGCGTCGGGAAGGACGTTAGTGTGCACTCCGACGCGCCTCGTAAACGAGTCTTCCAAGCTGAAAATCATTTGTGTGTGTGTGTGTGTGTGTGTTTTGGCCAAAATAAGTTGTAACTGGAAAAAGTAAAAATTGGGATGTCTTTTTAAGACTTTAAACTGATCCCATGATTTTTTGGAGAATTTTTGGTTTGAGATTTGGTACTCAAAAAACCTTTTGAAGTTGAGAAGTCACTTCTGCCAGAAGGAAATGGCAGCAGACACCTGATTTTGAAATGGATTCAAGGGTCCTAAAACTTCATAATCTGGATGAACTCAGAGAATGAAAGTTTCTCTAGACTCCTTGAATAAACTTTGTCTGAAAGAAATTTCCATTTTGGAGAAGATTTGAGGGGTCAAAACCTTCTGGAAACCTTAGATATGAGATCTGGATTCCCAGAAACTGATGAACTAGCCTCTGAAAGAAAAATTGAAAAGAGGAGTTTTACTCACCCAAAAAATAAAGTAAAAATATGTCTGGAAAGCTCTTGATGTTGGCTACAAAAAGTATTTTGTAGTCAACACCAAATTCCAAGTTCATCTGTGTCCAAAAATTAAGACCATGGACTGAGGTCTGGGAAAATTGCTACTGGACAGCAACTTTCCAAGAAAGAAAACAAGATTTTAAGGGGAGTTTTGCATCCATGCTTGTCCCCATTTCCCTAGGTTTTGGTTAGTGATCACTAGACATTTTAGTGGTGAATCAACTATACCAAACCATCCTTGGGGTACATTAGGACTAAGCATTTCATTTGCTTGGGGAGGGGGATTTTACCCTTTGAAATCAAGATTTAGTGCTTGAAAATGGTTTTTTAGGGTTTTGAAAGTGCATTTTTGCAAGTAAGCAAGATATGCTTTGAAAATAATGTTGATCTTTGTAGAAGATCATCCATGGAGATGGTCTTCCATGGTGATCTTCTTAGATCTAGAGAAAGAAGATGAAAGAACTACATTTTGTAGTTTGAAGATGCATGCATGGATGAGATTTAGGGTTAGGAAGAGGAGGGTTTACCAATCTTCCTTGTGTTCTTGAGTGTTTGGCTTGAGTGTATGAGTGTTTAGGGCTTGAATATGAGAGTGAGTGTATGAGTATGAGTTGGGAAAGATTGGAGAGAAAAAGGTGACAATTCTTGAGAATTCTCACTGTTTTCTCTCTATATTTCGCCAGAGGTTCGTTGCATTTGTGTTCTTCCTTTTTATTTTTGTGACTGGAGGGCTCAATTTATAGCCCTCTGAAAATTACATACTTGTCCGCGCGGATAGGATCAGGCAGCGTGCACTGTTCATTAAATGCAGCTTCAGCTTTGGACAAGAAGAATAATCTTTTTCAAAATTCAAATTGACCAGCCAGTTTTTGTTTCCAGCATTGCTATATTTGGTTTTCTTCATTTGTTTTTCTTTTTTGAGATTCTTTTTAAGGTTTAACCTTAAATAACAATGCCCATTTTACCCTCACTTTGTTAGGAATGTTAGGATAGTTAGGAATTGTTAGAAATGTTATAACTTCCGTTAATTTTCTAACGGAAATTCTAACAAGCTCAAATTGGAGCACTTACAGGTTGATGAAGATTCCTTCCTTCATTTGTTTGACTTGGAGTCCTAAGAAGAAGGTGAGCTCACCAATCATGCTCATTTCAAACTGATCCTTCATAATATCTCCAAATTCAGTGCACAAGTCCTCATTTGATGAGCCAAAGATGATGTCATCAACATAGACTTGGATGAGCAGCTGATCGTCTCCATATTTTTTGATAAACAAGGTATTATCAATATGGCCCTTGGTAAATCCTTTGCCAAGGAGATATCTAGATAGGGTATCATACCAAGCTCTTGGTGCTTGTTTAAGCCCATACAGTGCTTTGTTCAGTTTAAATACATGATCAGGAAACTTTGGGTGCTCAAATCCAGGGGGTTGAGATACAAAGACCTTTTCATTTAAAACTCCATTTAGAAATGCACTCTTGACATCCATCTGAAATATTCTCATCTTCTTGAATGAAGCATAGGCAAGGAATAGCCCTATAGCTTCAAGTCTTGCAACAGGTGCAAATGTCTCATCATAGTCAATTCCTTCTTCTTGTCTGTATCCTTGGGCAACCAGTCTGGCTTTGTTTCTTATTACAACACCTTCTTCATTCATCTTATTTCTAAAAACCCATCTTGTTCCAATAACAGTTTGATTTCTTGGTTTAGGAACAAGTTGCCACACTTTGTTTCTTTCAAACTGCTCTAGTTCTTCTTCCATGGCTTCAATCCAGTCAGCATCTTGGAGTGCTTCATTTATTTTCTTTGGTTCCACTTGGGATATAAATGCACTCATGAGAAAAGGGATGTTGTCTGGAACTGGGGTTTTATCAATTTGAAGGCTGATGTAAAGATCTTTATTGGGTGGAATGATGTGGGTAATGGTAGTTTCATCATTGTTTTTGGGAGGAGAAAGAGGATTATTGGATGGAGATGGAAGGTGGCTAGAAGATGGATTACATGAGGAATTGGGATGGCTGTCAGCTAAGGGTTGGCTGTCAGCTAAGGGAAAATTTTGAGAAGGGTCAGTCAAGGGATGACCATTTATTTGAAAATTTTCTTCCTCATCAATTGGATTGGAAGTGGGAGAGATTGCTGTTGACTTGGTTGGCTGGATTGGTTGTTGATGAGAGTGAGATAGTTCATGGCTGTCTGGCATAGGATGGCTGTCAGATGAGTTTCTTGGAACCATGTATGGAAGATTTGATGAATCTTGTTCATGATTGAGAACAGATGAGTCAAGAATGGGAGATGCTTCAGGAAGATTATATAGGTTTCCCAAACCTTCATCAAAATCACACAACTCAGTTACACTTTGATCATTGTTTTCATCAAAGTCAACATGAATTGATTCTTCCACAACAAGTCTTCTTTTGTTGTAAACTCTATAAGCTTTGCTTGTGTTAGAGTATCCAAGAAAAAATCCTTCATCACTTTTGGAGTCAAATTTGTCCAAATTGTTCTTGCCATTGTTGTGAATGAAGCATCTACTTCCAAAGCTGTGAAAGTAAGAAATTGTAGGGACTTTGTTATTCCACAATTCATATGGAGTCTTCTTGTGGAATTTGTTGATTAGTGTTTTGTTTTGAACATACACTGCCAAAAATACTTTGGGAGATTGTGTTCTGACAGCATTGTTCTTGCTGCCTCACAAATTGTCCTGTTCTTCCTTTCAGCAACACCATTTTGTTGGGGAGTTCTTGGGGCTGAAAAATTGTGATCAATGCCTTTGGAATCACAATATTCTTCTACTCCAGTGTTCTCAAATTCCTTCCCATGGTCAGATCTGATCTTGATGATGGATGTCCCTTTTTGATTTTGAATTTTATTGAACAGCTTTATCAGACAGCTAAGGGTGTCACTTTTGGATTCAAGAAGAATAATCCAAGTGAATCTTGTGAAATCATCAACAACAACTAGGGAGTATCTTTTTCCTCCTAAAGATCTAGTTCTTATGGGTCCAAAAAGATCCATATGAAGCAGTTCAATAGGTCTTGAGGTGTCCAACTTGGTCTTGGGTTTGAATGAAGATTTCTTTTGCTTCCCACATTGGCATGCTTTGCAAAGTTTATCCTTTTTGAATGGGATCTTTGGTAGACCTCTGACAAGATTGGAATTTGCAAGCTTGGAAATGGTTTTGTGATTGAGGTGAGCCAATCTCTTGTGCCATAGCCATGACATATCAGATTGATTGAAAGACAGAAGGCAGTGAGCATTTGAGGATTCCACAATCTCTAAGTTTAAGCAGTAGAGATTTCCTTTTCTTGATCCAGTTAGGATGACATTATTGTTTTTATCCTTAACAGTGCATTTATCCTTAGTGCAAACAACATGATATCCCTTATCACAGATTTGACTAATGCTGATCAAATTGTGTTTGAAACCCTCTACATAGGACACATTTGTAAAAATGATATCTTTTGTAATAAGATTTCCTGATCCTTTGACCTTAGCTTGGGAATTGTCACCAAAGGTTACATTTGGACCATTTTTAGGGGAATATTGTTGCAACCAGTCTTTATTGAAGGTCATATGTCTACTACAACCACTATCTAAATACCAAAGTCCTTTCCTAGGTACCTGCAAAACAGAAAGTAAATTTTATGGTACCCCTTTTTTTATTCTTTTGGGTCCAAAGGATTAGTTTTTCTTTGGAACCCTAGCTTTGTTCATTGGTCCCTTGTTGAAGAACTGGTTTAGGGTATGATAATATGACATGATTTGGATCATGTAAGGTATGAGGACAGTGGATTGGGATGGATTGAAGAAGTGGTTTGGATTGTTGTATTGGGGTTGAAACTGAAAGCTATTTGAAGAGGATGATCTGGGAGAGTCATTTTGATTTGCATGGCTTCTACCATTTGAGTATTGCCATTGAGGTTTTTGTTGTTTGGTGTATCTATGTTTGTTATAGAATCTTTGTTGCCTTGGGGTTCTTTGTTGTTTGGAAGATTTTGGTTGTCTATCAGGCCTTGGCTGTCTGTCATGCCTTGGCTGTCTGTCAACCCTTGGCTGTCTGACAGGACTTGACTGACTAGCACATTCTTGCAGCTTGACTTCTTCCTGTATATTGGCTCCTTTTTGAACCCAAATATACTTGCTTCCTTGAATTCTACTTGGTCCTTCCTTTGGTTGACTAGGACCACCCAAGATTTCTTTTGATTTTTCTTTGGTTTGAACAGGGTAGGTTTGAGTTTGATAGCTGCCAGAGCTTAGGTTTTCTAGAACCATTTTTTCAATGGCCCTTTCCCCAGTGGGAGGAGAGTACACTTTTGCTGATGGATTATCAGCACCAATCCCTGTTTTGTCACTGGGACGCCTTTGGGTATAGGTGAAAAGTGATAATGCTTTGCTTGACATGTTCCATGAATCTATTTTCTTTTTAAGAGCATCATTTTCTTTTTCAAGATTACTGAGTTTTTGACAGTTTTCATGATTACTTGATGTCTCAGCTGTCAAATCCATGTTTTGTTTTTCAAGCATGATGCATTGATCTCTTAGCCCTTGGCATGCTTTCTCAAGCTCAGAAATGGTTTTTGTGAGGGTGTCAATGGTTGAAGATTGGGAAAGATTTTCATTGACCAGTGAAGCAAAGCTAGTTTTTTGTTTTTTGGTTTGAATTAAAAGAGTGCAAACTAATTGTTTAAAACCATCAATATTTAAAGAGTTAAAATCATGTACCTCTTTTAGTTCATCGCCAGCAAAGAAGTGCTTCCATCTCTTCCTCATTGTCGATTCTTCCTCATCTTCGGCTATAAGGCATATCATGGCTTCTTCTCCTTCAATTTCGTAGTCATCACTTGACACATACTCTTCATCACCGAATTTTGATGAGTCGCTATCATGACTTGCTCTTTGTTTTTGTCATGTTTATTTTTGGAGCAATTGAAGCAGTTGCACTTAGAACCGTGAATGATCTCTTTTGAGTAGGTCATCTTCTTAGCCGTCCGATTGTCCCTAGGTTTCCTTGGTTCAGTGGCAATCCGATGAGTAATGTCCTTGCTTTCCACAGTTGAAGCAATCAATTGTCTTCTTGTAGCCGTCTTGTTGAGCATTAGATGTGGAGGGATTGAATTTTTTGTCAAAAGATTTCTTTTGAAATTTCATGGCATTTCGATGCCATGGAAATGAGACTTGGAATGTCTTCTTGGGAGATCCGTTTGCCGATTGTGTTTGGAGCCGATGTTTATCTTTTGAAGGGCATTGTTGACAATGGTCTCAATGTCTTGGTGAGTGATTGGCTTGTGGACGGTTTCTTGTGCGGTTAAAGCTAAGGTTTGTGAAATGGAAGGGACCGATGGAATTTTTATCATACCTTCCAATTCATAAGCTTCAAGCTTTCCAAAATATTGCTCAACCTGTCATGGTGCTCCACTCAGATCCTTCTCTAATAGGTAATGCTACCTTTTCATATTCTTGAGGAAGATTTGAGTAAATCTTGAGGCGTAGATCTTGTTGTTCAAAGGTTTTTCCATGGTCGGCAATTGATCTAACAAGGTTCTCAAACCTTGGGCGAGCAAAGCACTCACCTTTTCTCTAGGGTAGAACTTGAAGTTGTCTAATTGCCTAAGCAAGTTGTACAAGTTTTGTGTCCTAACACCGGAGTGTTTAGTGAACTTGGTTTGAATAAGAGCCCATCTTTGTTCGGCATTTGGTTCCTTAGCAATTTCTTGTGCTAGAGAGTCATTTACACTCTTTTGAAGAATGTTCTTGACTTTCAAGTTTGCACTTATCAATTGCTTTTCGCCTTGACCATGTTTCGGGGATTTGATCTTACTAGGTCCTCCATCATGCTGATTTGAGTTGGGTAGGACACTTCATTCTCTAGAACATACCAATTCCATATACTTGTTTGCATCAAGGTATGTTTTTATTTTTGAAGCATAGATCTCAAAAGATCCACAAATATCAATGTGTGGGATGTCTTTCTCATTATTTCTTCTTGGTTGAGGCATGGTGGGTTTGAAGAGAATCCTTCACAAGTTGTTAAACTTTTGAATGTGAAGACAAGCTCTGATACCAATTGAAAGGCCCTTTGTTAATATGCAGATGATCAGACAGCTATGGTTTTAGCTTAGCCGTCGATGATAGTTGAATTGTGCAAATGGAATAAGAGAGATTTGAAATAATGATAGGACAAGAAACACAAAGAAATAATGCAAGTGTGTGAATGTGATTGTAAAAATGTAATAACACAGAGAATTTAAAGTGGTTCAGAGTTCACTCCTCCTACATCCACCCCCACTGTCAATCTTGACAAGTGAGATCAATTTTATTATAATCTTTAATCAACAAAAATTACAAATGATTGATTCAGGCAAGTTCCTTGAACTTCCTCTTCCTAATTAGTACGGTCAACTAGGGATACACTTAAAGTACAGTCTTAAGTGTTTTTACAACTTGAAGTACAGTCTCAAGATTTTACAAAACAAATAATACACTCAAAGTACAGTCTTGAGTGATTACAAACTAATTCTACACCTAAAGTACAGTCTTAGGATTTTGGAATTTGTGAATTAACACACTAAGGGGTGTTTTGTTGTGGAGGCAAAGGTTTTGGGGTGAGGGTTTGGTTTGAAACAGAGTTTAAAGGGTAAGGATTGGTGAGTGTGTGTGTGAATTACAGGAGGTGTGTGTGGGTGTGAGGGAAAGGTTTTGGACTGTGAAAAAGAGTATTTTTCAGTAGTATTTTCTGTAGAGGATGAACTCCTCTATTTATACCCTTCAATGTAGCCGTTGGAATATGACTGTTGTGCCTACATTAATGAGCCTTGACCGGTCTTTGTCCCACTTGTCCACATGCAGGTCTTCATGAGCCGGCTTGAGCCGTGGCTTGAACCGAGAGCTTCTAGAAGGTCTTCGGTGGTCTTCATTGGTCTTCATTGGTGAACTTGACGGTGAAGATCCAGGTTCCACTTTGGTTGAGATTGTGGTAACAGAGATTGAGACAAAGTGATGGCTATCGAGGAATGAAGTCATGGTGTCGATCATACAAGACTTAGCTATCAGAGATGTTCTCTAATAAGGACTGAGATGCACTTTGATGATCTTGATGGCTTAGAGAGAGAATATGATTCATGTTTTTGATTGATTGTAATCATTGTATACAATGAATCATAACTATCAAACTCATAGCCGTCGATACACCGAGGAATGAATATGAAGTTTGATTTGGTCAGTCATGGACTTAGCTGTCAGAGAAAAGGATCATGACTGACAGTCTTCCTCTTTTGATATAAACCCTGTTCTATATATATATTCCTTTATCAAAACCAACTAACTAAGACATTGATCAAAGTTAGGTCCTAACATTGTCTATCTTTCTTTATATATAAAACAACTGATTTGTTTACGGTGCTTTGATTTGTGTTGTGTTCTTGATTCGAATTACTCAAAGTCAGTTATCTTCATTAAATGAGACCCCAAAAGTTGCGTAGTCATCAAAAACTATCTTACTTGATTCTTTTTCTATGTATATTTGTTTTGGATTATTATTTTAATATTACATTTGAAAATTGTATTTGTAATTGATGAGAGATAGACAATTAATAAAAGTAGATTTGATAATTTTCATATAATAAGGTAATAATGTTAACATTCACAACCCCATCAAAAGTTCAAAATAACATCCTAACTTAATTGCTGACAAAATTTACACAAAATCTTAACGATCGTTACTGGGTCCGTTAAAACACTCAATTCCTCATTACTAGACTCTACCCATCCATCTCGTCGTCATCTTCTATTTCCTCAATCTTCATCTTCTTCACAGCCTGAGCAGCTTCGCTTCGAACCCCATTTGGAACCTCAATCAGTATATCTGACTTGTGCCCAGTTGTTGCATTAACAAGCCCTCCATTCTTTTCAACTCTATAAGTCAACACTTTTCCATTGACCCCAGCATCTATGTAAACAGTTGAATTTTCATCAATCTCTTCTTTCACCAGAATCTTTGACAGCTCCGTCACCACCTTCCTTTCCAACCATCTCCTAATCGGCCTCGCACCATAAACCTAGAAAAAGAAAGCACAAAATTCTGTTAAGCCAAAAAACTCTTGCCCAAACAGCCTCAAGTGTACATTTTTATACGGAAGCCAAGGGTTCAATCCCCACCAATAATAAATTTCACTTTACAAGAGTTGATATCAAGTAATAAAAAAACCCAATTTAAAATAAAAATTATGCTACTTATAATACTAACCGGATCATAACTCTCAGCAAGTATAAGATCTAATGCTGCTTCAGTTACCCCCAAGGCAATACCCCTCTCGGCCAGGCGACTTACAACATCCTTCATCAAAAGTCTGGCAACTTTCCTCAGTTGATCATGTGAAAGAGGCTTAAACACCACAATTTCATCGAGGCGATTCAGCAACTCAGGCTTGAAGTGTTTCCTCACCTATTATATACAAATGTATTTAACAATCAAACTCAAAAAAGAAAAAAGGAAAAAAAGGACTCTAACAACAATATGAGAAGGCAGAGAATGTGCGCCTTAACTCACCTCTTGCATTACCATTTCCCGCGCACATTGGAGTCTTGCCAGTAAGACCTGCTAAGAGATACTCAGCTCCTAGGTTGGAAGTCATAATAATTGTTTTGGTCAAATTTCAACAAGTGTTTCGAGCGACAAGAAAAATGACTAAAGTGATATGAATCAAGGTACAATGATTATCAAGTTGAATAGAAATGGACACAAGTTGTTTGTTGACTAGGGAAAGCCCTTGAACAACTTGTTCGATGGTATAAAACCCCGGGAGGTTTTGGTACCTTCCTTGACCAAAAGTTTACTAAAGATTGAGAGAATTACAGAGCTATGAGCGTATAGAAGGGAACTTAAGCTTGTGGAAGACGTGTGTGCAAAATACAGTGTTTTCTCCCCTTTATACCTCAAACAACGGCTAATTTACAAAGAGAAAAGATAGGCCTAGAATCTCAGGAATAATGTTAATCTTGTTGAGACATTATCGCCATTTTGTTGATTGAGGGGATAATGATCTGTTGCCGAGTATGTTGATGAAGTAAACGTCGTTGAATTGGTCTCCTACCTCTTTGGCACGTTCCCTAAAAAATAGGGTTATCACAACAATAGTTCAACCTGCAAATAATCAAGATGCAAAATAGGAGAGCTCAAGTTGTTAGTACCAAGATGCTAGGCGCAAGTTGTAAACAAGTTGAAAATACGTAGGGCCCAACAATTGCCCCCAAACTTTTTGAATTTTAAAATGACGAATATAAAGAGACAAAAAGATTTAAAAAGTTTACCAAAAACGGAGGTGAAGTACGGCCTCTTCCACTTCCTTCAACACAGCTTTCAACCTTTCTTCAAACTCACCTCTATACTTCGCTCCAGCTATTAATGCCCCCATATCCAATGCTATAACCCTTACATCAAAAAGATTGCTCGGAACATCCCCTCTTAGAATCCTCTGAGCTAATCCTTCAACTACAGCAGTTTTACCCACACCAGGCTCTCCAATTAGAACAGGATTATTCTTTGTTCTTCTAGAAAGGATCCGAACCACCCTTCTAATCTCTTCATCCCTGCCAATGACAGGATCAAGCTTTCCATCTTGCTCAACAAGGTCGCGGCCATATGTTTTAAGAGCCTGGAAATTAGTATCCCCAGAAGCACTCTCCACTTTCTTCCCTTCCTTTCCTCGAAGCTTCTCGACCTCAGATTTCACTCTAGCTGTACTAACCCCAGCTTCTTTAAGGAGCTCCATAATTTGAGAATCTTCAAGAAGACCCAATATCAACTGATCAACTGCCAGATGGGTATCCCCACGGGAATTCATCGCAGATTGTGCACGTCGAATAGATTTAATCAAAGAAGTACTCTGAAAGATCTGTAGCTAGGACTGTAACCAGTTGTGCGATGACTGATATGTACAGTTGTTCGCTGTTGTCGCACAACTTTCTGACCAGAACTCGAAGAAAATAAAATAAATAACAGAATTTGAATGCAGAGGAATACCAACGAATTAAACACTTCAGCAAGACTATGCTTGCCGGAAACCTTTCATAAAACACAACCTTGTTAAGAACAAGTTGTAATAAAACTTACAATGAAAGAAAATAAATTACAAAAGACCAAAAGAGTTCTAAGGCTAGAACTACTAAAACGAAACAATCTTGAAGATACAATCTCTGATCTTTCAAGATACAAGAACAAAAATACTCAAGGATTTTTCTCTATTGCTCGGTGTAACTCTCTTTGAATGTATGGAGTAAACTCGCTAAAAATCCGTGTGAAGAAAGAAGGCGTAGATTTCATTTTATAAGCGGTTGACTCTTTGTATGGCAAGGAGTCAATTATCTCCATGCAATCCTAAAATCAAGGCTTCATTCCTTATCTCCACAAGCTTTCCTTCCTTGAGATGTTACCGAAATAAAATAAACACAAACTAAAAATAAAATTCAAATATTAGTCAACAACTAAATCTATATTTACAATTAATTTCCTAATCTAATTATGTAAACTATACAAGTCATAATTACAAAAATAAAAAAGAAATATCAAGAGTATTTATACTCTTTCAATCTCCCCCTATTTTTGTGATTATGGACAAAAATTGCAAAACCAAGATTATTCATTTCAAACATACCAGAATAGCAAAAAGAAATCAAGAGTATAAACATACTCTTTCAATCTCCCCCTATTTTTGTGGTTCTGGTCAATACTTGTAATCACCACAATTTAGTACAAGGAATGTCCGACTTCCCCTAAATACATCTTGGCTCCATTCTATCAAACTCCCCCTAAACTGGTCGAATCTCTCCGTGATGATCATCTCTTGTATCTCTCTTGATTGCTCGTCTATAAGAGACATCTCCCCCTTGATTGATGATCATCTCTACTTTGAATGACTGTCTGAGAGACAACTTCCCCTATTCTCCCCCTTTTCTTTAGAGATTTTCAAAAGGTGTGCGCACATTCATGAAAATATCTCAAGAAACCCAGATTTATGAATAACCGGGGAATAATGATCACATGTGTAACCAGTTGTGAGCAGAGTTGTGTGCACAATTGTCCGAACAGCAGCGAAGACAAGAGGAGGAATAAAAAAAATTGAGATTTCCAGAAAGACAGACCATTGTTGCTGATGATGGCAGGGAGGACGTACATTGGCACAGGAAACAAGGATAGACAAGGTATCCAAACCTTTTGAAGGATCAAATTGGGCAAAACTTATGAATTCAAAAACAAATGTTACCCGAATTTTGTGACCAATTGCACTGCCATAGGAAATCCTTTCCACTTGGACCCTAAATGATTGTTCCATTCAGATTTCCTTTGCACTCAAACCTGGATAAACACTCATTAAATATATTGTTAACCAAAAAATGATTAGCCCACAATTTGATGAAAATAATAACCAATCAAATGAGTATTTTATGGGGCCAAAGATGTCGTAGTTTATAATTATGCCTATAATGATGCAAATTATGAGCACACAAGTGGAGATAGACCTCAATGAAGTGTGATATGGAATGAATAAATTTACAAAATGACACGATTTGACTTTACAAGAAGTCAATGAGATAACCCTCAATCATGTAGCCTCTAGAATGTCTCCATATTTGGCATTGAATCAGTCATTGAGAAGGAGCTTTTCACTCTCACACCATAGTGCTTGCCCAAATTTTTTTCCCAAGTGATGCAACAATAAGTCATTGACATTGAGCACATGAGTGGAATCTTCAAAATAAATGGAGGCAGCTTGTTTTTCTCAGTGACCTTATATTAGACACCCACTCCATGATAGATTTCAAAAGAAAATTTTAACAAGGGATTTTTATCACCAAGTTAGGAGGGATCTCACATTCAAGAGTCAAACACAGTGTTAAAGATGCAAACCAATCAAGTGATCACAAGAGATAATCGTGCATTTAATGAATGCAGATTTTTTTTTTGTGTTTTCTGTAATATACATTTATACAGAGATGCAGACAGATGTCCACACAGTTGTGCGATCATCCCAACACATATAATCCGAGAGACCTTTTTAAGGAAAATCTCTCGAAAACAATGGCCTTCATGAAAACATCAATCAATTGTTTATTAGTTTCAGCAAATTCACAACTAATAATTTTCTGTTCAACAATATCTCTAACAAAATGATGTCTAAAATCTAGATGCTTAGGAGTAGAACATTGAACAGGGTCATTTGCCATTTCTATGGTACTTTTAGCATCACAAAAATAGATAAAACTTTGTTTTTGATTTCATAGTCTTTGACCAAATTGTTCATCCAAAACAGTTTGATGCACTTATTATCAACTGCCACATATTTTGATTCAGCAGCTGATAGAAAAACAAAAGTTTGTTCCCCATTATCCCTTGAATACAACTTATTTTCAAGATATAAAAATACAACATTGGTGCTTTTGGAATCAATGATATCTCCCCCTCAAATTGTTGGGTTTTACGGGTCCATGCGCAGCGGAATTAAGCATTAAAAACATAAAACCCAAGAAGCCCTAGGATCCGTTCTATACAATTAATTTGAATATCAATGAAATAGAATTAAACCAACCTTGAAACGCTTTCCGGTCTTGAGCTATCGAACGATTTGATTATGTGATGTTGAATCACAAACTTCGTTCTTCAACTTGCTTGAACTCTAGGTCTTGATCGATGAACGAGCGAAGACCCTCTTTTGGTATCCACACCTTCGAATGAATCCAAGAACAATTTCTTGTCGATTGCTAGATCTAAACCTTGAAGAATATTGAGAGAATTTGATTGTGAATTTTGCTTTAAAATTTCGGCTAGACTTTTAGGTCGACGGAACCCCGTATTTATACTACAAATAGTGTAAATACCTCTTCTAATCAAATTAGGAGAGACAGTGTCAATACCGCGTATTGGCCTATTATTATGTCGCGCGGTATATCAAGCCATTGGCTTGATATGTCGCGTGACATAAGTAGCCGATTCTGTGTCTCTCAATCATTCTTCCTCGGTTTAACCAATTCATTCTAGTTGTGTGTGACCCAATAGGATTACATCATGTTGGCAATGAGATCGATCATATCGAACCTCATAAGACATAAGCGGACTCTAGCAAGCCATTATGTCTACCCAAATAATGCAACGTAAGAGTTCACGTTTCCACGGTGTACTTCCATTTATCCCTTTTTGTCTCACGATGTTATATTGAACACAAGTCATGGTCCATGTCGACTTGTTATTGTTCAATGCTTTCTCGATTCTTGAGTATAATGATAATTCCAATCATATTGGGGTACGGCCATACACTTTCATCATTATCACTCATCGAGGGGCCCAAGCATAACATCTCTCTTCCGAGGGACAAACTCCTTCTTGACTTATCATCCTTCCCATCATGAATCCGATCATGCCAATGATAGCCTTTATAGATATCGTGTTAAGATATCGTTTGACTAAAATCAAACATGGCTTTCATCATATGTAAGGTTATGATAGTCTCAGTCTAGGAAATAAATGAAGTAACCGTATGAGATTTAAGTATGACTTTTGACCATTACATAAATCTCATGCGGGTCATGTCCAAATCACTTGTTCTCTAACAAGTACCCATAATTTCAATGTGCATCTCTTATGCATATAATCATCACATGATTATCCATTGACAATTATACTAATCTATTCTCTTAATAATTAGGACAGTGATTATTATAAACAAATATACAAAACATATAATAATCAAATAATAAACATCTCATATAATAATAAATAATGTCAACACATAAGTCTATCAATCATAGGCCTAGGGCATAACACCAACAGCCTCCCACTTGCACTAGGCCCAATCTACCATGTATCGAATACCCATGGACCTAACATGACCATCATGTTTAGCTTGTGAGAGAGCCTTAGTTAGTGGGTCCGCCACGTTGTCATCGTTGTCTACTCGCATATCTTAACGTCTTCCCTTTCACATATCTCACGGATAATGTGGAAACGTCGAAGTATGTGTTTGGATCTCTCAGTGTGATCTTGGTTCCTTTGCTTGTGCAATGGCACCATTGTTATCACAAGTAAAGTTCAATAGGATCTCCGATGCTTGGAACGACTTCCAAATCACTAATGAACTTCTTGATCCAAACCGCTTCCTTAGCCGCATCGGATGCCGCTATGTACTCGCTTCGGTTGTAGAATCGGCGACGGTACTTTGCTTGGAACTTTTCCAACTCACGGTGCCTCCATTAAGCATAAACAAAAATCCCAGATGCGATCTAAAATCATCTTTGTCGGTTTGGAAGCTAGCATCTGTGTAGCCTTTGACTACAAGATCTTCTTCCATTCCTCCAAAGATCAAGAATGCATCCTTAGTTCTTCGTAAGTACTTAAGGATATTCTTGGATCGCTATCCAATGTGGTTCACCGGGATCAGATTGGTACCTACTCGTCATGCTTAGAGCACACGAGACATCGGGTCTAGTACATAACATAGCATACATGATAGACCCAATTGCCGAAGCATATGGAATACCATTCATTCTCTTTCGCTCATCATTAGTCTTTGGACATTGATTCTTGCTAAGAGATATACCATGCAACATTGGCAAATTCCCTCTTTTAGAATTTTCCATTTGGAATCTTCTAAGGACTTTGTCAATGTAAGTACTTTGACTTAAACCAATCATCCTCTTGGATCTATCTCTATAGATCTTGATACCAAGGATATATGCGGCTTCGCCCATATCTTTCATTGAAAAGCACTTTCCTAACCAAGACTTGACAGTCTCTAGTGCAGGAACGTCATTTCCGATGAGTAAGATATCGTCGACATACAACACTAAAAATAGTGCTACGCTCCCACTAATTTTCTTGTATACACAAGGTTCATCTTCGTTCTTGATAAAGCCAAACTCCTTGATTGCTTCATCAAAACGTAGATTCCAACTCCTTGAAGCTTGCTTCAATCCATAAATGGATTTCTGCAACTTACACACCTTGTTAGAATTTTCTGGACTGACAAAACCTTCAGGTTGTATCATGTATACATCCTCAAGTAACTTCCCATTAAGGAAAGCTGTTTTGACATCCATTTGCCATATCTCATAGTCATAATATGCGGCTATGGCAAGTAAAATTCTAATAGACTTAAGCATAGCTACAGGCGAAAAGGTTTCATCATAGTCTATGCCATGAATCTGCCTATATCCCTTAGCTACTAACCTAGCCTTATAGGTGTGCACCTTCCCATCCATGTCGGTCTTTTTCTTGAAGACCCATTTGCACCCTATGGTTTTTACACCTTCGGGTGGATCAATCAAGTTCCAAACTTGATTATCAGCCATGGATTGTAATTCGGACTTCATGGCTTCTTGCCATTTTTCCGAATCCGGAGCGGACATCGCTTCTTGATAGCAAGTGGGTTCATCATTTTCGATTAACTCCACTTCATCACTTTCCGTAACGAGAAATCCATATCTCTCGGGTTCGGATCGTGATCTACCACTTCGGCGAGGAACTTGTGCATCTTGAACCGGTTCCACAACGGTTTGTGAACTTGGTTCAGTTTTCTACCATTGGTTCAATGTTGTTTTCGGGTTCTCGAACTTCTTCGAGATCTATTTTACTCCCACTGGTTCCTTTGCGAAGAAACTCCTTTTCTAAGAAAGTACCATTTCGAGCAACAAACACTTTGTTCTCGTTTCGGTTGTAGAAATAGTATCCTTTGGTTTCCTTAGGATATCCCACAAAAACACATTTATCAGTATTTAGGTGCTAGCTTGTCGAAGTTAACTTCTTGACATATGCATCACAACCCCAAATCTTCATGAAAGACAAACTAGGTTTTCTTCCATGCCACATCTCATATGGGGTCTTTTGAACCGATTTGGTAGGAACTCTGTTTATAGTGAAAGCGGCGGTTTCTAGTGCATGTCCCCAAAAGGATAAAGGAAGCTCAACTTGACTCATCATAGAACGAACCATGTCTAACAAAGTTCTATTCCTCCTTTCAGACACACCATTCCATTGTGGTGTTCCGGGTGGAGAGAGTTCTTGAAACGATTCCACAACTCTTAAGATGACTGTCAAATTCTTGGCTCAAATATTCACCACCTCGATCGGATCGAAGTACCTTAATAGTTTTGCCAAGTTGATTTTGCACCTCATTTTGAAATATTCGAAATATCTCAAACGATTCACTCTTATGTTTCATTAGATAAACATATCCAAATCTACTATAATCATCGTGAATGTTATGAAGTACCGAAATCCTCCTAGCATCGCTACTTATAGGCCCACATACATCGGTATGTATGAGTCCTAATAAGTCGCCCGCCCTTTCACCGGTTTTGGTAAATGGGTCCTTGGTCATCTTGCCAAGTAAACAAGATTCGCATGTCTCATATGATTCATAATCATGTGAGTCCAAAAATCCATCTTTGTGGAGTTTAGAAATGCGTTTCTCGTTTATATGGCCAAGACGACAATGCCATAAGTAAGTGTGGTTTACATCATTGGGTTTAGATTTCTTGTTAATGTTATAGACATCATTATCGCGATTTTCAACATCAAGAATATAAAGGCCATTGAATGAAACAAATAGCACAATAATGCATATCACTCTTGTAAATAGAAAATTTCTTATCACATATAAGAAAATTAAAACCTTCATTATCCAAACATGAAATCGAAATAATATTCCTACTTAAAGCTGGAACGTAATAACAATTGTTCAAAACAAGTATTAGTCCACTAGGTAAAGTAACTTCATAAGTTCCTACGGCTAATGCAGCAACTCTTGCTCCATTCCCCACACGTAGGTCCACTTCACCTTCCTTAAGCATCCTTCTGTTTTTTAGACAAATGTGAGTTCCACATCCGGTATCCAATACCCAAGAACTAGAAGTAGATAGGAATATATCTATAACAAAGATACCTGAAGTTGAAGGAACTCCTTTGCTCTTCTTCTGTGCTTCCTTGTATTTTGCGCAGTTTCTCCTCCAATGTCCAATTTCATTGCAATGGAAGCATTGCGTCCTCTCGGGACTTAGGCTTAGCCTCTTTAGGCTTGGAGGCCTCTTTGGGCTTGGCAACCTTTGCCTTAGGATTAGCAACCTTTGCTTTTCCTTTACCCTTGAACCCTTTCCCCTTGTTAACCATTAGCACTTGATCGGTCTTCTTCTCGACAATACTGGTTTCCGCAAAGTAGTCAACATTTGAACTAACTCGGAAAGGTTTCTATTCATTCCACCCATGTTATAGTGCATTATGAAATGACTAAAACTTTTAGGTAATGAATTCAAAAGTATTATGTCGGTAGCCAACTCTTGGCTAATTGGAAAACCGAGCCTTTCAAGATGCTCAATGTGGCCCTTTAACTTGAGAGCATGGGGACCAACAGCTTGTCCTTCACTCATCTTGCATGAGGTCAAGGATGCAACCGTGTTGTACCTTTCTTGCCTAGCTTGTATTTGGAACATTTCCATCGCCCGATTGTTTAAGTCGATCGTCCCCAAGTGCTCAAGATTCTTCGAAGACTCTTGCACATGGCGGAGAGCATAAGGCAACTAACATCTCGTAGAGTCACGCTTGTGCTTCGGATATTGTTCCCTTATTGCCCTAGCGGCATTGGCAGCAGGGTTCAGTGGAATAGGTTCGGTGAGAACGTACAGCTTTCTCCTCTTGTTTGAGAACAATTCTCAAACTACGGATCCAATCCATATAGTTTGTACCATTCTCTTCCAACTTTTCCTTCTCAAGGACAGGATCGCAGTGAAAAGTGATTATTGTTTGATGCCATTTATTCTACAAAAGATATACATAAAATATGAACACATATAAGTAAACATATCATATGAGAAGTATAGTGCATTTAAATAAATGCTCCCACTAAATTATACACCTTCAAATGCAAATAAGCATAATATACATTTAATGGGCTAAGATCCAACTTTAATTCAATTTCAAGTTTGCTATGGCAAACCGCTCAAAATTAAATTAATTAGGTAGAAAACATCAATCATATCACATATATGACTCTTAGATCTTTTATGAGATCAATTCAAGACATCATATGTCTAGGCATATTTTAATCTCATCTTATGCCTTGGGTCCAAAACCATTTTGATAACCCAATTAAGTTCATTCACTTTAAAACGTATAGGAACCACCATTTCCTCATCTTGCTCGCATTCGAATAGAATCAAAGCACCTTGCTATGGCAAGCCCACCCAAAACTATCCGAATGGTCTCAAGTGTTTTTAATCATGAATTGGCATAAAGAACTTAAAAGTTAAATGAAGGTTCTTTAAAGGTAGATTATAAACACATCAGAAAGATAGTCAAAATCATGCACCAGGTAAGTTCCCAGGAAGATAGGTGAGCCGCAAGGACTTCTTAAGTACCAACTCTTCCTTAGACAGAACTCTCCTAGACATGCATAATTAGAAATCAACTCTGATTAGGCAACATAATCCTTACCTTTTATAAACAATTAGTTTCCTTTTAAATTTCGCGTATTTATGACTTGTTTCCATAAACAATCATAAGATCCAAAATTTACAATGTCTAAATCTAAACATATTAGGAAACTAAATATCATGTTTCAACTAAACATCTAATTTAATAATTCTTAACAATTAAGAACAAATAATTCATGCATCGCAACAATTAATAAAACACATTTAAATTAATTAAGCATGCATAAACAATGAATCAATCTAGCATGGACTTATAAACTCAATTTTATAACATCCAATTTTTCATACACATTGCAATAATTATTAAAATCATATTTTAATTAATTAATCATGTATATCAATGAATCAATCTATCGCGGACTTATAAACTCAATTTTATAACATCCAGATTTTTCATATTAACATATCGATTGTAAACACAATCATAGAACAGCGTAAAATTTGAACAAACAGATTCGCCGCTTTGGCTTGTTATGTCGCGTGACAACATCGCCCATAGGCTTAATATGTCGCGCGACCTAACATGCCGCTTAACCTGAATTCCACATGGCTCGATATGTCGCACGACATAGGCAAAAGGTTACAGGATTTCCAGTTCGAACCAATACAGATTACGCCAATTAAATCACATAAAATGCCTTTTTACAGATTTAATTCGGCATAAATTGAAAACGATTTTCACATTGTTTCATATAAACAATTAAAATTCTATTACATACAAAACATGCAATAAGCATATAAACAATTTATATCTTAAACCTAGCATGTTAATTCAAACTTAATCATACGAACGGGGCTCGATACCACTTTGTTGGGTTTTACGGGTCCATGCGCGGCGGAATTAAGCATTAAAAACATAAAACCCAAGAAGCCCTAGGATCCGTTCTATACAATTAATTTGAATATCAATGAAATAGAATTAAACCAACCTTGAAACGCTTTCCGGTCTTGAGCTATCGAACGATTTGATTATGTGATGTTGAATCACAAACTTCGTTCTTCAACTTGCTTGAACTCTAGGTCTTGATCGATGAACGAGCGAAGACCCTCTTTTGGTATCCACACCTTCGAATGAATCCAAGAACAATTTCTTGTCGATTGCTAGATCTAAACCTTGAAGAATATTGAGAGAATTTGATTGTGAATTTTGCTTTAAAATTTCGGCTAGACTTTTAGGTCTCGAGAACCCCTGTATTTATACTACAAATAGTGTAAATACCTCTTCTAATCAAATTAGGAGAGACAGTGTCATCAATACCGCGTATTGGCCTATTATGTCGCGCGGTATATCAAGCCATTGGCTTGATATGTCGCGTGACATAAGTAGCCGCTCGTGTCTCTCAATTATTCTTCCTCCGGTTTAACCAATTCATTCTAGTTGTGTGTGACCCAATAGGATTACATCATGTTGGCAATGAGATCGATCATATCGAACCTCATAAGACATAAGCGGACTCTAGCAAGCCATTATGTCTACCCAAATAATGCAACGTAAGAGTTCACGTTTCCAACGGTGTACTTCCATTTATCCCTTTTTGTCTCACGATGTTATATTGAACACAAGTCATGGTCCATGTCGACTTGTTATTGTTCAATGCTTTCTCGATTCTTGAGTATAATGATAATTCCAATCATATTGGGGTACGGCCATACACTTTCATCATTATCACTCATCGAGGGGCCCAAGCATAACATCTCTCTTCCGAGGGACAAACTCCTTCTTGACTTATCATCCTTCCCATCATGAATCCGATCATGCCAATGATAGCCTTTATAGATATCGTGTTAAGATATCGTTTGACTAAAATCAAACATGGCTTTCATCATATGTAAGGTTATGATAGTCTCAGGTCTAGGAAATAAATGAAGTAACCGTATGAGATTTAAGTATGACTTTTGACCATTACATAAATCTCATGCGGGTCATGTCCAGTCACTTGTTCTCTAACAAGTACCCATAATTTCAATGTGCATCTCTTATGCATATAATCATCACATGATTATCCATTGACAATTATACTAATCTATTCTCTTAATAATTAGGGACAGTGATTATTATAAACAAATATACAAAACATATAATAATCAAATAATAAACATCTCATATAATAATAAATAATGTCAACACATAAGTCTATCAATCATAGGCCTAGGGCATAACACCAACACAAATGCCTTAAACCATGCCTCTGAATTAGATTCGTCATTGGTAGGGGTGTAAGTGGTTCGGTTTAAACCGCGGTTTGAGACCGAACCGAACAAAACCATGCGGTTTGGTTTTCAAGTATGAACGGTTCGGTTCGGTCTCAAATATTTACAAACCACATGGTTCGGTTTGGTTTGTGGTCTGACCCTCCCAAACCAAACTAAACCAAAACGAACCAAACCAAACCAAACCAAACCGCTGTTTGAGACCGCGAAACCGAACCACCAAACCGAACCGCGAGACCAAACCGCCAAACCGAACCACATTACATGAACTAATCCTAACCCTTGTTTTGTATCTTATTTAATATTTTTGTATCTTTATTAAAATTTACATAAACTAATCATAACCTCCATTTTGTATTTTATTTAATATTAATTTCATCATTTGTTATCTTTATTACGACACATAAATAACCAAGTTCTCTCCACGATCGCCATTGTAAAGTGTTTTTCTCCCTTCGACCTCTCTCTTCCTCTAGTCACTTAAACACTCGTATTTTTCGCTCTTCCTCCATAATCACGAAAAATTAAAACAATATGAAAATGAGTTGCGGTCTGAATCGTGGTTTGAACCGTGGTCTAAATAATGGTCTGAACCACGGTCTGGATCACGGTCTGAACCGCATAATTGAACTGCAGTTTGAACCAAACCGAACCAAATCATAGCGGTTTGGTTTGGTTCGGTTTGAATTTTTTCATGGTTCGGTTCAGTTTGGAATTTTTCCAAACCGATTACTAGTGGTTCGGTCTGTAAATTCCCCCAAACCGAACCAAACCGAACCATTTACACCCCTAGTCATTGGCAACACATGAACGTACCAGATGGTGTATGGAATTCATGCAAAACAAACCTGCAAGGTAACGGTAATCGACCTTCTTTCCTATTGTTTTTATTCCTTCATCCACTTCCCCAATGATCTAGGAGGTAGGATGATTTTCTTGTATTCTGAAAGGAATGTCCGTCTCTCTGCTTACTTCTCTTTCATCAGTTTCAGAATTTGAACGTTGGTCATCAGTTGTTTGACCACTTGTGTTGTCAGTTGTGTGAACAACTGGTTGTACAACTGTTTGCACATCAGACTTTTCTGCAGTTTTATTCACCTCTGCTGGTTAGATTCGTCATTAACTGGTTCTGGCTTCCAAGTACAACCTGCAATATCATCCTGTCAAAACACATCTATTTAAATCATTGAAGACCTCACACATCTTCTTATCAAATTTGACATGTAGATCATCATCACAATATTGACTTATGCTTATCAAATTAGCCTTTAGCCCATGAACATGCAACACGTTATGCAACTTAGGTAAACCTTATACATGCAACGTACCTTTGCCAATGATCTTACCTTGAGCTCCTCCACCGAAGTTTACTTTTCCACCTTTGAATGGTTCATAGTCACTGAAATGCTTAAGTGACCCAGTCATGTGGCGGGAGAGCCACTGTCAAATTA
Source organism: Adenophora triphylla var. japonica (assembly GCA_022495995.1). Taxonomy (NCBI): domain Eukaryota; kingdom Viridiplantae; phylum Streptophyta; class Magnoliopsida; order Asterales; family Campanulaceae; genus Adenophora; species Adenophora triphylla. Next base: position 270,091 of record JAFEMH010000632.1, on the reverse strand, counting down.
CCAGGAACCTTCAATACTACTCTTAAGAGAGGTGAAGGCCACCTGAAAGTTCACAGTTTCCTTTCTCACCCAGGCAATTTTTTTCCAGCTTTGGGTTGTGTGTACAGTTGTGCACACAACTGAATGCCCAAGTGTTCACCATTTTTCATAAATTCAAGTTCCTATTTCAGCTTATAGCAAAATGGTCGAATGTGACCAGGAACAAAACAATGATGGCAAACAAATTGTCTTCGCCCGTGACCTTTCCTTTTGTTTTTTAAAACATTTTTCATTTCAACTTTGGAAGAACCCTCACCCTCTTTGACAAAATTGTGACCTCCATAGCCAATTTCAGATTTTCCTTAATTACCTAAATTCAAAACTTTTTCCAACTCAGCCTTACCATTGTTAAGATTAGTTTGAATTTCAGTTTCTCTTTTAAGTTCAGTTTTGAACTTTTCACACTCAATATTTTTCTTTGTGAGTAAAACGTCCAATTTGGCTATGGAGTCCTTTTGAGAATCACTCTCCTTAGATAAATCCTCAACCTCAGATTTTAGGTATGGAGTTCAACATAGGTATTGTGCAAGTCCTCATAGGTAGCACACTCTTCTTCTTCTGGATCATTATTAGTTTCACCAACAGTCTAAGAATTCAAGCAGGTATACACACTGTTATTAGTTGTGTGGTAAGTTGTGTGATCAGAGTATTGCACAACTTCCACCTCCGAATCACTATCGGACAATGTGATCTGAGATGAATGCCATATAGACATATTTGCAGTCTGTTCATCATCATCAGAATCACTTAAGGACGCAAAAAAACTCATTCCCCTTTTCCTTAAGGTATTTGCACATTCATTAGCAAAATGTCCAAAACCATTACAAGCCCTACACTGAATTGACTCGATGGGCTTCTTACTTTCCAAAAAAGGTTTCTTTACAATACTCTCCCTTTTAGATGACTCAACCGTGGAAGAAGGAGAGTATGATGAAATAGAAAACTTTGTTGATCGTTTCTTTTTCAACATATTGTTGAATTTTTGTGTTATCAATTCACACTCATCTTCTCCCAAGTTTGACTCATCTATATCATTAGATAGTTGAACAAGATCCTGAGATACTTTGAGAGCACTTGCAAGAGCCCTTGAGTTTGCTCTGCTACTCTTGTACCCGAAGATTTAATTCAAAATTTGTCAAAATACCCAGGATGGTATCAAGTCCAACAGTTTGGACATCCTGAGTTTCCTCTATCACAGAGATTTTAATATTAAACTTTTTAGGGAGAGTTCTTAGTACTTTGCTAACAAGTCTCGCATTGGATATAGATTCACCCAATGAAAAATATTCGTTAGAGATGTCCAAGATCTTAGCAGAGTATACTCTTTTATTGTTTCATTTTCTCTCATCCTTAAAGTTTATAACTTAGTCATTAAAGTTCTTAACTTAGTTTTCCTAACACTAGCCGGTCCTTCACAATGAAGTTGAAGTAAGTCCCACGCGGTTTTGGCAACCGTTTGAGTCAAGAACAAGCTGTACATATGAGGATCCACGTGGTCTGAAATGGCTCCCATTGCCTTAGCATTATAGTTTGCTAGCGCGATTTCCTCAAGTGTCCAAGTTTCTATGGGTTTAGGACCATAGTTTCTCTCGTCTTTGCCATCAGACGTGGCTGGGGTAAGCTCAATCATAGGTGGAGTGTAGCCATTCACAAGACTAATCCACGCACGATGATCAATATACTTTATGTGCATAATCATTTTCGCTTTCCAAATGGTACAGTTAGAACCATTTAGAGTAGGCGGTTTATTATGGCTATGACTATGGTGACAATCCATCTTGGCTACTTTCGAGGATCGATCTCAGTTTGAGTCGAGAGTAGGCTCTGATACCAATTGAAAGATTTGTAGCTAGGACTGTAACCAGTTGTGCGATGACTGATCTGTACAGTTGTTCGTACAACTGTCAGCACAACTTACAGAACAGAATTTTCCAGAAAATAAAATAAATAACAGAATTTAAACGCAGCGGAATACCAACGAATTAAACACTTCAGCAAGACTATGCTTGCTGGAAACCTTTCATAAAACACAACCTTGTTAAGAACAAGTTGTAATAAAACTTACAATGAATGAAAACAAATTACAAAAGACCAAAAGAGTTCTAAGGCTAGAACTACTAAACACGAAACAATCTTGAAGATATAATCTCTGATCTTTAAAGATACAAGAACAAAAACACTCAAGGATTTTTCTCTATTGCTCGGAGTAACTCTCTTTGAATGTATGGAGTAAACTCTCTAAAAATCCTTGCGAAGAAAGAAGGCGTAGACTTCTTTTTATAAGCGGTTGACTCCTTGTATGGCAAGGAGTCAATTATCTCCATGCAATCCAAAAATCAAGGCTTCTTTCCTTATCTCCACAAGTTTTCCTTCCTTGAGATGTTACCTAAATAAAATAAACACTAACTAAAAATAAAAGTCAAATATTAGTCAACAACTAAATCTATATTTACAATTAATTTCCTAATCTAATTATGTAAACTATACAAGCCATAATTACAAAAATAAAAAAGAAATATCAAGAGTATTTATACTCTTTCATACTCGCGGGAATTTCATCAGGAGGTGGTGTTTGCGAAGGCAGCTTCTTCATTGCTTGATTAAAGACCCTTTCAGCTGAATTCGCAACCTGCTCACTCCCACCAGCATTGTTTATCGCTTGTCAGAAAATGCCATTTGGGCCCGAAATTAACGCAACTGCCATATGAAGAGGTGTGAACTGGGTGTGACCAGCATTCATGGCCAGCTCATGAGCTCCAGCAAGGGCCTCATTTGTCTTGTCATTGTGGATTCTAAAGTCTAATCACTGAAGAAAATACAGCAACACAAAAATCTGAGTGTTAATTTCATAAAGACAAACTAAATTTTCAGACCCACATATCATAAAACACACTAGAAAATCAGAGAGTAAGTTCTAGGCTCAGGAACAATTGAGCTCAGAATCGACCATCTACGGAGTACAAATTTGACAGCCCATATGATGCTTCATAAGACTAATTTACCAATGCATCAGCCTATAAATCTTAAATCCCCAAAAAACAGAGAATATAGTACAGATACATCCAGGAACTGAAAAGCAAAATCAATTGAGCAAGTGAATTTCACAGCAAGCTCACAAAATTCAGCAACAAAAACTGAAAAATCATGCAAGAAAATGTTGATAAAATCTAAATAAATGCAATAGATAAAACATTACCTTGGTTGGGTAAGAAATTGAGAAAGTGATTAAGAAGTTGTTTTTCCTTTGAACCAAGTGTGATCGAGAAATCTGTAAGCGAATATTTTTGCGAATTCAAAAATGAATGTTGAGGAGGAATCGGGGGAGTGGGAGGGGATTTTGTTAGGGGAAAGGAGAAATCAGGAATTTTTGGCGGTGGGGAACTCGAACGTGAATTTTTTCCCAAAATGACACTGTTTCAAAAAGTATTTCCCAAAATGTCACACTTTAAAAGTATTAACCAGAATAGCCTAGTTTTTAGAATTTGCGGTTGGCAACTGCATTTTCATTAATGAATTCGCAGTTGGCAACCGCGGGTTTATAGTTTTTCTAATTTTTATTTTTTTTAAACGCGGTTGGCAACTGCGAATTCAACTTTGAAAACGTAGTTGCCAACAACAAATTCTAAAAACTAGGCTATTTTGGTCAATACTTTTAAAAGTGTGACATTTTGGGAAATACTTTTTGAAACATTGTCATTTCGGGAAAAAGTTCACTCGAACGTCCTAGACCTTTCTACTTCTCTCTCTCTCTCTCTCTCTCTCTCTCTCTCTCTCTCTCTCTCTCTTCTTTTATTCATTTTTCTCATTTAATAATATTTGGACCAAATATTCATACCCTCCCAAAAGTATCCACTGATTTCCACTTTGCATCCTCGTTTGAAAAGTCGATCTGTTTGGTACATAAACTTCCGAATTGTCCCAATTTGCCCCCTGATAGTACCCATTGATTTCCACTTTGCATCCTTGTTTGAAAAGTCGATCTGTTTGGTACATAAACTTCCAAATTGTCCCAATTTGCCCCCTGATACTAACTAACGTTAGAAAGGTTAACATAATAGGTCATGTGGCGAGCACATGATGACTAGTGCTGTCAAAAGGGCCGGGCCTAAACATTAGTGGGCCTAGTAAAAGTCAAGCCCGGCCCATGTGAACATCGGGCCTATGGGCCTATGATTAGCAACGACAAAAATTGCTTACTATTAGCTTATACAAAAAAATTGTCACAGCCATTCCAATACACAAAGATTCTGACAAGCAAACAATGACCAAAACAAGTTGGGAAAGCCATAATAGATTGGCATACTATACTGCACAAAACAATATGTAGCTTAATACTTTTTTGGTATGGCAATGAAACATAGACTATGTGAAACACGACTGATTTCTCTCTTGGCTCTCTCCGATAACCCTCTTCCTCTATTTGATTTTTCCATTTTCTTCCCCTTTTCTTTGTTCATTAGTGTTTATGTAGATCTAAACTCCTCCCATCGTTAGGTTTCTTCCCATTTTCGGATCTTGATGTCCATTAGGGTTTAAATTTTTCTTCAAATTTTAGGGGTTTACTGTTTGGATTTGCCGCGTTCTTGACTTGATAATGGGTTAATGGATTACGATGCTTGGGTTTGCTGCATTCTAGATTTGAAATCTCTTGTTTCTTTTTCAATCTTGGCAAGAACAGTTGGTAATTGAACTTTGTCGTGCATGCGTGTGATGGTGAATCACTTTGTTTCCCTGTTTTCTTCTAAAAATTGTGACTGCAATTTGTGTGGGGGGCATGTGAATCACTTTTGGTAATTTGACCCTTTCTTCCTGAAATTTGTGGACAATTTTTCTTAAAAAGCTTAGTCCCTAATAATTTTTTTAAGATTTTTTGGTCATTATTTTTGGTCGGGTCGGGCCGGGCTTTTCCGGGCTTTTCATGTTCGGGTCGCATCCACGAGCCTACCGGGTCGGGCCAAAGAGGCCCGGTTTTTTTCGGGCCTTCTAATTTGTGGTCCAGGCCCTCAAAAAATCGGGTGGGCTGGACCGGGCCTATGGGTCGGGCTCGATTTTGACAGCTTTAATGATGACAGATGGGCTAGTTTATAATAGTAATTAATTTTTAAGGGGTTAAATGCAAAGTTTTAAATTTAAAGTGCTAAAAATTTATTTATTTTTCCAAAATAATTAACATTTTCTTAAATAATTAATATTTCCTGAAAATAATACTTTTTTAGGTTAAAAATATATTTTTTGTATTTTTATTGTAAAAAAATTTATGATCGTAATAACATATATTAACATTATCTTAAATAATAATATTTTCAAAAACTATATTTTTTAAATATGAATAAAAATAAAATTAGAGAATATTTTAAATCAAAAAAAGTATTTTTAATGAAAGGTTTTTTATTTTTTAAAATTATTTTATTTTAAAAAAATATTTTACTTTTTTTTTTCAATAATAAATACAATTCTCTTAAAAAATACATTTTTTTGATTTATAATATTCTCTAATTTAATTTTTAATCCTATTTAAACATATATTTTATAAAAATATTAATTATTTAAGATAATGTTAATACTCCCTCCGTCCCAATAAAAGCTTCACCAATTACCCAAAAGGGCGTCCCGTTAGAAGCTTCACCTTTCCTTTTTTGGACATAAAATATTATTATTTCCTCCACTCATTCTCTCTCCTACATTATTTTAATACTCACAACACCATTATAATTTATTATTCCCTCCACTAATTCTCTCTCCTATTTTCAAATTACACTCACAACATTTTTTTTCCCTCCCATTACCATAATTCCCGTGCCCAAGAAAAATGGTGAAGCAATTGATGGGACGGAGGGAGTATATGCTATTACGAACAGAACTTTTTTTACAATAAAAATACAAAAATATATATTATTTTTTAATATAAAAATATTATTTTCAAGAACTATTAATTATTTTGGAAAAAGAAATAAATTTTTACCACTTTATATTTAAAACTTTGCATTTAACCCCTTAAAAACTAATAATCATTACAAAATAGCCCATTTGTCATCATGTGCTCGGCACATGACCTATTTCGTTAACTTTTATAACATTCATTAGTGTCAGGGGCAAAGTGGGACAATTTGAAATTTTAGGTACCAAACAGACCGATTTTTCAAATGAGGGTGCAAAGTGAGAATCAGTAGATACTTTCGGAGGGTAAACATATTTTGACCTAATATTTGGATTAGATCAGCCTTTTATTTTGTTTTCTCTGCATTCTAATTTTTTTATCCAAAATAATTGTTAATTTTGAATAAAGATTTGATAAAATTACTTTTTTATCCTTATATTATTGAAAATTGATGTACGTCCTTCGCTTCTAAAACAATGTCTTTTAATCTCGTTACATACATAATAAAAAATGGATTTTTTTATTGTGTGCCAATGGGCACATGATAAGAATTAAAGATTCTCTTGTAATGTGTGTCAAATTAATACTTGACACACATTACAAGATAATCTTTTAATAAATCTTTTAAAGATTCCCTTGTAATGTGTGTCAAATTAATAGAAGTATTAATTTGACACACATTACAAACAAGAGAATCTTCAAAAAAATTTATTAAAATAATTGTTAATTTTGAATAAAGATTTGATAAAATTACTTTTTTATCCTTATATTATTGAAAATTGATGTACGTCCTTCGCTTCTAAAACAATGTCATTTAATCTAGTTACATTCATAATAAAAAACTAGTGCTACACCCATGCGTTAAACGCACGGCCAAAAAACTATTTTAAAATAAGTTAGAATTTTAAGCAATTATCTAGGTATAAAATTATAGATTCAGATATAATAATTGTTGAACATACCAAAAGTGTCGAGTTGGGCCAAAGGAGTAAAACCCAATCACAAGGAGCCTTGGCCATTACATTCCCAATGAGGCTGACTCAATCATAACAAGGGCCAAAGCCCGTCTCTTGTATCAGTCGACTAAGCCAATGGTCCGACCTATCAGGTCCCGACCTAACTTAGTCCGACCTCATGATCCATATCATAATTCGGGTACGAACCATGCTCTACCCGTCAGTCAGGTCGGCCATTCTACAAGTGGCGACCTCGACCTAATTATCAAATGTCGACCTAACATGTGTTGACGCACGTGGGTCAATCTTTCCATAACAGCATCCCTACAAATCAGGGACGGTTACAGGCACGTTCCCATGAACATAACTGTCGCTATAATTTCGGAGCTCATGTAGCCCCGTCATTAAACTCCCTACACCAACTATAAATACTTCATCACTACCAACGGTGCAAAGGTAACTGCCATTTTGTATTCTGAATTCATTATTCAATACATTTTGAGCTTTATACAACTGTTATCTTACTCTCACGCCCGAGCGTCTTCGCCGGAGACACATCCGGCTAGTCGTGGGTTCTGTTTTCAGGTCAAGAAGCCAGGTGATCAGTCCTGCCACGTGGAGGAAGATTGATAAGCACATTTCCTGCAGCATAAGTTTGGTTCCATTGCCGGGAAATTGTGCTTTAAACTTGACCTCGAAAACTCTATCAACCTACAACAATGGTGACTTCAGACGGACACGTATCCGAGGCTTCACTTGGGCATGAGGAAGTGAACAACAACAACACGAATACAAACGCGAATGCTGAAAACTTGAACTTGCCTCCTCCCCCACCAAATCGTCCTCATGGTAGAGCCACACGCTCTACCAGTGTCGTTGATGGCAGGGGATTGCCTGACACAAGGAGAGGGAAAAGGCATATGGATGGGCAAGAAGTTCCACCTCCTCCAAAGCGTCCAACTGCTCAGGTGAATGTTGGAAACAGGGCAGGCCCCTCCATCAACCCCATGAGCAAGAAGGAGATGATGTTGGAGCAAGCCCAGATTCTGGCCGACTTGATAGCCATGGAGGAGGCAGAACAGGCCGACATACGCTCTGAGAGAGTGGCACCTACTCAGGTTTCTAATGGGCAAAGCAGCCAGGAGTTTGAGGCCAAATGAAGGTGTGGGGCGTAATGGTGAAAACAGGATAATTCAACGAGCTCCTACAGTCGTTCATGTGCCCAGTAACGACCTAAGGGCTAGCCTCAACAGAAACAGGGAGCAGGAGGCTCAATCTGATTTGAGGACTCAGTTAACAGCCAACAGAAACAGGCATGTTTCTCCAGCGCGAACGCAGAGATCAGGATCCCATAGAGACAGGAATGGGCATAGGTCGCCTGTGAGAGGGGAAAGGCGCAGGTCGCCATATGGAGATAACAGGCGCAGGTCGCCATCTGGTGCTGAGAGGCGCAGGTCGCCTCAAAGAAGCAACAGACATAGATCTCCAATAAGATCAGAAAGGACCAATTCCCACAGGGACAGAAGGAGTAGGCAGGTGACTCCCCCTAGAAGTGAAGGCCAGAAGTCAAATGCTGCGCCCCCTCCAAAAGATGAAAGACCCGATGCTAGGGAATGGTTGTTGATGAAAAAGAAGTTTGAGCAATGGGAGGAGGAGAAGAAAAAGGATGCTGGAAAGGTCGAACGAATTGACTTTGCTCTTCGACCACTTTCCAAGGAACTGAGAGATAGTCGACCTCCCCCTAGTTTCAGGTTGCCCCTTCTAGAGAAGTATTCTGGTTCCACCAATGCAAGAAGCCACAAAGCACACTTGGAGGCCACGATGTGTTTTGTCGCCAATGAAGACGACAATATGTGCAAAGCCCTCGTAAGTACCCTCACAGGAGCAGCTTTGACATGGTTTAATGGTTTGGCAGCTGGTAGCATAACCACTTGGACATGCTTGAGGACCAAGTTCCTAGATCGCTTCTCGACTGCTGGAGCTCGGAAAGTGACGGTGACTGATTTAAACAACTTGGTGCAGGCCAAAAATGAAAGCTCCATGAGCTACTTCACCAAGTTCAAAGAAATGGTCGACAAGATTGAAGAGGACATCACAGACAGGGAGGTAATCAATTGCTTCCGAAGTGGTATTTCCTCGGAAGACATGGACTACGAGCTCACAGTCCGAACGGTCACAACTCGACAGGAGTTGTTTGAAAAGGTGTATAATGTCGCTCTGGCTGAGGAAAGGAAAGAAAAGAAGAATGGAAAGAGCCCCAAGGTTGAAGTCACTGATGATAAAAAGGACTCCAACAAGAATGGGGGGAACAATAAAAATGGAAAGAACAGAACTAGGGCAACAGAGAAGGTGCCCGAAGCTTTCACTCCCCTCACGGTGAGTCGAACTGAGATTATGAATGCTGTCGAACTGGCTCCTCCAGTCCCAATGAATCCAGGCAACAAGTTTAGGAGGGACAACAGCAAGTACTGCGACTACCACAAAGACACTGGTCATCTCACAGAGGATTGCTTGGGATTAAAGCGTATCATCCAGAGAATGGTCGACTGTGGAGACTCGAAGCTTATGTGAAGAGACCTCAAGCTGGAGGAGGTGAGCAGCCAGCAGGTGGGCAACAAGGACCTAGGCAGCCTAGACTGAACCTGGGGGTCATCACTGAACAAGCGAGCAACACGGCCATCAAGCACAAGATATTCCAGCTCAATAAGGCCCCACATGTGCATCCAAGGAGAGAAGTCAGAGATGAAGCGATCAGCTTCTACCCCCATGAATTGGCAACTAATATGGCGGCTAGGGAGCAAGTTCTCGTCATCCTGTGTCTCATTGATGGATGTACGACGAGCAGACTCTTAGTCGACACGGGGGCCTGCAAGGATATTTTGTTTTACAAAACTTTCAAGGAGATGGGTCTTAATGACGAACAGTTGGAGAGATATGATGGCAGGTTGGAGGGCTTCACCAACCACCGAGTTGATGCTAAAGGCCAGATAGTGCTCGACGTCGACCTAGGCCAGCACCCCCTCAGGGTTGTCTCAAAGGTACAATTTATTGTAATTGATGTAAATAGTGACTATGCCGCCATCCTTGGAATTCCTGGACAGGTCGCTCTTGGAATGGTAGCATCAATTCCTCACCAGCGAGTAAAGTTCCCCACACCTGCTGGAGTGGGTTGCGTACAAGGCACAGCTCGTGCTTATCTGGATCATGTTCTAAGAGAAAGAAAGAAAAGGGAGCTAGAGATTGAGACTGCTGATGGTTACTTAAAGTTGTCTCAATCAGTCACCAAAACTACCAGACTGTCAACAATCACCGATGTGGAAGAGTCGACCTATCGCTCAAATGACGAGGTCATGCTTGAGTCGACACGTCACTCTAACACCACTGAGGTCGATTCAGATGTAGTTATGGTCGACCAAGTCATCATAGGCAACCTATGCCTCCAGCTCGACAATAACTCGGGGGCCACCACCAGCGAGGTTGCAGACAAGTTAGATGATATGATAGCAGAAGAAGCTCCACACCTGAGGGCCGAGGAGAGACAAAGGGTCAAGGAGATAATCATTGAGACTCTACAATTCAGGGATGGACCAGAGCTAGAAGCTGTGGATGAGTTAGAGTCAGTAATCACCAACTTTTCCTACCCCGACCAAAAAATTCAGATTGGGAAGCAGCTATCAGTTGAGGAGCGAGCAGAAATCATCGAGCTACTCAGGGAAAGTAACGATGTCTTCGCATGGAGGGTAGAGGACATGAGGGGAATCAAGGAAGAGGTCGCTGTTCACAGACTTGAAGTCAACCCGACCATAAAGCCTAGACCCCAAAAGTTGAGAAGTTTTGCTCGCGACAAGGAAGAGGCTATCAAAGCTGAGGTACAAAAACTTTTGAGTGCAGGGATAATCAAAGAGGCCACTCATACAACGTGGTTGGCCAACGTGGTCATGGTGAAGAAATCGAATGGCAAGTGGCGGATGTGTATCGACTTCACTACTCTCAATCTAGCTTGCCCAAAGGATAGCTATCCTCTTCCTAGAATTGACAAGCTTGTTGATTCCATCGCTGGCCACTCTACTATCGCTCTGGATGCTTACTCGGGATACCACCGTATAAAGATGCACGAGGATGACATTGTGAAGACGGCATTTCAAGCAGCTGGAGGCATCTACTGCTACAACATGATGCCATTTGGATTGAAGAACGCAGGGGCAACTTATCAAAGGATGGTGAACAAAGTCTTTGCTTCTCAAATTGGCCGAAACATGGAGGCCTATGTCGACGATATGGTCATCAAAACAAAGACTGGACGTCACGTGGTCGACCTAAAGGAAACGTTCGCCAATTTGAGAGCAAACGACATGAAGCTCAACCCCAGCAAGTGTGTATTTGGAGTAGCTGCTGGAAAGTTCCTTGGATTTATGGTATCTCAAAGAGGCATAGAGGCTAATCCAGAAAAAATCAAGGCTTTAGTCGACATGCAGGCTCCCACCACTATCAAAGAGATGCAGCGACTTAATGGAAGGGTAGCGGCTCTTGGTCGCTTCATATCAAAGTCAGCAGAAAGGTCTCTCCCCTTCTTCAAAGCATTGAGGGGGACGAAAAGTTTTGAATGGACGACCGAATGTCATTCGTCGTTCCAGCAGCTGAAGGATTACCTCGCTACTCCACCTCTCCTGAGTAGCCCGTCCACTGGTGAAACTTTGTTTGTGTATTTATCCGTGGGAGATAAATCAGTGGCAGCGGTTTTGGTTAGAGAAGATGAGGGGATTCAAAAGCGCATACTACATCAAAGCAAGGCTCTATCAGATGTGGAGAGCAGATACTACAATGCTGAGAAGGTCGCCTATGCCCTAGTCGTGGCTTCAAGGAAGCTGCGAGCTTATTTTCTGGCTCATCCAATTGTGGTTCTTACGAATGCCCCTCTAAGAAAAATTCTTCACAAGCCGGAGAGTTCAGGTCGACTTCTCAATTGGTCAATTGCCCTTACTGAATTTGACATTGAGTATCGACCTCGAAAGGCGTTGAAGGCTCAAGCTCTAGCTGACTTCTTGGTCGAGCTTACGTTCACCAAGGAAGACGACGAGCAATGGAGCTCCAAAAGAAAAGGCTAAAGGGAAGGAGTTAGAGTCCTGTGTCGCCATCGCTTTACTCCGTCGATTGTTGGAAGGTCTATTCAGACGGATCAGCAACCAAGAATATCAGTGGAGCCGGGATAGTGCTAATTGAACCAGAGTCTGGAACTGTGTATGAGGAAGCACTAAGGTTCAAGTTTGATGCTTCCAACAACCAGGCCGAATATGAAGCTTTGATAGCAGCCTATAGAATACGCCAAGTGTTTTGGAGCGACTAAGATCATGGCCTACCGTGTGATTTACAATCGATAGTTAACTGTGTCGAGGCGAGTACGAGGTACTTAGTGCCACACTGATCAAATACTGCGACCTGGTGAAGGAACTGATAAAAGATTTGGAATTCTGGGAGATTCAAAGAATTGGACGAGAAGACAATGAGCTAGCTGACCTCCTCTCGAAGTTAGCCACTTCGGATGAACCACATGATGAACCTATCTCCTTCCTCGAAAGTCCAAATTCTATGAAAGAGTAAAAATTCAATGCATAGATGATCCCTCAAGAAATTGGACTCAGGAGAAGTGTTGGATCGAGGAAATGAAGGCATACATAGAAAGTGGAGAGCCGCCGATGACGAGAAGAAGTCTCGAGCTATCAAAAAGAAAGCTCCAAGGTATGTCATTCAAGGAGGCGAATTGCTCTGTAAGATCTTATACTCGACCATTACTAAAGTGCATCCACCCTCAAGAGGTCGCGCTATTGATACACGAAGTACATAGTGGAATTTGTGGTGGACACCCTGGGGCCGTGGACTCTTGCCGACAAGTTAATCACTTTGGGGTACCATCGGCCACACATGAGAGCCGACACTCACAACTTTGTTCAAGAATGTGATCAATGCCAAAGGTTTGCCAACCTTCCCCATGTGCCTACAACAGAGCGAGACTCGTGATCGCAGGCTTGGCCATTTGACTTGTGGGGCGTCGACCGATTGGACCCTTCCCTCCCGCCCGAGGAAACCGCAAGTATGTGATCGTCGCCATAGATTACTTCACAAAATGGGTTGAGGCCAAACCATTAGCTCGCATCACAGAGGAAAATGCTATCAACTTTATTCATGACTTCATTTGGTGTCGGTTTGGTTTTCCTCGAGCTATAGTGTCCGACAATGGTTTGCGCTTCTCCTGCACCTTCGGCGTAGATGAAGCGAGTTGGAATCAAACATTGGAAATCTTCCGTCGCCTATCCTCAAGGAAATGGCCAAGCCGAGGCAAAGCAAATAAACTCGTTCTATCTTCGCTCAAAACAGACTCGTAGGTCGACGTAACAATTGGTTGGACGAACTCCCTTGCTCTTCGGGGCTCCGTACAACCACTGGGGCCTACGGGGAAACCCCTTTGCTCTCACATATGGGTCGAGGCAATGGCACCCGCCGAGCTCGCATTCCCCACCGCTAGAGTGACTTTCTTCAATCAAGAGCAAAATGATACCAATAGATTGATCGACCCGGATCTAGTCGACGAGAAACGAGAAACAAACTCTACCTCCAAATGGTCAACTACAAGCAAATAACTAAAAGTTATCACGACAAGAAGGTCAAGGCAAGGTCGTTCCAAGTTGGAGATTATGTGTTGAGAAAGATTGAGGCAACGGGTAGAAGGACCCAAAGAAAATAAGCTATCTCCTAACCGGGAAGGTCCCTATGTGGTTACTCGAGTCGTCAAAGAAGGAACCTACATGATAGCTCATCCCGAGGTGACGAGTTGAAACATCCTTGGCATGCTACTCACCTCATCAAATACTACTTCTAGTTTTCAGTTTCAAAGTTCAAGCTTGTGTTAGTTCTAGTTTCAAGTTGATGTAAGCATGTTTCCTACTTCAATAAAAAGCGCAGTTTATTCGATCAAACATAGTGTTGCACCAATCCCAATGAGCTCGACTCTTAGTCAGCTTCGATTTAACAAGCTCGATTCTTAATCAGCTTTGTTCATTTAACAAGTCCGACTCTTAGTCGACTTCGTTCTAACAAACTCGACTCCTAGTCAGTTTGTTCTAATCAGCTCGATTCTTAACCAGCTTAGATCATTTAACAAGTCCGACTCTTAGTCGACTTCGTTCTAACAAACTCGACTCTTAGTCAGTTTGTTCTAATTAGCTCGATTCTTAATCAGCTCTACTATTTTAACAAGTCCGATTCCTAATCGACTTCGCTCTAAGTAACTCGACCCTTGGTCAGCTTAAATAGTTTGAACAGATTAGATTTATAATCAATCTCGTTCCAAAAGTTAATCAAGTCTGAGGTCGACCAAAGCACTATAGAGTCAGGACGACCTCAAACTTGAGATAACTCGTTACCCTACTAAATCTAACTCGACACTTACATCCAAAGCATACAACATGCAAAAAAGAGAAGTCAGTTACGAGTAAACATAATCAAGTCTCCCAAAGTGGGCCAAGACTTATTTAATTAAAACTACAAAAGTATCTTGCCTCCCAAAAAATAGGGCCAAGGCATTCAAATATTCAAAGAACAAAAAAGTAAAAATGTTTGGAGCTTGTTCAATTACAACAACCATCGAATTCAAAGTCTATTCAAGGGGAGTGCCTTCCACTTGGCCAGTGACGGATGCTTGATTGATCTCAGTCTGTTCACCTACAGTAGATGGCTCACCAAGAACATTCTCTGTTTGATAGACAACCTTCCTTGAATCGCTGATCGTATACTTTGGAGTCTCATCATCGAAGCCTGGATCTGCATAATCTTCGAGCTCGGCAAGGATAGTGTCAAAATTAACTTTCACCGCAGAGGATCCCATGGTGCGGCTTCAGCCTCTTCATCATCCTTGGCTATGAGCTCCTTGTCATTATCAGTATAAGGCACCAAGGAGTGGCCCTGTCGAGCTGCAGTATTGTAAGGATCCTCAGACGCCCATTGAGCCAGCTTCTCAATTGATATATCAACCGAAGGATCCATGATGATACGCCGAGCCATATGGCTTAGACCAGCTTTGAAAAATACTTGGGCCTCCTTGGTGACATGCACATGATGCTCGTCACTGTCTTTGTAAGCTTTGATGGCATCCTCCTTAGTGGTCTTCACAGCAGCAGCTAGGTCCACCCCCCATTGAGCTCGAGCAGCATCCAACTCTTCTTGCTTCTTAGCCAAAGTGACGGGCACCTCCTCCAACTGTTGAGTCGCCAATGCCAGATCAGCAGCTAGCTTCTCCTTTTCCTCCTTGAGGGGGCGAGTTCCTTGGTAGCTTCTCCCAACTGGCCCCAGGCTTCTTCTTTGGCCTTTATTTCGTTGTCTTTGACAAGCTTCAAAGCTTCATACGAGTTGTCTAAATCTGAGTGCTCTTCTTTCAAGTTTTTGAGCTCCTCCTGCAACGTAGCGTTGGCTTCTTTCAGTTTCCCCACCTTGGCGTTCTCCTCCTCCAGCTTCATCAACTCTGCATTCTTCTTAGTCAGCATGGACTTGGCTAGCTTCTCCTGCTCCTCAGCAGCCTTCCAGTAAGTAGTAGCCAGGTCAATCATGGCAAGGGACTGAAAGGAAGAGTGGGAGGAAGGGGTTAGATCTGACAGACACAAAGGGAGACATGGAACAAACGAGCAAAATAAAGTTAACAACACAAGAAATTGCCAAAGAGTTACCTCGGAGGAAGCTAGCCCGACCCTAGCTCTGCAGGCTTCTGGAGTTAGAGGTTTCTTGGTGAACTCCATGATCAAATCCTGGTCAGCACCCCTTCTGACCACGGCCTGTCCATACTCCAGCTCCGGGTACTCCCTGGCCAAGCAGTTGATCCTGGTCAAAGGAGCCACATCACTTAGCTCGTCAACACGAGACTGGATCAGCTCGGCATAAGAAACCTGGACGGGAGAAGGCTGGGGACTCCTAACTTCATTCTCCATCGGCTCACTAGCGTCGACCTGATCAATTGTCGAGCTCACCTTGGTTTTCCCAATCTTAATCTTCTTGCTTAGAGGGGCCGTATCATCTTCATCATCCCCCTCATCATCTAACTCGATCACGGGCGACTTGGCCTTGGAAACTCTTTTGGCTTTGGATTTGGTTTTGGATTGATCACGAGCCCTGGTTTTTCTAGCATCCTTAGCTGGCTCCACAACTTGGTCGGATATATTGGTTTCTTCAGCGTCGACCTCTTCCATTCCTTGGGCGACGTCTCCAACTTGGTCCCCCTCCAGTTCCTCGGGGTTCTCCTCCATCGGTATAGAGTTAACAGGGTCCACATCCACCGTCTGCAAGATATCATGACGGAGAACACCCTCTCTCTCCCTATGTTCTCTAGCATTGGCTGCTCCACAACTCCTCTTGCTCTTCCTGATGTCAATGGTTCGCCCCATACTCGCTTCTTGCTCAGGAGTTAAAACTACACCAAAGTTAAAGTGATCAAGGGTTAGGTCGACATATAAAATTTCTGCATACGAATAAAAAGTTCTATGTACGAATTAAATATGTGTGGACTGATTATTCTACATACGAGCAAAAAAGTTCTATGTACGAATCAAGTTCATAAATAAACAGTTAAGCAAAGGTAAGAGGGATCAAGGTACAAGGAATGGTCGAGTTCTTACCCCCAAAATGTTCTACCCGCTCCTTACAATAGTTGGCAGTCTTCTTACAAAAGTGGCACTCTTTCTCAAATCTGAATCGAGCTCCCTCATGGGTGACCCAATCTGGGTATCTCTGACATCTAACTACTGGAACCATGGGCACTACCTCTCCTTCACCAACCATCAATCCAGCTCGGATAAAATTATTTTTGTTGGTTCCTAGAGCATCCCAACTGATAGCCCCCTTCTTGGTAAACTCCATCAACTTCATACGTAAATCATTATGCCAATGTGGGGCCCAGTAGTTGTTCTCATCTACTCCAGTTGTATCAGCACTGGGCAATGGAAATTCCCATCCTCTTCTACTTTCCACCACCACCACGCAAGAGTTCCATCCACTAGCCTTACCAGGAAGATTGGCAAATAATTTGGGAGACTTTGGCTTGGAAGGAGTACTTATACCACTATCCTTATCAAACTTAATGCTAAAGAACTCCTTAAACACCCTCATGCATGGCTCATACCCTAAGAACCTACAAACCATAATGAAGCAAACCAGTACCCTACAGGTGTTGGCTCCTAGCTGAAGTGGCAAGGCATCGGTGCACTCCAAGAACTCGTTTATAAAGGGGTCAAGAGGTAATCTCAAGCCAGCTTCGAATTGGCCGTAGTAGAAAGCTACCTTGGTAGTCTCCTCCTCGTAGGTGTCCCCAAATTTGTTAAAGAAATCCCCCCTACTATACAGAGCAACGCTAAACTCCTTCTTATCAACATCACAAAAATCATGTATCATGCTTAAACGAGATGGATAATTCTGCTTCCCTCTAGCTGGCCTTGGAGGAACGTAGCCCTTTTCATTCCTGCCCGGCACTACAGTGTTATCAAAGGCATCAACAATACGTGGGCTTGATGAGGTCGATGCATGAGCTTCACCTTGAATCTCCATATCTGTACAAGAAGAGGGGGAAACAGGGGAATCAGTTCTAAATGAAGTCTCAGGAGTCCTAGCAGACACACTAAGGGGCGACCTAGATTCCCCCGGAAACCCAATCCTATTTCTAATGAAAGAGGGTTTATTGGCATCCTTGACGTAAAACACAGCTAAATGGTCGAGAAGCTCATGAAAGAGATGAAATGACACGACTCTTGGATCATCCGTTTCTAAAGCACCCAAGTTCTCTCCCACTGGTAAAGTTAGTTCGATGAATTGCAAGCCCCAACGGGTCAAAATCAAGGAACACTCCTCTACAGTTATCTCCCTCCACTCTCCATTCAAGTGTTTGTAGACTCTACGATTGACACTACAGTAACCATACCCAGCTCCGGCCTCACAACTAAAGGTCCTAGCCATGGCGAAATCAAAGAAATTGCAGAAATTAAAGCCCTAATTCTAAAGAACAAGGGGAATACCTTTAGCAGCGAAGAAAAACGGAGCAATGGAGGGCGAAAGCACCAATTTATAGCAGATATCAACTTCCTTTATCAAAGCCGGAATCACGCACAGAGCTCAGAGAAGGCAAAAGTTGTAAATGAAGAAGGATTCTCAAATTTATAGCTTCCTGAATTGGAAAGGGCAAAGGAAAATTCGAATTTAATTTTCCTAATTAATGGCGGAAACAGTTTCCTAGGCGGACTCTCAAACGTCAAAAATATCATCATTATGGCAAAAACGGCGCTCGTACCGATCTGACCGTTCATCGCCAACGTCCCGGATTATGCCACGTCATTATGGTCGACCTACTTCAAAAAACTAGTAGCGACCTGCGGGTAAAATAATTCACATCAAAAGTCTTCTTTAACTTCCAAGTCGACAAAGTCCACTCGAAAGTTGGGGGCCACTGAACATACCAAAAGTGTCGAGTTGGGCCAAAGGAGTAAAGCCCAATCACAAGGAGCCTTGGCCATTACATTCCCAATGAGGCTGACTCAATCATAACAAGGCCCAAAGCCCGTCTCTTGTATCAGTCGACTAAGCCCATGGTCCGACCTATCAGGTCCCGACCTAACTTAGTCCGACCTCATGATCCATATCATAATTCGGGTACGAACCATGCTCTACCCGTCAGTCAGGTCGGCCATTCTACAAGTGGCGACCTCGACCTAATTATCAAATCTCGACCTAACATGTGTTGACGCACGTGGGTCAATCTTTCCATAACAGCATCCCTACAAATCAGGGACGGTTACAGGCATGTTCCCATGAACATAACTGCCGCTATAATTTCGGAGCTCATGTAGCCCCGTCATTAAACTCCCTACACCAACTATAAATACTTCATCACTACCAACGGTGCAAAGGTAACTGCCATTTTGTATTCTGAATTCATTATTCAATACATTTTGAGCTTTATACAACTGTTATCTTACTCTCACGCCCGAGCGTCTTCGCCGGAGACACATCCGGCTAGTCGTGGGTTCTGTTTTCAGGTCAAGAAGCCAGGTGATCAGTCCTGCCACGTGGAGGAAGATTGATAAGCACATTTCCTGCAGCATCAATTGTTAACACATTTTTTTCATTAATTGATAATAATGTTAATGAAACTCTCCAACCGGTTAATGTGACATATTAATAAGCAAAGAACAACAAATTCTAATTGGGTCCTGGTCATCAGAGAACACCGTGTTCTTTTATTCCAATTAAAATGTAGGCATCTTAGTATATCAGCTAGCTTCCGAGCAAGCAAGCAATAGCAGATATCGATCCAGTTTCGGATCCACATTCGACTTCCCGATAATGCTCTAAGTTTATAATGTGGTTTATAAAAATACTTGTATGCTAGGTAAAAAGGGCAATATGCGGAATGAACCTTCTTGATGTTCTCGGTTGAATATATGGCTGCTGGTATAGTGGATAGAGATTTATTGGTGATTCGAGCAGCTGGAAACTGTAACTTCATGATTGGTAGATTTTCAAGTGTTTCAGGCTTGATTCTAGTTCTAATGTGGACCCCTCGATCTGTTGACATAGATCTTCTTATCGGAGGGGATGCTGATGTCAGATTGCCAGAGCTGGTTGATATTTCTTCAGTTAGGAAAGGCATTCTTGGAATGAAATCTTTGTCACTAAACTTGGAGGGAATTTGAGACTTTCTTTGCTTACCAGATGAACAACTACTAACCTGAAATTCAAGGTTGGAAACTAAATAAATATCAAATTTTTATTTATTCTTTTTTATTTGTATTTACAGCTTATATACCTCGTAGCTCTTGTTGTCATCAACATGTGGTTGACTGATTTCAGGCCTCAAACTGCCAACAGAGTTGTATCTTGGCAAACGAAAAGGTGAAATTGCACCTCGAACATTTGCACTTCTAACTTGTTCTAGTTCAGCTTCCTTTTTCTCCAATGCTAGTTTGAGATTTGAAATCTGAATCAACAGAGGTAAGAGTATTAGCTCATAGGTTGCAGTGAGTTCTAATCACTGAAAATAATTGAAGCGCTTGAGTTAGATGTAAAAAGAAGAATTTGAAAGGATATCTTCTATTAGAGCCATCTGTGACCGGAAGATCTCTCACTTGCTCATTGTAAATTTCAATCATTTGAACTCCAACTTCATACTCAAGAAAGTCCTCTCTCGCCTCTGAAATCTGAAACAAGTCTCGCAGAGCTCGATAATTAATACCCCATTTTTCCTCGGTTGTCAAGTCCGGCCCACTCTGCAGGTGAGAGAAGATAATGGTTATGACATGCATAAGATACAAACAAAGTAGCTACAGGGTTAGAGAAAATGATGCAGTATGATGGGATAAATATGAGTTTTATTTTATTTAATTGTTATTTTATTAGTATTTTCGGAATTAAATGTAGTAGGATGATTATATGAGGTTTTAGAGTAGATTTAGCATTGATTTAGTAGTTTTAGACTTCTATTAGGTTACCTTATAGGTTAGGCTTTATTTTAGGAGGATATTTCTTGTTTTCTATGTTTTATGAGTGCTATAAAATAGCCTCAAAGTTGTAATTCGAAAATCAGACTTTGATATTTGATTTATGAAATATAGTTTTGCTGTGAGCAACTATTATTGAGAGTTTAAATCCCGTCTTGTTTTCTTAAATTCCGTTCAGTCATTCCTCTCATTCTCATATAACTTCTGCTCTCTATCATTTGGTATCAGAGCAACGACTAAGTATACAATTCGAAGACGTTTGAAGCTTAAGTTTTCAGAGGTATTTCCGAAGAGCAACGACTCAAATTCGAGGTCGAATTTTTCTAAGAAGAGGAGAATGATGCAGTATGATGGGATAAATATGAGTTTTATTTTAATTAATTGTTATTTTATTAGTATTTTCGGAATTAAATGTAGTAGGATGATTATAAGAGGTTTTAGAGTAGATTTAGCATTGATTTAGTAGTTTTAGACTTCTATTAGGTTACCTTATAGGTTAGGCTTTATTTTAGGATGATATTTCTTGTTTTCTAAGTTTTATGAGTGCTATAAAATAGCCTCAAAGTTGTAATCCGGAAATGGGAGTTTGATTAATAAAAATTAGATTTGCCGTTGTGCAAAAAAAAAAAAAAAAAAAAAAAAAGGCGCCAAAATTTGATAGGTCTAAAGTCGCACGCCTACAAATTAACACAAAATCTGGGGAGAAACGCGTTTCTCCGTCGCCCATGGAGAAACGGGGCTTTGTTTTGTCGTGCGACATACCTAGCCAATAGCCAGAAGCTTTGGAAAGGATATCCAGAAGCTTTGGAAAGGATATCCAGAAACCAAATATTTTTTCTGGATATCCTTTACAAAGCTTCTGGATATCCATTTCAAAGCTTCTGGATATCCAGAAGCTTTGTAAAGGATATCGAAAAAATACTTGGTTTACGGATATCCTTTACAAAGCTTCTGGATATCCATTTCAAAGCTTCTGGATATCCAGAAGCTTTGTAAAGGATATCCAGAAACTGGCTACTTATGTCGTGCGACATAACAAGCCCGTTTCTCCAAGAAACGCGTTTCTCCCCAGACGCACTCACAAATTAATTAATTACCAAGACTATACTCGGCTACAAAAACTGCAGCTAGGACAAGTCCAGGGTCGATCCACTGAAGAACGGTTATTCGATTGCACAATTGTCACTTGACAAGATTGGGGGTTTGTTTGATTTTATTTAAATTCCAAAAACAGAAATTAAGAAAACTAAGTTGTAAAACAATTAACGACAAGCACTTCAGATTTGTTTCCGTCCCCGTTTATCAATTCAATATCATTGGCATAATTTCTTTCCCTTCCTCCCTATTCACTTGATCCGGAATATATTTCAACCCCTATTTCTTTCTTATTAATGGTTATAAGCAGTGACACACTCACCTATTCCCCTAATCAATACCTAAACCTAACTGACACAGTCTAGATTCACAATATTGATTGATAAGGCTTTAAGAAATTAAGATCAAGAATTTCACTATTCTTTTGCAAATAGATCAAAACCTAGTTTTACCCCCTTTTTAATTTACCACGACACGTGCATAAATCTCAAAGATGCTACTTGTGAAAAATCCTAATCTGACACAGACTTAAGATTAAACTAGCAAATAATCAATTAAAACAAGTAAAACTATGAATAGGGATTCAGAAATAAAGAAATTGATACCTCAAATTAATGCAGTATGATGGGATAAATATGAGTTTTATTTTAATTAATTGTTATATTATTAGTATTTTCGGAATTAAATGTAGTAGGATGATTATAAGAGGTTTTAGAGTAGATTTAGCATTGATTTAGTAGTTTTAGACTTCTATTAGGTTACCTTATAGGTTAGGCTTTATTTTAGGAGGATATTTCTTGTTTTCTAAGTTTTATGAGTGCTATAAAATAGCCTCAAAGTTGTAATCCGAAAATCAGACTTTGATATTTGATTTATGAAATATAGTTTTGCTGTGAGCAACTATTATTGAGGGTTTAAATCCCGTCTTGTTTTCTTAAATTCCGTTCAGTCATTCCTCTCATTCTCATATAACTTCTGCTCTCTATCATTTGGTATCAGATTCCTGGTTGTTTTGATGGCTGAACGAAGGCGTGGTCGTGGTGTCATGGTGTTCGTAGTAGGGTTCGTGCAGCGAATCCCCAGGAATACTATCCCCATCACGAGCGTGAACTATATGAAATCAAGAAGGACGAACTGCGAAGATAGATTCAAGATCTCAAACTTCGTTTGTTGCGTTCCGAGATTCGAGAACTCCAAAGACACTTTGATCGGGTGGAGGGTCGACGAATCCAACGACAACTTGTTGGAGGACTCAGATTCAGACGTATCGTCTGATGAAGAGGGCTCGGAGTCAGATTTGTGGTCTGATGATGATGAGGATATCTATCCTTTCGATTGTGATCAAGAACTTGAGTGCAAGAGAGAGGCCGATCCTCTGACTCTTGACGAGTTTTGTGACCGATTGAATCCTGTTCCCGTGGATTGCTTTGTTGATTCGACGGGTTCCGACGTTGTCATTGATTGGTCAAAACCACCAATCTTTGATGACGATAATTATGAAGAAGATTTTGCGGGTTTTGACCCAGCAGAAACAATGGTGTTGCAGAGCACCGGTCCCACGCCCGTGCTCGCCGACCCTCAGCCGAACCTGGGAGAAGGTTGTGATTTTCTGGGTTCATCTATTTTGCTGAAAGGAAGTAGTTTTGGTTCTTCCTGTTATGAGGATCCCTTTTATGTTGAAGTTCCGTTTATTTCGAAATCTGGGTTCTTCAAAGGTTTATTCGTTGAGAGTTTTTTAGTAAACGGATGGACAGATTAGATGGATGTGATGAGAAGTGTTACTAAGTATACAGTTCGAAGACGTTTGAAGCTTAAGTTTTCAGAGATATTTCCGAAGAGCAACGACTCAAATTCGAGGTCGAATTTTTCTAAGAAGAGGAGAATGATGCAGTATGATGGGATAAATATGAGTTTTATTTTAATTAATTGTTATTTATTAGTATTTTCGGAATTAAATGTAGTAGGATGATTATAAGAGGTTTTAGAGTAGATTTAGCATTGATTTAGTAGTTTTAGACTTCTATTAGGTTACCTTATAGGTTAGGCTTTATTTTAGGAGGATATTTCTTGTTTTCTAAGTTTTATGAGTGCTATAAAATAGCCTCAAAGTTGTAATCCGAAAATCAGACTTTGATATTTGATTTATGAAATATAGTTTTGCTGTGAGCAACTATTATTGAGGGTTTAAATCCCGTTTTGTTTTCTTAAATTCCGTTCAGTCATTCCTCTCATTCTCATATAACTTCTGCTCTCTATCAGAAAATATTTAAATTAAAATCAGGACCAAGCCATTGCAGATGCACTTTTCATGTGGTTTTATGTGAAACAGGGTAAAATAAGAAAGAACTACTCCCTCCATCCCAAAATGAATGTTCATACGCAAAGGAAATTGCTTGGACATTCATTTGGGGAACAAGGTAGTAATTCCTATCAATAGAGTTTGCAAAGGAAATTGTTATTACCATCGTGTATGTCTTCCCAGAACCAGTCTGTCCATATGCAAAGATACAAACATTATAACCATCAAGAACAGATCTAATCAGCGGCTGAGAATCAAGATATATTTGCTCTGCGCAAAAGTTGGGACGTTAAGAAACCATTAGAAATAGTCCTTCTTGAGATATAATTGTGTCAACATCAAAATATTGCCCATTTGGACATACTTCAACAGCATGCATATGTTCTCATTGACACTCAACCTAGTACTTAGAACCATATTAAATACTACCTCCGTTCCATAATGATAGTCCCGTTTGACTATTCAAACATACTAACAACATATATTTATATCCAAAGCTACCCTTAATATAGTTCACTTCTTACAAAATTATTACTGAGCCTCCCCCTCCCTCTTATCCTCATTTATCCAATCTCCTAATTTCACAAATGTAGTTTTGAGAGTTGAATGATTTTACCCCTCTATTTTAGTAATGAGACTATCATTGTGGGATGGAGGGAGTATCAGTTTTGAAATATAGCAGTAGCTTTGAGCTGTTAATTATCAGTCATGTCATGCTTTGGGTACTAAAGAATAGAGAAAGCCTAAGAACACACCTTGGGTCACATTTGTTGCAAACACTTTGTTAAAGCAGAATATCCTCCTAGCATCTTTTCCCTGCTTCTGAGAACAGTAGAAAATTAACAACTCCTATATAACTTCTTGCTCTTTTCAGTAGTGATAATAATGTCAATGGAATCAATAAAATCCAAGTTCAAAAAATCAACCACAATCTCGTGAATTTTTTAGACATAAACATGAGTCCACACATGACTAACCAATCCTATGTGCTTGGCATTCCCTCTGTAGCGTAAGGATTTCCTTTCCTTTGACCAAATCATAGCTGCAACAGCTGCATATAAAACCATTAACAAAACAGGAGCGTGATACTCTGAAAGAGTATAATACAATCGCTTATTATTGTTTACTTGTAATTTATTTTGTGCCGAAAGAGTTGGTTGATAATATACACTGACAATGGTCTCACTCCTTCGCAGACTTGTTCAAGCACCTGTTTATACATTATGGTGCCTTAGTAATCGATACTTAACTCATACTCAAACACCAGATGGAACCTAGCAATACAATTTCCGCTAAGTTAGTTTCTAGTTCCATTTGCTATAAGTTAGTCATTACTGATTTCCACTCATTGAGATATTGATTAGTCCAAGTTTTAACTCACTTGAGTTGAGTCTCCCAATTTTCACGAACTGGTTTCGGGAAATAGACCGATTGGATAGGCTCAAAGTTCGTTATGAATCATCAGTTCATCGGATCAAACACTGATTTCAAGCAAACGAATTTCAATAATTATTACTCATTCACGTACGATTCATTGTAACTTGAACAACTTTGAAACTACGGATTTAGAAATACACAAACCGATTGGATAAGCTCAAAATTTCTTATGCATTATCAGTTAATTCGATCAAACACTGATTTCAAGCAAACTAAATGGATTTCAAGCAAACTAAATTGGATCAACCAGGCATTTAAAAATAGGCAGAGGGGAGAACTAACCAGGTTCCAGAAGAGTTAGTGCAGTAATTTCTGAAGCGATCGATGTAAATCAATGGCAATCGTCCGCTATGAAGATCCACAATCATTGCTCGAGTAAAATCTGCAAATTGTTATAGATGTGAGTGTATGACTAAACAGGAATTAACATCGTAATGCTTGAATTCGTATACAGCATTCAGACGGAGAAAAATCGGATAACATTTATCTGGAATGATTTCGTAAGCTCCTCTTTACTGTCCCTCTCGCCAATCTTTACTGTCATCATGTGCTCAAATTCATCATAATTGAAAGGTCCTGTTTGCTTAAATCAGATTAAAGGTTAGGCAGTTAAGGTTTTGACAGCTGAGGTGAAATCTTAGCTGTCAGATGATAACTGGTTTTAAAGATAAGTGTTAAATGTGCAGCGGAATAATAAGTGTTTAAATAATGTAAAGACAAGTGAATAGTGTTTGTGTGTGAGATGTGTGTGTGTGTTGTGTGATAATACCAATTGAACACAAGGAATTTTAAGGTGGTTCAGAGTTCACTCCTCCTACGTCCACCCTCACTGTCAACCTTGACAAGTAAAATCAATCCACTTAAATCTAGTTCCCGTTAAGATTTACAAAGGATTGGATAGGTAAGTTCCTTGAACTTCCTCTTCCTAATAAGTATGGTCTATTAGGGATTATGCTCTATACTAAGCAATTTACAATGCCCACTTAAAGTCAGTCTTAAGTGGTTTTACAAATCAGTTTATACACCTGAGGTCAGTTACAAGTGTCTCAATGTTGTTTTGATTGTTGGTTGCAGGTTGAGAAAAGGTTGGAGGTAAGGTTGTAAGAGTTGTGTGTAAAGGGTGATTTCTTCAGTCTGGTAGGAATCCTTTTATAGGCTAGAATATATCCGTTGGAGGGGACAAGGAGACAAGGTAGTAAATGTGTGTTGGAGATGCATTTAGAGCCTTTGTTGACTGGAGAATAACAGCTGGAATCTGCAACCATTTGATGTGATCTTCATGGATATGAGCTGGCAACATTTGAGGGGAGAGATTGGGCAATGCACATTTTGATCTTCACAGGAATACTTCATTGCTGCTGATGTTGAAGATCATAGCTGTCAGAGGGTTGAAGCCTCTGCTGTTGAGAACCTTAGCTGTCAGGCTAAGTCTTTAGAGTTTGCAGGTTGAGAGACAAGGATTTGTGATTGATGGTTATGTAATGATCCTTTGTATATAAATACATTTGATTTATATGATTTGTCTTTGGTTTGATCATTATATCATTGCTGTCCATGGTTTGATCATTATATCATTGCTGTCCAGTTTGATATAAAGATGTGCAAGGGCTCAGCTGTCAAAGTCATATGTTATCTTGGCTGTCAGATAACATATGATATATTTCTTTGTCAAAACCTTTTATAACTATGTGGCTTACATAGTTAGGTCCTAACAATTTCCCCCTTTTTGGCAAAGTAATATATCTATTTAAAGATATAACCTGCAAGATACTCATGAATTGAATATACCAATGAAGATGAACTCAATCTTCTTGATTCAATCAAAAAAGCTTTAAAACAAACAAATTATCCAAAATAAACATTGTTTTTAAAGCAGAAACAAAAGGTAGGGTTTAAAAGTACTTATCCAAATAAAAGACATAAAATTTTCTTAACCAGAAAATTCATCTCTTTCTCTTCTTGCTGCAAGGATCTCCTCTCTTTCTGCAAGAAGCACTTTCTTCATCTTGTCCTCAACACCTCTGTAGTACATCTCATTGTTCCATTCCCAGCTCATCTCATCATCATAGGTGAAGGTTTGGTTTTGCCTTTCCTTGAGAACAGCTTTGGATAGAGGCTCTTCATCATTTCTTAATCTCATATTTCCCCATAAGGGAGCCTTCTTTGGTTTTGAACTTTGGCCTCTAGTCCCTGCAAATAGGTTAGAAAAGAAGGGGTTTGATTGAAGAGAGATGGGTTGTTGAGTTTGATGTAGAGGTGGATCTGTTGTGACAGTGAGAATAGTAGAGGTTGAGAACTGATGCTGTTTCATCACAGGAGCATCATCTTCATCATCACTTGACACAATCACATTGGGAGCAGCACCAGAGGCTCTCTTTCCCAGGTTAGCAGCTTCTTCATCAGATTCAACAGCCTTTCCTTTGGAGGTCTTCCTTTCAGACTTGGAAACAGTTGAGACTTCCAAAATGTGTCTCATTTTGGTTATCATTGACCTTGTAAATCTCTGCATGTCTGTGATGGTCACATGGTATGGAGGCATAAATGTTGAAGGATTGAAGTTTGGAGGAAGATTGGATTGGAGAGATCTGGTGTTTAGGAAGATGAAAGAAGGAGGAACTGAAGAAGTTGGAGGAAAGATAGCTGTCAGGCTAGGCTTTGCAATGACAGCCATGATTTTGGCTTTATTGAGAAGGATCCTCCAGTACATCTCTTTAGCAAGGTCTATGCAGAGGGCATAAACTAGGGATGAGGGCATGTAGATGCATTCATTGATGTTGTTTGACAACAATTGGGAGAACAGCATTTCCCAATCCATGATGGTTCCAATGTCCATGAAGTTTGGCAATCTGGGGGCATTGTGAAAGAAGGAGTTTGGGAGAGCTATCCTATATCTTTTCCATTCCTCATGGGCAAACATAATGAGACCACACCTATTTCTTGCATGGATCATGATGGTGTTTTTGCTTAATAGACAAGGGTTGGGGATTAAGTTAGGATTGGCAATCTCAGGAAAATGGGTAATCTCCTTCAATCTTTGGTGGATAGCCATGATGGAGGGTAAGGAAAAATCAATGTCACAATCTAGAATCCAAGGTTCACAAGTTGGAAGAATGTCAAACTCAGGGGTAGGTGAATCTTGTGTTATAGGTTCAGGTTGGGTTTCAGAATCTTGGGTAGCAATAGGAGGTTCTTGAGTTTGAACAGGTTCATCAGGTTTGGATTGAGGTTCAGGTTCAGAATGAGGTTCAGGTTCAGGCATGCTAGCTTTCTTAGCCATATCTCTGGTTTTGATTAACTCCATGGCTTTTTGAACATCTTCCTCTGTTAACAGGGATCTTAAATAATAAAGAACAACAGGGACATGTTTAGGATCTTCTAAAGTCAGTCCTTCAGAAGCTTTGAAGATGTTTTCAGGAATAGGGGAATGATCTGAGGGGCTTGAAATGGGTGATGCATGACCAAAGAAAGGCATAGCTGTCAGAATGGGAGAGGGAAGATTGCTGTTCCCCCTTAACTGAGGCTCATCCTTTTCAGAGCTAGGACTATTCCCCCTTTCTTTTTCAACACTAGGCTCATTTGGACTAATGTTTAAGGGATTGAGGTTGAGGATGCCTTGAGCCACAGAGTCATGTGGTGAACTGGATTGGTCTTTAGATGAGGAGGGTTGAGGAGTGGTTGGCTTCAACTTTTTGGATGGGGGAGCATCTTTATCAGATTTTCTCTTCCTAGAGAATGTATTGAGTGCAAGAGAAGGGGTGGAGATTACCTTAGATGGGGTTTCAGCAATTGAGGCAACCTTAGCTGTCAGAGGGGAGGCTTCCATAGCTGTCCCAGATGACTGTCCAACCTTAGCTGTTCTCACTTCCATCAATGACTCAGCAATAGCTCTTCTCACATTTTCATCACTCTCAGTGTCATGGCTTTCTTCCTCTTCTCCAGCATACTCATCAATGGCTTTGTAGATGGGATCTGATTGGGTTTCTTCACTGTCAGCTTGTTCTTCAACAATCATCTTTCCTTTGTCAGTCCCTTGAGCACTTTCTTGCTCAACAAATTCCTCTACCTCTTCTTGTACTTTCTTTCCTTTTCTAAGCTTCTTTCCTTTTCCAGTTCTCTTCATTTTTGCAAGGCTTTTTCTCCTCTTGATCTTGCTAGGAGAGGTCTCTTGAGCACTTTTTCTTATGACAACACCTTTGTCATGCTTTCTCTTGGATCTCTTGTCATTTACCATGTTTACCAATGACTTCCACATCTTCATATCCTTCTCAGTCTTCTCTTTCAGTCTTTGTGAGGCTTCATCAAAATTCTCAGAGCTGTCCCCAAGCTCTAATTTTTTCTTGCTCTTGAGTTTGAATGTACTCAAGTTGAAGCTTCTGGTAGGCACCAGAGATGTAGACTCAAGCCATTCATCTTTAAGAGGAGGATTCAATCTTGGAATTAATTGATGGACGATTCCACTCATGAACCTGAAATTGTTCATTATAGGATTTTGCTTTTTGAATTTCCAAGGGGAAGGGGATATGGCAAGTTGGAAGTTGTGAAGCAGTGCAACACTCCAGTTTATCTCCTTGGTCATCAAACTGAGGGCTTGTTTCCATTCATTTGGACTGATTTGGTCAAATGAGGATTGCTTTCCATCAAACTCTTTGATGACAACATCCATTAGGGTTGATTTGAATAAATCAAGGTCTTTCTTTTTGATTGGTTTGTCCTGAACCAATTGATAGTTGCAACTAGGTTTATCAAAGAATCTTTTGTAGAAAGGTTCCAAGTTGTTGTCTTTTCTATTCCATAGGTTGTTGAGGCCTTCATTCTTGATTGGGATGTCGTAAACTTTGGACACAACCTTTGGAGTCACATTGATCTCAGTCCCTTCAATGTTGATCCTTATTGCACCAGATTGTTGTCTTTCTCCTTTCATAAATATCTCTCTGCATAACTTCTCATAAATGGGAGGTTGAGCTTCCATCATTTTGCAGAGATGATTGGATTCTAAGAGTTCCTTGATTAGAGCTCCAACCTCATGCTCATAGAATTCAGGTTTGATGAAGTAACTATGGGCTTGAGGGTAAGACATGGTTGAATGAAACAGAGTTTTAGGGTTTTGAAGAACAGAGGGAATCAGAGAGAGAAATTAGGAGGAAGAAGATAGTTTGAAGGAAGAGGGGTTAATTTCGCAGGGTTAAATGATAATTGATGTGGGAATTGGTGGAGTTCAACGGCTAATACGTGGGTTACTGCAACAGTTAAAAAAGAGCATTTAAGAGAGAGACTGTTCATGAACAGTATTATTTGTCCCCCACTCATTACTTGAGAAATAACATCCCATAAAACATGGGAGTTATTTCCGTACACAAAGACGAAATTTCAGAGGGAATAAATCAGAGAAATTAGTAGATATGTGTTAGTGGCAAGTTCCAACACTTCCTCGATTTGGCAAGAACTAAATTCATGGCTGTCAGACTTAATGACCAGCCAAGCCTATTTTGAATGATCATTGCCACTAATTTGACTGAAACAAAATTTGTCTATAAAAGGAAATGGTTCAGATGAAGAAATTTTCCAAATTCATTTCATTTATAGCAAATGGGAAGACTTGTTTCAATGTTCAGTCCTAGTAAAATGGCTAAGACAGCAAAGAGACTTATTTTTCAAAGTCCAAGGGTAGATGAAACAAGAGAGGAAAGGTTTGAGAGAGAGTTTCTTTCATATAGACTCCAAACTGATAATGGTTTGGAACAGGAAGTGGATCAATTGCCCAATGATGATCCACATAACGAAGAAGAGTTGAGAGAGAGAGAGATAAGACAGAAATTTTGGGAGGAGGAGAGACTAGCATTGGAGGAGGGAGAGAAAAACAGGTTAAGGGAGATGGCTAGGAACAAGGGTAAAGCTAAGATAGTTGGTGAGAGACACAATGATCTGATAGCCAAGGGTAAGCTGTCAAGAAAGGAGAGGGAAGGAGAATCAAGTAAGCATGTTAAGGAAGATGTAGAGAGAGTTTATACCTTGGGGGAGCTAGTGAAGATTGACAGCAATGAAAGGATTAAGGTTGACACACAAATTGGTCAACCTGATTTCATAGCTGTCAAGGAATACACAGCTGTAACAAGGGATTCACTTACTCTTAGTCAAACAGTTCTTGAGGGAACTGGAGACAATTTTGCAGGTGTGCAAAGTTCTCCTTCCAAGGTTTATATGAAGTTGTTTTCTCAGTTTCTCTCAAGTGTTTGAGTCCAGCTGCTCTGAATGGTGATGAAGATGAAGGTCCTCAGTCTGATCAAGCTATCATTGCACAGGCAAGTGCAAATTCTTCAGGTACCTTCAGCTTTATCTCACCACTCAGTGAGTATCCTCCTTATAATGCAGTTGAAGAATGGTGGCCAAGGAGGGTGTGTCCTTCTTTGCAGTTCTCAACCACAGCCATTGATTCTTTTATGGAGAGGCACCGTATATGGTTAGAGAGATATGGAGACATCAAAGAGAATGCATATCAAGCTCCAGGCATTATCTATAGTGTTAAAGGATGTGGATATGATTGCTTCCAAGATCAGCTATGGAATAGTCAAGATTGACAATCCTTAGCTGTCAAAGCATTCATGAGAGCTAGCTGTGATGGGAAGGAGGATAATAAAGCTTTTGGAATATGGATTTATGTTTTTTTTTATGGTTTTTGTGTTTGAAGTTTGATTGTAAGGTAGGAATGAGTTTTGGTTTGATGTCAATGAATCTTTTGGTTTGGTGAAAGGGTTAGCTGTCAGATATCACATTGTTGACAACAGCCATAAGAGATGTTTTTTAATGAATAAAAGTTTTTATTTTGTTAAGTTGATCATGCCTAGCATTGCTCTTAACATCTCAAATCTCTTCTCATCCATAGCCTTTGTTAGTATATCAGAGACATTATCTCCAGTACAAACTTTTGCAAGGTTAATATTCCCTTTTTCAACATGGTCTCTGATGAAGTGATGTCTGACATCAATATGCTTTGTTTTTGAGTGTTGGACAGGGTTTTTTGTCATGGCAATAGTGCTTGAGTTGTCACAAAAGATGGGAATGTTAGACAATTCTATTCCAAAATCTTGAAGTTGGCTTTTAAGATAGAGAATTTGAGAACAACACAAGCTGTGACAATATACTCAGCCTCAGCTGTTGAGGTGGCTACTGAAGTTTTCTTTTTGCTTGACCATGAGATGATTCTTGAACCAATAAACTGGCATCCACCACTTGTGGATTTTCTATCTAGATTGCATCCAGCATAGTCAAAGTCAGTGAATCCAATTAGAGAGAATGGGGATTCAGTGGGATACCACAAACCATAATCAGGGGTTCCTTTGAGATATCTCAAAATTCTCTTGACAGCAGAGAGATGAGATTCCTTGGGATTTGCTTGAAATCTAGCACAGAGACAGACACTAAACATAATGTCAGGTCTTGAAGCTGTTACATAAAGGAGAGATCCAATGTAACTTCTGTAAAGTGTTGGATTTACACTTTGACCATCTGGATCAGCATGAAGTTTGGTTGTGGTTGACAAGGGAGTTTTAGCTGGGGAAGCAGTTTGCATGTCAAACTTCTTGATCATACCCCTTGTGTATTTAGCTTGGTTAATGAAGATTCCTTCCTTCATTTGCTTGACTTGGAGGCCCAAGAAGAAAGTGAGCTCACCAATCATGCTCATTTCAAACTGATTCTTCATAATATCCCCAAATTCAGTGCACAAGTCCTCATTTGATGAGCCAAAAATGATGTCATCAACATAGACTTGGATAAGCAACTGATCATTTCCATATTTCTTGATAAACAAAGTGTTATCAATATGGCCCTTGGTAAATCCTTTGCCAAGGAGATATTTAGATAGGGTTTCATACCAAGATCTAGGTGCTTGTTTAAGTCCATACAATGCTTTGTCCAATTTGTATACATGATCAGGGAACTTGGGGTGCTCAAATCCAGGAGGTTGAG
This sequence comes from Adenophora triphylla var. japonica, assembly GCA_022495995.1. NCBI lineage: Eukaryota > Viridiplantae > Streptophyta > Magnoliopsida > Asterales > Campanulaceae > Adenophora > Adenophora triphylla. Next base: position 236,899 of record JAFEMH010000632.1, on the reverse strand, counting down.
ATACAAAAACTTTTTCATTTAAGACTCCATTTAGAAATGCACTCTTGACATTCATCTGAAACACTTTCATTTTCTTGAATGAAGCATAGGCAAGGAATAGCCTTATTGCTTCTAGTCTTGCAACAGGAGCAAAGGTCTCATCATAGTCAATGCCTTCTTCTTGTCTGTATCCTTGAGAAACCAGTCTAGCTTTGTTCCTTACTACAATACCTTCTTCATTCATCTTATTTCTAAAAACCCATATTGTCCCAATGACAGTTTGGTTTTTAGGCTTAGGAACAAGCTTCCAAACTTTATTTCTTTCAAATTGCTCCAATTCTTCTTCCATTGCTTCTATCCAATCTGGGTCTTGAAGAGCTTCATTTATCTTTTTGGGTTCAATTTGAGAGATGAAGGCACTCATTAGAGAGTCAAGAACAGGCATGTTAGAAGGTATGTCCATTTTGTGTATAGGTAGGTCAATATAGATGCTTTTGTTTGGAGGGATGATGCGGGTAATGGTTTCAGGTTGAGGAATTGAATGAGAGGGGTTGTCACAAGGTTGGATAGGGTCTTTTTCAGAGGGATTTTGATTCTTTGGATGAAGGTAGACTATTTGGTGCACCTTGGGCATCGAGATGCACCTTCTTTGTTGAGAAGGGATTCTTGGCTGTCAGACAAAGTGGGATGAGTATTAGAGTTTTTGGGCACCATATAGGAAAGGGTAGGTGAGTTTTCTTCAGGATTGAGGTTTGAAGGGTCATGAACAGGAGAAACCTCAGGAACATTGTCTGAATTCCCAACAGATTCATCAAAATCACATAATTTAGTGTGGCTTTGATCATTGTTTTCATCAAAGTCTACATGAATTGATTCATCTACAACAAGTCTTCTTTTGTTGTAAATCCTATAGGCTTTGCTAGTGTTGGAGTATCCAAGGAAAATTCCTTCATCACTTTTTGAATCAAATTTGTCAAGATTGTTTTTCCCATTGTTGTGTATGAAGCATCTACTTCTAAAGCCATGGAAGTATGAAATGGTTGGTTTTCTTCCATTCCATAGCTCATAGGGAGACTTGGAGTGAAACTTGTTGATAAGGGTCTTGTTCTGGACATAGACAGCAGTGGTGACTGCTTCACCCCAAAAATACTTAGGAAGGTTGTGCTCTGACATCATAGATCTTGCTGCTTCACAGATTGTTCTATTATTTCTTTCAGCAACCCCATTTTGCTGTGGTGTCCTAGGAGCAGAGAAATTGTGCTCAATCCCTTTTTGATCACAGTATTTTTCAACACTAGTGTTCTCAAATTCCTTACCATGATCAGATCTGATTTTGATAATGGATAAGCCCTTTTGGTTTTGTACTTTATTGAACAGTTTGACTAGTTGTTCCAATGTATCCTTTTTGGATTCAAGAAGAATAATCCAAGTGAATCTAGTGTAGTCATCAACTACAACAAGAGAGTATCTCTTTTCACCAAGAGATCTAGTTTTGATTGGTCCAAACAGATCCATGTGAAGTAGTTGAAGGGGTTTTGAGGTATCTAATCTGGTTTTGGCAGAGAAGGAGGTTTTCTTTTGTTTTCCACATTGACAAGCTTTGCATAACTTGTCCTTTTGAAGGGTATTTTGGGTAGGCCTTTTACTAGGTTTGAGTTGGCTAGTTTTGAGATGCTTTTCAGGTTTAGGTGAGCCAATCTTTTGTGCCATAGCCATGACATATCAGATTGACTGAAAGAGAGAAGGCAAAGGGCATCTGAAGAATCCACAATTTCTAGGTTTAGACAGTAGAGGTTGCCTTTTCTTATTCCAGTGAGGATTGATTTGTTGTTGACATCCTTGACAGTGCAGTGGTTTTTGGAACAAACAACATGATATCCCTTATCACAAATCTGACTAAGGCTAATCAAATTGTGCTTGAGACCCTCTACATAAGACACATTAGTAAAAATAATATCTTTAGTAACAAGGTTTCCTGATCCTTTTACTTTGGCTTGAGAATTGTCACCAAAAGTTACATTTGGACCATTTTTAGGGACATATTGTTGTAACCACTCCTTGTTGTAAGTCATGTGCCTGCTGCATCCACTGTCCAAGTACCATATTCCTTTCCTAGGTTCCTACAAAACAGAAAAATACATTTATGGTACCCTTTATTCTTTTGGGTCCAAAGGATTAGAATTTCTTTGGTACCCTAGCTTTGTTCATTGCTCTCTTTCCAAAGTACTGGTTTAGGGCATTATAATATACCATGATTTGCAGCATATAGGGTGTAGGAGCAATATGTTGGGATTGGTTAAGAAATTGGTTTTGGTTATGAAACTGAGAATGGCTTGGTGAATTGTTTGAATGAGATGATCTAGGAGAGGTATTATGTTGGGCATGGTTTCTTCCATTTGAGAATGGCCAGTTAGGTCTTTGAGGTTTGGCATATGAGTGATGATCATAGAATCTTTGCTGTCTTGGAGACCTCTGTTGTCCACCATATCTTGGCTGTCTAAGAGACCTCTGCTGTCCACCATGTTTTGACTTTCTAGGGGATCTTTGCTGTCCAGTGGTCTTGTGCTGGTTTGTCTTCACTTGCTCCTTGATTCCTTTCTTTTGCCAAATGTAATTACCTTTATTGCCCTTGTTTGCTTGTTTTACTATGCCTTTTGGTTGACTTGGACTTCCAATATGACTATTATTAGTGCAAGAGGGACTAGTTGGAGTTGATACATCAGTGTGGCTGGAGCTAGCTTCATCTATTTTCCCCTTTTTCTTGAGATCTTCCTTGGTTTGAATAGGATAGACATTTTCTTGGGCTTTGACATAGTTCATGCTTTCAAGAACCATCTTGTCAATAGCCCTTTCATCAGTGAGAGGGGTATATGTGTTCATAGTAGGATTATTAGCTCCAATTCCTGATTTGTCACTTGGGTGTCTTTGGTAGTAGCTAAAGTGGGTCAAGGCTTTTCCAGAGCTGTTCCAGGTTTCAAACTTCTTTCTAAAGGATTCATTTTCCTTTTCAAGGTTGATGTTGGTTTCCAGAAGTTTAGAATTCACAGCTGTCAGCTCTTCATTGGCTTTTTCAAGCATAAGGTTTTGAACTTTCAGTCCTTGGTTGGCTCTTTCAAGGCTATCAATGGTTTTACTTTGGGATAGATTATCAGTGAGCAATGAAGCAAAGCCAGTTTGGTGTCTTTTTATTTGAATTAAAAGAGTACTAACTAATTGCTTGAATTCTTCATTATTTAAAGAGTTAAATTGAGGTACCTGTTTTAGTTCTTCAGCAACAGCTAAGGCTTCAAGATCTTCTTCATTTTCTGAGTCTTCATCATCTCCAGCCATCAAGCATATCATTGCTTCTTCTCCTTCACTTTCAGAGGCATTGTAGTCACATTCCTCATCACTAAACTTAGATGAGTCAGTAATCAATACTTGCTCTTTGTTCTTCTCATTCTTCTTCTTTGTGCAGTTGTAGCAGTTACACCTTGAACTGTGAATAATCTCCTTGGAGTATGAGAACTTCTTAGCTGTCTGATTTTCCCTAGGTTTCCTTGGTTCAGGGCAATCAGATGAGTAATGTCCAAGCTTCTTACAGTTGAAGCATTCAACTTTCTTTTTAGGGTTTTATTGATCAGAGGTGGATGGGCTATAGCTTCTCTCAAAGGACTTCTTATGTGCTCTCAAGGTATTTTTGACAGCCATGGATATGAGACTAGGTAGATCTACTTGAGACAGGTTGTTTGAGGGAAGGTTTACTTTTTGGAGGGAAAGTAGAACCATAGAGTCAATGTCTTGTTGGGTAATTGGTTTTTGAGTGGTTTCTTGGGCAGCTAAGGCAAGGGTTTGTGAAATGGAGGGAACAGGTTGAAGTTTTATCATTCCTTCTAGTTCATAAGCTTCAAGCTTTCCAAAGTATTGTTCAACAGTCATGGTACTCCATTCTGAGCCTTCTCTTATTGGTGGAGCTACCTTCTCATATTCTTGAGGAAGGTTGGAGTATATTTTGAGACACAAATCTTGGTTCTCAAAAGTTTTACCATGATCAGCAATGGATCTTACTAAATCTTCAAACCTTGGTTTTGCAGCACTTACTTTCTCACCAGGGTAGAATTTAAAATTGTCAAGTTGTCTAAGAAGGTTGTATAGGTTTTGGGTTCTAACACTAGAGTGTTTCTGGAATTTGGTATGGATGAGTTCCCAGGCAGCCTTTGCAGTTGGCTCTTTTTCAATTTCTTGTGCTAGGGAGTCATTAACACTCTTTTGGTGTATGTTTTTGACTTTCAGACTAGCACTAACAAGTTGTCTTTACGAATCGAGTCCAGTGCAGGGATTTATTTTCTTTGCTAGGTCCACCATTTGAATCTAGGGCTACAGGGCAAGTGACTTCATTTTCTAGCACAAACCAGTTCCAGATGCTATTTGCATCAAGGTAGGTTTTGATTTTTGAAGCATATATTTCAAATGATCCACAGTCATCAATGTGGGGAATGTCTTTCTCATTATTTCTCCTTGGTTGAGGCATGGTGGGTTGGTAATTGATCCTTCACAAGTTGTTAGACTTTTGTGTGTGAAGACAAGCTCTGATACCAATTGAAAGTTCCTGTTTGCTTAAATCAGATTAAAGGTTAGGCAGTTAAGGTTTTGGCAAATTTGAGGTGAAATCTTAGCTGTCAGATGATAACTGGTTTTAAAGATAAGTGTTAAATGTGCAGCGGAATAATAAGTGTTGAAATAATGTAAAGACAAGTGAATAGTATTTGTGTGTGAGATGTGTGTGTGTGTTGTGTGATAATACCAATTGAACACAAGGAATTTTAAGGTGGTTCAGAGTTTACTCCTCCTACGTCCACCCTCACTGTCAACCTTGACAAGTGAGATCAATCCACTTAAATCTAGTTTCCGTTAAGATTTACAAAGGATTGGATAGGTAAGTTCCTTGAACTTCCTCTTCCCAATAAGTACGGTCTATTAGGGATTATGCTCTATACTAAGCAATTTACAATGCCCACTTAAAGTCAGTCTTAAGTGGTTTTACAAATCAGTTTATACACCTGAGGTCAGTTATAAGTGTCTCAATGTTGTTTTGATTGTTGGTTGCAGGTTGAGAAAAGGTTGGAGGTAAGGTTGTAAGAGTTGTGTGTAAATGGTGATTTCTTCAGTTTGGTAGGAATCCTTTTATAGGCTAGAATATAGCCGTTGGAGGGGACAAGGAGACAAGGTAGTAAATATGTGTTGGAGATACATTTAGAGCATTTGTTGACTGGAGAATAGCAGCTGGAATCTGCAACCATTTGATGTGATCTTCATGGATATGAGCTGGCAACATCTGAGGGGAGAGATTGGGCAATGCACATTTTGATCTTCACAGGAATACTTCATTGCTGCTGATGTTGAAGATCATAGCTGTCAGAGGGTTGAAGCCTCTGCTGTTGAGAACCTTAGCTGTCAGGCTAAGTCTTTAGAGTTTGCAGGTTGAGAGACAAGGATTTTTTATTGATGGTTATGTAATGATCCTTTGTATATAAATACATTTGATTTATATTATTTGTCTTTGGTTTGATCATTATATCATTGCTGTCCATGGTTTGATCATTATATCAATTCTGTCCAGTTTGATATAAAGATGAGCAAGGGCTCAGCTGTCAAAGTCATATGTTATCTTGGCTGTCAGATAACATATGATATATTTCATTGTCAAAACCTTTTATAACTATGTGGCTTACATAGTTAGGTCCTAACAATAATCAATTGCACCACTGCCATATTTGTCAACATCAGCAATCATTTGATTGATTTGCCCTAAATGTATGTTCTATGCACACCTTGAAAACACATTCAAATGCAACTTATATAAATCTTTCAAAATTTGAAAGAGTTTCAATTTCAAAACCCTAAATTTGTTAAGAATTTAGAAATTTAGGGATATGAGATTGGACTAAGAGGGAGAAAAGGTGAGTGGAGAGAAGAGATACCTGTGTCGAAACCGTCTGCAACATCGTACTGCTGCAATAGCGTGGTGATCGGAAAAATGAATGGCAAAAGAGAGAAGCGAGAGAGAGCGGCTCCATGGAGGAAGAGAGAAGGGGCCGCGACCATGGAAGAAGAGAGGAGGAGGCGACGACGTCGGTGTTGGTTGCAGCAGCGGGTGGGGATGTTTTGGGGAAGAGGGAGTGACGCCGGAGAGAGAGAGTAGAGAGAGATAGAAAAGAATAAGTGTATAATGGAATATCAAAGGCCGCTTTATTATTTTGTAAGATTTTTGTCTTTGTCAAAGGGTATTTTCGGGTTTATAAGTATTTAAAGGGTGTATGAAGTAACTGATTTTAAGTGAAATGAACCTGGTCTTTATTTGATTCAGGTGCTTGTTTGAACGGGAAAAAGTGGGTGTGCTGAAGTGCTTTGCACTTCAGCTTTTATTTAGTTATAGATAGATATGTTAAAGTACTATGCTACCATTAGCTGTTGGAATATTTTATATATGTGGTATGAAAGTTCATAGTCCTATGACCTTGGAGCGTCGTTGGCTTGAACTGAATTTGGCTAAGGGAAAATCACGTAGGAAGCTCTACGCTGGAGGGCGGCCGCCCCAAGGCCAAGGGCGACCGGGCTGGTCTGACGAGAGCTCGACATTAATTAGTTTAATTAGTGTGCGGCTGCGCTAAGGCCGACCGCGGTCGCGCTCGAGTCGGGCTGGTGTTTTTCCTGTGCCGAATTGCAGTAGTTTTTAAGTCGTATTAAGACTCTAAAACCTAAATTACCATATGTATAAATACAATACTTCCTTCAGCCAAATTTATGATGAGATATTGAAGAGAAAATCAATTCTCTTGCTTTACTTCATTGTTAAATTACTCCCTGTTCGTAGAGATCCGTTCGTGAGATTCAAGGCGACTTAGATAGGACCGCCGACGATTACCTACCTGTGTGCTCATCTTTCTTGGTACGTAATCCGTGATCGTTTTATCCTCGGAGAGATTTGCCTGTACCTGAGTTGCACCAATTGGGGGCAATATTTTCTCTTAGGACAGTCTTCCTAAGGCGACTCGATCAAATCACGATAAGTTTTCTAATCGTCTGTTTACTTGTTTCTATTTTGTTTTCCTGATCCCTTTTTCTTTGGTGTCGTTTTGCTATTGGCTTATTAATTGGTACGATCTTGACTTGATTAATAAATTCCCCTATTGTTGATTAAATTACTTGTTTAATCTGTGGTGCTGTTAATTAATTTCCAACAGTCTAAGAGAAAATAATTTATTGTATCATGTCTGCTAGTACCTCTAGTTCTCCATTTAAGTCCCTAGTTGACACCTCAGATCTTCCGAAGAAGTTCACTAGAAAGAACTTCAAGCGTTGGTCTGAACGCATGAAGATCTGGCTGTCAATTAAGGGCATGTCTGGTATGCTGTCATCTCAATGTCCCGCTCTAAAAGCCGATGATACCGCTAGTGTGGCTGCTGTTAAACAGTGGAAGGAGCAGGACGATGTTGTTCGAGGATGCATTCTGTCAGCTTTGTTGAATGCACTCTTTGATGTATATTGCTCTGCTCCTCTCACTATTGCATCACTGTGGGAGTCGCTTTCCACAAAGTACAGCACCGATGACTCCGGTGTGGAAAAGTACCAAGTGGGTAAGTTCCTGAATTATCGCATGAGCGAGGGAAAGTCGGTTACCGACCAAGTGCACGAACTCCAAATCATTTTGCAATCGCTCAAGGATGCTGACATGGGACTTCCTGAGAAGTTCGCTGTCATGGCTATTATTGAGAAGTTTCCTCGATCTTGGGGGGAATTCGTATGACCCTCAAGCATCGTAGTGGAAGCTTGACACTCAATGAGCTGATGAATGCAATTGCGATTCAGGAGGTGCACAATGGTAACCAACCGAGCGTACCTGTGGAGGCTGCTGCTAATATGGTGACTGGTAAAAGCAAGTTTAAAGGAAAAGCTGTGAAAACATACTCTAAGGATAAAGAAAACCATGATAAGCTTACAGTGAAGAAAAATAACATTAATAAGCCAAAAGCAAAACAAAATTGCTGGAATTGTGGAGAAGGTGGACACTTTTCTAGGGACTGCCCGTCCAAGAAAGGAAAAGGACCACAAGGCTCTGCTGATGACCATCCTGCTGTCAACATGGTGTTGGGTCCGAAGGATTATGATGATCCTGACTCTGACACACCTGGAGTTGACGCTCTGACCTGCAATATTACAACGTATGTAACTTCTTATCCTGAACTCTTTACTGTCTATGAACCCAACGAGTGGCTAGTTGACACTGGGGCAAATGTGCACGTTTGTGCTGATAAATTGCTATTTGTGTCTTACCAGCCTGAACGTGGTAGATCAGTGATGATGGGGAACTCTAGTGCTGCAAAGATGCTTGGAACTGGACGCGTTGACCTCAAGTTTCCTAATGGGCGCATTCTTACCTTGCATCGAGTGTATCACGTTCCTGATATTCGTCGCAACATTATTAGTGGTTCTAGTTTAGTTAGGGAAGGATTTGAAATTTCTTTTAAATGTAATAAGGTCATAATTTTGGATTCTGGTAGTTTTGTGGGGAAAGGTTATTCCTCGGATGGTTTTTTTAAAATTAGAGTTGAAACTGATGTTTGTTCGTACAATAATTTTAGTTCTATTGATTATCATGTTTCTTATTCCATTGAATCTTCAAATGTTTGGCATGGTCGTTTAGGACATATTAATTATGATTCTGTGAAAAGAATGATGAATTTAGATATTATTCCTAAACATGCTATTGATAAAAATTCTAAGTGTCATGTATGTGTTGAAGCTAAATCTACAAAAGGTCCGTTTAAATCGGTTGTGAGAAATTCTGAAATTCTAGATTTAGTTCATACTGATATTTGTGAATTTAATGGCTTGTTGACCATAGACAAAAAGAAATACTTTCTCACCTTTATTGATGATGCTAGTAGATACTGTTATGTCTATTTGCTTAATTCTAAGGATGAAGCATTAGATAAATTCATTATATTTAAGAATGAAGCAGAAACACAAACTGGCAAGAAACTTAAACGGTTAAGGTCTGATAGAGGAGGTGAATATGAGTCTAACCCATTCATGTATTATTGCCAAGAAAATGGAATAGTACATGAAGAGACTCCTCCCTACACCCCTCAATCTAATGGTGTTGCTGAACGTAAGAATAGAACCCTTACTGATATGATTAACAGTTTACTCATAAGTTCTGGACTGCCCAAATATATGTGGGGAGAGGCTTTGAATACGGCTTGCCATATTCTGAATAGAGTCCCCCCTAAGCATAGAACGGAGAGTCCTTTTGAACTTTGGAGAGGTCGACAGGCAAGTCTGAAACACTTAAAATTGTGGGGGTGCCTTGCAAAGGTACTTGTACCCACACATAAAGGGAAAAAGCTTGGACCTAAAACTGTTGATGCTATCTTTATAGGTTATTCTGAAACAAGTTATGCATTGAGATTTCTTATTATAAAATCTGAAATTTCTGGCATAGATGTGAACTCTATCGTAGAGTTACGTGATGCGACATTCTTTGAGGATGTGTTTCCTATGAAAGACGGACTTCCTAAAGAATCTAACCTAACCACTAATTCCATTCCTGCTCAAGTAGAGGAGCTGACAAATGTGGGGGTTGATTCTAGTGCAACTCATTCTGATGATGAGATTGAACCAAGAAGGAGAAAACGGGCAAGGACCACGAAGGACTATGGAAGTGATTTCATCACTTACAATGTCGAGGGTGATCCTATGACCTTCAAAGCTTCTATGGCTACTTCTGATGCCAAGCAGTGGAAGGATGCTCTTAAGAGTGAGATGGATTCCATTGTCTCTAATGGAACATGGGAATTGGTCGATCTCCCTCCTGGTTGTAGCACAATAGGATGTAAGTGGGTCTTCAGAAGGAAACTGAAACCGGATGGAACCGTTGACAAGTTTAAGGCTAGGTTAGTGGCTAAGGGATTCAAGCAAATGGAGGGAATAGACTATTTCGATGCCTATTCGCCAATTGCTAGAATGACTACAATCCGAATGCTTATAGCATTGGCCTCTGTATATGATCTTCCTATCCATCAGATGGATGTTAAGACCGCTTTCTTGCATGGCGATCTAGAGGAAGAAATTTATATGGATCAACCTGAAGGCTTTGAGGCCTCTGGCAATGAGAGAAAGGTTTGTAAACTTGTTAAGTCCTTATATGGACTCAAACAAGCCCCTAAGCAGTGGCATGAGAAATTTGATAAAATTGTCTCATCGTTTGGCTTCGTTACTAATGAGTTTGATAAGTGTGTTTATAGCAAAAGTATTGGTGATAGTAGTATTGTCTTATGTCTGTATGTCGATGATACCCTGTTGTTTTGAACGGATATGAGGATAATTAATACTACTAAGGAATTCTTGAAAAATAAGTTTGAGATGAAGGATATGGGAGTAGCTAGTGTGATTCTTGGCCTTAAGTTGACTCGTTCAACTAGTGGCATAACCATATCGCAATCTCATTATACTGAAAGTATAATTGAGAAATTTGGTTATAAGAATTGCAAGTAGCTAAGACTCCATATGATCCTTCGGCTGCACTTACCAAGAATGAAAGTGGAGTACCAATGGCTCAGTTGAGATATTCTCAAATTATTGGAAGTTTGATGTATCTTGCCAATTGTACTAGACCGGATATATCCTACTCGGTTACTAGGTTGGCTAGATATACTCAATGTCCAAGCAAAGCACATTGGGAAGCTCTTGATAGAGTTCTCAAGTACTTGAAGGGAAAGATTTCCCTTGGGCTGCATTACGGAAGATATCCTTCTGTTCTTGAAGGATATAGTGATGCAAGCTGGATTGCCTATAACTCCGGAAGTTATGGCTGTACGGGGTATGTTTTCTCCTTAGGCGTAGCTGCAGTCGCCTGGAGGTCGACCAAACAAACTCTGTTGTCTCGATCTACTTTCGAGGCCGAATTAGTTGCCCTTGACACCACTGGATTGGAAGCTGAATGGCTTCGAGGACTTATGTCTGAGTTGCCCATGGTCAGTAAGCCCATGCCTGTAATCTCTGTACATTGTGACAACACTGCCACAATTGAGAAACTGAAAAGTGTCAAGTACAACTGTAAAACCAGGAGACACATCAAAATTAGATTAAAATCTATAAGGGATCTCGTGTCTCGGAAGGTGATAGCTGTTGATTATGTTGGTACCAAGGATAACACAGCTGATCCTTTAACCAAAGGGCTAGAATTTGCTCTAGTTTAAAAATCTAGGTTGGGGATGGGTCTGAACCCTGTCTGATTCATACGCAGTAGCAACCCAATCTACCTGAGTGGAGATCCCACAAAGGAGATTCAATGTGGTAATAACAAGCTGTGGGGTGAGTCGGTGCACCTAAAGTTAGATTGACATGTTACATGTCCGAGTCTATCCCCTGAATATCCTCTTTTGTGGAGATCCCAAAAAAGAGGTGCTTGTGGCTGCTAGTAAAGTAAAAGTTTGGAAATTTGAATGGGATCGAGTCTTTTAGACAAAATGTTAGCAGTACATCTTCTGAGATGCCCAGCTAAGTGAGTGTTATTGTTGGCCGCAATTAGTGGAATTCGGGTTATTCCTTGAAAACACTTATGATTGAGGATCGGGACGTATGGCTTATAAGCGTCAAGTGTTCGATAGAAGGCCTATCATAGCTTTTGTCGTGTTTGTTACCAGCAAAGGCCTCTACATCCAAAGATATCAGATTCAAGACACCCGTTCATCTGGTCCTGTGGAGGTTTACGTTGGATAACATAGGTAGTGGTTCAAGCCGGAAGGTACCATTATTGAAAGCATGGCAATGGACAATCTGTACACGTCATATTTCTATGAACTTGTGGGGGATTGTTGGAATATTTTATATATGTGGTATGAAAGTTCATAGTCCTATGACCTTGGAGCGTCGTTGGCTTGAACTGAATTTGGCTAAGGGAAAATCACGTCGGAAGCTCTACGCTGGAGGGCGGCCGCGCCAAGGCCAAGGGCGACCGCGCTGGTGTGACGAGAGCTCGACATTAATTAGTTTAATTAGTGCGCGGCCGCACTAAGGCCGACCGCGGTCGCGCTCGAGTCGGGCTGGTGTTTTTCCTGGGCCGAATTGCAACAGTTTTTAAGTCGTATTAAGACTCTAAAACCTAAATTACCATATGTATAAATACAATACTTCCTTCAGCCGAATTTATGATGAGATATTGAAGAGAAAATCAATTCTCTTGCTTTATTTCATTGTTAAATTACTCCCTGTTCGTAGAGATCCGTTCGTGAGATTCAAGGCGACTGAGATAGGACCGCTGGCGATTACCTACCTGTGTGCTCATCTTTCTTGGTACGTAATCCGTGATCATTTTATTCTCGGAGAGATTTGCCTGTACCTGAGTTGCACCAATTGGGGGCAATATTTTCTCTTAGAACAGTCTTTCTAAGGCGACTCGATCAAATCACGATAAGTTTTCTAATCGTCTGTTTACTTGTTTCTGTTTTGTTTTCCTGATCCCTTTTTCCTTGCTGTCGTTTTGCTATTGGCTTATTAATTGGTACGATCTTGACTTGATTAATAAATTTTCCTATTGTTGATTAAATTACTTGTTTAATCTGTGGTGCTGTTAATTAATTTCCAACATTAACTACTCATGTATTTAATGTGTGTTGAAGTTCATTGTCACAAAATATTAAAGGTCAAGTGAATAAAGGCTAAGGATTAATCTGAAAAATATAACTAAAATGTTGTTGGATACCGTGAAATGATAATGTTTTTGGAATATTTTTTTTCTTTTTAAATGACAATGTTTTAAAAAATGGAGGGAGTAATTTATTCGTTGTTTTATTAATGAACTAGTCTAACACTCGTGCGTTAAACGCACAACTTTGACAAATAACATGAATTAAATCAATTTAGTTATTATAACTATCTCATTTTAATTGCATGCCTATCACTAAATAGAAATAATTGTCTCATTTCTGAGTAATTAATATTATCAACAACTCCATTTTTTTCATTAATTCGTGTCTTTTAAAATAGTATTTTTTGGATAATCTTATATTTTCTTACATCGTATTTTCGAAGCAATATTATTTTTTGAAAAAAAATTATCTTATAGTTTAATTGAAAAAATCCATATAAATAGATTTTTTTAGAAAAATATTTTGAAATAGTTAAAAAAAAAACCATTTAATTATTGTTCTAGCAACAAATAAACAATTTATAACCCCAAAAAAAGCCAACTTAAATTTTCAATGCAAATCAATTATCACAATTTTTTACGATCCTTTCTTATACATTTTGTTTACCAATTTTTTTTTATTTGTGAAAGTTCACCTAAATATTACTCGTTGAAACTTAAATCTATATTACTCTTTAAGAAGATGGTTCAATAATAAGACACTAAAAAGTAAAATCTCAATTTTTTTATTTTATTCTTTTCTTGGAGTTTTAATTGAAAAATAAATTATCAATAATAAACTCGATAGTTGTGTTAAAAAAAAAAGTGGATAAATAAGATTTCAAGCCTATTTTTTTTTAAAAAAAATTACATTACAATTGTTAGCTAAAAAACACTTAGTTTGAAAAAATTAATGAAGAAAAATAATTTTTTTATAAAAACAAAGAATATTTTAAGAAAATATAATTTTTAAAACAAAAATTTCAAAAAAAAATATATAATAACATTAATTTAATAATATTACAGATTCCTAAACATAATCATAACTATTTTTATTTAAAAGACACTCTAATCATAACTATTTTTATTTTTATATTATTTTAAGAATAATATTTTAGAACTTAAAAATAATTATATTTTACAATTTGTATCCAAGATAGAATTTTAAAATTTATATTAAGTCAAAAATATCATATTATTAAATGAAAGTATTCAATGTCCAAAATAATTGTTGGTTTGTGAATTTTCATATGCGTCTAAAAAAAAAAGACAATTGTTAGTATTACCCGAGTCGGTCTGGGGAGAAACGCGTTTCTCCATGCTTCTGGAGAAACGGGGCTTGTTTTGTCGCGCGACATAATAAGCCAGTTTCTGGATATACTTTCATCAGCTTCTGGATATCCAGAAGCTTTGGAAAGGATATCTAGAAGCTTTGGAATGGATATTCAGAAACCAAATATTTTTTCTGGATATCCTTTCCAAAGCTTCTGGATATCCAGAACATTGAATATGGATATCCAGAAGCTTTGGAAAGGATAGCCAGAAAAAATATTTGATTTCTGGATATCCTTTCCAAAGCTTCTGGATATCCTTTTCAAAGCTTCTGGATATCCTTTCCAAAGCTTCTGGATATCCAGAAGCTTTGGAAAGGATATCCAGTTGTGGTGGCCAAGTATGTCGCGCTACAAAACAAGCCCCGTTTCTCCAGAAGCGACGGAGAAACGCGTTTCTCCCCAGATTTTGTGGTATTACCCACATTTCAAAATAAACTACTTTCTTATTCAAAGATAAATTATCTCTTTTGTCCCAAAATATGTTCCTTAATGTATTTTTACCATTCTTTTTTCATATTTCATTTTTACTCGCAAAACTAAGGGGCCGTTTGGTAGGAAGTATAAGCGTCGGATAACAATGATCGGGATAACTAAAAATAATTATCATGTGTTTGGTTGATAATATGACACTAGTATTAATTATCTGAAACAATGGGATTAGGACTTTATCCCTTCACTAATAATCCTGGCTAAATGGTGGTATTATTTATCTTATCGAACTGGATAATTTGACTACAAGGTTTATCTATATTATGCCATATTTCCTTATTGAACCCTAACATTCTCTCTCTCTCTCTCTCTCTCTCTCTCTCTCTCTCTCTCTCTCTCTCTCTCTCTCTCTCTCTCTCTTGAGTTCTTGTTCTTCTTCATCAATGAAAGAAACGTCTCAATCTTTCGAAGACAAAATCTTATCGAAATTTTAAATTGGCATTTCAGGGTTTAGTTCAAACAAGATTTTTTTCACACTTGGGTGAACTTTTTATGATTTCCAACAATTACTTGTTCATGATTGAGAACAACAAAAAAGGTAGGTTGCTCGAGCGATGTTAAGTTCAATTAGGGGTATTGTTGAAAAATGAAGAGTGTCATTTGTATTAAATATGATATGGGCATGTTAATCCCATTCCTATCGAACACCATCTTCTCCCTAAAACTAGTATTATTAGTACCATAACTAATAATGAGGGGCTTAATAATCCCCTCACTAATAATAATGTTCATTCTTATCCTACAACCAAACGAGCCCTAAGAGTTTGCAAAGCAATGATATTTATGAATTTGTGAAAAAAAGGGTTTATGTATAGTGACTAAGAGAAAGAAGTAATACTTCATTTCATTTAATTAATAGGGAAGGGAAAGGGTAATTAGGTTAATTCAAAGACAATTAATTGTTTTCTTAATTAGTTGATTTGAAGCAAAACTAATATGAAAAAAAAAAAAGAATTTAAAGACAGTTAATTGTTTCCTTGTGAAGAAAGAGGTTTAGGTATAGTGACCAAGAGAAAAAAGTAATACTTCATTTGCATTTAATTGATAGGGGAGGGAAAAGGGTAATTAGGTTAATTTAAAAATAATTAATTGTTTTTTTGATTATTTGATTCGAAGCAAAAGCAATATTCTAGAATCATCCATGTTTTGGAGGAAAATTGGGCTTGTTGAAGTGATCTATGCACTTCAACCTTTATATAAATAGATATATATTACTATTTGATTGAACTTAACCAAAAAGTTATAAAAAATAATTATTTTCATATTATTTTAAGAATAAAATATCTTTTATATTTTATTAAAACTTAAAAATACTAATATTGTATAATTTGTATCTAAGATAGAATTTTAAACGGAAACTTGTGTGTTTCTTGTAATTGCAATTTTTTTTAAAAGAGTTTCTTTTAATTTAATTAGGTTACTTAATAGAACAATTACACTACTTAATTATGTATGTGGTGTTGAATGTTGATCATTCTCTTATCTATGGTTTATCCCATTGAAGAGTCAACCCATACCCTTCTTCCATTAGCCAACTCCCAATCAAATGAACGGAACAAAGTCGTGGTAATCAACTGGACGTCCTTAGCCCAAGGCTTAACCCCGCACAAATTATCCGGTCTGCACCAAATGCTATCACATCAAAATCATTCCCATTAACATCAGCGTTAGCCTTTTCGCCACCCGGTAAGAACCGTCCGGGCTGAAACTCAAGTGGGTCTGCCCATGCATTTGGGTTACGTGCAATGGCCCAAACGTTAACCAAAGAGTTGAGCCTTTCGAAATGAAGTAGCCGTTGACTTCGCAGAGGTCGGATTCAGCTGCAGGTCTTTTCTTTGTTTTGCAGAACTGAAATGTTAAAAAAAATGTAAAATTTATTTTACACAAACAGTACTACAAACAAAAGCATATAATTGTCTTTGCGCAATGTTTGTGCTATGGTAAAATTGCAATATGATTATTTACTTATTTAGATATGTGATTATTATTTTGAAGACTGGATATAAAGGGGGGGGGGGAGTAAGCAAAATTTTACTTGAATTCTCCTAAAACAATAATTGAAGGGATAAATATCACTGCCTTGTAGCAAGTTTTGTTATGAAAAAAATTATTATCATATAACAATGAATTAATGGCTTTCTTGAATTTAACGAAATGACAAATATCATATTAATGAACCAAAACATATAATTAACGGGCAGGAAATTTGCATAAACTATAGTTAAATTTCTAACAACACCAACTTAGTATTGATTTCTCATTCACAAGTTTGTCAAACACCTATTTTCCAAAACCAAAATTTCCAACAAGTTTTCCAAAACCAAATTTCCAACAAGTTTCCAAAACCAAATTTCCAACAAGTTTGTAATCTGCTTTGGACAGGTCTTTCAGTTTTGTCCATTCACAAGTCTTTTAATGCTTTTTGTTGATTATTCCCTTGGTGATAGTTCCATTTTCTTATGTAGCTGGGGAACCATAAGCATAATCTTCATAGAATTCCAAGTCTTCCCCAATGAAGTTGACTCACTACTATTCTTCAAAGTCTTTGCAGTACTCTAAACGCATAAACATTTTTGCAGACTATAAATGATCTCAATTGGAACCATAAGTTTTGTACACCAAAAACAGAACCATTTATTTAATGGTAGCCATGGAAAAGCTTTTCTTTCTTTCCCTTTTAACATTCTTAACTTGTTCCCTTGTGGTGTCTGCTTCTTCTGCCCAAGAAGCAAATGCTCTCTTGAAATGGAAAGCCAGCCTTGAAAGCTACAACGCTTCCCTCCTATCTTCATGGGCTCTTCCATCATCTCCCACCAATTTTTATACCAAAGCAAATAAAAGTGCGCTGAATATTCCATGTACTTGGTACGGAGTTTCGTGCAATGTTGATGGGAGTGTCACCAGATTGGAACTAAATGTGTCGAGTCTGGAAGGTACACTTGACCATTTCTCTTTCTCATCTTTCCCCAATCTTACTCACTTTCATCTTGGCACAAATGAGCTTTTTGTTAGCGTCCCTGGCCTGAGATAACTCACCTCTCCAATCTCGTCTTTCTTAACTTCTCTGAAAATGAATTTTCGGGCATAATACCTCCTGAAGTAGGGATGTTAAAATCCCTTCAAGGGCTCCGCCTTTATGAAAACAGTTTTTCAGGTCAAATCCCTTCATCTTTAAGTAGCTTAAGCTCACTATGTGTTCTCCTCCTTAGCGATAACAATCTTTCGGGTCAAATCCCTTCATCTTTGGGAAATCTCTATCATCTCGAGAAGCTTATAATCAGCAACAACTCTCTAACAGGTACTATTCCATCAACTATAGGGAACTTAAAAAACTTGACTCTCTTGTATCTCTACCAGAATCATTTATCTGGTGCAATCCCTACATCATTGGGTTATTTAAGTTCCCTACATCATTGGCTAATCTAGGTTCCCTAGGTAGTCTCTTATTGTATGATAATTATCTTTCTGGTTCCATGAATCAATTATCTGGTTCAGTTCCCTCTGAACTTGGGAAATTAAGATCACTTCAAGTCTTACAACTTTCCAGCAATAGACTCACGGGTCAAATCCCTGCATCATTTGGTAACCTAAGTTCCCTAAGTGGTCTTTATTTTCCTGATAATCAACTCTCTGGTCCCATTCCTCCTGAACTTGGGAAATTAAGATCACTTCAAGACCTATAACTTTCCAGCAATAGACTCACGGGTCAAATCCCTGCATCATTTGGTAACCTAAAACTTTCCAGCAATAGACTCAACGGCGGCCAGTTTACAGAAAACATTAACGCCAGCCGTCATTATCTGAACTATTATCATCGGTATCACCGGCTTCAATCCATGCAATACCTCGCTAATCTTTCGGCCACCCTTCTTCATTATTCTCCGATCGATCAAGAAATATCAGACCAAAACAACAACAAGATTTTATGATCACAAAAATGTGGGGATAGAGGACCAACCGGACTAGACTTCGGAGCAAAAGGGAAGAAATTCGTCTGGAGTTGCTGGAGTCAAGAGCGGCCGCGCAGGTGGTGTGCGCGACCGCGCTCTTGGACAGAAACTGATGCTCGGGGGAAATTCTTCGAGGGCGACCGCGCTTGGGGACTAGGGCGACCGCGCTGGAGAATTGTTCAAAGGCGTTGGAGTTTCTGGATGGTAGCGCGACCGCGCTTCTGCGGAGGGCGGCCGCGCTGAGCCCGTTTTCGGCAGTCCAGATTTCCTTGTTTGTCTAGGGTTTGGTTTGTTTCCCTAGGTCATATATAAGTAAAGTTCCGCCCCTTTTCTCATTGTAACAAAATTCTACATATTATAGTGCAAGATCCTGGCTTGGTAGTGCCCCCAGACGTAGCCAAACATATTGGTGAACTGGGTTAACAATTTCTTGTGTTCTTCTTTGTGATTTATTTCTTGTGCTTGGTTTTGTGTGCTCTAATCGTTCTTGTAGGTTTGCTTGGTAGTGGAGGGCCATATTCACAACAACTGGTATCAGAGCTCTTGGTTTCAAGATCAAGGGAGTTGTTCCAAGCAATCAAGAACGGGCAAGGACAAACAGGCGGTTGAGAAATTCGATGGGTCTGACTACGGATATTGGAGGATGCAGATTGAGGTTCTCTTGTACAACAAGGATCTCTATAAGCCTCTGAAGGGTGTCAAACCGGAAGAAGAAGATCAGGAAGAATGGAACTCATGGATCGGAAAGCCCTAGGGGTGGTCAGATCTACTTTGTCAAAGTGGATTGCAAAGACTACCAGGAAGGCGACAACCACCAAGGAGCTATTGGATTATCTTACTGAGAGATTTGAAACTCCATCTGCTACAAATAAGGTTGATTTGATACGCAAGATGGGTAGTCTCAAGATGCAAGAGGGAGGATCCTTGGCTAAGCACATCGATGAGTTTATGGATGTTATAGACTCATTGACTGCGGTGGAGATCAAGTTCGATGATGAGGTTCATGCGTGCTTGTTGCTAGCATCTTTACCAGCAAGTTGGAGCGGAACGGTGACAGCGATCAGTGCTTCAGCAGGTAAGAAGAAATTAAAGTCTGATGATGTTAAAGACTTTCTTTTGGGCAAAGAAAATCGCATGAAGAAGTTGGGGACATCAAGTGCTTCGGGATCGGCTTTAGCTACTACTAGCAGGGGGAAGCCGGGTACTAGCAAACAAGGGAGAACCGAATATGGGGAGAACGTGGTGAGTGGTAAGGGCAAAGCCGGGGAGACCAAAGACAAACCAAAGGTTGCAAAGGGATCTGTTCAGTGCTATTATTGTAAGGAATTGGGACACTACAAGAGGGATTGTCCAAATCGTAAGGGCAATTCGGTGAATGTGACAGTCGAAGGTGACGATGTACTGGTTCTGAGTGTTAGTAGTGTACTAGAATCATGGTTGCTGGATTCGGGGGCATCATTCCACTCTTGCGGGCATAAGGAAGAGATGGAGAATTACACTTCCGGTGATTTCGGTAAGGTCTATCTGGCAGATGGTGAGCCTTTGGAAATCAAGGGGAAGGGGGATGTCAGAATAGGAGCATCGGACGGGAAAGTCTTACATCTGAATGGGGTCAGACACATTCCGGGTTTGAAAAAGAACCTACTTTCAGTTGGGCAGTTGGACGAAGAAGGTTACAAGGTGACATTCGGCTGCAGGAACTGGGTTATTACCAAGGAGGATTGTGAGATCTCTCGGGGTAATGAGGAGGGTACATTGTATTTGGCAAACAACACCAAGGATAGTATTGCGGTGGTGTCAGCCAAGGGTGATACTGATTTGTGGCACTGTCGATTGGGTAACATGAGTGAGATGGGGATGAAGGTGCTTTGTTCAAAGGGACTACTACCGGATTTGAAGACAGTCAACGTGGGGATCTGCAAAGATTGTATGTTTGGCAAACAGGGAAGGTTTGGGTCTATTTCTTGAAGGGGGAAAGATGAAGCTTTCGAGGTGTTCAAGAAGTGGAGGGCCTTGGTGGAGAATCAGACGGGACTTAAGCTTAAGTGCTTGAGATCAGATAATGGTGGGGAGTATGAGCTTGGTGAGTTTAGGGAATATTGTGCTGCGAATGGTATTCGTATGGAGAAGACTCCAAAGCGTACACCACAACTCAACGGGGTAGCAGAGAGGATGAACAGAACATTGAACGAGCGGGCTAGAAGTATGAGATTGAAGTGTGGACTTTCGAAGATGTTCTGGGCATATGCAGTTGACACGGCGGCTTTCTTGATCAATCGGGGACCATCGGTACCATTGGGGAATGGAATTCCAGAGGAAACATGGAGTGGCAAGCAGGTAAATCTGTCCTTTCTTCGCATATTTGCCTGCGTTTCTTATGTTCACATTGATTCTGCTGAGAGAACTAAATTAGATGCAAAATCTATTAAGTGTACATTTATTGGGTATGGCGGGGATGACTTCGGGTATAAGTTTTGGGATGACCAAAACCATAAAATTATTCGTAGTCGAATTGTGGTATTCAATGAACAGGTATTGTACAAGGACAAAAAGGGGGCATCTGATGGCATTAGTTCGGAACCGGAGATTGTAGAGGTGGATATTCCAGACTCGGGTGGGAGCAGAACAGTTCATGTTGACCATGGTCAGGAGGTCACTGAAGATGAACCACATACTCCAGAACTGGATATTCCGCTGCATAGATCCAGCAGATTGCATGGATCGCCTGACAGGTATACTCCGTCCAATTATTATTTACTGTTGACAGATAATGGGGAACCGGAATGTTATGCGAAGGCTGTTCGTAGTGCACTTTGTATTAAGTGGAAAGCTGCGATGGATGATGAGATGGACTCATTGAAGGCCAACAAAACTTAGGAGTTGACTGAACTACCTAAGGGGAAGAAGGAACTGCTTAACAAGTGGGTTTACAGGATCAAGGAGGAAGCATACGGTAGCAAGCGTTACAAGGCAAGACTGGTTGTAAAAGGGTTTCAGCAAAAGTACGGCATTGACTGCACCGAGGTATTCACTCCGGTTGTGAAGATGACCACTATCAGAATGGTTCTGGGGATAGTAGTGGCGGACAACTTGTTGCTTGAACAGATGGATGTGAAGACAGCCTTTCTTCATGGGGATTTGGAGGAAGAAATTTACATGGTACATCCAGAGGGTTACTTGTCTAAGGGTAGCGAGGAGCTACTTTGCAGATTGACTAAGAGCTTGTATGGCCTTAAACAAGCTCCTAGGCAGTGGTACAGAAAGTTTGATGGGTTCATGCACGACATTGATTTTATCAGATGTGAGGCGGATCATTGTTGCTACTTCAAGAGCAGGGACAATGGGTACATAATCTTGCTGTTATATGTGGACGACATGCTAATAGCGGGCTCTAGCAGTAGAGAGGTAAACAGATTGAAGGCTCAGTTGTCAGAACGGTTCGAGATGAAGGATTTGGGAGAGGCCAGAAAAATCTTGGGCATGCGGATTGACCGGGATAGGGAGTCGGGTAAGTTGGTTCTTTCACAAGTAGAATACGTTGAGAAAGTCTTAGCAAGGTTTTGTATGGAAGAGGCGAAGCCAACATGGACACCATTGGGTATGCACTTCAAACTATCCGAGAAGGACTCACCTATGTGCAAGGAGGAGCGTGACAAGATGGAGAGAACTCCATATGCTTCAGCAGTGGAGAGTCTCATGTATGCAATGGTGTGTACAAGGCCGGACATTGCACATGCGGTGGGAGTAGTCAGCCGGTTTATGGGCAATCCAGGAAAGCAACATTGGGAAGTGGTTAAATGGATCCTGCGTTACTTGAAGGGTATTGCTGGTAAGGCTCTATGTATCTCAAGCAAGGAGGTGGTGTTAGCGGGTTATGTTGATGCGGACTTGGCATCAAGTGATCTTGATAAGAGGAGAAGTACTACGGGTTATGTGTTCACATTGGGTGGTACGGCAATCTCCTGAGCTTCTAAATTGCAGAAGATCGTGGCGCGATCCAAGCTGCGAAGCGAGAATATGTGGCAGTGACAGAGGCGAGTAAAGAGATGGTATGGTTGCAGAACTCCTTGGGTGAACTTGGGAAGACGCGAAGTGGTAACGTTCTCTACAGTGACAGTCAGAGTGCAATTCACTTGGCTAGAAATCCGACATTTCATTCGAGGACGAAGCACATTGAACTGAGGTTTCACTACATCAGGCATCTCTTGGAGGAGAAAATCTTAAGGCTAGAGAAGATATTGGGATCGTAGAACCCGGCTGACATGTTGACAAAGGTTGTGAACCTTGAGAAATTGAAGCTGTGCAAAGCTTCAATTGGGCTTGGAGAATAGGAGAGAAGGATGGCACTACCATGATTGAGGTGAGCACTAGGAGGACACCAAGGATGAGTTGAAGAACGGATACGGGGCTTGTATATGCGGTTGATCTCTAGGTGGGAGATTGCTGGGATAGAGGACCAAACGGACTAGACTTCGGAGCAAAAGGGAAGAAATTCATCTGGAGTTGCTGTAGTCAAGAGCGGCCGCGCAGGTGGTGTGCGCGACCGCGCTCTTGGATAGAAACTGATGCTTGGGGGAAATTATTCGAGGGCGACCGCGCTTGGGGACTAGGGCGACCGCGCTGGAGAATTGTTCAAAGGCGTTGGAGTTTCTGGATGGTAGCGCGACCGCGCTTCTGCGGAGGGCGGCCGCGCTGAGCCCGTTTTCGGCAGTCCGAATTTACTTGTTTGTCTAGGGTTTGGTTTGTTTCCCTAGGTCATATATAAGTAAAGTTCCGCCCCTTTTCTCATTGTAACAAAATTCTACACATTATAGTGCAAGATCCTGGCTTGGTAGTGCCCCCAGACGTAGCCAAACATATTGGTGAACTGGGTTAACAATTTCTTGTGTTCTTCTTTGTGATTTATTTCTTGTGCTTGGTTTTGTGTGCTCTAATCATTCTTGTAGGTTTGCTTGGTAGTGGAGGGCCATATTCACAACAAAAAAACAAGAAAATCGACTTCTTGTTTTTGTTTTTGTTTCTTTAATTGGGTTGGTTCCAGCAAATCTTGGGGCTTTGTCACCGTTGATTTACTTGAACTTGTCAACCAATAACTTTACAGATGTTATGTAAGAATTTGAAAGCCCTTGGCTTGTTTATTTACATTGAACAAATATTTATAGTTATAATGGAAGAATCCTAATTGTACAAGGATTGTAAATCACAACTATACATGGAGAATAATATAGTTTCTTAATCTATGAGATTGATAATATATTCCTAATATAAGTAGGAAGACTAGATTAGGAAACTTTGGGATGTTTCCAAAATTGAGCATTAGCTGAAATAGGGCCGAGGCGGGCGCCTGATAATGGGTCAGGCGTGCGCCTGGCTTCCAAATTATGTGGCCGAGAGAATTGGCCTTGAGGCGGCCACTTGACATTTCTTGAGGCGTGCGCCTCAAGGGCCGAGGCTTCAGACTTGGGTTCTTCAATGCGAGGCGGCCGCATGGAATAGGATGGGGCGGGCGCCTCAGTCTCAGGAACTTCCTTCGTTGTTTGATTGCCTCTTGGGACAGCAGGAGCTTCATCCTTAACACGCCCCCGCAAGATGGACGATCCGTAGAGAAGACCATTCTTGGAGATAAGATGTTGGAAGCGTATGCGAGGCAGTGGCTTTATAAGAATATCTGCGAGTTGATCCGAACCGGCAATGTGTTGTACTCGAAGAGAACCGGATTGAATTTGCTCACGAACAAAGTGAAATGAGAGAGCCACGTGTTTCATGCGAGAGTGAAAAACCGGATGAGCAGAGTAGGTGGTGGCACCAAGGTTGTCACAGTAAATCACAGGTGTAGCAAGAGATGGAAACCCAAGCTTAGTGAGTAAGTTCCCAACCCAAGTAAGTTCAGCTGCGGTGTCGGCGATAGCCCGAAATTCGGCTTCAGTAGTGGATCTAGCAAGAGCACGTTGTTTTCGGGAAGACCAAAAGACCGGGGTTTTGCCCAAGTAGACAAGCAAGCCAGAAGTGGATACGAAATCATCTTTGTCTCCAGCCCAATTGGCATCGCAAAACGCATGAATAGAGGGAGGAGACTTCGCAAAAATCTGAAGACCAAGATGCATGGTGCCATGAAGGTAGCGTAGAAGATGCTTCAATGAAACCCAGTGTGGATTCTGCATGAATTGCGCAAACATGTTGACCGAGAAGGCGATGTCGGGACGAGTGAATGATAAGTACTGAAGTCCACCAACAATAGCACGGTAGGAAGTGGGGTCAACAGCTGGAGTGGCAGTGGATCGAGTGAGGGGAGGAGATGTTACCATAGGAGTGGGAAGTGGCTTGCAGTCAATCATTTTGTGACGGGTGAGAAGGTAATAGATATATTTGGTTTGGGAGAGGAGGAGCCCGTGATGGTTAGGGACGACTTCAACACCCAAGAAGTAGGACAAGGGGCCAAGGTCCTTGAGGGAGAACCGGTTGGATAGGTTGGAGATGAATGCCTGAAGGTGAGAGGGGGAGGGGCCGGTGACAATGATATCATCAACATAGATAAGTAGGTAAATTGGGGATGGAGATTTGTTGAAGATAAATAGAGAGGGATCGGCTAAGGAGGGTTGGAAGCCATATGTGGTGAGGTAGGTTTTGAGTTCTTGAAACCATGCCCGAGGAGCTTGTTTGAGGCCATAGATGGATTTTGACAAGCGACAAACAAAGGATGGGTTAGTGGAGTCCTCAAATCCGGGGGGTTGTATCATAAAAACGGTTTCAGAGAGAGTGCCTTGAAGGAAGGCATTGTTGACATCGAGTTGGCGAAGGGGCCATTGGTTGGTTGTGGCAAGGGATAGAAGTAGCCGGACTGTGGCTGGTTTGACAACGGGGCTAAAGGTTTCGGTGTAAACGACACCGGGTTGTTGGTGAAAACCTTTGTCGACAAGTCGGGCCTTGTATTTCTGAATGGTGTTGTTGGGGTTGTATTTGACGCGCAAAACCCACTTGCATCCGATAATGTTATGGGCTGATGTAGGTGGAACCAAGGACCAAGTGTTGTTGCGGGTTAGGGCTTGGAACTCGTCAATCATGGCGTTACGCCTATGAGGAATGGATAGGGCTTGTTTGGTGGTGGTGGGAAGGCTTGTGGGAGAGGTGAGGAGGGAGAGGTTGGCATGCTTGGGGTTGGGTTTGGTGATGCCATGGTATAGTCTAGTGGTGATAGTGTGGGTTGGAGGTGGAGGGGATGGAGGATTGGAAGGGGGTGGTGGAGTATTCGACTGAGGTGGGGTTGGGGCTTCAATAGGGTTGGGAGCAGGAGTATGATGGGTTGGTGTGGGAGAGGTGGGGGGAGGAGGGGGGTGGGATTGGGGGTGGAGGTTGGATAGAGGAGGTGGTGTTTTGAATAGGGAGAAACAGGGTGTGCCATTCAGAGGGAGGAGGAGCGGAAGCAGTGGGGAATGTGGTGGTGAGGGAGTTATATGGGAATGTGGTTTCAACAAAGCGTACATGGCGGGAGGTGTAGACACGATGGGATGTGGATCAAGGCAGTAATACGCACTTTGGGTTGGGGATTAACCAACGATGATACAAGAGATGGATTTGGGTCTAGTTTGTGGGTGGTGTATGGGCGAAGCCATGGGTAGCAAAGGCAACCAAAACTACGGAGCTTGGTGTAGTTTGGAGGGGAGCGGAAGAGGCAGAAGTAGGGGGAATCATTGTTTAGGGTGGGGATGGGTAATCTGTTTATGAGGTAGGTGGCAGTGGTGAGAGCGTAGGGCCAAAGGGTGAGGGGTAGGTTTGCATGGGAGAGAAGAGTGAGGCCGGTTTCAACAATGTGGCGATGACGACGTTCGGCGTACTCGTTGTGTTCAGGAGTGTGAGGAGGAGTAGTGAGATGGGTGATACCATTTTGACCAAGAGTGGGGTGAGTTTGAGGTATTCACCCCCATTGTCGGAGTAGACTTGAATGATGGGGCGTTTGAAGTATTTTTCGACTAAAGCTTTAAAACGGAGGAAGGTATTGTAGGTGTCGGATTCGTGTTTGAGAGGGTAAAACCAAATGTATTTAGTGAAGTGATTGACAAAGATGACATAGTATTTGAAGTTGTCGAGTGAGTGAATCAGAGAGGTCCATACATCTGAAAAAATGAGGTCAATGGGAGCATGGGAGATAAGAGTGGAAGATGCAAATGGCAACTTTATGACTTTTATTAATAAAGCAATAATTACAAGGGGGTAAGCTAGAGGAAATAGATAAACTAAATTTGCTGCGTAACATACTAAGAACGGGGGAAGAGGGATGTCCTAATCTATGATGCCATAGCTACGATGAGAGAGAGCTTGAATGAGCTTGAATGGGCGGAGGGTGTCAAATGTAGACGCCGTCCTCAAGGTTTCCATGGATGAGTGTTTGACTCGTGGCTTTGTCCTTGATAAGAAAAGAAGAAAGTGAGAATTCAATGATGGCATTGTTGTCACGACAAAATTGAGACACGGATAGAATATTACGAGTAATGAGGGGGACATGTAGGACATTATGAATTTTAAGAAGAGAGGAGGATGTGGGGAGAGAGAAGGAACCTATGTGAGAGATCGGAAGAGTAGAACCGTCGCCGATGATGACGTCGTCAAGGGTTCAAAATTAAAATATTTTATAGCCAGGAACATGAATGTGCAAGTTTCTCATACATCTCCCCAAAATATCCAGTTACAAGCGAATAAATCTGGATTTTTTTTTATGGTTAATAAATAATTAATATTGCAAGTTCAAAACAGGACAGTAGCAATAATATGTACAACCCAAAAGTTATACAGCCCAACATTGCTGCTCATATGGTATTCTCCACGGTCCAGGAAATGATTAAAATAAATAAAAATATAGTGTATCCTTTATTATGTACTCGTATATGCCTAGTGGTCAAGGGTTCAAAATTAACAAAACAATTTGACCAAAAGGTATTGTGGTTGGGCAGTTGACCAATAAATAGTCTATATTAATTAAACAAACTATTATCACAGAAGCATAACAATGGTCATCTTCAACCTCAAGCCGGGTCTTTCCAACATGGTTTTGACCCCAAATAAAATAAAATTCGCATTCATGAACTATGATATCTAAACAGAGAATTCACTTTCGTCATATTATGATCAAAATCAATATACCCCGAAACGTTATTTTAAGCAAATAGACATTTGTATATACATGTATTTCATACTCTGTTTAAGGTTTTAAACCTCAAATCAAAGGATGTTTTAGTAGCTTGAAGTAACTGATCACATGAACCAAATAATATATCCTCCAGATAATTTTCATTTATCAAAAGTAGTAAAAACATCCCAATATGAATACACTAAATTTCAGCGGAAACATGCGAACCATGAAAAAGAACAGAGCATGGCAGTAGCAAGGCAGAGGTTCTAATTGGGGGCTCTGATACCAAATGTTAGAGATTTCCCCAGCCTAAACATGATCTAAACATCAAGACCATATTATAGATAATCAGCGGAAGCTACAAGAATCTTACCTCCAGCCATTGCAATCCGAAATCGGCTTCGATCGACCGGCGGACGGAACACACCTTTGGGTTTCTAAACCTTAACTCTTCCTATGGTGATGGTACTGTATTTCTGACGGTGAGAGTAGGTATGGTGACCCAAGATGAAGAGCAATGTGTCCCATTTATAGTCCTTTGCCCATCACAAAGTCTATGGACACAATAATTTGATTGAGAGAAATTTTCTCTTGATTGGGAGTAATTCTCTCAATCCGGATAGAACATATACAAGAAAATGGACCATATTCATCAATCAATTTCCCATACACAATTAGGAACGGATTTCATTGAAATCAAATTTCCTAAATCATAAATGGGAATCTTGGAAATCCCTACAGTTACGGGAAATTCTTACAATAATAACATTAATTAATTAGGATTTAAGATCGATTTACAAACCTCGCGCAAGTGACGGAATTCGTCAAGAGCCTTGTTAGAGAACAAGTGAACAGACGAGATCTTCCGAAGCAAGCGCTACAGTGGTCCATAGGAGGCAAACACCAAATCCTGATAATTATAAGCAATATGTTTGGCTCCAGAATTCGGCGGTCTATTGGCGAAATTTGAATCATGCACTTTTAGAAACTGCTCTGCCACAGATCCGAAGGCGGCAACCACCATGTCAACGAAACCGAGGCGGAGGTGCATTAGTGGTCCGTAGGTGCGAGCCAAGGTGGCAATAGTTTGGTGAGGCTTAGTGCCTAAGTGAGGGAGGTTTCCGATGATAGGCCATGGCTTTGGACCCGGCGGTAGTGGGCGGCCGTTATGGCGGGAAGATAAGAGTGTGCACAGGTTAAAGAGACAGTAGAGCAGGATTGCAGTGATGCAAGTGAATAAAATTAAAAAGGGAGTCATGATTTTTATGTGAGTTTGTTACTGAGTTTTAACATTTTATAGACTTTAGGGGTTATGTACACAATTCACAATCTATTATACAATAGAGGACGGGAATAACCGCCCCTTAGGTAGAGTATAAGTAGTGGCTAGGATTAAATTTTAAGCTTTTAATCCTACGGCCTAAATTCCTTCCCCTCCCACGATCTCTTCTCCCACTCTCCGTCAAACACCCACGATCTCTTCTCCCTCTCTCCGTCAAACACCAGGTTCTTTCATTTTCTTCATTCGGTTGACTATGTGCATGATTCTTTTATACTACTCCCTCCGTCCCGAAATGAATGTCTAATTTTAGTTTTGAGTGAGATTTAAGAAAGTTGAGATTTAAGCATTTTTAGTTGCATAAGTACGTAAACATCCTTCAGGATCTCACCTTATCGCATCATGTGCATGAGTGTAAATGTTAATTGGAACTTGATAATGGATGATTTAGTAAAATCTCCAAAACATAGACATTCATTTTGACTTTTGAGACTTTTTTTTTTTTTTTGTAAAATTAAAACTTTCATTTGGAACGGAGGGAGTACATAATTGACTTATTCTCCAAACCTCCACATGCAGGTTAAGGATTATGGCTGTGGCATTGAGCCACAAAATTTTTCACACCTTTTCACCAAATTTTCCAAAACTCAAAATGTGTCTGTGTCAGAAGCAACGATGGCGCAGGCCTTGGACTTGGTATCTGCAAAAGGTATTATTTGATGTATATTAAAATTTGAACAGTACTAAACGCACACAAAATCTTACGAAACAGTTAATGGCTGAACCCACAAAACTGTCTAGCCAATGATTATGTGAACAAAATCATCTTTCTTTGTGTGTGAATAATGAATTGGATCAGTTTGAACACAAAGCAACTAGAAATTTGGAGAGAAACTGAGAAGAGCTAGAAAGAGAGAGATACAAATTTGGGTAATTTTTCTTTTTGAGTGAAATCTTCCCATCGATGACTACATATGGGCCTCTCTTTTAGTGATTTAAAATACTATCCTCAGTTCTGTTACATTGATTACCAAAATAACAGTGTGCCTGTAGTATTACTCAAAAAGTTTGAAAAACCTTATTTTGTAACAGTAGTTATGTATCGCCTCGGTTGAACTGGATTCTTTGCATACGTAAAGCGAAGCCAAAAATTTTGGGAAAAGGGGTCATGTTTGCATTAGAAATAAATGTTATAATTACTGCATCCAATTTATCATAGAGTCAAAAAAGTGATACAATGCATATTTTACGCAAAATTAAGGGCGTCAAAATCTATAAAATTGTTAATTTTAATAATAAAATGTCATTCCCTTATATAAAGTTAAACGTGAAGAAATTGACAATTTTAAAACTTGAGGGGGGTCAAGTGACTTCCTTTTCTATAACCTGGGTTCGCCAGTGTCTTGCTCCCTAATATTAACCGTAATGATGTTGGCAGGTTTGTAAATCTGATGGGAGGTAACATCTGGATAGAGAGCGAGGGTCTGGGCAAAGGCACCATAGTTACTTTCATAGTGAAACTTGGACTTTACAAGAGTCCAAATGACCCAGTAATGCAGCAACGGGTAGTTCCTAGAGGAGTTAGAGCAACTCCAGGTAGCGGTGAACTTATTGGTCATAGACAACTCGGAAACGATGATTACAAAATGCCGTCTTCTGTCCCACAACGTTATGAGAGGTGTTTTTAAATGGTTATAGTTTCTATATACGTCGGATAGTAGTAGTAATGGAAGCTTTAATTTTGATAACCGAGAACAATGGCCTATGATTCACAGTGGCAGAGAAGGTTGAAGTGAAGTGTGGTGAAGTAACAGATGAAGTTAGAATGTTACGTACTGTATTTCATCATTGTAAGTTGAAACCTGTGAACTTTCCGTAGCCTGATCTTAACTCCCAGGCATGTATCACTATATTGCATTACATTAATGGCCTTCTAATTAATGAAATCAAAGTCAATGTTTTGTATAATGATGGAGATTGCTGGAAGTTTAGATTGAATAATAATTGTATTTTTAGTTTCTTTTTTTGAGTTAAATTCTTTGACTGATCCATTTTTTACATTATTCTTAGATTACCTGTCAGTAATATTTTCTTTTCAACCATCATATGTGACGCAACACAGAAAGCGATAGATTCGTGTTTAGCACACTAAACACAAGAGTTCTCAAGCGAAGAACCCTAAGAACACAATAACTGGAATCCACCAGAAAAAGAGAGAAAACTCTTAAATTAATCAATCAAAAAACGAATATTCGGATTACACCACTAGGCCTATTTTATAGTGCCCATAAAACTTGAAAAACAATCCTAAACCTTCTAGAATTACTCCTTACCTATATGGTAACTAAATAGGACTCAAAAACTAGTAAATTTCCTCAAAATCTACTCTAAAATCATCTCTAATCAACCTATTAAAATTAATGACGAAAATAAGAAATAAAATATAAACTAAAACAAATTAAGTCCTAAGATAGTAATTAAAATATAAAAATAATTGATATATTTGACTTCGTCAAATATCCTTCCTTGGTGCAGATTCCTTCCTCGGTTCCTCCTACATCAGTCACCCATTCTTCAAAAGAACTCGACCCCGAGTTCTCATCCGATGTTTGGCAAGATCCGCCCCAGAAGAACAAATATTTTGAATAAATCAATGCTCTTCTCGTCCTCGGAAAGAAAATTAAGACTTTTCCGTCCCAATGAAACAAATATTTAGAATAAATTTGTCCCCTAAGCCTGAACCAACGTAATTTGTGTTCTTCCAAAAATAAAAATATACTAGCAATGTCAGCACTCCTCCGTCGATCGTCCTTCTCAACCTCCCCATGATCAATAATAAAAATTTCATCGTATTTAAATTCTTCCGTCTCATCAATAACACCCACAACATAATCAAAAATTGATGGTGTAGACTAAGTAATACCACTCACATCTTCATTCATGGATTCAACATTCTTGTCTTCAGCTACCGTCTTTTCTTCCTCATCAGTGATTTTCTGTTCTTCAATTAGAGACGGCTTCGTTTCCTTTTCCTCAACCTTCTCTTCTGGCTCAGCGAAAGGGATTGTAGAAACCGGCAAATCCTCAACTTTTGGTGGTTCTCCATCTGACTTTATATCCTTAAGAATAGGAGATTCAACTTCCTTAACCTCAATCTTTTCTTCAGATTCAGACAAGGGAACTGCTGGAAGGACGGATTTGTCAACTTATGAAACTTCTTGCACATCAGGCTCTTTTGTCTCTTCAATTTCAGGCGCTTCACTTGTCCTATGCTTAGTGATTTCTTCTTGTTTTACCTCATCACGATTTGTCACCCTTCTAGGGCGACGAACCGGTTCAACCTCCCTGTCTCTTTCGCCCCTACGATTTCGATTCGCACGAACGTTGTGACCTTGTTGAGCAGCCTCAAACGCATCAATCTGTGTTGTCAACGCGGCAATAGCGGTGGCTAGTCTCTCGAATTCTGTTCTTGTTACTTGATCCCCCATAATGAATCAGTGATGAAAGACAGGATAAAGCCTGCTCTGATACCAACTGACGCAGCACGGAAAGCGATAGATTCGTGTTTAACGCACTAAACACAAGAGTTCTCATGCGAAGAACCCTAAGAACACAATAACAGGAATCCACCAGAAAAAAGAGAGAAAACTCTTAAATTAATCAATCAAAAAACTAATTTTTGGATTACACCACTAGGCCTATTTTATAGTGCCCATAAAATTTGAAAAACAATCCTAAACTTTGTAGAATTACTCCTAACCTATATGGTAACTAAATAGGACTCAAAAACTAGTAAATCTCCTCAAAATCTACTCTAAAATCATCTCTAATCAACCTATTAAAATTAATGACGAAAATAAGAAATAAAATATAAACTAAAACAAATTAAGTCCTAAGATAGTAATTAAAATACAAAAATAATTGATATATTTGACTTCGTCAAATATCCTTCCTTGGTGCAGATTCCTTCCTCGGTTCCTCCTACATCAATATGTCCGTGTGGTTTGCTCTTAATTCTTCGTTTGATATAATATGAACAAAATGATTTTAGAAAATAATGCAGGGTTCAAACTAAAATTAATTCATATTGTCCCGTGCCAGTGGCACGGGCTAGATACTAGTATATATATATATATATATATATATATATGTATATATATGTATATATGTATATATATATGGAGAAGCTACCCTTCAACTTAAAGGGAGGACTTTGTGAATCCGGACCTATAAATAAATGACACACTGTCTGAATTTTATATAACTTCTTTTTATCTTACTGGTCTCGTCTCGAAATAAATATTTAAATATTTATCAACAATGCTTTTATTAATGAACGGTATAAACCGAGGTACAAACGTGGATTCGTGATCGGGCAAAGCCCAATGAATTAGGCCCAAAATATAATTCATGCAAGTCTCAATTACGACAAAGGGAGTGAGTTTTCCCTACCTTTGCTCGTCTTGCCTTATCGTCATTCGCACTATGTCGACATAGACATAGCAGAGCGTAAGACTAAGGCCTGACAAAACTCAACGCCGATGATAACAGTTTGACTTTTTTAATCCACTAAATCAATTTTTGACAATAATTTTATGAATAACAATAAGAATTTTAAAATAACATGGAGATATCTAGATATTTATAAAATTATGATCAAGATTTGACTCAATTGACCAAAAAAAAAATTAAATTGTTACCATTAAAATGGAACGGAGGGAATAATCATAAAAAAACTACACTTAATAATTTACATTTTACCCGCTTGCATTAATATTTTAGAAAATTTTATATACAAGTCATTTGAATTTACTGTTATTAATTCGATGGACCAATATATTATTCATTTTTCAATTATTGAATGGCGTGGTATTGAAAACAGAAGTGTGTGCTTTTTCTACTTCATCAAACAACACAACACTGTACTGCCTTCTTCTCACGGCTTCTGTCAGTTGTCCGCCTTCTTCATGCCCAACATAACTGCATTCGAATCAAAGAAACACCATATTAACCAATCGAACAAACAAATTCATAATTACGTAATTGGATGAAAACGAAAATGTACTTACCCAGGTGGAGCGCCAATCGCCCGGCAACGAGTGTTGCTCCATATACTCGACATGTCAATCCTAATCAATAGCTTCTCATCGTCGAATAATTGTTCGGCAAGCGCCTTGGCAAGTTCGGTTTTCCAACACTGTGGGACCCAAGAAGAGGAACGAACCGGCTGCTTGTGCCCTTCCCAACCCAGCTTTGGACCTCAACACTGCTGCCAGCCAGATCGATCGCTTGATCTTGTCCCACAACTCTCAGATGCAACCTTTCAGAAAGTCCAATGAGCCTTTCTTTATCATTTTGACCGAGCCTGGTGACTGGTATGCCAGTCCACCGACTCACAACTTCGGCAATCTGAGTCAAAATGGGGCAATTCTGTATTTGGCACGAGTGGAGCACGAATGAAGAAGACCAGAGTACGACTTGGGAACGAATGGAAAAACAAGGCACAAGGAAGAAGAATTGATCAGAACGACTGGGCATAGGGAGCACGACTCGTGAGCACGAGTGGCGACCAAGGCAATTTCCAGCAAAGCTACTCAGAACGAATGGAGGGGTCTAGCACGACTCGTTTTCACGACTTGGACTGAAGGGCACGACTCGTGCTAATTAGCACGACTCGTGCCAGAACGCGTTTTGTGATGTCAGCACGGATTTGTGAACAGATTTTCAAGGATTTTAATTATTTTGTTTCCTAGTTTATTAAGGACTGATCTAGGGACTATATATATTCCCTTTAGGATTATTATTATGTACCTTTTGTTTTAGTTTTATTGCCTAGGTTTTTCAAGGATTGGAAGAATTGATTTTTCAAGGTTTTCGCAATTTTCTTCGGGGTTGATGTATTGTGGTTATTCATATTTTGTGATGTCAATCCTGAATATGAGTAGCTAAGTTCTTTGTAGTTCACGGATTGGTGTAGCCCGTATTTGATCTTTATGCTAAATCTTTAATCTTCTTTTAATTGCGGTTTTTGTTCATCCTAATATTTTTAATTTATATTTGGTACGATTCTTGCATTTGCGTGGGGAATTGTGCATGAACACTATTAGGGTGATTGGACTCGATTGACGATCTTGCGTGAATCGATTGAGTCTAGGTTTCATTAATTCTTTTGTGCTTAATGAATTGAGTCGTTGTCAATTTGATCTTGCGTGATAATTGATAACTACTCAATAATAGAATTGCAACTCGGCCATCTAACCGTCCCAATTCTTACAAAAGCGAAGAAACCCGAAAACACAATTAATATTTTTATCATTCAAAAGCATAAGGAGAAAATATGTGGTGAACCCAATCCGTGGACTAGTTGTCTAATCCTTGAATTTCTTCTGCGATCTTGCTCATTTGTTACGTTAGTTATTTAAATTTCTTAATTTTCTTTCGTAATTAGTTTTTAATAAATCCAAACCAAAAACCCCATTTTGTTACTTTTAGCATTAATTAAATTTACTTGTTAAAACACACGAGACTCTGTGCTTCGACCCTTACTTTTGTACGTTGCTACTACGGTAACTTGTACACTTGCGAGGTTTTTATTACACAGTGAAATTTTATCCATCAAGTTTTTGGCGCCGTTGCCGGGGACTTGTTGTGATTTTTAACAAGTTTATTTAATCGGTGCATGTTTGGTCGCGAGTCATTGGATCCTAATTTGGTTCCTTTGAACGACGATATAGACAAAGTTGAGAGAGGCATTCCCTCTACTCAAGTGAGTGAAACTGATTCTGAAACTTCTATCACCGAGACAGAGGTAACTTTGAGTGAATTAGAAACTTCTTCCACCGAGGGAGAAGAACTTGAATTTGATATGGCTTTGCAAGCACCCACTATGGATGCCTTCTCTAGGCCGCGGGTGGACACGTCTGTGTCATGCATTGTGTTGAATGATGCAACAAAAAGCTACGAGGTAAAAGGCCATCTATTTAACATGATACCTAAATTTCATGGCCTCCCCTCTGAAAATTCTTTGAACTTCTTGAGGGAATATATGATGATTGTGTCGAGTTTTCCATTGAGAGAAGGTGTGACTGATGAGCACTTAAGATTGAAATGTTTTCCCTTTGCTTTGAGGGATAATGCTAAGAAGTGGCTCATGTTGCTCCCACCTAGGAGCATTAATACTTGGGATGAATTACATGACATATTTTTCAGAAAATACTTCCCGCATGCTACGTTAGCCACTTTTAGACAGAAAATTATAGGGTTCACACAGGACTCTTTTGAGGCATTTCATGAATCATGGGACTGATTTAAGATGCTTTTGGTGCAATGTCCCCACCATAATTTTCCTTTGCCTTTATTGCATCAAACTTTCTATGGGGGGTTGACACAAGCCGATCAGGCTATGGTTGATAACGCAGCCGGAGGCTCTTTAGGAGCCAAAACTGCGGAAGAGACCCTAGATCTTTTTGAGAGATTATCATCTAATTCGCAACAAAAGGGGTCAAGGGGTAAAACCAATAGTGTGAATGGAATAGGAATGAATGATGAGCTTTCTAAACAAATTGCACTTTTAAATCAAAGATTTGATACGTTGGCCATGAATAATACTTCCAATTATGCTTCCAATGTGTAACCTGTTGGTAATGTCATGCATGATAGTTGTGTAACTTGTGGATCTAACACTCATTCTTATGAAGTTTGCCCCTCCACTAGTCCCCATTTACATAATCATGAGCAGGTACAGGCAATGCAATCATATATGCAGAGGTTCCCACAGAACAATCCATTTTCACAGACATACAATCCTGGATGGGGGAAGCACCCTAATTTTTCTTGGGGAGGAAATCAACAGCCGAACAAACCCCTCCATCCCCAACCACCACCGCAGGGACCTTATGAAAGGAAAAGAGAGCCTTGGGAAGAGGCGATGGATCGGATGAGAGCAGAGCAACTCCAAGCGAGGGCAGAACAGCAGCAAGCAAACAACAATCAAGCTGCTGCAATGAAAAAGTTGGAGACCCAAATGGGTCAATTGGCGGAGGCATTACAGGGACGACAACCGGGTATGTTCCCTAGCCAAGGGGAGCAAGCCAAGGCCATCTTCACCATACGTGGTGGCAAACAGGTAGACAATCAGGAAGCTTCTCCTTCTTCTCCTCCTACACCCCCTCTTGTTGATTCCCCTGCTGTGGAACCCCCTATTGTGGAAAATGATGATGTTGAGGATGTTGTGTCTGATGATGAGGGTACTAATGGATTGGGGTAAAATGTGAATGTAGAAAAGTCCAACCCCAAGCCATATGTGCCCCCTGTTCCTTTCCCTGGTAGATTTTTGAGGAACAAACTTGATCACCAAATGAAAGAATTGATTGACATGTTTTCAAAAGTTAATATAAATTTGCCTTTGTTAAATGTGATCAAGAATGTTCCCGCGTATGCCAAATTCTTCAAGGAAATTAATTCCAAGAAAATTCAGTATGGGAAAGATGATAAATTGGTGTTGGGTGAGAATGCGAGCGCTGTAGTCAAACATAGTCTCCCACCGAAAATGAAAGACCCCGGGAGTTTCCAAATTTCCATTACTTTGGGAGATTCTCACACGGTGAGAGCTATGCTTGATCTTGGGGCAAGCATTAATCTGTTGCCTTATTACATGTATCTTGAGTTGGGTTTACCGGAGCTAAAACCCACTATGATGGCCCTACAACTCGCTGATCGGTCCATAAAAAGACCATTGGGCATCGTAGAGGATGTTTTAGTTCAGGTTGGGTCATTGATCATTCATGTGGATTTTGTGGTTTTAGAGATGCCTCGCGGTGAGGGTAGTCACCGTGATTCACCCATTATGCTTGGGAGACCATTCATGGCAATGACCAACACCGTAATCAATGTTGCTAGTGGCACTCTCTCCATGACTGTCGCAAACGAAAAAATTGAAATAAATGTTTTTGAGGTAATGAAAAATGCGGTAGGTCATGATGAGTCTTGCATGTTTGTAGATGAGTTTGATGAGGTTGATGATTGTGTGCGTGAAATGTCATGGCATGAGAGAGATTGTGAGGAGTTAGAGTCATTAATTTCAATGGGCGGTGAGAAACCTAGGGATAATGCGGATGCTCAACTGATGGCTGTGGATAAGGCCGACGAGCACCATCCTAGTGATGGCCCGTTTCACCCCCTAGGCCACTTCAATGAGAAGTTGGCGCCCTCTATTGTGATTCCCCCAGTCCTTGAGTTGAAAGCTCTCCCATCAAATTTAAAATATGCATTTTTAGGAGAGGGAGAGACTTTACCTGTCATAATTGCATCTAATTTGTCCACGGAACAAGAGGCCCAATTGATTGCTGTTTTGTGTGAATATAAAGAGGCCATTGGGTGGACATTAAAAGACATTAAGGGAATTAGTCCCACGATGTGCATGCACATAATTCATCTCTTGGATGGTGCTAAACCGTCTAGGGAGAGACAACGGAGGCTGAATCCTCACATGGAGGAAGCCGTGAGAAAAGAGGTCCCGAAATTGCTAGATGCGGGTATCATTTACCCGGTGGCTGAAAGTGAATGGGTAAGCCCGGTACAAGTTGTACCAAAAAGATCGGGCATCACTGTAGTTCAAAATGAGAAAGGAGAGGATGTGCCCATGAGAGAAGTGACCGGTCTTAGGATGTGTATTGACTTGAGAAAACTAAATGTTGCGACCAAGAAAGATCACTTTCCTTTACCTTTTATTGATCAAATGTTAGAAAGATTGGCCGGTCACTCTTACTATTGTTTTCTTGATGGCTTTTCGGGGTATAATCAAATTGCCATAGCCCCTGAAGATCAGTCCAAAACCACCTTCACATGTCCATTCGGCACTTATGCATTTAGGAGGATGCCCTTCGGGCTTTGCAATGCACCTGCGACATTTCAAAGGTGTATGACCTCCATTTTTTCGGATATGATTGAAAGGTGTGTCGAGGTCTTTATGGATGATTTTTCGGTTGTTGGGGATAGTTTTGATGATTGTTTAAAGAATTTGGCATCTGTTTTGAAAAGATGTTGTGAAACCAACCTGACGTTAAGTTGGGAAAAGTGCCATTTTCTTGTAAAGCATGGGATTGTTTTGGGTCACATTGTGTCAAGTAAGGGGATTGAGGTCGATAGGGAAAAAATTGATGTGATTTCTAAATTACCTTCCCCGAATTCAGTCAAGGGTGTGCGAAGTTTCCTAGGGCATGCGGGTTTCTATAGGCGATTTATAAAAGATTTTTCAAAAATTTGTAAGCCTTTATGTAATCTTCTTGCCAAGGATACGGAGTTCGTTTTTGACCAAGAGTGTGTTGATGCGTTCAATTTGCTTAAGGAAAAGCTGACATATGCCCCCATTCTTTATAGTCCCAATTGGTCTCACCCTTTTGAGATCATGTGTGATGCCTCGAACTTTGCTATTGGGGCTATTCTGGGATAAAGGGTAGACAAATTGCCTTCCGTTATCCACTACGCAAGTAGAACACTTAATGATGCACAACTGAATTATACCACAACTGAAAAAGAATTTCTAGCTGTTGTGTTTGCATTGGAAAAGTTTCGTTCTTACTTGCTTGGGTCAAAGTTGATAATTTATTCTGACCATGCTGCATTGAAACATTTGTTGAATAAAAAGGATGCTAAACCTCGTTTGTTGAGGTGGATGTTATTGTTGCAAGAATTTGATGTCGAGATCCGAGACAAAAAGGGGACTGAGAATGTGGTAGCGGATCATTTATCGAGACTTGAGGACTATTCGTATCTTAATATCGAGGAGAGTGTGATTCCGGTTAATGAAAATTTTCCGGATGAACAACTTCTTGCTATACATGTCCAAGAGCCGTGGTATGCAGATTTTGTCAATTACTTGGTGTCCAATATGATCCCACCACAGTTCACCTATGACCAAAAACGTAAGTTTAGGTCCGATGTGAAACATTATATTTGGGATGATCCCTATTTGTGGAAAATTTACCCGAACAAAATTGTGAGGAGATGTGTCCCGGACCACGAGCAAAGTAGCGTGTTGAGATTTTGTCATGAACTCCAATGTGGGGGTCATTTTAGTGGCCAAAAGACCGCTAGGAAAGTGCTTCAATCGGGTCTTTATTGGCCCACTTTGTTTAAAGATGCTCAAGAGTTTTGCCGTAGGTGTGATAGATGTCAACGGTCCGGGAACATAGGAAAGAGAGATTAGATGCCCTTGCAACGTAATCTTATTGTTGATATATTTGATGTGTGGGGCAATGATTTTATGGGCCCTTTTCCCCCGTCCCATGGTTACTTGTACATCCTTGTTGCTGTTGATTATGTTTCAAAGTGGGTGGAGGCAATTGCCACCCGAACTAACGATGCTAATGTTGTTTCGAAGTTTGTGGTTGATAACCTTTTCAGCAGGTATGGAGTGCCGCGGGCAATTATCAGTGATCAAGGGACCCACTTTACCAACAAGAGGTTCAATGCAGTTTTGAAAAAGTATGGGGTGGTGCATAAGCTTGCGACAGCATACCATCCTCAAACTTCGGGACAGGTGGAGGTGAGTAATAGACAGATAAAGGGTGTTCTTGAGAAAACAGTGCGTCCCAACAGAAAAGATTGGGCATTAAAGTTAGGGGATGCATTGTAGGCATACAGAACAGCATACAAGACACCCATTGGAATGATTCCGTACAGGATAGTGTAAGGGAAGGAATGTCACCTCCCGGTGGAGTTGGAACACAAGTCATATTGGGCTGTGAGGGAATTGAAAATGGATTTGAATGCCGCGGGAGAAAAGAGATTGCTTGCACTGGATGAGATTGAGGATCTCCGACAAGATAGTTATGAGAGCGCAAAATTGTATAAAGAGAGGACCAAACGATACCATGATAAAAATTTGAAGCCCAAGTTCATAAGACCGGGTATGAAAGTCCTTCTCTTCAACTCTCGGTTTAAGCTCTTTCCAGGCAAGTTGAGTTCTAGGTGGTCCGGCCCGTATGATGTGGTGCGTGTGTATCCGCACGGAGCATTTGAACTCAAAAATCCAAAAGATGGAAACGTCTTTAAAGTAAATGGGCATCGGGTGAAACCATATTACGAAGGGGTGTCAATTTTGGAAGACATCAATGAGATCGACTTGATTGAGTTGGTGGACCCGGAGGCGGCCACCTAATTCCATTGGGCATAACGTCGAGCTTAACGACTATAACCAAAGCGCTAATTGGGAGGCAACCCAATGTAGGTAATATTTACTGCTTTCCGTATTTTCTTTCTCGTTATTATCATCGTGCAGTTGGATTGTGTTGTGTTTTCTTGGTTCATGCCATGAGGACATAGCATGGTTTAAGTGTGGGGGTGGTGGTAATTATTAAAAAAAAATATTTTATTGGTCTTTTATTTCGTAAACGTGTCGAACTACGGTGACCTGAGCTTGTTTTTGTGGGTAGTCCGCCCACATTAATGGGGACGTAGGCAACGAAAGTGCGGTCAAAATGTGTGTCAATTTCGGCATACAAATGGTCTAGCCAAAGACATTAAAAAAGGGCGGCTCACCGGGAGACAACCCGGATTTGTATTTGTATCTGTGTATTAAACTGGTGCTACTGAAGGGTATTTTCTTTGTTTAATGATGTGCAGGAAAAGTGCGTGGAGGAGCCAAAGTCCTGGGCCCAAAAAAAAAAATTGAAAATTTGAAAATTGGCCCAGGCAGAGCACGACTCGTGCTCCTGAGCACGAATGGGAGCACGAGTGGGAGAAGTGCTCGTTCTAATCAGAACGACTTGGTGGTTTGGTCACGAGTCGTGAGCACGAATGGAGCAAGAGAGCACGACTCGTGCTAAATGGCACGACTCATGCCAAACACAAAATCAAAACCTGTTGTTCCCAATTACCCTTTCAGTCGTGCCCTATTTCCCAAATCCCAGCCGTCGCCCCTCCCTCTCTCTACCCTAATTCAAAATTCCTTCTTTCTCTCTCTAAAAACCTTCCATCCAAACCTCCATTAATCTTTCAAATCGCTACCCCTAACCCACAAAATCCTCTTCCCCATCCCATTTAACCCCTCTAAACCAAAAATCTAAGCCCAAAAGTCCACCTTTTTGATGATTTCTTGAAGAAAAGCTTGAGTTGGAAGATTGTGGTGGGTTGGTTGATTGCTTGGTGTGGAGTGCGAATTGGAGCA
The DNA here is from genome assembly GCA_022495995.1 of Adenophora triphylla var. japonica. NCBI lineage: Eukaryota > Viridiplantae > Streptophyta > Magnoliopsida > Asterales > Campanulaceae > Adenophora > Adenophora triphylla. The sequence continues at coordinate 194,906 of JAFEMH010000632.1, read as the reverse complement.
AATATCTTTGGGGTTGGTGCTACATTGGTCTTGTCCCTCTTCTCCGGGTATCTTCTCAAACTCCGGTGACTTTCCGGCGAACTTTTCGGCCAAGTGTTCCGGCGACCTCAACTGTTCAGAGGTAATTCTTTTTCAGTGTCCTCTGTTGTTTTGAAGTTGTGATTGGTTGTTGATTGGTGAATTTTGGAGGAAGGTTGGATTGTGTGGGATTATTATTTGTTTCAAATATTTTGTTGTTGGAGGATTGTTGGGATTGTTTGGTTGTTATTAGTGGTTTGCAAATTTGTGTGTTGATTGATATTGATTGCTAATGGGGAGAACAAAAGATAAAGGTAAAGGCGTTGATGCTCAGCCTAGAAAGAAAAGAAACATTGTTATTGAGGAGCCCCCTCGAGTGCCCGACGATTTCATGGGCTTGACTAAGTTGATAGATTCTCAAAAAAATAAATGGAAAAACTTGGAAAATGGAAGGGTTGTTCAAGTAACTAGATTTTTATGTGTGGAAACATTGCAGAAGTTGGGTCTCTATGATTTGGTTGCGGGTTTGTTGAATAACATCAGACTAGGTAGATTTCTGGGCAAGAGTGCGGGGGTATACAAGAGGGTGACGCTTGAATTTTTTGCAACCTTGGAAAGGAGGGAGGAAAATGGAGTATGGAGTGTTCGTTTTAATATAAATGATATCACAAGGACTTTGTCATATGCAGCAGATAGGGAGTATTTGGGCGTGAGTGAGCCCAGGGGAGAGTGGTCAGAGAGGGATAGAACTGTTGAGACATTCTTCTTTGAGTTGACGGGCAAGTATATGCAGAAGCCCTATGTGGTGATGAAGACTCTTTCCCATCCGGCGTGGAAATTGCTTTATAGAGGGTTATCAATGACATTTTATGCGAACGGGGAGCCGGCTCAGATGAACGCCTTGCAGTTTGCGACTATGGAGTGTGCTTTGTCTTCCAATACTGTGATTCCGGATTGGGTTGACCTATTTTTCAGGAGATGTGAAGCTTTGGGAGTCAATGGGAATGGAAACATTCCGGTGGGTGGCATGGTGACGTTATTGGTGGAAAATTTTGTTCGTAATCACCCTTGATCGGTAGGCAATGCGGAGGGGCCTCTATTTTATGATCGGTTCTTTCTATACCGATATGACACCTTTGAGAGGATCTCGGGCCAGAATGAAGCATTGACTTTTAATTATGGTGGTGGTAGAAGTTTCAGGTGTGCGCAGGGTGTGGTCTTTCCCTATGGTCCATACGCTCGAGATTGGAGGATGCCATTTGTTGCAGACATGACATTGCGTGACTTGAAGAGAGATATGGGTGAAAGAGTGAGTGACGAAGAGGAGGAGCAGCATGAGCAGCAGGGTGGTGAGGACCATCAGATGAGAGAGCAGTTTCAGGCTGGGACGAGTGGAGACTTTGCAGGCCATGGGCAGGATCAGTCAAGTATGGCGGGGGCCTTTGGTAATTGGGGTGATATGAGAGCATACTTGGATGCTCAATACCAGAGAGATGCAGAAGAGCGGGAGAGGAGATATAGAGAGGAGTGTGAGGCTCGGGAGGCGCAGAACTTTATGTGGCGCACTCGGTTTGATTATGTGGATAGGCGTTGGGACGCTCAGGACGATAGATTGGAGGCTTTAGAGGACAGGCTGGATACTACGAATAGAATGGTATATCAGCAGCAACCTTGGATGCAGCAGTCCGAGCCGAGACAGTACGAGCCAGTCCCAGATGAGCATTTTGTGGAGATGATGAGGAGAGCTGATAGGCGGAGACAGCGGCAGTTGGCCCGTGAGGCCCAGTTTCCGGATGGGGGCTTCGGCCCGAGATATTGAGGGTACATTTTCTTATCCCCTTCCCTTTTTGCATTTAAACTGTCCTGTTTTATTATTGTGCACACATTGAGGACACTGTGTAGTTTAAGTGTGGGGGAAGGGCGGTGCCTTATATTGTATATATATATAAAAAAAAAAGAGAAAAAAAAAATTTAAAAAAATATATAGAGTGGCTAAGTGAAAACCCGAAAGGGAACTTAGGCAAAAGGTGAGAATTTGAGTGATAATATCCTTTATTCACCGGCGTGGAGACATAAGGGGGAGTTAGGAGTTCGGGTAGGATCATCTTTGGTGATGGAGGTTCGTGTTAGAGGCGTTAGGATATAAATCCTCGTGCACCTTGGAGTAATAAGGGGGGTTGGAGAATAGCACGAGGTAAGTTTTTGTTAAGTATTCCCTTTACTTAATATTAACTTTTGATTGAGGGTGCACATTATGTAGTGTGAGCTAGTGTGGGGGAAAATTTAGGACATGTTAGTTTCCCCCCACTATCCTTGTGAGGGCCCTAGTTTGGACGATCATTTTATTATGGAGTTTGATGTCAAGCTAGGGCCATTGATATTTTTTGGGGAGTTGTATGGAGACGGAGTTTTGTACACTCCGGTATCATTTTGATTGACTTGTATTGGAGGTTAGAGGAGCTAGGTATCATTTTCTTCCACACATCTGCTTTAGACCAATTTTAGATTGGAGTTAGGATATTACTCAGGAACGAGTAATGGTCTAAGTGTGGGGGAATTTGATGAGTGGATTTTATACATATCATTTTACCTATGTTTCCGAATGCTTTATATTGATTTTGATGTAATTAGATTAGTTTTTGGTGTATTTGAGAGAAATTATGTTATGTGAGGTTGTGTGGGAAAACAATACACTTTAAGGGTAGTTTTGTCATTTTCTTTGTATTTGGTGGTGGAATCTCATGGTGCCGACGAGTGCAAGTCAATTGTCAATGAACAATGTCAAACACGGTCAAGGGACGAAGCTCGGGGTCAAACAAAGTCAAGGGAAGAAGGCCAGTCAAAGCTGAGTCAAAATGGGGCAATTCTGTATTTGGCACGAGTGGAGCACGAATGAAGAAGACCAGAGTACGACTTGGGAACGAATGGAAAATCAAGGCACAAGGAAGAAGAATTGATCAGAACGACTGGGCATAGGGAGCACGACTCGTGAGCACGAGTGGCGACCAAGGCAATTTCCAGCAAAGCTACTCAGAACGAATGGAGGGGTCTAGCACGACTCGTTTTCACGACTTGGACTGAATTGAAGATCTTGCGTGAATCGATTGAGTCTAGGTTTCATTAATTCTTTTGTGCTTAATGAATTGAGTCGTTGTCAATTTGATCTTGCGTGATAATTGATAACTACTCAATAATAGAATTGCAACTCGGCCATCTAACCGTCCCAATTCTTACAAAAGCGAAGAAACCCGAAAACACAATTAATATTTTTATCATTCAAAAGCATAAGGAGAAAATATGTGGTGAACCCAATCCGTGGACTAGTTGTTAAATCCTTGAATTTCTTCTGCGATCTTGCTTATTTGTTACTTTAGTTGTTTAATTGTCTTAATTTTCTTTCGTAATTAGTTTTTAATAAATCCAAACCAAAAATCCCATTTTGTTACTTTTAGCATTAATTAAATTTACTTGTTAAAACACACGAGTCTCTGTGGTTCGACCCTTACTTTTGTACGTTGCTACTACGGTAACTTGTACACTTGCGAGGTTTTTATTACACAGTGGAATTTTATCCATCAATGTCAAATCCTTGAATACTTCTAACTTGTGAATAAAATGATCATTATTTTGTACACTTTCAAGCAATAATATTTTTCACAAAAACACTCTTGAAAAGTAAAAATATCTTTATATGCCAAGCTTGTGATCTAAAAGTTCATCTTTTCTATATTATGCTTTGCTTCATCGAATCTCATTTATGTTATAATGATTTATTGTTTTCCCAAGATTACTCTCTTAAAAATCTTCATAAATCTCTTTCTAAATAATCTAACGTTATAGAAAGTTTGAGAAGATAAAAGAAAGACAAAATCTTCATGGCAATAAGGCTTGCAACATTTATTTATTTTTCTAAGGGATCCAACTGTATGTTTTTTTTATCATTTGCAATTTTTTTTCCTCTCCATCTTCTTTTTATCCTAGACTTGCTTGAGGACAAGCAAGGTTTAAGTGTGGGGGAATTTGATAAGTGATTTTTATATAATCATTTATAGCATTTTATTTTAATATTTACTTAGTTTTTATTCCAACTTTAGCCTAAAAATAGTGTAATTTAGCTTCTTTTACCATTATCTTCGATTTTACACTTGTTGGTATAGTCTTAGTATATTTTACAGGTTTAAAGACAAAATATTGGACAAATGAGGCTTTGAAAACATTAAAGGATCAAAGGCAAGGATGGACAACTTCAAAATCCTCATTCAACCCAGAAAGTCACTGGAGCGGCCGTGCGCTATAAAGTGGAGCGGCCGTGCAAACCCTCAGTCAAAGCCAAAATTACCAAATGTTACTGGAGCGGCCGTGCGCTATATTCTGGAGTGGCCGTGCGCTATAAAGTGGAGCGGCCGTGCACCTGCTGATGCTGTGAAAAGGCACCTTTTCACTTGAAGCTCTTTGAAGGGATCCAATCCTTCACTCAAATGATTATATAAGACACCTTTGTAATCAGTATTGGGCATCCAGAATACATCCAATTGTGAATGTGTGCCCAAATTTGGATTCACGCGAATTTGAAGACATCCGGTTTAATTTGAAAAACGGAGTCGCCACGCCATTTTGATTACCTCAAAACTTTGAAAAAAGGTTTTTATGGGTTCGGAGGTTAAGTTACCCCTTGGGAAGAATGGATCGTCGTTCACCCAAGGTGCCTTGCCGGAGCAAGTCTCCCAAGATTCCATTAACCGTGCTTGCTTGCGTGCTTTCTTGTGTGCATGTGTTTGAAAATAGGGGAGGGAATGTCCCAAGTTGTCTTCCGGACGTATAAACCATTTATTGGTTGTCGCTCGGGATTTCTTGGATTTTATGTATTTGGGATTTTGATCCCGTCCTCATCTTGGAGTTGTGATCATCGCTTTTTAACCTCGGGACTTGCATGATCGAGAGAATGACTCTCTTTATAGTCAAAGATGAGGTTCTTTAGAAAAGGAGGGTCCTTAGCCCATCAATCCTACGCTTTAAGACGGTCGAGCTCATATAGATGCTTCATACTCGTCTTAAGCGATAATTGGAGATATAGGGTTCAAGGTTGTCCCTTTCTAAAGAGATCATGAAACCTTTATGGAAGAAACGATGTAAAGAGAGGATCTTTACACCGGTCCGTTCCAAGGTTGCTAATGGGGACATGGGGGAATGCATGTAAAAATGACATTTTTAGTGAAAAGATGACATTTTTGGGTTGCAAAGGATGCATTTGATTTAAAGAAATGATCTTTATTTACAAAGGATGCATAAAGACATGATTTTTTTGCAAAGGATGCATTTTTATGAAGAAATTGGGATTTAAATATGCAAAGGATGCATGAAGATTATATTTTGAAAGCATAGGATGCTAATTTAGGATAAAGATATGATCTTTAATGCAAAGGATGCTTGAAAAAGGGTTTCATATGCAAATGATGCATTTTTATCATAAAGATTGGATTTTTATATGCAAAGGATGCATGAAGATGATATTTTTATGTAAAAATAGGGTTTTTAGGTGCAAAGGATGCACCTTTGATTCAAAATATTACATCTTTAATGGCAAAGGATGCCTAATGCATGCAAGGGGGGAAAGGGGGTATAAAGATATGATCTTTAATCTACCAAGTCCCAAACAAGATAATAACAATTATATGAAATGCAATGAGCAATTAGAATCACATAGAGCAATTAGGATGCAAGTTTAGGGCGTGAGAGGTTACCAATGGCTTCCTCTTCTTCTTTGGATGGAGCTAGGTGGAAAGGTTGATCTTGGGATCTTCAAGGAGGAGGGAGGTGGCTTCTTGGCCTTCTTCTTCACCTTCTTAGACTTCCAGTAGCTCTTGGGAGTGTCTTCTTCGTATTATGTGTGATTGATGGTCTTGTTGTTGTTGTTAAAATGGGTAGAGGAGGGCTCTATTTATAGGCAGTCTGGATAAGGCCAATGAAGCCGTGCGGCCAGAGACCTTGGGCTAATGCAGCCGTGCGGCATTATCCCTTGTGACTCAGCATTTCTAGAAACATGCAAGGTGGCAAATTCTAGAAGTTTTACCAAATTAAGAAAAACATGTTTCTTAATTGGGAAGCTTCCCTTTCAGTCCCTATATGATTTGGAACAGTTCTGAAATATTTCCGGAACACTAGGAAGGCCGGGGAATTACCGGGAAACTTACCGAAATTGCCGGGAAATTTAATCGGAAGGCATGAGCCAGATTTGGGTACTTACAGAAGCCCCTCGGCAACGTCACTTGCAAGGCGAGTGGGGTTGTCGATAGAAAAGGATCCGATCTGGCGAATGCCGAGACGGATTGAGAGACCGAGGTGGTCGAGTGGCTGAACCTCTGGAAGGCTACCTACGTATCCCGAGTGGGAATCAAGCCAGGACGTAGTTCAGAATAGATCCGCTGAGGAATGGAGAAGAGAAACTGGTCTCTTGCTGGGGAAGTAGAAAAGAAAATGACCTAAGAGGTCAAGCAATTGATCCTACTTGGGATATGCTAGAAGTGACCGATGTGGTCAGATATCTAGACCTCTATGAGGGGTTACTTCATCACTGATGAGTGACAAAGAAACAGGGTGACCAAAGTGGTCGGATGGCTGGACCTTTTATGAAAGGCTACCTACGTATCCCGGAGGAATCAAGCCTTGATCGTAGTTCAAGCATCACTAGATAGTTAGGAACTATGTCTAGGATCCTTGAGGGTTTTGACAATTAATGGAGGCTGTCACCTGATTGACAATTAATGGAGGTTGTCACCTGGTTGACAATTAATGGAGGTTGTCACCTGATTGACAATTAATGGAGGTTGTCACCTGGTTGACAATTAATGGAGGTTGTCACCTGATTGACAATTAATGGAGGTTGTCACCTGATTGACAATTAATGGAGGTTGTCACCTGATTGACAATTAATGGAGGTTGTCACCTGAAGAAACTAGAGCTTACGTCACTATCTGTGATAGAGGTAGCTAAAGTTGGAAAACTGAAGCATACTTCACTATTCGGGATAGAGATAGCTTAAGTTTAGAAGAACTTGAGCGTACTTCACTATTCGGGATAGAGGTAGCTAAAGTTTAGAAGAACTTGAGCATACTTCACTTTTCGTGATAGAGGTAGCTTAAGTTTAGAGAACTTAGCATACTTCACTATTCGTGATAGAGGTAGCTAAAGTTTAGAGAACTTAGCATACTTCACTATTCGTGATAGAGGTAGCTTAAGTTTAGAGAACTTAGCATACTTCACTATTCGTGATAGAGGTAGCTTAAGTTCGGATTTCGACAATTCGGAGGTTGTCACCTAGCGTTATCCCGTTATAACGGAATTAACAGAGGCGACTGGGAAGAAAGCTTAATTGCATAGGAGATAAGGGATATCTTCTGAAAAGGGTGTTATCTCAGTTAAAGGATAACGGGAATTGTAGGCCCAAGTGGAAAGTCCAGGGGCAAAATTGTAATTTACGCTGGAGCGAATGAGGCCGTCCGGCATGAGATGGGGGAAAAAGAAGCCGTACGGCTAGAAGTCTGTTTTTTCCAGATTATTTAAAACAGATTTGAACGGGCAATTGGGCATTACTGCCGCCCATTCCAGCCGAGGAAGAGAGAGAGAGGAGAGAAATTTTGAAAATCCTTCAATTCCCTTGCTTCCTTTGATCAAAAATGGATCCGGAGGGCAATCCTATGCCGAGACAAGCTAGAAGAAACATCTCCGCGGCCGCTCAAAGGAGGAGGAAGGAACTCGTTCGAACGGAGAGAAAGTACGACTTTCTTACGCCTCCATCGGAGCTCTATCCGGGGAGAAGGGAGCACAAATCGATGAACCCGCAAGCGGTTGGGGTAAGCGTTCTTATTTGGCTCGATTCCGTCGATTTTGATTGAATTTTGATTGATTTAGGGCTTGACCCGAATTTTAGGAATTTTCTAGGATTTTCCTAGGATTTTTTGAATGACTTTGAGATATTGATGATTAACCTATGAGGCTAAGAACATGCATGTGCAATTTATTTGATAAGAATAATGAGAATGACCCACTTTTTTCTCGAAAATAAAGTAAGAATGATAATTGTTTAAAGTGAGACGGAGTTCTTGCATGTGCTAGAACTAAGTCAAAATTTTGATTATCAATGAGAAACAAGAATTTGGAAGATAAAAAGGATTCATGCATGCCACTTATTCAAAAGAATGATGCTTATGTGCAAAGAATTTTGAAAATTGTGATTTTGTGCTTTAGGAAAGCAATGGGACTTGACATGATGTGTTTCAAGTGGTGAAAGACGTGTTTTTTATGCAAAGGATGCTAGAAAAATTTTATGAATGCTTTTCTTTAGAAAATATGTGCACCTTTTGAATATATGCATGCTTTTGAAATGAGATGAAAGATTGACGCATTTCTTTGTTGTGCTTGTCCACAGGAGAACAAATCCAGGGGGCCTTCTGAGATCGCAGTCAGGCTTTGGCAGAGGATGCCAGATTTCGAGAAGAATGGGGCGAATCCCAAGCAGCTGGTGCGGGCTACCGGCCTAGATCTTTTCATTGAGGCTATCGGCAGGGGGATTCATATCACCTCTAAGAGCAAGGGCTTTGTCCAGGCCCTATCTGAGTTTTGGTGGGATAGCACTCATAGCTTTCATCCCGAGTGGGGAGAGGCGACGGTGACTCCCGCCGATTTCACGGCTATCACCTGGTCTGATTCGGCTGGGAGGCCCGTGACTTGGAGGGACCATATCACAGCAGAGGAATTCCGAGCTTTGGTCGGGTTTGAGTTGATTCCCAAGGGGCTAGGGATGGAGACGCGGAATGTCGAGGTGGAAGTCCAGAACTGCATACGGGACTTTGCCGTTAGCGATGTGACCGCCCACCAGCTTGCTAGGGCATTTGTGTGGGTGATGCTGTCAGTCACTATCTTTGCAAATTCTGGGACTCTGGCTATGACTTGCCTCCTGGACTCTCTGGAGGATGTGGATGGGATAGGGACGGTCTCTTGGGGAGAGGCCGGATTGGCGGAGCTCTACTTCTCTTTGGACATGTACAGTCGGAACAAAGATGCTTCCATGGACTGCTTTTCATTTGCCCTTGAGGTAGTCCCTCTTTCTTTTTTCTTTCTCTTCCTGTCTTGAGACTTTTATGAGAGAGAAATGACTCTTTTGATGTTTTGAACATGCAGGTCTGGTTCTGTGAGGTGACCGAGTTCTTTCCTTGGAACCAACAGAGCGATATCACCATCTTCCCTGCTATGGTTCGCTGGAGGGGAGATGCAAGGGATAAGTTCACGGGAAAGACCCGGATCACTTTTGATTACAAGATGGTGAGGCCGGTCATCAACAGGGATGGACACGATGGAGTGGACTTCTACCCTTGGGGCAGGTATCCGGAGATTTTGTTAGGAGAGGCCATTGAGGCAACGAGGCAGAGGAGATGGCTGACAGGGCTGACATGTGATGTCATCTATTTGGGGGACCATTTTTCTAGGCAACATGGCCATGTCCCTCCTTTGGACGCCATTACTCCTCATGATCCTCCAGCACGGATGCTACAGCCCAGGGATTGGCAGGCAGATGAGATTGCTAGGTACCGAGCGAGCGTGGCCGTGAGGAGTACTTTGACATGGATACCCCTACTGTTGTGTTTGTGGAGCGGCGCACGAGGACGCCACGAAGGCGTGAAGGCGGCGGTCACTCGGGGATATGGGGAGGATGAGCCTGCGACCCGCCGATCCCTCCCGCGCACCTGTCTTATGTGGTCCACGGAGTACCGAGGAGGATGAGGATTCCCTGTCCCCGACACTAGGGAGCCCCGGTATACCCCGCCGCCCGACAAAGCCTTTGTAAGTATACTTTTAGGGTCTTTCCCTTTTTCGGCTTTCTTTGCTTTTTGCAATTACGAGATTTTACGAGATTTTCGAGATTTTTCTCCTCTTTTTCTCGGGTTCCGGCTCGCACCTATGACGGTGGTCGGGCGAACGAGGGGTGGAAAGACATGTGCCGGTCCCTTCGAGGAAGGCGCTGCACTTCAAAGGCGGCGGCGGACGCACGAGGCCGGGCACAAAAGAAGGCATGTCGGGGGCACGGCGTCTACCTCATCGGCCTCGGAGTACTCTTCCGGTGCCATGCCTCGGGGACGGGGACCCAATGCGACATTACGGAGCGGCCGAGTACGGGCACGATAATGTCCATACGTACGATGTGAGCGACCAGGAGGACTTGATGAGGGAGGCTAGCGTCTACGAGCTGAGCAGTGATGAAGAAGAAGAAGAATCGGAGGCCTAGGAGGTCTCTAGAGTGGATTAGGAACAAAAACAAACAATGGACAAATTTGATGCACACTTTGTTTATTTTTTGCTTTATTTGAGCGCCGATGGGGCGAAGACATTGTATTACTATTTTATTTGCTTTTCTATTTATGCTTTTATTCATTTGCATATTACTTGAGCCATGGGGCGATTTTTTTTGCTTGGAATTGGGGCTGAAACGGGGCCAGGATGATTTATAATGATATCTAAATGCTTGGGTGACCTTTGAACATGTTTTTGTACAGGTCTTGGTTGAGAAAGTGGGGTGAAAACTCCCTTGGGCAGCAACTTTGGTTGCTGCAGATTTTTTTTCTGCAAATGGCAAATGTAGCCGTGCGGTTTGGTCCTGAGGGCAAATGAAGCCGTGCGGCTCACAGTTCTGTCTGAACTGGTTATTTTCTGAATAAAAGCAAGGCTTGGCCATTTCATTTCATTTTCAACTTAGACTTGTCCCAATTGTTCCCAGAGCACATTTTGAATTAAAGACACCATCTTTGGTCATTTTGCGATGGAGAAGCCCGTCAGATTGCAAAGGGGGAAGGGAGACCGTTTTCTGTCCGATCTTCAATCTTGGGTGAAGCACAACTTCCAATTTCACAAGGGGCTGCTTGATTCTTCTTTCAAGATCAAGTCTTTATGGCATTTGAGGGATCTCCCGCCCGATTGGGACCTTTTGAGAGCAAAGCGGCGGCAAGGTTTTGGGACGTCAGGAGACACGTTTCTTGCTTTTCTTACAACGAGATTGTCCCAACACATGAAGACTTCGAGCCTTGATTGGGGTCCCAAAATTGAGGCTATATCTATTCCGCTGATCGGAGGCGTCTTGAGTGGCGGCAAAGCTTGCATCTTTTCTGCAGATTTCTTTGGAAGAGGCCGAGGGATGATGATAGCCGGATAGGATTGACCTTTCGATATCCCGGGCGGAGTTTGGGTCTCCGGCTATGGGGCTGCGACCACGGTGGCTATAGATGCCTTTATTCTCTGCGTATTTTCTGCTCTGTTCACTGTTGAGTCCGTGGGGATCTGTCATGGTGGTCTCTAGGACATGGTCAGAGACTGTAGAGCTGGGAAAGACATTGTCCCACTGGTTTTGGGAGAGACATTGCATGGCATCGACAGGATGGCTAGGGGAGACCATTTCATGAGGTGCAGGAGTCCACTCAGCGACTTTGTGGAGGCTGCGGAGAGGCTCGGGGCTTTGCCATGGGCTTTGCCGACTCAGTGCCCTTGGGTGATTTCTCGGAGAGGTGCACCGAGGCAACATGAACAGGGTAGCTGGGAGCTGACGATGGCTAGGCTATCCACTTCGGACATCCGTTGGTGGATACCTCACTGGAGGTTGCGGACCCGGGAGGATATTTCAGGAGTCTTATGCTGTGAGGGTTCCAGGGTTCTGCTGGTCGTCCTTCTACATTCCCTGCTTGGTATCCAGGCAGTTCGGGGCATTACAGGAGCCATTGAGCTATTGGGAGGACATCCAGACCATGGAGGTGATGCCATTAGATATGAGAGATCCAGCCAGCTTCTCATTCTTCTCGAGGGCTTGGACATACACTGCTTTCCTACCCAGGGCTATCTTCAGGAACAGGAAGAGTACCATCTTGACCACTGTGTACTTGGACTGGTACGAGAGGGAAATGGGAGCGACTCAGGTCATTCTGGGGGAGAGACGTCAGGCTTTATTGGGGGCCGACTATGACTCGAGTAGGACTCTAAGGGTGACTGAGGCTAAGGCGAGTCGCCATAACCAGTCGGGTGACCTGATCAGATATATGGAGGCTCGATACAAGAGATTGTCCGAGGTTGCTCCTTTGACTGAGGCTCAAAGGGAGGAAGTGCGGACTCGTGCTCGGGTAGAGAGGGCACTTATTGACACGGGTTTGGTAGAGGCTCCAGTGAGGATACCTGAGATCGAGATGAGGGATACCGACCTTATAGAGAAGAAGAGGAAGAAAACTCGACGGGGTCGAGGTAAAGGGAGGAAGACCAAAGAAGACTCAGCGAATGACGACTGACAGATCTTTTCTTAGGATTCCCTTATTGCCATTTTGCAAACACATTAGTTAATTTTGTCCCACAAAGCTCGGGCCAATTTCGGACTCCCACGACAGTTTTTCGTCGGCCTATACACCTGCAAAGCCGAGAAAGAGCAAAAAGGGCAATGTTAGAAATCATTCCATGGCAGAAATTCAAAGGAATAAAAGAAAAATTTTATTGAGGCATTTCATCAAACACTTGGCGTGCACACAAGAAAAGCTTGCCCAAAGATGCAATTGATGACCCGAATCAACCCCTCCTACAATCCATGATATGCAGGGGACTCATACGCACACAATGTAACAACAAGCATCCAACAAATTCAGCAAAAAATGAAGCATGCAAGGTAGAATCAAGTTCTAAGCAAAAGGCAAAGGAAAACTGCCATTGATGGAATTTGAAATCAAAGAAAAGCATGAGTTCAAATTCAATACAATGTAAGAAATAAGAATTGAGAGAGAAGCTCTTACCAAACCTTCCCGAACAGCGGTGGAGATATGCGCGTCCCTATCGAAGGTGAGGTCGTCGCGAGGATAATCTTTCCCAAGTAAATAACTCCCCAAAATCAAATTCTTTCTCTCTTGAACCATTGATTGTGGAAGGAGGAAGGATTGAGAGTTGTTTGGAGGGAGGAATCAACAAGCAACTCACGAAAATTTGCAGAGAAAATTGCCTTGGCTCGAGCTAGGGAGGGAATTTGAAAAGAGATGTTTTCAAATTAAAACAGCAGCTGCTGTTATATATTGCCTCGACAGTGGATATCCCGCACATGATACCTTATCTCGCGCGAGATATGCCTTCGGGAATTTGACAAAATTGTCCCCGACAATAAGCGTCTACGCAACGTCAAAATTCAAAATTTTGACACATTTACCCTTGGAAATGATACACTAGCAAGGAAACGTGGAAAAATCGGCACCGCAAGTCACGGAACGAGACGAACGTGACACCCGCACAATCGCCCGGTACGACACCAGTCGCCCGAAAACCAATAGATCCAAAAAAATCAACTCAGTCCACATGATTCAGAGCCCAGACAGATGGATCGTCAAATTAAAAGCCCGGTCCAACACCCAGAGACAGGTGGATCGTCAAATTAAAAGCCCGGTCCAACGCCCAGACAGGTGGATCGTCAACAGAAAAGCCCGGTCCAACGCCCAGACAGGTGGATCGTCATCACAAAAGCTCGGTCCAACACCCAGACAGGTAGATCGTCATAACAAAAAAGCTCGGTCCAACGCCCAGACAGGTGGATCGTCATCACAAAAGCCCGATTCAACGCCCAAACAGGTGAATCGTCATCCTCAACAACTAAAAGCCCGATTCAGAGCCCAGACAGGCGAATCGTCACAAAACCGATAAGACTCAAAGGACCGGACATGTAAGCCTTTGTTTTCTAACATATTTCCCCGCAGGTTCGGAGCCCAGACAGGCGAATCTTTAGACAGGCAGGTATATTCAAAATTGGGTCTTGATTTGATTCCTCAGTATGAATTTACCTTTTCAAAAACAAAATCTCCTCGATTTTCAAAATGATTTTCAAAATACCTAAAGCAGCCTTTTCGTGTTTTGAAACAAAAAAAATCATATATGTGTAACTAATTAAGATTTTTTTTTAAGAAAAACTAAAATTACTCTATGATTGAACTTTAACCAAAAAGTTATAAAACATTAATTATTTTTATATTATTTTAAGAATAAAATATCTTTTATATTATTTTAGAACTTAAAAATAATAATATTGTACAATTTGTATCCAAGATAGAATTTTAAAATTTATATTAAGTCAAAAATATCATTTTATTAAATGAAAGTATTCAGTGTCCAAAATAATTGTTGGTTTGGGAATTTTCATATGCCTTTAAAAAAAAAGACAATTGTTAGTATTACCCACATTTCAAAATAAACTACTTTCTTATTCAAAGATAAATTAACTCTTTTGTCCCAAAATATGTTCCTTAATGTATTTATACCATTCTTTTTTCATATTCCATTTTTACTCGCAAAACTAAGGGGCCGTTTGGTAGGAAGTATAAGCGTCGGATAACAATGATCGGGATAACTAAAAATAATTATCATGTGTTTGGTTGATAATATGACACTAGTATTAATTATCCGAAACAATGGGATTAGGACGTAACCCTTCACTAATAATGCTGGCTAAATGGTGGTATTATTTATCCTATCGAACTGGATAATTTGACTACAAGGTTTATCTCTATTATGCCCTTCCTTATTGAACCCTAGCATCCATTGCATTCTCTCTCTCTCTCTCTCTCTCTCTCTCTCTCTCTCTCTCTCTCTCTCTCTTGAGTTCTTGTTCTTCTTCATCAATGAAAGAAACGTCTCAATCTTTCGAAGACAAAATCTTATCGAAATTTTAAATTGGCATTTCAGGGTTTAGTTCAAACAAGATTTTTTTCACACTTGTGTGAACTTTTTATGATTTCCAACAATTACTTGTTCATGATTGAGAACAACAAAAAAGGTAGGTTGCTCGAGCGATGTTAAGTTCAATTAGGGGTATAGTTGAAAAATAAATAGTGTCATTTGTATTAAATATGTGATATGGGCTGTTAATTCCATTCCTATCAAACACCATCTTCTCCCTAAAACTAGTATTATTAGTACCATAACTAATAATGAGGGGCTTAATAATCCCCTCACTAATAATAATGCTTATTCTTATCCTACAACCAAACGAGCCCTAAGAGTTTGCAAAGCAATGATATTTATGAATTTGTGAAAAAAAAAAAGAATTTAAAGACAATTAATTGTTTTCTTAATTAGTTGATTTGAAGCAAAACGAATATGAAAAAAAAAAGAATTTAAAGACAGTTAATTGTTTTCTTGTGAAGAAAGAGGTTTAGGTATAGTGATCAAGAGAAAAAAGTAATACTTCATTTGAATTTAATTGATAGGGGAGGGAAAAGGGTAATTAGGTTAATTTAAAAATAATTAATTGTTTTCTTGCTTATTTGATTCGAAGCAAAACCAATATTCTAGAATCATCCATGTTTTGGAGGAAAATTGGGCTTGTTGAAGTGATCTATGCACTTCAACCTTTATATAAATAGATATATATTACTATTTGATTGAACTTAACCAAAAAGTTATAAATAATAATTATTTTCATATTATTTTAAGAATAAAATATCTTTTATATTTTATTAAAACTTAAAAATACTAATATTGTATAATTTGTATTTAAGATAGAATTTTAAACGGTAACTTGTGTGTTTCTTGTAAATGCAATTTTTTTAAAAAGAGTTTCTTTTAATTAATTAGGTTACTTAATAGAACAATTACACTACTTAATTATGTATGTGGTGTTGAATGTTGATCATTCTCTTGTATATGGTTTATCCCATTGAAGAGTCAACCCATACCCTTCTTCCATTAGCCAACTCCCAATCAAATGAACGGAACAAAGTCGCGGTAATCAACTGGACGTCCTTAGCCCAAGGCTTAACCCCGCACAAATTATCCGGCCCGCACCAAATGCTATCACATCAAAATCATTCCCATTAACATCAGCGTTAGCCTTTTCGCCACCCGGTAAGAACCGTCCGGGCTGAAACTCAAGTGGGTCTGCCCATGCATTTGGGTTACGTGCAATGGCCCAAACGTTAACCAAAAGAGTTGAGCCTTTCGAAATGAAGTAGCCGTTGACTTCGCAGAGGTCGGATTCAGCTGCAGGTCTTTTCTTTGTTTTGCAGAACTGAAATGTTATAAAAAAATGTAAAATTTATTTTACACAAACAGTACTACAAACAAAAGCATATAATTGTCTTTGCGCAATGTTTGTACTATGGTAAAATTGCACTATGATTATTTACTTATTTAGATATGTGAGTATTATTTTAAGACTGGATATAAAGGGGGGGGGGAGTAAGCAAAATTTTACTTGAATTCTCCTAAAACAATAATTGAAGGGATAAATATCACTGCCTTGTAGCAAGTTTTGTTATGAAAAAAATTATTATCATATAACAATGAATTAATGGCTTTCTTGAATTTAACGAAATGACAAATATCATATTAATGAACCAAAGCATATAATTAACGGGCAGGAAATTTGCATAAACTATATTAAAATTTCTAACAGAAAGACATGTCTTTTCGTTAAATATAACATATAGACATGGCTTTTCGCTATTTTTTTCTAACGGAAGACTAACAAAGTTAGGTTTTAGGGCTCAAAAGTGATAATATGCTAATCAAACATATTAATCTCTTGATCCAGCACATCTTTCACATACTTTGGTGTCTTTTGAAACCAAAAATGTCTTTTATTTATCAATTAAACTCTTCAACTTACAACACCAAGTAGCATACTTCCAATATTAATTTCTCATTCACCCAAAATTGGTTTTGAGAAAAAAATATATCATTTTAATCTACTTAAAATGTAGATTACAATTATGCAACTTAGTATTAATTTCTCATTCAAAAGTTTGTCAAACACCTATTTTCCAAAACCAAATTTCCAAAACCAAATTTTCCAAAACCAAATTTTCCAACAAGTTTCCAAAACCAAATTTCCATCAAGTTTGTAATCTGCTTTGGACAGGTCTTTTAGTTTTGTCCATTCACAAGTCTTTTGGGAACAAGTCTTCTAATTTGGTCCCTCCCCATGTTTTTTGGCCACACGTTCCCTTCAGACAGTTGTATAATCAAGAGGACTAAGCCTCTCCTCATTTCCTTATGGTCCCCATTTTCTTAAGTAGCTGAGGAACCACATAAGCATTATCTTCACAATGAACTTTTTTGCAGACTATAAATGATCTTAATTGGAACCATTAGTTTTGTACACCAAAAACAGAACCATTTATTTAATGGTAGCCATGGAAAAGCTTTTCTTTCTTTCCCTTTTAACATTCTTGACTTGTTCCCTTGTGGTGTCTGCTGCTTCTTCTGCCCAAGAAGCAAATGCTCTCTTGAAATGGAAAGCCAGTCTTGAAAGCTACAACGCTTCCCTCCTATCTTCATGGGCTCTTCCATCATCTCCCACCAATTTTTATACCAAAGCAAATAAAAGTGGGCTGAATATTCCATGTACTTGGTACGGAGTTTCGTGCAATGCTGATGGGAGTGTGACCGGATTGGAACTAAATATGTCGAGTTTGAAAGGTACACTTGACCATTTCTCTTTCTCATCTTTCCCCAATCTTACTCACTTTCATCTTGGCACAAATGAGCTTTTTGGTAGCATCCCTGGGCCTGAGATAACTCACCTCTCCAATCTCATCTTTCTTAACTTCTCTGATAATGAATTTTCAGGTCAAATCTCTTCATCTTTAGGTAGCTTAAGCTCACTACGTATTCTCTTCCTTAGAGATAACAATCTTTCGGGTCAAATCCCTGCATCATTTGGTAACCTAAGTTTCCTAAGTCAACTTTCTTTGTCTAATAATCAACTCTCTGGTCCCATTCCTCCTGAATTGGGAAATCTCTCAACTCTTATGGTATTAAACTTTCGCAACAACTCATTAACAGGTATTATTCCATCAACTTTTGAGAGTTTGAAAAGCTTAACGGCCTTGCAACTATTCATGAATCAATTATCTGGTTCAGTTCCCTCTGAACTTGGGAAATTAAGATCACTTCAATTCCTAGGACTTCGCAGCAATAGACTCACGGGTCAAATCCCTGCATCATTTGGTAACCTAAGTTCCCTAACTTATCTTTCTTTGTATGATAATCAACTCTCTGGTCCCATTCCTCCTGAATTGGGAAATCTCTCAACTCTTATGAAATTATTGATTCACGACAACTCATTAACAGGTATTATTCCATCAACATTTGAGAGTTTGAAAAGCTTAACAACCTTGCTAGTAGCCGGGAATCAATTATCTGGTTCAGTTCCCTCTGAACTTGGGAAATTAAGATCACTTCAATTCCTAGAACTTTCCAGCAATAGACTCACGGGTCAAATCCCTGCATCATTTGGTAACCTAGGTTCCTTAAGTGGTCTTAATTTGAGGTACAATCATCTTTCTGGTTCCATTCCTCCTGAATTGGGTAACTGCAGAAACTTGTCCACCCTGTGGATAGAGGGCAACAATGTCGGTGGTAGTATACCCCCAGAGCTCAGAATGGCAACTCAACTGCGAGAAGTCAATCTTTCTTCAAACTATTTAGTTGGGAAGATTCCAAATGAAATTGGTCAATTGAGTCATATGCTGAAACTTGATTTGGGTGGAAACCAACTTTCTGGCGCAATACCAAAAGAGCTTGGATCACTAAAAGAACTTTTGTATTTGGATCTCTCAGAAAACCAATTGAGTGGGTTGGTTCCAGCAAATCTTGGGGATTTGTCACCGTTGTATTACTTGGACTTGTCAACCAATAACTTTACAGATGTTATACCAGTTCAAATAACTCAGTTAAAACTTCTGGAGGTACTTGATTTGAGTCATAACTCGCTCACAGGGAAGATTCCACCAGAAATTCAAGGGATGCAGAGCTTGGAGAAGCTAAATCTTTCCCACAATCAACTCTCTGGTTCCATTCCCCAGGCTTTTGACAATATGCGCTGGCTGCTTGAAGTTGATGTATCCTATAATGATTTGCAGGGTCCCATTCCAAACAACAAGGTCTTTCTGAATGCTTCTATATTACAAGGCAACAAAGGGTTATGTGGAAACCTTACTGGGTTGAAATCTTGTAAAAGTTTGAAAGAGAACCACCACAACCACACCATTCTTCTGATCATACTCCCCACTCTCGGAGCATCTTTCCTTCTAAGCTCATTCTTCGGGAATTTCATCATTTATAGAAGAAGAAGAAGGCAGCGAACAGAATTAAGCAACACTAGTACAGAAACCATCGATCTTTTTGCTATAACAACTTTTGATGGTAGAGCAGTGTATGAGGAAATCTTAAATGCCACCAACAATTTTGACAAGGAGCATTCTATTGGAGAAGGGGCACATGGAATTGTGTACAAGGTATGTCTACATCCTAATCATACAGTTGCTGTTAAAAAACTCCATTCATCCTCTTCTGATCAGCCTGCTGATCGAAGATCTTTTCTAAATGAGATAAGAGTATTGACAGAAATAAGGCACCGTAACATTGTGAAACTTCATGGATTTTGTTCCCATTCCATACACTCATTACTGATTTATGAGTTCATTGAAAGGGGCAGTCTTGCTGCCATGTTGAGCAGGGAAGACCTAGCTCAGTTGCTAGACTGGTTTAAGAGGGTGAATATCATTAAGGGTGTTGCTCGGGCTTTGTCTTATATGCACCATGATTGCACACCACCAATCGTGCATCGGGATATATCAAGCAAAAATATTCTGCTTGATTCTGAGTATGAGGCTCGTGTTTCAGATTTCGGTATTTCCAAGCTCTTAAAGTTAGACTCATCCAACCAAAGTGCACTTGCTGGCACATATGGATACATTGCACCAGGTACTGTTGATTTATTATTATTTTTTCTTTTTTCTTTTATACTAATATTATACTGATGGAAACATTAATGTGGGCATTTTTTTTTTTTTTTGTAGAGTTTGCTTATACAATGAAGGTAACAGAGAAATGTGACGTCTATAGCTTTGGAGTGTTGGCACTAGAAGTAATTAAAGGAGAGCACCCCGGTGATCTCATTACTTCTATCTTATCTTCTACGGCAAAGGAGATATTATCCAACGACATGATCGATCAACGTCTTCCACCTCTGTCACCCGAAATCGAGAAGGTGGTGATATCCATTCAAATAATGGCAAGGGACTGTTTAAATGTGAATCCACAAGCAAGGCCAACAATGCATCATCTTTATAAGCATCTTACAAGCATGGTTAAGATTGATTCCATGGCATAGCATGAATTATATCTGGTTCGAGAATGACACTATGATTGTTGGCTCATATATTTAGTACTTGCTCAAATATACATGTGAGTCTATTTCCATGTACTATGAAGTTGGTGATTTATATACAATCAGAGTGTTCAATTTCATGAGCTTTATGGACACTAAAAACTTTTTTTTATGGAAACTAAAAACTTTTTTTATCGTGCGTTTAACGCACAGGTGTATAACACTAGTTTATTTTTTAATAAACCTAATCATAATTTATTTTATTTCCTCATTTTCCGCTAACCACTAGAAAACATATCAAAACATTAAGGCCCATTGGGTCACATCGGCTCATAATTTGGGCCATAAAACAATTACATATTGTCTTAGACTTTAAGAACGTATGCATAAAGGCCATTTGGTCACACCGGTTCTCCTTTTGGGCCCTAAATCAAAATACAAATTACTCATCTAGGCTTTATAAACATGTGGAACTAACCTAGGCCTTGGATGAACCTTCAATGGTTTATCCCTTTGTAAAGTCAACCCATACCCTTCTTCCATATTAAGCTCCTCAGGCTTCTCCCCATCAGCCAACTCCCAATTAAATGAATGGACCAAAGTCGCGGTCACCAATTGAACCATCCTTAGCCCAAGGCTCAATCCCGCACAAATTCTCCGTCCCGCACCAAACGGTATCACATCAAAATCATTCCCCTTAACATCCACATTAGCCTTTTCGCCACCCGGTAGAAACCGTCCAGGCCGAAACTCTAGTGGGTCGGCCCATACATTTGGATCACGGGCAATGGCCCAAACGTTAACCAAAAGTGTTGAGCCTTTTGGGATGAAGTAACCGTTGATTTCACAACTTTCGGAGGCCATTCGAGGAAGGGAGAGTGGGGTGGATGGGTGAAGCCGGAAGGTTTCTTTTATGATGGCTTGGAAATAAGTTAGTTGAGAAAGGTCGGCTTCGGTTACGAGCCTTTCTTGACCAACTACTTTGTCTAGATCTTGTTGGGCTTGGGCTAAGATTTTTGGATGTCGGATCAGTTCTGCTAAAGCCCATTCAATAGTACTTGATGATGTGTCGGTCCCCGCAACAAACATGTTCTGTCACAACAATTAATTAGTTAGTCCAATAATGGTAATTTATAAGGTAGATCCAAATTTCTTAGATATTGCTAAAATACTTTAATCAAAAAAGTAAAAAAAAAAAAATTTGATCATTTTCTGCTTTGAAAGTGGTTATTGGTAAATAAATAGTAACATTATTCATAACAATTTTTAAATTTTCATGAAGATATATAATTTAGCATTAAATGACGATCAAGGGTAAACTTAGTTGACCATATGCGATATTTATTCCATTCTGAGTGACGGAGTGTTAAAAAAAAATTGCATTTATTCAGACCAAAAAATTTGTAAATAAAGAAATAAATTGTAAATTAGAGAGTTTGAGTACTTGAAAATGCAGACAAAAATGCAGACAAGTGTTGATTAATTACCAGAAGCAGAGCTTTAATTTCAGTATCAGTAAGCTTCTCCCCATCTCCAGCAAAATCATCCTTGAGCGAAATTAAAGTACTCAACAAGTCCACGTGTTTACCTGAATCACCACCACGTCCTTCAATCTTGTGTTGCTCAAGTATCGAGTCAAGGAACGAATCAAATCGCGCGTGCAGTTTCTTCATTTTCCCAACCACACCTTGTAGATCAAATCTATCAAGTACCGGTATAAAATCGCCAATGTTGAAAACGCCGGCCAGAACCATTAGCTCCACCACCATCTCCTCGAACTCCTCCGCCTTTGAATCGGCCCCGCCGCCGAACACTCTCTTCCCTAACATCACACGCCCGAGGGCGTTTGTAGTACACACGCTCAGTAGCCGGTTCAAATTCACTGCCGCTTTCCCCGCACTCGCAAGAGAGCCTACTAGTACGGCTATTTCCTCCTGCAGATTTAAGTTTTGAATTGAATCATTCACATTTTTCAATCCTTAATTATAGTAAGCTATATATCATTTCATCTAAAAAAATTAAAATGTCAAGATTGGGAATCAATAAAATATATCAAGCTTTCACTCTTTCACACGCGTCTCGGGCATGCCAATATAGTGCAATTTTTTGTACTCACGATTACGAGTAACATTGTAAGTGAGACGTTTCGAACTCGAACTCAAACAAAATAGCACTAGTTATACTATTCATGCGAGAGAGGTTAAGAGTTCAATAACTACCAAACGTCTTTCAAATAACACTCTTGTAAAAAAGTTATGATTAATTAATAAAAAATCTATTTTTTAAAAGGAAATAATCAAATTGAGGACTTTGTCGTAACAAACAAGAGCTCTGATGTCATGTTAAATTATAATTTAATCTAAAAGCTTAAGCTGACGTATATCAGGCTTTCACATAATTACATTAATTAATTAGGATTTAAGATCGGTTTACAAACCTCGCGCAAGTGACGGAATTCGTCGAGAGCCTTGTTAGAGAACAAGTGAACAGACGAGATCTTCCGAAGCAAGCGCCACCGTGGTCCATAGGGGGCAAACACCAGATCCTGATAATTATAAGCAATATGCTTGGCTCCAGAATTTGGTGGTCTATTGGCGAAATTTGAATCATGCACTTTTAGAAACTGCTTCGCCACAGATCCGGAGGTGGCAACCACCACGTCAACAAAACCGAGGCGAAGGTGCATTAGTGGTCCGTAGGTGCGAGCCAAGGCGGCAATAGTCTGGTGAGGCTTGGTGCCTAAGTGAGGGAGGTTTCCGATGATAGGCCATGGCTTTGGACCCGGTGGTAGTTGGCGGCCGTTATGGTGGGAAGATAAGAGTGTGCGCAGGTTAAAGAGACAGTAGAGCAGGATTGCAGTGATGCAAGTGTATAAAATTAAAATGGGAGTCATGTTTTTTATGTGAGTTTATTACTGAGTTTTAACACTTTATAGACTTTAAGGGTTGGGTACACAATTCACAATATATATATGTGGAGAAGCTACCGTTCAACTTAAAGGCAAGGCAGGACTTTGTGAATCCGGCTCTATAAATGACACTTTATATAACAATATATTTCATCCGTCTCACTTCAGGGTTCTAGGGTAGTATTTTATGTTTTTTATGAAAATTTTAAAAAAATGAATAAAGAATTGCAAGTGGGTAGAAGATTAGAGGAGAGCGAATGTAAAAGTTAAAACATTTAATTTTTCCCCCTCTTTTTGATTGGTTTTTATGTATACTCCCTCCGTCCCGCCAAAAGTGTCACCCTTTTAGGGGTGGCACGCAAATTAAGGAAAAGTGTGGGAAGAAAAAATGTTGTGAGTGTAATTTGAAAATAGGAGAGTGAATTAGTGGAGAAAATAGTGAATTTAAAAAGTGTTGTGAGTGTAGAGGAGAGAGAATTAGTGGAGGGAATAGTGGATGGGATAATAGAATATTAATAAAATATTTCCTTTTTAGGAAAGGTGACACTATAAACGGGACACCCTTTTGGGTAAAAAGTGACACTTCGAGTGGAACGGAGGGAGTATATGTTAACATTATAAGATCATAATGAATGGTTTTTTAAATATATTTACATTATAAAGATATAAATATGTGAAATTGTTGGGATTTTATGTTAGGCTTCTTAAGGAAATAACAAAGAAGGATGAGAAAGATAACGGAAATAACGGAAATTGAAAAGCAAATCACAAATAGTCGAGTCTTGTGTTTAACACAATTTCCGTAAGAAGTATTTGCCCCGCACAGGTGCTTACGGTTGAATGGCAAACTCCTCGTGAGATAAAACGACTTCTAGTTATCTATAGGAGCACTCCAAATAAATAACTCTAGCGAACAATTGCCTATTTGGAACTTTGGACTTGAAGGAATTATATGCAACAATATGAAGATGATTAGGCAATGTTAATCTATCTTAAAGTGGGTAGGAAAGGCTCAATTTACTGTGTGTAACAATTGAAATTCGGAGGGGAAGTATATAAAGAGAGTTAAGGGGTTTGTGCCTTTTCCCACGAAACGACACAACTTTTCTGTTTGAATTGGTGACTGTTCAGGAGCTGCTCGCCCGAGTCAAGGGACTCGCTCGGTCGATCGCCAAGCTGCACGGCCGAGTCAAGTAACTCGTACGGCCGTGTCAACCACACTGCTCGGCCGAGCAAGGCATATGCCTCGGCCGAGCAAGCTTGTCCAGAGACTTGGCCAATTTGCTATGCTCTGCTCGGCCGAGTCAAAGACTCTGCTTGGCCGAGCACATCAAAACTCATCAAAAAACCCTTTAAACAACTCTAGTTAAGTTACAAATCTTTTGTCATTAATTTCTCATTCACCCGAAAATGGTATTGAGACAATAAATGAGATTCATAATCTAAACTAAATGTAGAATACATTTTGTAACTTACTTCGTTAACAAATAACGAACTCCGTTGGAAGTTAACGAACTTCCGTTAGAAAGTTAGGTCAACGACAAGTCAAACTTAACTTTCGTTATCCATTTCCAACAATCCCCCACATGAATGACAATTAATGCATGTATGCAATTTCGTCCAAAAGTTTCGGCGAACCATTATTACATCGGGATAGATAGCTTATGGCTTTGAATCTCCCCTAGTGAAATATTATCGGATATACTAGCCATTTGGTAGCGAGTCGCTTTGAACCAGTGACTGTATAATGTATACCAAGACAACAATACTCACATAATAATAGCTCTAACAGTTATTGTTCTCATGTTTTGTCCATTTCGGCCCTGGACCGTATCTCATTTCATAAGCGTTCACATTAGAAGCGGCCATGTTACTTCTTGCTTATATAGGTGATTCATACTATTAGGAGTATCCTGCACTACTCCACCCGTAGGTATATGAATCATTAAAAGTTTTCTCAACTTATCCTCACCACTGCTGCAGGTGCTTATACTTGGATGTTCTTGGAATGAGTATTCAACATCTCCAGGTAATTCAACCGAGTTGTTGTTTCCAAGTGATTCTACTAGAACTTATAGCTTGGTTGTCTCATTGAACCAAGGGCATGGGATCTCCAATTCTCAAGGTTGAGTGTCCACTATGAGTTCTTTTATTGTGGGTTTTTTAACTTCATTTCCCTTACAGGACAATTTGATCTCCTATTCATACCCTTTGGTATACGGATCCGGTTCTTGACTTCACATGGCCAGTTGTGACAGTCTCATTTGAGATCAATTGTCTTATGGTAATATGTCAATGACCATTATGTCTTGACTTACCACGATGTTCTACACCTTTTCCTATTTCTCATTGTCGTCACAATGCCTTAGGTCATGTAGACACAAACTTATTCCACAAAGGAATATCTTCCAAGACCATTCAACTTTTATCTTTATCTAATGCTATCGACTCAGATTCCTTATTGAATCGAGTTGTTCAAGTTGTCTTGGAAGTTTGACACCGCTGCTCCATTTATTGTGAACACATTTTTCACCTTGGAGTTTATTTGTGTCTGTTATCCAATCAGTATATCATTTTCATACTATTGAATATCTTATTTATTGTAATTTGTAATCACAAGAATATCTTTAAGTACTCCAAGTACTTTAACTATCCTTAGTGATTTATTATAATTTTTAATTAGACTTTTAGTCTCTCTATATCGGTCAGTTTCTTCGAGTGGTTATTTTCTTTGTACCGATCCGACTTCCCAAGTATTCAGTATCTCTAAGTGGTTTGACCACCTTAGAGTCTACCTTTCAGGAATCTACCTTACAGAGATTACCTCTCAAGATTCTACTTGAACTTTCGAAGTACTTTTTCAAGATAATGGGATTGTGATAAAACTATTCCTTCTGATGTTCTAGAAATCTTTATTTCTAATATGACATCGGCTAATTCCATATCTTTCATGTCAAAGTTCTTCTTTAACATGTCTTTGGTATTCATGATCAATTTATGACTACCATTATTAGCATGTTGTCTACATAAAGACAAACAATAACGAATGATTCAGATGTTCCTATTAATGTAGACACATTTGTCACATTCGATAACATAGTTTCCACTTTAGGACGGTTGTTTTCACATCCATTTCGTGTATCTCAAGGTTATGCACTGTTGCAATAGCTATGAGAGCTCTTATAGATGTGATCCTTGAGCGTTTTAGAATCTATCTCTTCAGATTCTATGCCTGTAAAGACTACCTTTCAAGATCCTTTTATCAAGAAAAGTCCGTCTCAATAGAGTTTATTTCATAAGATTAATTTTTCTTATAGAATTGTATCTTTTGAAATTTTCACTCTTTAGACTAGACCTCTTGAAAATTCTTCCTATTGATTTCAAGAGTCTAACATTTAAAGGTTTCATCCTTGGCACATCTAGTTTTTTGCAACCCAACGGTTCGCATAAGGAAGATCAATCATCTTCCTAATAGAGTAGGATGAACTATTAATCGTTAATGCAAGAATGTAGTAACTTTTGTCCTTCAACTCTATCTTGGTTCTTCTTCTTATTAAGAAAACCACTTACAGTTTTCTATAAATTTTCTTATTAAAATTTATACATTTCCTATCATTTCAAGGAAGTATATTCTTAAAGAATATAACGTGTCTTGCTTAAGTATTACTACTTTAGCCGAATACCCCCACATTTTAGGTATTTATAAAACAGCTTACGAATACTTCAAATTCGTTAGGAGTTTTATCAAATTCATCATTTAAATATTTCCTTTCTAAGGACCCATTTGTAACCAAATGGTTAGCATTATGGAGGAAGATCTATTAATTTTCCAAATATATGATGAGACATCCTTTCAACTGTTAACAGTTTTAACAGTTTCCGCTAATACTAAAAGTTCACTTATATATAGAACTTATGTATTTAGTTTGTACCCCCACATTTGAGGTGTACCCCATATTTCAAAATATTTTATGAATATCTTAATTCATATTTAATATTTTCCTTCATGTGGGATCATTCAATTGTAATAACTAGCATATGCTCCAAGTTATTTACCATGTCTTAAGTCACTTGCGTGATTAAGATTTTCCTTTTTACTTTGTCAAGGTACTTCATTTCCTTGAGATGAACTGATGACATAGTCATAACTATGTTCAAGTGAGGTTGTTTTAACCCTTTTCCTTTTAAGGAAACTTAGTTTCGAAGAATATAGCAACTTCACTTCAATAATCGTTCCCTTTGTCATATCGGAAATTTTAAATTTGTTCTTCACAAATCTATATGCATTACTAATTGTTTGCATATCCAATGGAAACGTAATCCATGGTTTTGGGTCTTATCTTAACCTCTTTAGGTTTAGATATTTCTACCTATACTAGGTATCCCCACATTTTGTCAAGTAAGACGGAACATATCAATAAGGAGTTCAACCTCTCCTTACAAGTTCTATTCTTCCTTTGGGTGTGTAAGTAGCATTCATTTGATAAATAAGTGTCAGCGTCTCAATAATTATTTTTCAAACAATACTACATACTCTCCACATTTAAGATGAATCACTAACTCATTCTTTATTACTTAAACCTCTTAAGGTTTCATCTTTACTATTTCAAAAGATGCACTTTGCATTATCGTGTGCAAATATCAATATAGGTAATGAAGAACTGATTTCCACAGAAGAAATCACATTTGGTTTGCGAATCAAGCTTCATCTTAGGTAGTAATTTTAAATTCACTAGTCGACGGAATGAATTTAAATTTACAAGACCTAAATGAACAAGTCATAACACAAGCCAAGTAGGAAATAAAAACTGATATTTTATTCTTCGCTCTTAGGCGGATTACATTCAGATCAAGGTACCCTTTTCTAATATAATACAATGACCACATTTCGTCAATTCAATCTTATGCCCCTAGGCTAAATTGATCAAAGTCCAATGGAACATATCGATCTTCAGTCACATTGTCTTGAAGAGGGTTTCCATCTTGGTTGTTGATTCTAGGATGTCGACATTCCCTAGCCATATGCCCAGGTTTGCCACAATTAAAACAACTACCTTTGAACTTCTTGGCGGTTGTAGTTCCCCTCTTTACTTTCCCGGTGTTCTTCCTCTTGTTTCCGCCAAGTTTACTTGCCATCCTTTTGTCACTATACACATAGAATAGTGCATCTCGAGAAATTCCCAAAGTTCTCTTGCGGTCTTTATGCCACAACACACATAGTTTTGTGCATCATCCAAGCCATTAAGAATATACTTGCGACACAAGAAATCGCTGTGATTCCAGGTATCCAAGTCATTCTTTGCTTGGGGTTCATCCCCTTCGGATATCAATGGTGGATATTCCCAAAGAAATCGCACCAATTTTAATGTTGTCAAATAGACCAACATTTTCTGTTGCCACCTCTTAAAGTTTATCCCGGTAAGAATACCCGGTCTTTCTGCATGCACGAACGCATGAGAAGGAGGAGGAGCATTATGAGGTGCGACACTTGAGGTTGTACCTGAGCCAGGTGAAGGAGGTTTCTCACCTTGTACCGAGTGAGTCGGTGAAGGAGCGGGTGCAACATTCCTTAGAGGTGCATCGCCTTGAGGGGGAGTAAGCCCGGATGATTCGGAGGTGTCTTTCACTTGCCATTGAAGGAATGCCTTAAGAAACGTCAAATACTTCTTACGATTGTTGGGATTTTATGTTAGGCTTCTTAAGGAAATAACAAAGAAGGATGAGAAAGATAACGGAAATAACGGAAATTGAAAAGCAAACCACAAATAGTCGACTCTTGTGTTTAACACAATTTTTGTAAGAAGTATTTGCCCAGCATAGGTGCTTACGGTTGAATGGCAAACTCCTCGTGAGATAAAACGACTTTTAGTTATCTATAGGAGCACTCCAAATAAATAACTCTAGCGAACAATTGGCTATTTGGAACTTTGGACTTGAAGGAATTATATGCAACAATATGAAGATGATTAGGCAATGTTAATCTATCTCAAAGAGGGTAGGAAAGGCTCAATTTACTGTGTGTAACAATTGAAATTCGGAGGGGAAGTATATAAAGAGAGTTAAGGGGTTTGTGCCTTTTCCCACGAAAAGACACAACTTTTCTGTTTGAATTGGTGACTGTTCAGGAGCTACTCGCCCGAGTCAAGGGACTCGCTCGGCCGATCGCCAAGCTGCACGGCCGAGTCAAGTAACTCGTACGGCCGTGTCAACCACACTGCTCGGCCGAGCAAGGCATATGCCTCGGCCGAGCAAGCTTGTCCAGAGACTTGGCCAATTTGCTATGCTCTGCTCGGCCGAATCAAAGACTCTGCTTGGCCGAGCACATCAAAACTCATCAAAAAACCCTTTAAACAACTCTCGTTAAATTACAAATATTTTGTCATTAATTTCTTATTCACCCGAAAATGATTTTGAGACAATAAATGAGATTCATAATCTACACTAAATGTAGAATACATTTTGTAACTTACTTCATTAACAAATAACGAACTCCGTTGGAAGTTAACGAACTTCCGTTAGAAAGTTAGGTCAACGACAAGTCAAACTTAACTTTCGTTACCCATTTCCAACAGAAACTATATTCAAAATTTATCATTTATGGAATGAAACTATTAGTCTACTACGGATTAAAAGAAAAAGTAGAACTTTTGATATTGAAAGTGGGGCGGAGGGAGTATTATTCGTTGTTCAATTATAGAATGGCGTGGTAGCTGGATGTTTTTAACGCTTATCTTTTCAACACCTCACTCTCAAACAACCATTCTAGTCCCTAGGCACTGCCGAGTAGGTCTGCTGAGAAACGCGTTTCTCCATAACTATGGAGAAACGCGTTTTTAATAGCCAGAAACTATACGTTTGATAACCAGAAGAAAATTTCTGGATATCAGTCTCAAAGGGTTCTGGATATCCAGAAGCTTTGGAACGGATATCCAGAAGCCTTTGGGCGGATATCCAGAAACATATTTGAAGCCAAATCCAAGGCCAAGACCACAAATTGCTTATTGAAGGTTTCTGGATATCCGTAAAACCTTCAAATGTATATCCGTAAAACCATCAAATGAATATCCAGAAACATATTTGAAGCCAAATCCAAGGCCAAGACCGAAAATGCTTATTGAAGGTTTCTCGGATATCCAGAAACCTTCAAATGTATATCCAGAAACCATCAAATGAATATCCAGAAATATTTTGAAAGTTTCTGGATATCATTTTGAAGGTTTCTGAATATCACTTTCATAAGCTTCTGGATATCCTTTCAAAGGGTTCTGGATATCCAGAACCTTTGAGACTGATATCCAGAAGTAACCATGGGACAAGGTCATGGCCAATACAAAAAGTTTCTGGATATCCTTTCAATAGCTTCTGGATACCCGTAACCCGTTTCTCCATAAGTTATGGAGAAACGCGTTTCTCCCTAGATTTTACGGGCACTGCCCCACCTAACCACCCAATATTTTATTATTATTTTACATTTTATTTTAAATTAGATAAAATAGAATGATATAAAAATTAAAAATATAATATACAAATTATATTTATTGTTTAGATAATACGAAAATTAGGCTCCGTTCCGTTTGTTTCGACGTAAAACATTTTTCGGAAAATATTTTTCGTAAAATAACTCGTTTTACAGTGTTTGGTTGTTTTTCGAAAAACGTTTTCCCCATTTTCTGATGTTTGGTTGTTTTTCGAAAAATGGAAAAAACGTTTTCCGGAAAACATTTTACGCCCTTTCTAAGGAAAATGAGTTACGGATTTTTCCTAAGGAAAATATTTTCCGAAAAATGGCGCCCTTCATGTACAACTCATATTTCACAAGGTACAACATTCTACTTCCTCATTCTATTCTCTTCCATTTTTGCTTTATTCACGAAATGATTAACACATTATATACTCCCTCCGTCCCACTTCAATAGAGACCAACTTTTTGGGTGTGGGAATTAAGAAAAAATGATGTAAGAAAGAGAAAAAGTTAAATGTTGTGAGTATGAAAAATTAAATAGGAGAGAGAATGAGTGGGAGGAATAGTTAAGAGAGAGAATGTTGTGAGTGAAAAAGTAAAATAGGAGAGAGAATGAGTGGGGTAAATAGTGAAGATTCCTTTCCATTTTGGGTAAGTATCAATTGATGTGGGACGGACCAAAAAGGAAATACGTATCAATTGAAGTGGGACAGAGGGAGTATATATATATATATATATATATAATAATTTTAACAACTCCCCACCTCATCCCCACCCCCCACCCCATGCCCCCACCCCCGTTGGGTCAAAAAAATTATTTTAAATTTATTTTTAATAACTCCTTACCTTATCTCTTTCAACTTATCTCAAATTATGTTTTTATCGAAAAAATATTTTCATTAAGCGCATGAAAATATTTTTCGGAAAATATTTTCTTTACCAAACAGCCGAATACATGTTTATCTCATTTTCCCAAAAATATCTTCATTTTTCGGAAAACATATTCATTTTCCGGAAAAACATCTTCATTTTCCGAAAAAAACATCTTCCGAAAAACATTTTACAAGAAATCATTTTCCGAAAAATATTTTACATTGAAACAAACGGAGCCTTAAAAAGTGATATTACATTCATACTATAAGGGTAAGTTTTGTGGTTTACTAGTCCTCAAGATATTATGCATTCTTTTGAAATTACTTACTTTGGTCCAATAAAAAAATCACTAGTGTTTATAAAGTTGCATTTATTATTATAATTTAATGAAACAAATATTAAATTTACAACTATTATTGTTTGTGTCTTCTTTCTACATTATTTCATTTAATAGCATATACTTTCTTTATCTCTAAATGAAATGTCTAAGTTTTCAATTTTAGTCCGAAATTAATGTCGAATTTTGGAGAAGTTATTATCTTAATCATCAAACAATAAGTTATAGTTCACATTTACACTTTGTATTAAAAATTATTATGTACTTGCTACTAAAAATGTTTAAATTTAACCCTATCAGAAATGTCTTTCAGTGAAAAAATTGAATATTTATTTAAGAACGGAGGAAGTTTAATAAAATAAAATAAGATATAAGAATATAAAGGATAAAAGTGAAATTTAAATGCTTTTAATTAAAAAAAACAATATTTTGGTAAAATGACCTATTTTGTGTTGGAAATGGGTAACGAAAGTTAAGTTTGACTTAACGTTGACCTAACTTCCTAACGGAATTCGTTAAATAGTTAACGAAGCAAGTTACAAAATGTATTCTACATTAAGTGTAGATTATGAAACTCATTTATTGTCTCAAAACCATTTCCGGATAAATGAGAAATTAATGACAAAGTTTTGTGACTTAACGAGAGTTAGTTAAAGGGTGTTTAAATTTGGTTTGAAGTGCTCGGCCGAGCAGAGTCCTTGACTCGGCCGAGCAGAGCGTAGCAGATTGACCAAGTTTCTGGACAAGCTTGCTCGGCCGAGGCATATGCCTTGCTCGACCGAGCAGTGTGGTTAACACGGCCGTGCGAGTTACTTGACTCGGCCGTGCAGCTTGGTGCTCGGCCGAGCGAGTCCCTTGACTCGGCCGAGCAGATCCTGAACAGTCGCAACTTCAAACAGAAAAGTTGTGTCCTTTCGTGGGAAAAGGCACAAACCCCTTAACTCTCTTTATATACTTCCCCTCCGAATTTCAATTCATTCATACAGTATTTTGAGCATTCCTACCCTCTAGTAAGATAGATAAACTTTTCACAATCATTGTCATATTGTTGCATCAAATCCTTCAAGTCCAAAGTTGCAAACATTGTGTTGTTCGCTAGAGTATTTGATTTGGAGTGCTCCTATCATATACTTAAAAGTCGTTTCATCTTACTAGAAGATTGCCATCGAAACCGTAAGCACCTGTGCGGGGCAATAACTTCTTACGGAGATTGTATTTAATACAAGACTCGACTTAATCTCGTTTGTTTTCAATCTCCGTTATTTTACCCATCAATTTTTCTGTTAAGTCTTAAAGAAGCCTACCAACAAGTCCAACAATCGTAAGAAGTTATTTACGCTTCATCAAGACCTTCAAGAGATGGCAACCGAGAAAGACACCACCGCATCCAGTCAAGGGAATGTAACGCCTCCTTCTCAAGGTGACGCTACGTTCAACAATGTTGCACCCGCTCATACACCGCATCACCCGGGTCATGGTGAGAAACCCCCGAAGTTCACTGGTGTGGATTTCAAGAGATGGCAACAGAAGATGCTATTCTACTTGACCACCCTAAGCTTGCACCACTTCTTAAAGGAAGATCCTCCTGCGGTGGAAAATGGTGATCCCGACCCCCAAAGGCAAATGGCCAAGGAGGCTTAGGCTCACGGTAATTTTTTGTGTAAGAATTACATCTTAAATGGACATGACGATGCACTATACAATGTGTATAGTAACGTCGAGATAGCCAAGGCGTTATGGGACACCTTGGAAAGGAAGTACAAGATCGAAGACGCCGGGTCAAAGAAATTTGTCATCGGTAAGTATCTTGACTTCATGATGGTCAATTCCAAATCGGTAACAACTCAAGTGGATGAATTCCAACTCATTCTACATGGGCTTGATGCCGAGGGGATGATCATGAATGATCCATTCAAGGTGGCCTCTATCATTGAAAAGTTGCCGCCTTCGTGGAAGGATTTCAAGAACTATCTCAAGCATAAATCCAAGGAGATGTCCTTGGAAGACATTGTTGTTCGTCTTCAAATTGAAGAGAACAATAGAAACAACGAGGCCAAGATTGCTAAGGGCAAGATGGAGGCTAAAGTCAATCTCGCCGAGGCTAGCACAAGTGGCACAAAGAGAAAGCATTCCGGAAATGCCGGGAATGCTAAGAAAGGAAAGAATAAGGGCTCTAAGAAGTTCAAGGGGTCTTGCTATAATTGTGGCAAACCGGGCCACTTAGCAAAGGACTGTCGTCTCCCGAAGAAAGAGGCGAATAATGTTGACCACATGGACCTAGACTTTGCAGTGGTTATCTTTGAGGCTAACGTTATAAACTTGGATGAGAATCCAAAAGCTTGGTGGATAGATACCAGTGCTACCCGCCACATTTGTGGTAATAAGGAGAGTTTCTCCTCCTATACTCCCATCTCTGGAAGAAAGCTCTACAAGGGAAATTCCACGACCTCCGATGTTCAAGGCATTGGAAACGTGATATTGAAGATGATTTCCGGAAAAGAAGTAACCTTGTTGGATGTGCTGCATGTTCCAGACATCCGTAAAAATTTGGTGTCCGGCGCTTTGCTTAGTAAGGCCGGTTTTAGACTAGTATTTGAATCCGACAAATTTGTATTAACCAAGAATGGTTTATTTCTTGGAAATGGTTACCTCGAGGAGTACCTTTTCAAGATGAATGTAATGAACGTGATCCGCCGAGGTGCGATGAATAAAAATTTTGTTTCTTATGTTTACTTGTCGGAAAGTTCTAATTTATGGCATGATAGATTAGGACATGTAAACCTCGACACCATTAAGAAATTAGCGAAACAAGATTTAATCCAAATGACTAAATCCGTCTCGACTAATAGGTGCGAAGTTTGTGTTGAGGCAAAAATGACGAAGTCACCATTTAATGCCATACAAAGAAACACAACTCCTCTCGAGTTAAGTCACACAGACATATGTGATTTAAAACTTGTGCAAACTCGAGGAGGTAAAAAGTACTTCATTACATTTATAGATGATTGCACTAAGTACTGCTATGTTTATCTCTTAAGAAGTAAAGATGAAGCCTTAGTGGCTTTTGAGACTTATAAGAAAGAAGTTGAAAATCAACTTAACTTGAAAATTAAGAAAATTAGAAGCGATAGAGGTGGAGAATATGAAGCTCCATTTGAAGGACTATGCTGGGAATCCGGCATAATTCATCAAACAACGGCTCCATATACCCCTCAATCTAACGGAGTTGCTGAACGCAAAAACCGTACTCTCAAGGAGATGATGAACGCGCTTTTGATAAGTTCAGGCTTACCCGACAACTTGTGGGGGAAAGCAATACTCACTTTTAATTATGTTCTTAATAAAATACCCAAGAAAGGTATTGATATAACACCCTATGAATTGTGGCATAATCGTAGGCCATGTTTTAAATACCTTAAAGTGTGGGGGTGTTTGGCCAAGGTTGAAGTACCTAAGCCGAAACAAGTCAAGATTGGTCCAAAGACCATTGACTGTGTTTTCATTGGATATGCCAATAATAGTAGTGCCTATCGTTTTATAGTGCACAAATCAGACATTCCTGATATGCATATAGGAACTTCTATAGAATCAAGGAATGCGGTATTCTTTGAAAACATCTTTCCGGCTAAGGACAGGAAAGATATAGGTTCTAATAAGAGAACACATGAGTCTACACCTGGTCCTTCTCAAATAGAAGATGAAGAACCGAGACGTAGCAAAAGAGCAAGAGTGGAAAAGTCTTTTGGTCCTGATTTTCTATCTTACATGTTAGAAAAGGGACCAGGCACTGTTAAAGAAGTTGTATCCGGTCCGGATAGTTCGTTCTGGAAAGAGGCTATTAACAGTGAAATAGAATCCATAATGCTCAACAATACTTGGGAATTAGTTGATCTCCCTCCAGGTTGCAAACCATTAGGTTGCAAATGGATCCTTAAAGGAAGTATAAGGCGGATGGATCTATCGATAAGTACGAAGCTAGGCTAGTTGCCAAAGGCTTTAGACAGAAAGAGGGATATGATTTCTTCGATACTTACTCCCCTGTCACAAGGATCACATCTATTCGTGTTCTCATAGCTATTGCTGCAGTGCATAATCTTGAGATACACCAAATGGATGTGAAAACAGCTTTCTTGAATGGAGAACTGGATGAAGAGATTTATATGGAACAACCCGAAGGGTTTATTGTTCCTGGTAAAGAAAAGAAGGTGTGTAAACTTGTAAAGTCATTGTACGGACTAAAACAAGCACCTAAGCAATGGCATGAAAAGTTTGACCGAACTATGTTGTCAAATGGATTCAAGATTAATGAATGTGACAAATGTGTCTACATTAAATGAACATCTAAATCATTTGTAATAGTCTGTCTTTACGTGGATGACGTGTTGATAATGGGAATTAATCATGAGTTGATCATGAATACCAAAGGCATGTTTAAGAAGAACTTTGACATGAAAGACATGGGATTAGCTGATGTAATATTAGGGATAAAGATCTCTAAAACATCTGAAGGATTAGTTCTTTCACAATCCCATTACCTAGAGAATGTTCTTCGGAAATTCAATGTCTTTGATGACCCTCCGGCTAAGACACTGGTAGACTTGGCTCTACATTTAGCCAAGAACAAAGGGGAACCAGTTTCTCAACTGGAATATGCAAAAATAATTGGTAGTCTAATGTACTTAACGAATTGTACACGTCCAGACATTGCAAATTTAGTGAGCAAACTAAGTAGGTTCACAAGTAATCCTAGTACTGTTCATTGGAAAGCACTAATGAGAGTACTAAGATATTTAAGGTATACATTAAACCATGGGATACTTTACAAGAAATATCCAGTAGTATTAGAAGGATACTGTGATGCCAATTGGATATTGGACACGAAAGACTCTAAATCCACGAGTGGATATGTATTCACAATAGGTGGAGGAGTAGTGTCATGGAAATCCTCCAAACAGACATGTATAGCCAGATCCACGATGGAGTCTGAGTTTATCGCTTTAGATAAAGCTGGGAAAGAAGCAGAATGGCTTAAGAACTTCCTGGAGGATATTCCTTGTTGGAGCAAACCATTAGACAGTTGATCAAGAATGGCGTTATCACTATTGATTATGTAAAGTCATGTGATAACTTAGCGAATCCGTTTACCAAAGGTATAAATCGAGATCAACTGTATAAACTGTTAAGGGGAATGGGTTTAAAACCCACAACAAAAGGACTTATAGCGGACACTCAACCTTGAGAAATGGAGATCCCAGGCCCTTGGTTCAATGAGACAACCAAGTTATAAGTTCTAGTAGAGTTACTTGGAAACAACAACTCGGTTTATTAACCTGGAGATGTTGAATACTCATTCACAGAACATCCAAGTACAAGCACATGCAGCAGTGGTAAGGATAAGTTGAGAAAACTATTAATGATTTCTATACCTATGGGTGGAGTAGTGCATGATACTCCTTATAGTAAGAATCACCTATATAAGCGAGAAGTAATTAGGCCGCCTCTAAGTGAACGTTTATGAATGAGATAAGGTACAGGGCCGAAATGGACAAAACGTGAGAATAACAACTGTTAGAGCTATTATTATGTGAGTATTGTTGTCTTGGTATACATTATATAGTCACTGGTTCAAAGCGACTCGCTACCAAATGGCTAGTATATCCGATAATATTTTACTAGGGAAGATTCAAGGCCACAAGCTATCTATCCCGATGTAATAATAGTTCGCCAGAACTTTGGACGAAATTGCCTTCATGCATTAATTGTCATTCATGAGGGGGATTGTTGGAAATGGGTTACGAAAGTTAAGTTTGACTTAACGTTGACCTAACTTCCTAACGAAATTCGTTAAATAGTTAACGAAGCAAGTTACAAAATGTATTCTACATTAAGTGTAGATTATGAAACTCATTTATTGTCTCAAAACCATTTCCGGGTGAATGAGAAATTAATGACAAAGTTTTGTGACTTAACGAGTGTTAGTTAAAGGGTGTTTAAATTTGGTTTGAAGTGCTCGGTCGAGCAGAGTCCTTGACTCGGCCGAGCAGAGCATAGCAGATTGACCAAGTTTCTGGACAAGCTTGCTCGGCCGAGCAGTGTGGTTAACACGGACGTGCGAGTTACTTGACTCGGCCTTGCAGCTTGGTGCTCGCCCGAGCGAGTCCCTTGACTCGGCCGAGCAGATCCTGAATAGTCGCAACTTCAAACAGAAAAGTTGTGTCCTTTCGTGGGAAAAGACACAAACCCTTTAACTCTCTCTTTATATACTTCCCCTCCGAATTTCAATTCATTCATACAGTATTTTGAGCATTCCTACCCTCTAATAAGATGGATAAACTTTTCAAAATCATTGTCATATTGTTGCATCAAATCCTTCAAGTCCAAAGTTGCAAACATTGTGTTGTTCGCTAGAGTATTTGATTTGGAGTGCTCCTATCATATACTTAAAAGTCGTTTCATCTTACTAGAAGATTGCCATCGAAATCGTAATCACCTGTGCGGGGCAATAACTTCTTACGGAGATTGTATTTAATACAAGACTCGACTGAATCTCGTTTGTTTTCAATCTCCGTTATTTTACCCATCAGTTTTTCTGTTAAGTCTTAAAGAAGCCTACCAACAAATCCAACATTTTGCCCCGAGTGGGTAATTGAGAAAGATGGAAAATAATGAAAGTGATGCGTGGATCAAGGAAAAACACCCAATGGAACTACCTACAACAACGACAACAGTGACTGTTAAGTGTACGTGGAGAAAAAAGTCAAAAACAGTGCCACATATAATGCCTTCTTCCGGATCTGAGCGGACCTGCCGAACCAATTCAATTCGACTCGCACATTTGACTGGCTTAGCGTACGTTGGAGATGGCCATTTTCGGCCGTGGCATGTGGGCAGCCTGTTCGGCTCGTGGCCCGCGCCCGTTCAGTCCGTGACCCGTTATCTGCTTGTCCCGTTTCGTATACGGGACGGACCTGGAATAAAAATGTTCATACGGACCGGTATTTGGCCCGCGGATCAGAAGATCTGTTTGGGCCGTGTTCCGTTTGGCTCGTGGATCAATGAGGTCTGTACGAACCTGTCTGTATAAATGTCTAAAATGTCCTCAAATATATTCGTTAATCAATCCTTTTGAGGGATATTTTCGTCCAATTTACACATAACGGCTCATTTATCATATTTTAATTTTTGGGACATAATTACCCCTCCCAACAGCTATATTTAGGGGTAAATTTGGTCCAAAAAAATATAATTCGTATAAATAGAAGAGAAAGTCTTACAATTTTTCTCACAAAAAAAAAATCAATTCATCATAGAATTCTCTCAAACCCAAACCATCAAATTATTTTCGAGTCGAATATTTGTGATTACACTGAAAGTGTTAAAGCCTTGAAGATAATTTTATTATTTTAATTATTTAATTATTTACTCGCTAGTTAAATATTGTGTTTAGTAGTTAATTCTTTTTTAATCTTCATAAATTTCAAAAATTCCCAAAATAAAATTATTTTTATTTCAAAAATTATAAAAAAAAAATTATAATTGTTTACTTTTATTATTTGTAAATTATTGTCAAAATTATTTAATCCTTATAAATTTTCAAAAATTCAAAAAATATTTTGTTTAAGTGTTGCATTTTTAATTTTAATTGCTAGGTAATCTATATTGCTAGTTATCATGGAAGATCTAGTTAATGATATATTTGCATATCCCCACCCCACTACCACAAAATCAAAATCAAAATCAAAATGCACTTATTCCAAACTGTCACTCAATAGATAATTCCCTTTTGCACCGTAATGATCAAATTATGTTTGATCTAATTAATCAATCATCGAACACAATCAACACCGCTCCATTTCGCGTCTATACTCCGGATTTGACCCCGGATTGAATGAATGAGCCCAACACAAACTATACATCTAGAACATATCATCACATAGAAGACATAGATGAGGGTGGGGAGGGGAAGGGGGATGACGATGACGATATACAAGTCACCCACGAAACCCGCACAATTTCTAATACACCTACTATCGATGTTGCCTCGGGTAGTGCACCTAGTGGGAGAATGGTAAGGGTAAGGCAAAGGCACAACCTAGAGTGTCCAAATATGTCCATTTATATATTTTAGTAATTATTGACAGTGAAACAAAAGCCAAATGCAAGAGGTGCTCAAAATTTTTAAACCCGGCGGATGTACATAGTACCTCCCTTATAAAGAAGCACATGGATAAACATGATAAGGATGCCGCTAAAGGGATAGATGGTATCGTGCAAACGCAACTAAATATACCATGTGTCACTTACCCAAAAGTGGATGTCGATTTGATAACGATGTTACTAGTGAGTTGTCGATTGCCTCTTTCACTTTCGAATGGTGATACTCACCCGCTATTCTAGAGGCCTCAACCCGTCACACCAAACAGTGAGCCACCTCTTAAAGTCTGAGGTTCCACCTTAAAACCAACTAGCAACAAATCTGTGCGATGCACGGCGATTATATATAGCCATGCATGTGCTGAAATAGTAAATCGAAATACCAAAGTGTGAATATTACTTAAACATTTCGAAATACTCCCTGAAACAAAACATTCGTAGTAGATTTAGCACTTGAAGAACTATATATCAACTCCACCAACAACAGCTTTTCCACCAAATAGTGTTTCACTTCTACTCGAATCAATACTTTTCAAAATATCTTTCAATAAAAAATAAAGAAAATCCACATAGTAGGCTATTCTCTCCGAAAGTATGCATGCAAACCTTTTTAAATCTCTAAAATGAATGTTCAATAATTTTCAAATTTGCTATTTAATTAAGAGAAAATCTAATTTTTTTATATTTATTTTAAAACAAAGAGAGTAAAAATAAAGATTTGCTCGAAGAAATTGAAGCTTATAAAATAGAATCACATATCACCTTTATAGTTTTCTAAAATATTTTTTCACTTTCTTTTTAACCAACATTTTTCTCTATCCCCTATACTAATTGGGTAATAGTAAGGACACAAAATAATTACAAAAATCTGCTTACAAAATCGTAAATGTAATAATTTTATTATTGTTTTTAATTAGAGTGTATTGAGTCCATTACAGATCCTATCATAAATATCGTCAATTAATTTCGTTAGCAAGATTTTGTGGACAACTTTCAATCTGCCATCCAAAAATCTCAAATCAGCTTCAAATAAATTATCTTCACATTTAATGATACTTTTTAATTCCAACACAAAGAAAAATTTAACTTCTTCCTCATAGTCATCCCATCACCCCTAAATTATGCCTATAAACTAAAAAATAGAGTCATGACTCCATCCCTCCATTTAGTTTTCACGGTTTATCGATTTTCAGTTTAAAAGGATCACTTTTTATTTTAAAATATTATTTATATTAGTAACCATTTAAAAAAATTAATGCACCATTTTAAAAATTATTATTCTATATTTAAATTTTATGATAACAAAACATTGAATGAAGTTACAAAATAAAAAATGAAATAATCTATTTCTATAAAAAAAAATATGTCATCATAAATTAAAAAATAATGATCAAGTAATAAAGAATTTTATTTTTTAAACAAAGTAGCTAAAAATCGTTTTAAAAAAACACAAAACAAAGTAGCTAAGTTCAAAGAATAAAAAAGTAGCTTCCAATTTTAAGCCTAGAAATTCGCCAATTTCCAGAAATAAGTTCGTTTAATGAAATTTATAATTTTCAAAGCAATAAGGTTTTGATTAAAAAAAAATGTGAAGGAAAATCTTTTGATAATATTATAAAATAGTTTTTTATTTCTTGAAAGATAATATTAAAAAACAGTTAAGGCAGACACTTATCACCATTTTAGTTGTATGAATTTTATTGAAAAGAGCAGTTATCTCCTTACCTTTTTTTCTCAATTAAACTATCTTCTTGCTTCAAACAAATAAATAAATGAATAAATTCAATAATCATATTTGCTTAAATTTGAAATTTTGAACATTTTTCTTTTACTTTTTCAATCATTCATATTTATTATTTGAAAGTAAAAATTCATATACCTTTTTTTTTTTGAAAAAAGAAAGGATTATTATTTATAGTAGTAGCGGTATTTTTTTTAAAGCAAAATGAGATTTTCAACTATTAAGCCTAATAATCCGGATCTATAAGCCTACAAACATGCATTAATAGTAATTACTATATAACATAATGAATTTATTTTTTAAATAAAAAGTACACAATTTTTGCCTCCAAAACTTCCCTTTGATCATCTATCTCGAAAACATAATAAAAATAGTTATAATCTAAATATATATTCTTAACTTTTAGACTAAAAGTGAAAAAACAAATTAAATATCCACATCTAAATTTAAAAATTATCGTTAATAC
Organism: Adenophora triphylla var. japonica; assembly: GCA_022495995.1. Lineage (NCBI taxonomy): Eukaryota > Viridiplantae > Streptophyta > Magnoliopsida > Asterales > Campanulaceae > Adenophora > Adenophora triphylla. The sequence continues at coordinate 152,780 of JAFEMH010000632.1, read as the reverse complement.
AAAAAAAATGTTATTAATTAATAATTAGAAAACAATAAATTTAGTCTAAAATTTAAGAATATGTATTTAGATTATAACTGTTTCATGAGTTTATTAGACTAAAAATGAGGTATTTTTTTCAATTTTTCTAAATTAAAAACAATAAATTTTAAAGCTCATTAAGCAATTATTTTTTAAAGAAATAATTAGAAAACATTCAAATATTGCAACCTAGTATAGACACCTAGTGTTGATTAATTAATGAAAAAGAAAAAAAAATGCCCATTTCCAAAAGTTTTCAAAGAGTGTGAGTGGTATAGCTCATTTTTCCACTTTCTCTCCACCCATGTTTCAAAACCATTTGCTAAAACCATGTGTTGAATGAATTTTCATTTTTAGCCCCTTGAAAGTGACATTTTTGGTCTCCAACATGTCAAATTTAGGAACTACTTTGCTTTAATATATTTATAGATTGGTGCCAAGGGGAGTAGCCCAGGATCTTTATATATTATAAGCAAGGTTGTCAATTTCCAATGTGGAATAATATCTCTAACATGCCCCCTCACGTGTAGCGGACTTTGCCAAAGCCTACAACGTGGACTTATCAATCGGGTGGCGCGGAATAACATCGTGGGCCGTTGGGCCTGCACGTGTAAATAACCTGCTCTGATACCATAAACGATTAATCACCTGCAAAAAAATAAGAGATAGAAGGACTCAAGAATAAAACGAAGAAAGACACATGTAGAAGAGAGGAAGAAAGACACGGCAAAATTTTGTGGTGTAAGGAACCTAACTTAATTTTGGTTTCCCACAATTCCTTTTCTTTAATAGAGTATGTACATAACACTTTACATGGAAAGATAATCATACTCCTAATCTATCCTAATCAATCCCTATAGTTATGGAACAAAATATGGAACAATATTTACATAGTCAAAGGAAATGATATGGACAATATTACATCAACTAGGACTCTTGCCCATGCACTGTTCACGTGAGAGTTGTTGCTCACGTAACATTCTTTTCACCCTCCCTCAAGCGAAGCAGAGAATATCGGAGCTGAAGCTTGCCGGATAAGAGATGAAATCGTGGTTTAGCAAGGCTTTTTGTGAATATATCGACAATTTGATCGGTGGAAGAAATATGATGGAGTTGTAGAAATCCACGGTGATGTAATTCCCGAACGAAGTGTAGATCAATCTCTATGTGTTGGGTACGAGCATGAAAAACCGGATTCTTTGACATATGAAGGTGTAGACACCCCATTATGAACCCATCGGATCATATTTATACCACTCTAAGTCTCGCTTTGAGTCAAGAAGTAGAAATCCATCATTTTGTCATGTTTCGTAATGTTTTGACTAACCACCGTTAGTTTGGGACTAAAATGCATACGAGATAATGGGGAAAGGATAGAATTGTCCACAGACAGCAATATCCCGCGCGGAATGGCGTGTCTCGCGCGAGATATTGTCATTCTGCAGCATGCAGATGACAGTTTCCTCATCGATTTCAACCTCTTTTCGGGATAAAACTTTATCCATCCGGCCAACTAATGATTTTGGAGTCTGGAACCTTCCTAGGAGTGTTTGATCTCATCCTCAACACCTCTCCAACACCTATAAATACTGGATGACTTTCAGTATTTCAGAGGTCCACAATTCCACAATTCTCACACATTTTACTAGCTTCTCTCCTTGAAAGATTCCTATAAAATCACCCCTAAACTCACCTCAAAGTTTGTTTGTCAACCATGTTGATAACTATGCCCGAATCACCTCACGCAAGGTAACCCCTAAATTCCTTTCTAATTGATTGTTAGAATGGTATAAGTCCATAGAATCTAGGATCGGCCTAGAGCCTCCCTAAATCATGGGGATGGTCTCGAAGCAATCGATCCTACATTCCGTTTAACCCCGTTAAATGGATTTTTTATTTATTTTTATTTGAAACCCTTTTCTTTTTCGAAAACCTCTCTTTTCTTTAGCAAGACCGATCTCCGAATTGGATGGAATGGGTGCTCCTTGACCTTCCCATTTCATAACCTAAGCCCCGAACCCAAATCTTTTTTCAAAAATGGTTTTTTTATGTTTTCCAAACGAATAATATAGGTGGTGACTCAAAATTCTTCACAAAGCTCACAGTTGGCGACTCCGCTGGGGACATAAAATTAAGAGGCTTAAACTTGCGTCAAAATTAAAAGAGAGGTTTTCACAAAAAAAAAAAAAAAATTCGTTTTTCTGCTTCAGATCAGGCATATCTCGCACGAGATATCCTATCTCGCGCGGGATATCGCCTCGGCAATCTGTTGTTTTCTGGTTTTCCCTGTTCATCTCGAGGTCCAAGACGAGACTCGAACACGCAAGGGGGATCCCAGAATCCATTATTTGCAGAGTTCTCTCATCTTAAGGCCTCCCTTAAGATGTCGAACTCGAATCCGTATTTAAATTAAATAATTGATTGTTATTTATAAATTGCGTGCGATTGGGTTTTATTTTATTAAAGTCCGATCCGTTGGGGATTCGGGAGTTGTAATTTAATTTATTCTTTCTCTCTCTCTCTCCCTTTACGTGGAACTACGACGGCATGAGTCTTCCTAATTTGTGAGAAACGTAGGCAACCACTTGGTGCGGCCACTATTTGTTTTCCTTTTCATTCAAAAAAATATCTCTATTTTATCTATCGCCTAGATTGACTATCACACACGCGTACTCATGATATATCTGTCATTGCACTGCATACCCTCTATAAACCCGGGACCCACACTATGGTCAGATGACGGTAACCACCTAGTCGCCGGTCTCTCCGAAGTAGGATCATCCCACTCCGCGTATTCAATCCACCTAGATTGTCATATCACGGGGAGCCTAGCCTTCCAGCCCTGCATTGCCACATTTTCATGTAGATTGTCTTTTTAGGATCACTCCGTGACCGGTCGGTTTGACTTAGTGATCTTTTCTTGTTTTTGACCAAAATGAGGCCATGTAAAATTGACAATAAAGAAGGACTCGGAAAAGTCCCTCGGAAAAGTCCCTTCGGAAAAGTCCCTTCGGAATGACCCTTTCGGATGTCCCTTTAAAAAGAAAAGAATTTATCCTTCAAAAAACAATCTTACATGGCTTTGTTTTACAAAAATCGGACTGATTGCTTAGTCGTTAGGTTCTGATAAAGGCCTTAGAAACACCTCAAAACGGATTCTCCGTTCCGACCAAAAATTAGGTCTAATAAAAATCGACTTTCCGTGTGATTGTCTAGTGCGGGACTACATGTCTCGCGCGAGATAATGCCTCTATTTGCTGAAACTGAGCCTGAACCGTTTTAAGCCTGCTTCCGACTCATTGGGGCTAGGTGTGATCCTGACGTCATCTCTGCATCTCTTCTGTCAGTTTTCCGAAGCTACTCAACTTCAATACTCCCAACACAATGTCTATTGAAAAGCACGTCATCACCAAGAAGGACCTTGAACAACACACTCTGCAAGATTTGACCAAGGCCCTTGTCGCTGAAATGGAACATGTGGGAGGTTGGAGAGAAGCCTTCGATTTACCCTCCACCCGCATTGCTAGGGATTTCCGCAAATTGGAAAGTGACTCCGAAAGCGGGCAATCATATGTGCAAGAAGAGTTAAGTGGCATCAAGGATCAACATGCCAAAGCTTTGCAACATATTGACAATAGCAACGAATGGCGTCACTTGGAAGAGTCCATTCAAGCCGAGAAGACAAAGATGCTGATTGAGGAACTTGAAGAGGTCAAAAGCGAACTCAAAGCTATGACCCAAAAGTGTAACGCCCTCGAAGCCCACACTGAAGATGAAATTGATGAAAGGGTCAAGTATTGCCTCAATACTCTCTACCGTGACCTCAAAGAACAAATCGAAGCAGAATATCAGTCTCGCCACAACGTCTTTGTGCAACACAACGATAACCATATTCGAGACCTCCACAATCAAATGGCTAAGCGAAGGAAGGGTAGGGTGTTCTCCGACATCGGAAATATCACTCTAGGTCATCTCTTCAGAAGTCTTTGCAAGGAAGGAAAGTTGAAACCAATGGAAGGTTACATACCTAAAGGGGAAGGTCGAGCTCCCCACCTCTACTGCTACTACCATCAATGCCATGGCCACCATACCGATGATTGTTTCAACCTGAAGAATGCAGTCCAAGACTTAATTGACAATGACGCCATCAGAGTTTGTCCAAGTGGTGGCATAGTTTGGATGCATTCAAGCAAGTGAAGGCTTCCTTTCCTTTTTCAGTTATTTACTTTTTATTTGCAAAAGAAACGATTAGTAGTCTAGTTTAATTCGGATACTACTTGCCTAAAATCCTCATTTGTGGGCAAGAGTATCAAGTTTGCTTTTCAATAATAGTTAGTCAGTATTTTCCTTTTCAATTCTGATAACTCATTTGAGATTGGAAAAGAAAGCACCGTGAATGTCATAGAAACTTGCAACGAAAACGATTACTCCAAGACACTTCGGTCTTCTGGAAACCTTCCTGTCTGGAAAATGATGCAAGCAAGAGGATACTTCCCTGGCTTGGGGCTTGGAAAACACTTTCAAGGGATAACGGAACCACCACCGGTTCCCCCACCACACACAAAGCATGGCCTAGGATACATCTTTCCATCCACGATGGAGATGACGAAGAAGAGTGGGACTTCACTCAAATCAAGTGGGAAGGAACCGCATACAAAGGCCACAATGACCCAAAGGTCAAAGATTGCAACCTCAAGCCATATCGAAAGACACTCATTGGCTACTTCGTCCGGGAAGGGGAAAGCATTCCCTACTTTATCTTCTCAGAACCATGGACTGACGATAAAGGAAAGCGCCAACCGGGCTTTGAAATCTTTAACGACTGCGTTGCTTCACCAGATGGAACAGAGACCGTCTCACTAATCCCTAAAGATTTGTGGAGCACGAAGGCAGAAATGACAAGCGAATGGGACTTTGTGTTGGGAGAAGACATGCTGCGACAGTTTGAAGACCTGTGCCAGTTAGAAGACAGCCAGATCCATGCAATCTCCAAAGGGGACGCTCCAACTATTGATTACACAATGCTAATACAGAAATGTGATGAGCCAATTCTAAACTGGCATGTCACCGGAGGACCAATTGTTGATGAGGACTTCATGACCAAAGAGCTTGGTTGTACTCCCCATCCCCGAGGGAAGATAGGCCCTGTAACTTTCACATTAGAAGCAGGCTCCACCTCTGATGAACTCACTCAAGAGGAAATCGAGGCGGTGGCCGAACATGTATTCCCTTACTTTCTTAATGAAAACATTGATCTTTCCGAGTACCCTGAGATTGCTAACATCGTAAATGATGAATTAACTAATAATAATCAATATAACGAACACGTTAATAATGAATCATACGATGAGATAGATCAAGAAAACGAACAAATTTTAAAAGAATTAGCTAAGCAAGTAGGTCGTTGTGGAAAGAATGGCCCTGTTGATGACGAGGAAATGCAAACGGATAATCTCGGGACAACAAAAGACCCCAGAGAAACAAAGATTGGCAGCTTCTTCAAGGGGGAAGACAGAGAAACCTTGACGCAGCTCCTCAGAGAATATGTCGACGTCTTCGCTTGGTCCTACAAAGATATGCCTAGGTTGAATCAGTCAATTGTAGAGCACAAGATACCGATGATACCCAACGCCAAGCCAGTCAAACAGAAACTACGCAGAATCAAGCCGGAATGGTCAATGCAAGTAAAAGAAGAAATCATGAAACTCTTGAAGGTGGGTTTTATCAAAGTGATCGAGTATCCGGAATGGCTAGCAAACATGGTGCAAGTGGCCAAGTAGAACGGGAAAATACGAGTCTGTGTTGATTTCAGAGACTTGAACAAGGCATCCCCTAAAGATAACTTCCCGTTATCAAACATAGACATGTTGGTCGACGCCACAGCCGCATACGAAGTCCGCTCATTCGTCATGGCTTCGCAGGGTATAACCAAATCCTCATGGCAGAGGAGGATCAGCACAAAACAGCATTCACCACACCTTGGGGGACGTTCTGTTATACGGTCAAGCCGTTTGGTCTCAAGAACGCTGGGGCTACTTACCAAAGGGCAGTCACGACGCTATTTCACGACATGATCCACAAAGAAATAGAGGTATACGTGGATGACATGATTGTCCACTCAAAGGGGACAGATGGTCAGCACTTCAGAGATCCCAGAAAATTTTTCAATCGACTGAGACAGCACAAGATGAGACTCAACCCCGCCAAATGCTCATTCGGAGTGGTCAAAGGGAAAGTCTTACGGTACATGGTCACAGAGCGCGGCATAGAGGCAGACCCCGCTAAGATAAGGGCTATCATAGACATGCCTTCACCCAGAACGCAGAACGAAGTAAAAGGATTCATGGGCATACTCCAATATATCAGTCGATTCATCAATCAACTGACTACAATGTGCGATCCTATCTTCAAGCTCCTTAAGAAAAACGCACCTCAAGAGTGGACCGAAGAATGTCAAGAAGCATTCGAGGAAGTTAAGCATTACTTAACTTCCCCACCCATCCTGGTTCCACCACACAAGGAAAAGCCCTTAAAGCTATACCTCACAGTTACTGACAATGCGCTAGGGGCTATGCTCGCTCAAGAACAGCCTGCCTCACACACAGAGAATGCCATCTACTTTGTCAGTCGCAGATTCCAAGGCAGCGAAATCAACTACTCTCCACTCGATAAATCCTGCGCTGCTCTTGTTTGGGTATCACAAAGGCTAATGTACTATATGGAAGCCTTCCCGGTTCGTCTCATTGCAAGAATGGATCCGTTGAAATATATCCTAGACAAATCAAATTTGTCTTCGAGATTGGCCAAATGGTACTTCATGCTCGCGGGATATGATATCACTTACGTCACTCAGATATCCGTCAGGGGAGTGTATTCGCAGATCAGTTGGCCGAATTTCCTTGTGACGAAGCAAAGGGGGAAGACCCGCGATTCCCTGATGAAGACATCAAGAGTATAGAAGACGAAAATAAGTGGCAATTATTTTTCGATGTCGCATCCAACAAAAGAGGGTTCGGCATCGGAATATTGTTGGTAGACCCTAACGACATCTATACTCCACTGGCAATACGTCTTGACTTTGACGCCACCAACAACACCGCAGAATATGAGGCTTGTATAGCGGGGCTTGAGGCAGCCCTAGAACGCAACGTGACCGAACTTGAAGTATTTGGGGACTCCCAGTTAATCATCAATCAGACGCTGAAGAAGTGGAGGATCCAAGATCCAACCCTTCAAAGATACAGTGCCCACCTCCAAGAGTTGGCGCAACAATTTCAGGATGTCTCGTTCCACTATCTTCCTTGAGACAAAAATCGGTTCATAGATGCATTAGCCACACTCGCTTCCTTGGTTGAAATCCTTAAAGGAAAAGCAGTCAAACCCTTCAAAATAACACGACGTTCAAACTCCCGCCTACTGCGCCGTTATAGATCTCCATGACTGCAAAGACAAATGGTTATCCGAATGTGCCATTGTTGAGAACTCCGAAGAGAAACCATGGTACCATGATATTTGGCATTTCATCCTAGATGGAACCATCCCACCTGAGACAGATCAGAAGACTCAGATCGGCCTTAAGAGATTGGCCGCTAATTACTCCATCATAGCTGGCCGTCTATTCAAGAAGCATTTCCTAGGAAACCTCCTTTGTGCCACCGAGGAAGAGGCCCGAGAAATAATGGACCATGTTCATCAAGGCATATGTGGAACCCACATGAGCGGAAATATGCTTGCCAAAAAGATCATTAGACAAGGGTACTTTTGGCTAACCATGGAAGCCGACTGTACCAAAATGGTCAAGAAATGCCATAAGTATCAGATACATGCCAACCTTCAGCACGCACCGCCCTCCTTGCTGTACCCTATGACTTCTCCTTGGCCATTATCGACATAAGGGATAGGCGTGATTGGAAAAGTCACACCCACAGGAGCCAATGGGCACTGCTTCGTCCTAGTAGCCATCGACTTCTCTAAATGGGTCTAGGCCGCCTCCTATAAAGTTTTGAATGACAGAAAGGTTGCAGAATTCATCAAACACAACATCATATGCCGATACGGGGTCCCGCAAGAGATGATATCCGATAATGGCTCGCACTTCGAGAAGGAAATTGACCACCTCCTAACCGAGTATAAAATCACAAGACACAAGTCATCTCCTTACAGGCCTCAGACGAATGGAGCAGTTGAAGCCGCAAACAAGACAATCGAAACCATCATCAGAAAGATGGCAGTCATCGGGAAAGACTGGCCCGACAAGTTACCCTTCGCAATGTGGGGATACCGAACTTCAGTCCGAATAGCTACGGGAGAGACTCCCTACACCCTCACATTCGGAATGGAGGCTGTCTTGCCAATAGAATTGGAAATACCATCACTAAGGGTTCTCCTAGAAAACCAAGTGAACGAAGTCGACTGGCTAGAAAGCAGATACGAAGAGTTAGCCTCGCTAGACGAAAGGAGGCTGAAAGCAGCCGAGCACACTCAAGCTTACCAAAGAAGAATGGCAAGAGCTTTCAACAAAAAGGTCAAGACAAGGAACATCAGAGTGGACGACCTGGTTCTCCGCGAACATCGTCCTGGACCTTTCAACCCGCTAAGCAAATGGGGACCAAGATAGATAGGACCCTACATCGTAAAGAAGATATTCTCTGGGGGAGCCCTTCAGCTGGTAGACATAGACGGAGATCAACTACCGAAGCCAGTCAACATGGACAAGCTCAAGAAATACTTCGCGTGACTTGGCCTCTTAAAAGAAAAACGCTCGTTAGGTTGAAAATCCCGAAGGGGACGGCCTAGGCAAAAATTAGAGCTTGCACAAGAAAAGAAGCCCGCTAGATTGAAAACCTGAAGAGGCAGTCTAGGCAAAAGAAAGGGTGTGCATATAAAAAAAAAGGGACTTGTCTCGCGCGAGATTACCCCTCAGCCTGAAACCATATTTTGTCCTTTTTCTCTCAAAAATGAACTACGTTAGAACTGAGCCTCTTATTTAATTGTTGTAAAAGAGGAACGTAGGCAGCCTTCGGGTTCGGTCTAATCAAATAAATAAATCTACTTTTGTTCTTTTATTAATCAAATGCATTTTATTAACGGCAAAAGGGAAATCCCAACCACAACGACTAATTTGCTAAGCTAACAACCTTGAAAAAAATACTAATAAAGCAAAACTATTGATCTATCAAAGCAATCTCTTGGTACTCCTTAAGATATAGCCTTTCATTGACTTGGTAGGCCGGCGGACATGATCACCACTCTCTTCGCGATCCTTCTTGCACCTTAGACCTTTCGAAGCAGAACATCCCTCGAGAGGATTAAAGACGGACTCCGAAAGCCTCTTGAAGATATTGGGCCTATCTAAAGCTTATGTCTTTCCAGGCATCCCTTTGCCTCGCCTTTCGTACCAATCCCCATCAAGAAAATCTTGGGTTGGATCGGTCCGTACATTAGCAGGATCAGACTGAGCCTCGCTCCTTCGCAAAATGCTGCTAGACACGAAGGAATCCCCTAATAGTGAAAGTCGCAGATCATCAATCTTCTCCACACTAGGGTGACCGGTATGAAGGAACCAATCCAAATACTTATCAGATAAAAAGACACTTGCATTAAAAGTCCGAAGGTTCGACCAACGGTCCCGACTAGTTCCTTCACCCCCCTTCTTGAGCTAGCACCTGCGCAAACTCTACACCAATATAAGACACATCACGAGAGCCCCCTTCGAAAAGATAAGTGTCCTGCTGCTGACCAAACTGACGGAGCACCCGTTTGGGAAAATAAAAGGAGGAATCTCGCAAACCCGAAAGAACAACCCTGTCAAAACCCTTGCTATTGGCAACATACTTGTTCAACCTCCAATAAGGTGGACACCAAAGGATATTAGCAGTTACAGTCTTCGCAATCAACTCAGCCCATTCATCCACCGAAAGATCCTTGATCAGTAACTTTCGCGTATGATATGTGAACGGGGAATATTCCGACGGGTGACCTATCAACTTGAGATGCTCCCTAAGCCAAATAGTCAACAGAAGAGGACTCCCTTGAGTCATGGCACCGGTCTTATGCAGCTCATCAAGACCATGCAGGGTTTCACCCAAAATTAGCGGAATGATGTTCCTAGAACGTCTCCTAGCCTGCAGAACAATTTCCACCAATTGGGAGTCAACCAAGCCAACCCTGCATATAAACAAAACATCTCCGAAAAGGGAAAGGGCCAAAAAGTTCTGTTTGTAGACATGAAAGGCATCATCATCTGAATCTCCGCTGAATCGCTCAGGAAAAGAAGAACAATCTACCCACCTGCGGTGAACCAACTCATAGCAAGTATCGAGGAGGATCCCTAGTAATTCATTCAAGGCCTCTGAATGATTCCTATTGTATTTAGGAACAGCAATCTCACCAGTCAAAGGCATATCCAAGATAATGGCAAACTCCTCCACAGTAGGCACCATCTCATTAAGAGAAAAGTTGAAAAGATGGACAGAGGGATCCCAAAATCGAGCAGCACCCTGCAAAAGATCCCAATCCGGTTGGAGGTTCTTCAAGGTGAAAAGGATTCTGAATCCGAATTCTGCTTATAAACCTATTGCGAGATCGGTTGCGAAACGACCTCACAAAATCTCTTGATGCTTGCTTGAAGGATTCAACCACTTCAGACGACAAAGAAAAATCATCAACAATCATGGACGTTGGGACGATCTCCTTGGAAGCCATGGATCAAAGGGTTGAAAAAGAAGACAAGAACAACACCCTAACAGAATATCTCTAGAGTTTGAAAGGCTAGGATGAGTTAACTGGCCGGACTACAGGTTGTTTTTATAGGGAAAACTGACAAAATCATGTTCGAAGAAGGAAGAGGATTCTGCCTGGGTAGCGTGTCTCGCGCGAGATGCCTTGTCCGGCGCGATACATCGCCACGGCAAAACAGCAACAGTTCTGCACAAATAAAAATCTAGCCCCGACATGACGAAGAAAGTCTCGAAAAACCTGCACATACAGTTCCTAACATACAGTACAACACCAAATTCAAGCTCAAAATTGTGGCCTAGGCGGCCATTCCATTTCCAACCACGGAAAGTCGAGAAAGTTAAAAAACTAACTAATTAGACCTAGAACTAGGAATTAAGAAAATCATGTTTTTTGTGCTACCTACTTGCTAACAGGTACCAAAAAGAAAAGGAAATTTTCTGGGCCCACGCGGCCAATATTTACAAATCATCAGAAAACAAATAGAGAGAAAAGGAGGGGATCAAGCCATCAGGTCACCCGAGCCGCTATCACCTCCGCCTTCGCCACCGCTGGGGCTACCATCCCTCCTCGACCTCTTGGCTCCACAAGTCGGAGTCACCGCAGAGGCCACCGTTGAAGCCGCCAAAGATGCCTTCTGGAACAGCCTCTCAGACAGGTCCGACACCAAGGCCATCAGTCCTGCCATCTTGGTCGCTCCAGGGCTGTAATCGGCTGCAGACATGGTGACCTGACAACAAAAGAAAAGAAATGCTCAGATGAAGTCGGACATATACACTTATATGGACGAATACGGGAAATATGAATAGAAACATACCGAGGAGATATCAGGCGGAAGACGGTAACCCTCGGGAATATAATCCGGAGTCGGGATGTGGCCCATCATCGGCATGCTCCCCATCATATATGTGTAGCTCAGAGGACCAAAATCTGGCACGAAGGGCAGAGAACCAGCAGAATGGGAAGAAGTACTAGGGGCTGACGAACCTGAGGCAGAGGCAGAAACAGAGCCATGAGCAAGCGATCGCCTAGCACCCACCGGAAGGGGACCCATCAGTCGAGGCAAGAACTATGCATAGGAGGCTCCTCGAACAACACAAGTCGTAGCTGCACAACCCACCATGAGAGCAGCATAATCATCATCAGGAATATAGTGGGTGGGATACATCGCCCTCGACGGATCCGCTAGCACCCTATATGGCAGTCTACCCCGGCCATGCTGTGGGAAGAATCGCTCGCCCAAGTACATGGTATCCCCCTCCAGAGATACCAGCATCCTCTGCATCGCGGTGGCATCCCAAGCACGGTGGACCTCCCGCTCCTCCAGGGTCCAAGGATAAAGGCCCAGCCACTCATACTCAAAGGTGTCCAATATGGCCTGCGCCTCTGCAACTGTCAGGGTCCACTCCTGATCCTCCTCCTCATCAACACTCCGATTAGGGTGGCTCCACCTCCTGATATCCGGGAACAAAGGGGTCCAGCTCTCCAACTCAAACTTGTACAACCCGAAGACAACATAGCCCCATATATGCACAAGAAAACAGAGCAGATTCAGTATGAAATACAGACAAAGAATACAATAAAAGACAGAGACAGAGTCAGGAGCATACCTCCTAAGCATAAGAATACCCTGACACAGGGAATCCTTCATGTGCCTACACACCTCGTCCATAGCGTGATAACAGAAGGCCAGCCCCGCTGAGCTCCAGTCATAGTTCCTCACATCATCCAAATCAACCAACAAACCTAACAAAGAAAGACGGGCCGTAGAAGAGTGGTTCGTAAAAATGGTCTCCGAAAGAATGTACCAGAGGGCACCCCGCACCAATCGATCAGTAACTGCATTCGGCTTCTCCGCATAAGTCTCAAGTTGACCTCGGAGAGGTGACAACTCAGCGGCAAACCCCTTAACCTTGTTAGGGACGAAACCAATCAACTGCCTCCACACAGCTGGGCTCGCAGGCTTATAACCCACAATCCTCGGAAGAGGCTCGCCAGTAAACTCTAGCCCCGTAATAGCAAGAAAGTCCGTCAGAGTCATACTGGCTTCCCCGAAGTGCAAGTGCACAGTGTGAGTGGTATCCCACCACCTTTCCCTGATCGCCTGAAGGACTTGGGGAGTCTGTCTCATCCCCTGAAGATTATCAACAAAAGTCAGAAGCCCCATTTGGGCCATCCTATCTCGAACACCATCTAAGCCTTTGATTTTGTCCCACAAAGCTCGGGCCAATTTCGGACTCCCATGACAGTTTTTCGTCGGCCTATACACCTGCAAAGCCGAGAAAGAGCAAAAAGGGCAATGTTAGAAATCATTCCATGGCAGAAATTCAAAGGAATAAAAGAAAAATTTCATTGAGGCATTTCATCGAACACTTGGCGTGCACACAAGAAAAGCTTGCCCAAAGATGCAATTGATGACCCGAATCAACCCCTCATACAATCCATGATATGCAGAGGACTCATACGCACACAATGCAACAACAAGCATCCAACAAATTCAACAAAAAACGAAGCATGCAAGGTAGAATCAAGTTCTAAGCAAAAGGCAAAGGAAAACTGCCATTGATGGAATTTGAAATCAAAGAAAAGCATGAGTTCAAATTCAATACAATGTAAGAAACAAGAATTGAGAGAAAAGCTCTTACCAAACCTTCCCGAACAGCGGTGGAGATATGCGCGTCCCTATCGAAGGTGAGGTCGTCGCGAGGATAATCTTTCCCAAGTAAATAACTCCCCAAAATAAAATTCTTTCTCTCTTGAGCCATTGATTGTGGAAGGAGGAAGGATTGAGAGTTGTTTGGAGGGAGGTTTCAACAAGCAACTCATGAAAATTTACAGAGAAAATTGCCTTGGCTCGAGCTAGGGAGGGAATTTGAAAAGAGATGTTTTCAAATTAAAACAGCAGCTGCTGTTATATATTGCCTCGACAGTGGATATCCCGCACGGGATACCTTATCTCGCGCGAGATATGCCTTCGGGAATTTGACAAAATTGTCCCCGACAATAAGCGTCTACGCAACGTCAAAATTCAAAATTTTGACACATTTACCCTTGGAAATGATACACTAGCAAGGAAACGTGGAAAAATCGGCACCGAAAGTCACGAAACGAGACGAACGTGACACCCACACAATTGGGGGTTCGGCACCAATCGCCCGAAAACCAATAGATCCAAAAAAATCAACTCAGTCCACATGATTCAGAGCCCAGACAGGTGGATCGACAAATTAAAAGCCCGGTCCAACGCCCAGAGACAGGTGGATCGTCAAATTAAAAGCCCGGTCCAACGCCCAGACAGGTGGATCGTCAACAGAAAAGCCCGGTCCAATGCCCAGACAGGTGGATCGTCATCACAAAAGCTCGGTCCAACGCCCAGACAGGTGGATCGTTATAACAAAAAAGCTCGGTCCAACGCCCAGACAGGTGGATCGTCATCACAAAAGACCGATTCAACCCCCAAACAGGTGAATCGTCATCCTCAACAACTAAAAGCCCGATTCAGAGCCCAGACAGGCCAATCGTCACAAAACTGATAGGACTCAAAGGACCGGACATGTAAGCCTTTGTTTTCTAACATATTTCCCCACAGGTTCGGAGCCCAGACATGCGAATCTTTAGACAGGCAGGTATATTCAGAATTGGGTCTTGATTTGATTCCTCAGTATGAATTTACCTTTTAAAAAACAAAATATCCTCGATTTTCAAAATGATTTTCAAAATACCTAAAGCAGCCTTTTCGTGTTTTGGAGTCGAACTACGTTATGATCTGATTCTCCGATAGAGATACGTAGGAAGCCTTGCGGCCCGACCATCCCGATGTTCAGAATGATGTCTTTTCTATCGTCGACATGACTTCTTCCATAAGACTTGTCGACGAGGGGCTCTGTAGACACCCCATTCTGAACCCATCGGATCATATTTATACCACTCTAAGTCTCGCTTTGAGTCAAGAAGTAGAAATCCACTATTTCGTCATGTTTCGTTATGTTTTGACTAACCACCGTTAGTTTGGGACTAAACTGCATACGAGATAACGGGGAAAGGACAGAATTGTCCACAAACAGCAATATCCCGCATGGAATGGCGTGTCTTGCGTGAGATATTGTCATTCTGCAGCATTCAGATGACAGTTTCCTCGTCGATTTCAACCTCTTTTCGGGATAAAACTTTATCCATCCGGCCAACCAATTATTTTGGAGTCTGGAACCTTCCTAGGAGTGTTTGATCTCATCCTCAACACCTATAAATACTGGATGACTTTCAGTATTTCAGAGGTCTACAATTCCACAATTCCCACACAATTTACTGGCTTCTCTCCTTGAAAGATTCCTGTAAAATCATCCCTAAACTCACCTCAAAGTTTGTTTGTCAACCTTGTTGATAAACAAACATCAAGATCTGAGCCAAGGATTGAGGCGAAGCTCTGTCTGTGTCAAGATTCGATTCTAAACTTGAGTCGAAACTCTGCCCGAATCACCTCACGCAAGGTAACCCCTAAATTCCTTTCTAATTGATTGTTAGAGTGGTATAAGTTCATAGAATCTAGGATCGGCCTAGAGCCTCCCTAAATCATGGGGATGGTCTCGAAGCAATCGATCCTACATTCCGTTTAACCCCGTTAAGTGGATTTTTTATTTATTTTTATTTGAAACCCTTTTCTTTTTCAAAAACCTCTCTTTTCTTTAGCAAGACCGATCTCCAGATTGGGTGGAATGGGTGCTCCTTGACCTTCCCATTTCATAACCTAAGCCCCGAACCCAAATCTTTTTTCAAAAATGGTTTTTCTATGTTTTCCAAACGAATAATATAGGTGGCGACTCAAAATTATTCACAAAGCTCACAGAAGGGCCGAGATATTATCACATAAAAGGTGAGGCGGATGAAGAGCAATGCCTAGTTCACGATACATATAAGAAAACCACCGAAGATCAGCTGCAATCGAAGCTAAGGCTCTATATTCAGCTTCACTACTGGACCAGGAAACATTAGTTTGTTTCTTGGCCGTCCAAGCAACAAGATTTAGACCGATAAAAACACAAGCACCTGTGGTGGAATCACGATCATCGTATCCGGTGAGCCGGCCCAATTGGCATCACAAAAAGCTAGTATAGAGGTGTCGACTGAGGCTTGGAAAGATAGACCGAATGAGATTGTACCTTTGAGAAATCTCATTATACGCTTTACTGCCATAAGATGAGATGTACGCGGTGCGTGCATAAATTGATAAACTTGATTGACAGCAAACGACAAGTTTGGCCGAGTAAGAGTGACATACTGTAGTGCCCCCACCATGCTTCAATATATAGAGGGGTTCGGAAGAGGGTCGCCATCTAAGGCTGACAGATGGGAGCCCGGAACAAGTGGGGAGGAAGCAGGTTTACACAATTGCATATTGAACTTGTGTAAGAGATCCGAAGCATATCGAGATTGCGTGAGGTGAAGGTGACTTTTGGTGCATGTGGCTTCTATTCCGAGAAAGAAGCTAAGAGGCCCCAATCTTCTACTTTCAAAGGTGGAGCATATGGAATTAATCACAGATGTAACAGCAGCGGAGTGTGATCCCGTAACGATAATGTCATCAACATAAACAAGTATGGCAACAGTGGTGCCATATTGATGATGAACAAATAGAGAAGAGTCAGATTGACTGTTGAAAAATCCCAAGGTGAGAAGATAGTCATGAAGTCGGAGAAACCATGCTCGAGGTGATTGTTTGAGGCCATAGAGTGCGCGATGAACCAAATCAGTAAACCCCGGAGGTTGAGCCATATATACCTCTTCCGTAAAAATACCATTGAGAAAGGCGTTACGTACATCTAACTGTTCAATAGGCTAATCACGAGAGTGAGCTAGAGAGAGTATAGTACGGATGGTAGCCGGTTTTACCATTGGACTGAAAGTTTCCTCATAATCGACCCCTTCTTGTTGAGTGTAACCCTGTGCAACTAAACGGGCTTTGTACCTTTCGATCGAGCCATCAGCTTGACGTTTTACCTTATAGATCCACTTGCTACCCACGATATTGTGACGATGAGGTGGAGGAACAAGTGACCAAGATTGATTTTTGTGAAGAGCTTGAAGTTCTTCATTCATTGCTTTTTGCCAATGGGAGAATGGTGCAGCTTGACGAAAAGTACGAGGCTCGTAAAATGGAGACTCCATGCTTGTTGCATTTAGAGCAAAATGATGTTTCGGGCGAAAAATACCTTTTTTTTGCTCTTGTAGTCATAAGGTGAGTACCAACAATTGGTTGACTAGCAACTGTAGTAGGGCGATCAATAGGAGCTGAAGTCGAGTCAGGAAGTGGAGAAGGAGCAGCAACTGTTGGTTGAGGTGCTGCTGGGTCAGTACTAGGAGAAGAAAGGGGCTGAATAAGCCCAGCTAGCCCAACTCTGTCAGATATGCCATCTGCCAAAGAGAAAGGAATAGGGCTGTGCTGAAGATTGGACCTGGAGGAGTTCGGGCCAGCTGCAGAAGAGGGAGGGCTTAAATGTGGCATTGTTGGGCTGGAGTCCGTAGATGGGCTTGCACCGGACGAAGGCCCATATGGCATGACAGCAATCTGCAAGGAAGGTGAGCTGTCTTGCAAGGAATTTGGGCTAGAGACATAGAGAGGCACGGGCCTAGACGCATGTGGACTGGCAGAAGACTTGGGCTGCCATTGTACCTGAGAATTTTGATCCGAGACAGGTAGATTAGTAGAGAAAGATTTTCCAACATAGTAAAAATGATTTTCATCAAATAATACATGTCGAGAAATATAAACCCTGCCGGTAAGAGGATTAAAACACCGGTACCCTTTCCGCATTAAATCATAGCCCAAAAACACTTATGGAGTTGACTTTAGCATGAGCTTATGATGATTGTAAGGTACAAGATTTGGGAAACAAGTACACCCGAACACTTTTAAAAACTTGCAATTTGGCTTTCTTTTCCACAACTTTTCATAAGGAGAAATATAATTCAATTGGCGCATGCGCAAACGGTTAATTAGGTAAACCGCAGTAGTAAAAGCTTCCAACCAAAATTTCTCAGGAACCCAAGATTGACCAAGTAAACAGAGACCCATTTCTACTATATGACGGTGTTTTCTTTCAAACACCCCGTTCTGTTGTGGAGTGTATGGACAAGAAGTGCGGCAGCAAACCTTTTGTTAATGAATTCCCCTCCCCCATCTGTTTGGATAGTTTTATTGGTATGAATCGCAGATATTTTACGTGTTAACTGATTTTCAATAAGGTTTTTGAACTCAGTAAAAACAGTAAAAACATCTGACTTAAGAAATAATGGAAACATCCACACATAGCGAGAGTAATCATTCATAATAGAAAGATTAAATTTAAATCCAGACACAGAAGGGACAGGACAAGGTCCCCAAACATCTAAATGAAGTAAATCTAATGGTCTAGCAGAATTAAAGGAACAAAGATCAAAGGGAAGATTACAAGACTTGCCCAATGGACATATATGACACATCTCCCTATTATTAACAGGACCGCTAACCGGAATCCTGACTTTATTAACTAGACACTTGAAAACAAGAGAAGATGGATGACCTAAACGGGAATGCCAAGTAGCCGACGACGTCCGTTCTCCAATTAATGCTAATGAATTAATGCAAGAATTTGGTATGAAAGACAATGTGTAGAGATCTCCCGCATTACTGCCAGAAAGAATAGTCCTCTTGGTACGATTGTCCTTCACACATAACCCAAAAGCCGTTAGTTCGAGGAAGCAATTATTATCTAGACAAAAATTTCGAATAGACAGAAGGGAACAATTAATTTTGGGAACATGTAATACCGTATTCATAACAAAATTATGATTATTAGCAGAAAAATTAGCGGAACCAATATTAGCAATGGGAATTGAAGAACCATTAGCTACAACAATGGAATCATTACCTGAATACGGTGAGTACTGTTGCAGGACATCCGGAGAGGATGTCATGTGATTAGTCGCTCCGAAAACCAGGATAAATGAGACCGGAGCCATAGGTGAGGAACCAGCAAAGGACGAATTTCCACCAGGATAAAACTATGCATTGTAGGCAAAATTACCCCTTTAATAACATCTGTTGGCTTTATGACCATTTTTCTTGAAAATCTGACATTTAACAATGTTCGGGTCTGGACTGAAAAATGGGTTGGGGGTGTATAGGGTACATGGGGGCTGGGGTTGGGGTTGCGGTTATTAGGCCGAAACTGAGATGGAAAAGGGTTAGGTTGAAATGGTTGGGGTAGTGACAGAATGCCATGACTATTATTTATGCCTTTGTTTCGGTTTTTTTGTTTCGATTTCCACCCCCCACGATTTGGACTAGGTATAAAATAGAAACTCCCACGGTTGTTTGGATTACTAGGCTGAAACCCTCCCTGCTGCCCATGAGAAGAAGTGGCTGGAGGTGTATGGGAAGGAGGGATTTGTGGTGTTTTATCCGACACTTTGGTGGCAGTAAGTGCACTAAGGTTGGTATGGGTTTTGTTGGCAAACCTATGTTGAAGGGCTTCTTCTTGCAAGAGAAGGTTTTTAAGATCATCAATGGTGGTATCACCTTTGGAATTTTGTGTGGTTATGAATTATTTATAGGTATGCCCTAACCCGCCAATGATTCAACTACGGAGTGTTTGGTTTGAAACTGCCTCACCGGCACGAGCAAGAGAATAAGAAAGGGTTTTGGCACGTAGGATGTAATCTTGGATGGTAATGCCTGGGTTTAGTGCGATATCATGAAGCTCCTCTTGGAGATTTTGAATGTGGATTTTGGAGGCTACCCCGAATTCTTTGGCTAAAATATCCCATGCTTCCGGTGCAGTTTTACATGGGTTTACATGGGGTTGAACCTCAGCAGTGACGGTGGCCTTTATCCATCCAAGTACAAATCAGGAAGTATGGAAGAAAGTATCATATTTCGGGTTCACAATGGTTTTATCGGAGAGGATACGAGGAGGGGGGTTTTTTCGAAGACCACATGTGTAAGGGAATGATTTTCGAGCATGGAGAGAAATAGAGAACTCCAATTTTGGTAGTTCTCGTTTGATAATCTGCAATGTCCCATGTAAGATTGGACATTAAAGAAGGTTGGGAGGCCGTAATTGTTTGAGGAAGAGTTACTTAGCCCGTGAACGTTATTAACCATGGTGCCCGATGATTTTGTAGTGTCATCACCCATGGCTTTACGATGCTCTGGATACCATCTTAAAGTCTGAGGTTCCACCTTAAAACCAATTGGTGCTAAGGGGAGTAGCCCAAGATCTTTATATATTATAAGCAAGGTTTGTCAATTCCCAATGTGGGATAATATCTCTAACACCACCAAACTATTACTAGGTGAAATTACCCGGATCGCGCTGGGCTGCGCGCGAGCGGTTGTCTTTCGCGGATGTTTGGGACCTCGCTTTTGGGAAGGAGAGGAGTCGCCACGCGGTTTTGTATTTTGAGCCCAAACGTTGAAAATGGCTTTGGAAAAGTGTCGTTTTGTATATTGAGCCCAAACTTTGGAAATGGCTTTGAAAAAGTGTTGTTTTGTATTTTGAGCCCAAACTTTGGAAATGACTTTGAAAAAGTGTCATTTTGTATTTTGAGCCCAAACTTTGGAAATAGCTTTTAGTACCGGAGATTATTAGGTTCGGAGGTCACGTTACGTTTCAGGAAGAGTATTTTGAGATCACCCGAAATGCCTCGTATGACGAGTCTTTCTACCTTTCTCGAAATTGTGTGTGTGTGTGTGTGTGTTTGCATTTTCAAAATGGGGGCTTGAATGACAAGCTTAATCATGGTTTGAATGTCGAATGTTGATTTTATGATTCTTGGGAAAAAGCGAGCGTTTGAATGACAAACGTCGGTTTTGGAGTTTTTTTAGGAAAAGAGGTGCGAGTGACGAGTTTGAATCTTTAGCTTTAAGTGTCAAATGTTGACTTTTAAGAAAAGAGCGTTTGAATGTCAAACATCGGGTTTTGAGTTTAAAAATGATCGTTTGGATGCCAAATGTCACTTTTGCGCGTTTTGAAAGAGAGTTCGAATGACGAACTCCGGTTTTGAATCGGGCATTACATTGTTAGCGATTTTATGAAAAAAAGCATTAAATGAGATGCGATCAACGAATCGTTTTGCGACTCGAACTTTGATAAGTAAATACTATCACGAGCCAAACGGCTCGGAATTGTAAATGACAGTATTTAAAATGTGGTATCAATGAAATCAAACGATCTGAACATTAAAGGTGCAATCAACGAGCCAAACGTCTCGGACTTGTAAAGTTGCGTAATTTAAATGACAATATCAACGGATCAAACAATCCGGAATTTGTAAATGACTATCACGTACCAAACGGTTCGGACTGTAAAGTTGCAAATCGACGGATCAAACGATCCGGACTGTAAATGACGTAAATGTAAAGAATGGGGCCGGAACGCCGTTCTAACCCGAGATTACTTCTTTTACGGGAGATAAGATGATCTTGGACTAAAACGTATCGAACCCCGTAGACGATGTGACATCTACATTTCAATGATTCTCGACCGAAGCGGTTGTAGCGTTTGATGCGTAAACTGAGACGAAACGAGTGTTTAGGGAGAGAGAGTGTTACCTATGGCTAGGGGTTGACTCTTTTGGCTCGGTTGACGTATACGGGATACGGTTTAGTGTTTGGAAGGGTGTTTCGAGTTTGTTTGGTTCGTGTTTTGTTGAAAGACGAGGAGTTCACGCAAATCGAGACAAAATGGGGCTCGGGAGAGGGTGGAAAAGGTTTATGCCGTGGGCTTTGGTGAAAATGGTTAATGTTTTTCCTCTTTGAAATGTTTTGACAGCCCTTGGATTTATAGGGTGAAATTGTAAAACAGTCTGGATGGACTTTTCCTCAATTTTGGGAGGTTTTCTGGTATTTTGAAATATTTGGGGACTTGTTGGCAATTCTGGATTTTCTATAAAACAGTCCGTCTGGACTGTGACTCAATCTTAGGGGTATTTTGGTCTTTTCACATTGAAATCTGATTGATGTTGACTAGAGAGCCTTGGCATGAGTGCCACATGCCCCTGTGACTCACCAAGGGTAGGGTTTTCGCCCTGTTATTCCCGGTTTTGTCATTTTTTTAAATAACTGTCCGAAAAATGTCCGAAACGCCCCTGAAAAGTGCCGAAATGTGCATTTTTCAGGAAAAGCTGTAATTTTACGTGTGATAACGTGTGTTGCGTACGCTTTGACGTTGGGATGCACGGGGCAGTCCCGGGACGTCTTGTTGGCTTGAAAACGGGGAGTTTAATGGGTTCCGGTTAACTTGGAAAGGGCCAATTAACGGATTCCGGTTAACTTCTAACGGATTTTGACGATCCGGATTTGGGTACTTACACTAGGCATATAAAGAAGCTCTTCCAAACTCGTCAACTTCAACTAGCGAGCGACCTCCAAAAACTCAAGGGTAGTGTTTGCTTGACCACCGATGCTTGGAAGGACACTCTAAGTTCTAGTTTTGAAACCTTTTTTTGTATAATCGCTCATTGGATTGATGAGGAGTGGATGTTGCTAAAGAGAGTGATTTCCTTTAGAATAATGCCCTATCCCCACACGGCTTTGCAATGTACAAGTCACATTAAAGATGTATTGAGTGAGTATGTTATCACCAACAAAATTTTAACAATATCCTTTGATAATGCGACTTACAATACCCTCACCGCCACAATGTTGATCCAATCTCTTAATCCTCCCCTAGATGGCACTTTGTTTCATGTTAGGTGTGCATGTCACATTGTTAATCTGTGTGTCTAAGACTTGATCCACTCACTAAAGCCTGTCACCAATAGCATCAACACGGCCTCCCATGTTATCAAAAATTCTGGCTCAAGGTTGAAAATTTATGTCGATTTGTGCGCCGCTTAAACACGAAATACAAGAAACCTCAAGTGGCCGAGAATTTAAAGTGGAACTCAACATATAAAATGTTGAAGAGAGCTGTTGAATATAGGGTGGTCCTCACGGAATACTTTTCTAGTCATCAAATGGACTACCAAATTAGCGAGTATGATTGGTCGATAGCTACCGAGCTTTTAGAATTACTTAAACCTTGGTGGTCTTGATGGGTATTTTTCAACACCCTCTCGTAATAAACATCACAAGCGCACAAGGGTCGTGTGTAGCGGGTGTGCAAGTAAGGGTCGATCCACGAGGACTATGTGTATGACCAACTTAATTCAAATTGTGTACAAAGGAAAGGTAACCAAAGGGGGGGTTGGTTTTGAAAAATAAAGAACAACTACAAGGATCAAGATGTAAAAATTAAAGCTAGGAAAAACAAGTAAACAAAGATAACACTTTCAAATAGAGATGAAAACAATAATGAGAAAGGATTCCATGGATTGGCTTTCATTTAATCACAAAATACTATGCCATTAATTTAGAAAAATATATTAATTTCTATCTTGGGTTCAATCACCAAAGTCAAGATTGGTACGGTAAGATCGCCGGATTTCAATCTATTAAATTCTATTCAATCACTTTACGCAAATCAAGTCCAAGTGATTATAAAAGGAAAGCTTTAAGCTTTAAAGATTTTATGAATCAAAACCCATGTAGTATCAATCAAGAAAACCAATGAATTTCATCATCTAGCAAAAGTCTATGTCAAAATCCCCAAATCAATATAAGAAATTGACACCCATAAAGTTAAAAGAAGGAAATTAGGAATCAACCACAATTTAATCCAAGAAACTTTCATGAAAAGAGCAAAGATGAACAAGACATCAATTAATGAGATAAAAATAATCAATGACATAACATAAATGACTAAATTACTATTCAATTCTTGAAATTAAGAACTTAGCTACACATAAACATAATGATAAAAAATAAAACACCAAAATAAAAATTAGAAAAACTTACAAAGAAAAATCAAGAATTCCAAAAGGGGGAGTAGCCTCCCTTTTTCTCCCCAAAATAAACTTAACCTAAAATTATAACATTGTTTTCTATTTATACTAAAAAGTGGAAACAAAGGCTAAAGTGGAATAAGGCCCACGCGAAGAAAACAAATAAAACCAAGGAGGCCCAACTTGAATCAAGGCAGTTGGCTTGAGCTTGACCTTAGTGTGAAGATGCTGATTAGGGCCAAAAAATGGATTAAGCCCAAGCAAATACAAAGAAGGCCCAAACGTTCATCAACTCAGCTCCTGGAAATTGGCCAAGGACGCTGAGGAGAATTTGACTTGGGCAGCCGCGCATGAATGCCGGGGCCTTTGGGCGATCGCTGAAGAGGCTGACCAATGTTTTCAGCTTTCTTCATAAATTCCTTAAAAGCCCAAGCCATGTAAATTCCCTACAAATTCTTGCAGCCCCAAAATGCCTCTAAAGTCCCCAAAGTTTGCTCCGCTCCAAATTTTCATCTTTTCTTCACTTTCAACCACCCATTTTTCATCTTTTCTACCTGAAAATAAAACAACACTAACAAAACAATTAAACTACCATTTTACTCGGGAATTCTGCAATAAATAGAGTGTAGAACATATAAAATGGATATATAAATATATCCATCAGAGGGCAACCAAGATTTTTTCGGAAAGTTATTATCCCACCTCCCATCTTTTGTGCCGTGAAATAAATGTCCTAAGTGAAGTTATTAGGCAATTTAGATCACATGCCTTGTTTGGAGGTGTCGTTATGCAAATGGAAAGTAAAATCACAAAATATTATGAACATTTTCCCGTAGTTTCCCAATTAGCGACCATAATGGATCCTAGAATTAATTTATACTCATTAGGTGGCTTGTTTGATGAATTTTATGAGAACACGAGGCCCGATCTTAACCCAGATGTCGTAAACACTTTGTCCAAGAGCAAACTTAGGAAAATTCACACAATCATATATAGTTTGTTCGACCACTATTGTAGAACACTAAAGGGACCAACCACAACATCCGAAAGAAAAGGGAGTGGAGCAACAAAAATGTTAAAAAAAGGATGGGTTTTCATGACAAAAGGAAAAACTTCATCCTCATCTAGTAGTGGTTCAAAAAGTGGTGTAGATGAATTACACAAGTACCTTGAAAGCCCATATTACCCCTTAGATGATGAAAGTTTTGAAAACTTGAATGTCCAACAATGGTGGAAATTGCATGCTAATATTTATCCTATTCTTTCGGTGATGGCACGTGATCTACTTACCCCTCCGTTGTTCACGGTAGCATCAGAGGCTGCTTTTAGTGATGCAGGAAGTGTGGTGACGTAAAAGCGAAACCAACTCAAACCCGCTCTTATCGAGAGATTGATTTGTCTTGTGGATTGGGATGACGCGAATTTGAGAAAACAAGGCACATTCCGGGATCTTGAAGACGATGATTATGAAAGCCTCGAAGAAGACAATCTTAACGAGGAGTTTTTGCGAGAATGATACTAGAAGAAGAAGAAAAGAATAATTCAACAGATTCAAAGACTTTGAAGCAATAACAATATTGAAGACCTAAAGCTTTTTTAAAACTTTGAAGATTTGAAGACCATAATTAGTTTGAAGATTTGAAAACTCATTTATTTTCAAGACTTTGTTAAATTTGAAAACCATAATTACTTTGAAGATTTGAATACTCATTCGAAGATTTGAAGACTCATTTTAAGATTTGAAGACTTTTTATTTTAAGACTATGTAATTTTAAATTGTATCATTTGAAGACAATGAAAATTTCCCCCAAAAAATTATGAAATAAATATTCATAGAGTTTCTATTATTAAATTGATTACATTATTATATCACTTTCTTTTATATACTTTTATTTGTTTAGTTTTTTTTATCTTTTTTTACATACCTATTTGTAAAAAATTATCAGTAATAAAAAAAGTCTAAAAGATTATTTCCTAGTCAATAAAAAATTAATAAAAAATAAAAATAAATAAAGAATAGTTCGTCCCTCTTTTCTTTTATATACTTTAAATTGTTTAGTTTTTTCTATCTTTTTTATATACCTTTATGTAAAAAAAATATCAGTAATAAAAAAAGTCTAAAATATTATTTCTTAGTCAACAAAAAATTCATAAAAAATAAAAATTAATAAAGGGTAGTCCGTCCCTCTTTTATTTTATATACTTTCATTTGTTTAGTTTTTTTTTAATCTTTTTTTATATACCTATTTGTAAAAAATATCAGTAATAAAAAAAGTCTAAAATATTATTTCCTAGTCAATAAAAAATTTAAAAAGTAAAATAAAAGTAATTAAAGGGTAGTCCGTTCCTCTTTTCTTTTATATACTTTCATTTGTTTAGTTTTTGTCTATCTTTTTTTATATATAAAACAACTAATTTTCTTATGTCTAATTGATTTTATATTTTAAAAAATAGCTTATGAAATACTAAATTACAGTACTTTTTATTTTTTACATATTTTTTTCTGATTTTTTCTAATTTTTTTTTAAATAAAAAAAATAGGAAAACCCGTTTGGCCCGTGAATCTTCAGATTCGGACCAAAGGGGCGGGCTTGGACATCTGAAATGGGTCGGGTCGGGTTTAGACCCGTTTTATTACACGGGCTCACGGGCTTCAACCCGTCCCGCCCGCTGGTTGGTCCGTACGGACCTGTCACCTGCTTCTCTGGTCTTTGTCCTTTCAACGACATTCACTACATTTGCATTAGCAGTGTCTTTTGTTCGTACTTGCCTATCCAAGCTTGCCACGTGTCTTATGTAAAGACAAACATACTCAATGGTTAAAATCGTATCCAGCAAATCTCTTTCTACACTATAAATAATCTCTTTTGTCATTTAGGGCAAGGTAAGTCACATTATTCAAACACTACAACAAAAAAGGGCTTTGACAACGTTTAAAAAACGTTGTTAAAGACCTTTGACAACGTTTATCAAAACTTTGTGTCATCCACCGTTGTCTTAGGTCCCAGTTTAAGACAACATTTTTTGAATGTTGTAAAAAAGGTCATTAAACGTTGTATCCAGGCTAAGGACAACGTTTATTAAAACGTTGTAGTAAGTATATTGACAACGTTTTACTAAAACGTTGTAATAATGAAATGACAACGTTTATAAAACGTTGTAAAAGATATTAAGATAACGTTTATAAAACGTTGTCTAAATTCTTAAGACAACGTTTCTTTAAACGTTGTCTAAATATGTTTTACAACGTTTTATAAACGTTGTCAT
The DNA here is from genome assembly GCA_022495995.1 of Adenophora triphylla var. japonica. Taxonomy (NCBI): domain Eukaryota; kingdom Viridiplantae; phylum Streptophyta; class Magnoliopsida; order Asterales; family Campanulaceae; genus Adenophora; species Adenophora triphylla. Next base: position 125,894 of record JAFEMH010000632.1, on the reverse strand, counting down.
TTTATTATTACAACGTTTTTTTAAAACGTTGTCAATATGAATAATTAAAAAAATAATTTCCCTCCATGTTTGACAACGTATTGTAAACGTTGTCTTAATGCTTTATACAACATTTTGAAAACGTTGTTAAAGTGAAAAAAAAAATTATTTCCCCCCCCCCCCAAATTCACATTTGCCCCCTGCAATTTAGACACCTATAGTCATTTCATTAAAAGCACCCATTCAAGCACTGTTGAACTATAAAAATATGATACAATTGCAAACACGAACAAAGTTTAAGCACAATATACATTTATTACAAGAGATATAGCAAGACAACAAAAAAAAAGTGTATCAGCACCATTCAAGCACTACTGCTGAACTAAAGTGAGTTTTCTATTCACAGTGGTAGCCAATGAGGGCCGAGGCTTCTTTGTTCAAGGAGATGGCAGCCACAACAAAATTGTGCAATAAGTCTGAATATGCACAAAAAAAAGACCATGTTATATCAGATAACATCATATTTTAACTACATAAATTAAGAAGTTATGAAAGACACTCACCAAGTCCTTGCTGAAAGCTAAGAAGTAATCTATATCCCACTGCCACAAGCTCCTCATATTTTGCAAGCCTATCATGAAAGAAGCATAGTAAATAATACAAAAGAAATCACATAATCTGCATATAATGAACTACAAATTCCCTCAACATGACTGCATTAACAAACTCATCATAGAATAACAAGTACACTTGCATCATCATTCAGATGAAACCTGGTCTGAGTTGAATCCTAATCATGAGAGAAGGTGTCCAGGTTATTTAGATCCGGCACAATGCAGTAAATCGCAATTGGTATTTACCATTTCAAGGATAAAAGATTCATTTCCAGCATGACTAGAATTTTCCATTTAGGCACTACAAAAACATGATCCAATTGGGGTCTATAATATTCAATTAACTGCATGTAATACTTGTACGGGTCAATACGGGAAAACGGGACGGGACGGGATAAAAATAAGTTGTCCCGCGACGGGAACGGGACAATACGGGACGGGACTAAAATATTCCGTCCCATCCCGTCCCATTTGTATGGCGGGACGGGACGTCCCGACGGGACCGTCCCAACTTGACGGCTCTATTTATAAATAATCAGAGGAGCGAACATTGCACCATGTCTTTACAAGAAGAACAATTGCAAGCAACAATGTTCCTTGACATACACACTGGCTTTATATACGTTGAACATAAATTACGGTCAAACCATGACAAACATACACAGATAAAAAAGAATACGAGTCAACGACGAGGAAAGTTCATATGTCACCTTAAGCAACTATTTCACCAACAACAAAGCTAGATGGGTTGATGGTAATGCTCTTACAAGACTGATAATTATAAGTCTTGTAAATTCCCACTAGTCGGTCTGCCAACTCGAACATGTTGTTTCTCAGGCTGCAATTCATATGCAAAAGATCAGAAGCCGCTTATGCAATTAATTGAAGAATGTTGATATTTTATATTATTCTAAAATACAGCAAAATTACCTAATTATTATGAATTGGGCATCCTTTGTACGATCTTTTACGTAATGCCCCACAATAGACACATTTTTAAAATCTACAAGTAAAAAAAAAACAGAATTATGAATTAAACAAGAATGCAAAGTTTAAGAAATAAAAATTGGTCGAAGGACAAAAAGTTTATAAACTCATAATAATCTACCTAGAGCACCATCGATCTCATCCATGACATAGAGTGGCGTGGGTTTGTAGTGGTGGAGTGCGAAAACAAGAGCTAATGAGCTGAGAGTCTGGGAAACAAAGTCATTGTAATATACAGTCAGCACTCAGCAGGGTTGGTTGGGGAAGAAGCAGAACAAAAGAAAATCAAGCGGTGCATTTCAGAAGGTACCTTTTCACCTCCTGACAAATTAGCAATATTCTTCCAACTCTTCTTTGGAGGTCTGTACATTGTAACCAAATAAGTTCATGAAAACAATACTTGTAAACCAATTTCATAGAAATATTATCAGAAAGAAGCTATTTGCCTTTTCTTTCTCCATTCATCGTATTGCTTCTTCGTATCATCGCGTTCTTGAGTTACCATACTTTCTAAGTCTTTACGAGCACCATGACCATCTTTTGATCTTCCTTTTATATCAAGCAAAGTGCAAAGTAAACTCTCACCACAATTTTTCTCTATGTGCATTAAATCCAAACAGTGACGTACCAACAAATTCTAAAAATAACATATATTATAAGTTATCAGCTAGCTATTAACTACTCCCTCCGTCCCATTCGAAAATGCACTTTTGGTCAATAAGATATTTATAATTAGATTTGCATTAATGCTTGAGTCAAATAAAACTTGAATTGACCAAAAGTGATTTTTCGAGTTGGACGGAGGGAGTATATCATTATATTGAATTAACAGTAAAGCACAAAATTTGCTTTTACCTCGTAGTAGGGCAACTCAAAAAAAATTGTTTTTTTCTTCCAATTCAGGACCTTAACTTTCATCTTTTTATTCTTCCTCTTCCTTTTCTTTTTTCTCTTACCTTTTGCCCTTCCTTGTCTCAGTTCTTCATCATTGCTCGTTTCATCCCATTTTCCAAAATCATTTTCAATCCCATTAACAACTTCTAAAATTTCAGAACCGGACAATATATGAGGTTTCCCCCTCTTCTCATGGGTTCCATCAAACCATTTCTTCTTCTTTCGGTAAGAATGATTGGATATAAGAAACCGTCGATGACCCATATACACACACTTGTGACTATGAGGTAGATATATTGAACAAGTATCAGCACCACAAATAGGACATGCCATCTTACCCTTAGTCATACACCCAGCTAGATTGCCATAAGCCGGAAAATCATTAATCGTCCACATGAGAATAACCCTCAGATTGAACATGCTCTTCTTAAATGCATCGTACACCTCAACCCCACTTATCCATAATTCTTTCAAATCTTCAATCAATGGCCTTAAATATACATCAATATCATTTCCTGGTTGCCTTGGACCAAGGATTACTAAAGTTAACATCATATTTTCTCTTTTCATGCAAAGCCAAGGGGGGAGGTTGTAATTAACAAGCATCACAGGTCAACAACTATGTGTAGAACTTAGATTACTGTAAGGATTAAATCCATCTGTGGCAAGTCCAAGTCTTAAATTCCGAGGATCAGATGAAAAAAAGGCCATTTACTATCAATAGACTGCCACTGTGGCGAGTCAACATGATGTCGCATTTTGTTATCATTGCTATGATGACTGCTATGCCACAATAATTGTTCAGAACTCTCCAATGATCAGAACATCCTTCTAAATCTGGGAATAATAGGAAAGTATCTCAACAGCTTGGCTAGTACCCCCTTTTTAATTTTACGCTCATCTCCTTTTCCTACCACTTTCCACCTAGATTTCCCACACCTCGGGCAATTGTCTAGATCTGCCAGCTCTTTTCTAAATAGACAACAATCTTTATGACATGCATGTATTTTTTCGCAACCCAAGTCAAAGGTCTTAAGTAATTTTTTTGCAGCATACGTGGAACTAGGAAGAACATTCTTTTGTGGCAACATGTGACCTATGATTTTTAGAAGATCGGTAAATGCTTTGTCAGAAATACCGTTGACCGCTTTATGTTTGAAAAGCATAACTGTCGCTGTTAGCTTTGTATAGTCACTGCCCATATACAAGGGAGTTTCTGCCTCTTCTAATAATTTTGAAAACCCCTCGTCTTCCATTGCTTCAGTATAATTTGGAATCGTTTCCTCATTAACACGTGCATCTACGAACACCTATATGTATCTGGTATATCATCGAGATCATGTGTCATTTTGGAGGAAGTGCTAGAACGTTCTTCCCCGTGAAAAATCCAAACATCGTATGTCTTATCCATGCCATGCATAACCAAGTGTGAGATTACATCAGCACTAGTCTGATAATCCAAATTTCTAGAACGAGTACAAGGACATCGAATTTTAGAGGGATTTCCTAGACTCTCCAAACATACTGCTACAAAATTTCTTACTCCTTCCCTGTAAGCATCACTTGGCCTACAAACAAAATTATACATATTACATAGATGGCACAAGAAAGCTTGCAACTATCAAAACTACTATTTTAGCTTAGAATGAAAACCTTGGTAGATTCACCCACGCTTTATCCATCGAATATGAATTATGAGTTCACCGAGAACACTACAAGAGTTAATAATATTAGAGCAACTTGAAGAGTTAATAATTTAGTACATCTCATTTTACCCTCATTCATTAAAGAAACAAGATTAAACCTCAATCTGAACGTATGGTGCATATCTTATTTTTAATTAGATTGGTTAATGTTCAATCAAAAAATAATTGTTATGCTATTTCAAGAAATGTCAAGTGACCAAATCATCATTAATTAGTAGTATGACTTGTCAAATGATACTATTTTTTTCGGGGGGAGAGAGTATGCCTTTACCAATGACATATACATAAGTCCTAATAATCTACTTAACAATTTGCTTGATACAATAACAACAACAACATCAACAACCAGAAAATTACATGGACAACTGGATGAACAAGTATTGATTTTTCCTGAAAATCCTTTCGAATCAGGTCAATAACAGCAAACAAACATTTCAACAAGGTGTTGCATAACAACAGCTAAGCATCAGTGCATGTCAAAACAAAATTGTTAGTCAGAAGAACCTCATGCAATTGAAATTGGTAATGAGCTACATAGTCATATCAATCGCAGAAAAATTAAAGGTAATCAGTATACTCCTGAACTGGCATGATATCTTCGACTAATTAATGTTCTTACCTCAAAAATAAGCTCTCTCCAATATTAGGGCAAACTGAAACTTCTTCATCGGAAAAATGGTTTCCCCGCACCCATTCCAGTTAATGTCGATCCTTGCAAAATAGAAATTGATTTACAAGAAGCAAATATTAGAAATTGGCACTGATATTAAGAATAGTTGAAGGAGGAGAAGATGAATGGAACCTTGTATTATTGGACTGACGCTGTGTGGCCGGAAAGCGATTTTGCCTTGGCGCCGTCGATTATCATCAGGTCTGTCGAAGATTTTGCCTTGGCGCCGTTGCCGTTGATCGATGCCTAGGAAGTAGGAAGAAAGCGATTTGGGGTACAGAGGTGATTTTGGGGGGAAAAATAGCTCAATTGAATTTCGCGGTATTGGGCAAAAAATGCCCGCTCTTTAATTTACTGGATTTATTTTCTTTTTCTTTTTTTTTTAGAATATGACAACGTTTATAAAAAAAACGTTGTCAAAATACGGATATTTCACAACGTTTATTAAAAAACGTTGTCTTATGTGCAACGTTTTTTAAATAAACGTTATAGAAATACCATTAAGACAACGTTTATTAAATAAACGTTTTTATATTGAATATACAACAACGTTTTTGAAAAAAACGTTGTTAAATCAAGTCAATGACAACGTTTTTTTTTAAAACGTTGTTAACTAAAACGTTGTCAAAAGTCATTTTTCTTGTAGTGAAACCCTAATACCCACACACATACACACTAAAACATTCAAAGTCTTATTCTTTGTTCATAATATCTCAGAGATCTTACTCTCACACCCGGACCTGAGCCGAAATCAAACCTGACTTGGTATATAACGGTTCTTTGATTTGTGTTGTGTTCTTGATTCGAATTACTCAAAGTCAGTTATCTTCATTAAATGAGACCCCAAAAGTTGTGTAGTCATCAAAAACTATCTTACTTGATTCTTTTTCTATGTATATTTGTTTTGGATTATTATTTTAATATTACACTAGTGAGTAACCCGTCGATATTCGATAGGCATATTAAGGCTTATTATTACTTATTGCTATAATCTGTAATTTCATTTAAATAAACGAAAACAATATGTTAGGTTTATATTCAACAATAAAAAAGTGACTCGACGGGTATATTAAGGCTTATTATTACTTATTGCTATAATCTGTAATTTTATTTAAATAAACGAAAACAATATTTTAGGTTTATATCCAACAATAAAAAAGTGAGACGATCATTTTGGGACATAGGAAGTATCCTGTACACACAGAAAATTACGTTACAACATTCAGACTAACTCCATTTAGCATTTATGTGTTGGGATGGCCAAACATATTTTGGTCACAGAAATCTATTTTTATTATAAAAATAAAAATGTGTGTACTCTTGATCGCCGATTTTTAAGAGATGGAGAAGATATAATTTATACAAACTTGCATAATGATTTGAGCTTATAAAATTTACACAAACTTGCTCACAAAATTATCTTTGATAAACACTAGTTTGGTAGGCTATTTTGTCTGTCAATTATATAGTCATCAATTAAATGAATCAAATATTAATCAATTTACAATAGGATAACAATTCAATTATCAAATTATTCTTAGTCAAGAGCATATTTGAAATGAATGTCCAAAAAGTTTTGAAATTTGCTCTTGATCAAGAGCAAATTTTGAAATTTTTTTGGACATCCATTATGGGACAGAGGGAGTATTTTCCATTATTGTATGCATAAACTTTATTTGCCAGGAGAGCGTAGCATTATTTAGCAAATCAAGTACGCATTCAAATGCATAAATATAATGTATAATGAGTTCTCAAGTTATAGCTTAACAATGAGATGTTTCATCTATTCTTTGGTAAAACAATTTTGAGATCAAATTTTGTGATTTCATAAATCCACTAAAAAATAAAAATGTTAAATAGGATCATGAATTTAGTTGTCCATGCTGATCCTGATGGCCTTAGAAAGGGTGAGTTTCATCTTCTTCGTCATGATAAAATCAATTTCATTTCCGTCTACCTTGATTCAAATTCAATTGTTGTTTTGGGAGCATTTTTGCTAATTAGTGATGATAGTTTTAGTTAGCTGATCGATCAACAGATTCGAAAGCAATCACATAAATTTTCTTTTGGCAACTGAAGGAGTATTTCAGAATATGATTTCCTTATTTTGCCCAATAGTACTTAAGTTTCTTAATAATATTCACTTCTTCTTTAGGAGGCCATGAAATCAGCAAAAGCACTGGATATGCTGGTGAAAGAATTGTCTGAAAGAATTGTCTGCGGTAGACCATAACATTCCCTTTATTTACTTCGAAACTTCTAGTGCTTGAATAACACAAAAGTCTAATGATGTATATAGCTAAAATAACTTACATCATGGTAAAAAAGTGTCTAAATAGGATACAAATCCCAATAAATTATCAGAGAAGAAGGTACATATATCTTTTGAAGCATTATGAGTTTGATGAAGTATATGTAAAAATGACTATAAAGAAATAAGTAATACTCTCTCGGTCCCAAAATGAATGTTAAAAAGAATACTAACTTTTGTCAAAATACAAAAGCCTAATGTTGTATATAGCTAAAATAGCTTACACAAAAGCCTAATATTGTATATAGCTAAAAGGATACAAATCCCAATATAATTCATTTGTTATAAAAGAAAAAAAATGATATATGAGGCATAGTTCTCACACACTATGAACTCTTCATTTAAACACCCAATTGATTGAAAAGGTGTTAACATTAAACTATTTTCTGAAATTTGGACAGACATATCGGCATCTTCTACCCTAGTCCTCAAACCCATAGTTAGTTTTCATTTGTGATTAATTTTTGCCTTTTGAGTTGATTGGATATTTTCTTCAACCCCAAATTTTTCGATATTTAGAACTTTCTCAATTTCAAACTTAATCTTCAAATTAGATGGCAAGCTGTTCAGGATGGTAGCCTGAATTTTAGAACCCTAAACAAAATAAAAAATAGTATAAAAGATTCAATATGATGATCATATTAAATAAGAAGCCTGAATAAAAATTCGTACCGGTTTGTCTGCTCCCATTTACGTAAAATGCGAGCGTTAATGTTACAAAACCTAGCGTTCTTATCAATTGATTTAATACCAATCAATCGACTTGTCGACATAATCTATGATTTCATTTAAATAAACGAAAACAATATGTTAGGTAAATATCCAAAAAAACGAAATGAATGCGCTTTTGTAACTCAAACTGCACTTACATAAGTTTCACCTATGCCATTTTTTATTGTCCAAAAAAGATCGTTCCATTTCCAAAATTGTTGGGTTAAAATAATTAAACTTCCAAAATTTTCAATCAAAGAAGGAGGGAGGAAGGAGAGAATGAGAGCCAAACAATAATATCTCAAGGTATCAATGTCATGCTATATGCTCCCAAACATAGATTAACTAAAGAGAAGGTTCAGAAATCTCCTAAAAGTAACAATAATAAGAATTGCATTCACCATGAACTTACACACAATCTGATCTTACATTTGAAGGTTCACCTATAAGAGTAAACTGAATTTAAACTTGGACATGCATGGGTGTGACATATGGACAGTGTGAAGTCCTAAACTTATATAAGCAAAAACGGCAGCAACAATAATTCTGATGCTCCAAAGTTATTGTAATGTATCTTCTCATATATATATTCCTAAGCACAAAATTCAAAAAAATACATGTGCAGGTTCTATTGATAGAAAACTCGAGAACAACAAGCAGTAAAAATTGAAAAAGGAACCAAGTAAATGCAAGTTGATTTATGAATTGACGATCAACTAAAGAGAAGGTTCAGAAATCTCTTGAAAGCAATTGGAAAAATATTTTTATTGCCTCAATTCGAATATGGTGCCATACTGCTATAATAATATGATCCCAAACATAGATTAACTAAAGAGAAGGTTCAGAAATCTCTTGAAAGCAACAATAATAACAATTGCATTCACCATGAACTTAACTGCTGTTGTTCTCGAGTTTTCTATCAATAAAACCTGCACATGTATTTTTTTGAATTTTGTGCTTAGGAAAATAGATATGAGAAGGTTCATAAATCTCTTGAAAGCAACTGGAAAAACATTTTTATTGCCTCAATTCGAATATGGTGCCATACTGCTATAATAATATGCTCCCAAACATAGATAAACTAAAGAGAAGGTTCAGAAATCTCTTGAAAGCAACAATAATAAGAATTGCATTCACCATGAACTTACACACAATCTTAAATTAAAATTGAAGGTTCACCCATAAGATTAAGGAAAAATGGCTTGAATTGATTTGTAGGGAAAAATAAATGGGAGGCTGGTATTGTTTTCTTATAAGAACGAAATATAAAGCTAGGGTTGTTTATGCTATATGATGTTTTTAATTTGAAGGACCGTAAGAATTTTTGAGGATTTTTAGGATTAGGAAGATTTGTAATTGTAGGAAACATATTAAAAAATCCTTCCCATCAAAGCTGAAATCACGAAAGATTAATCCTAAAATTTCGAGTATTTCATCCTAAAATTTTGATTACACATTTGAAAATTTTTTGCTTTTTTTTTCTTTTTTTTATAGGAAATAGTATGAACCCGTATGCCGTCATTTTGCAAAAAATAAAATCCGGAAAAAACAATGTGTAAATCAACTCCTTTGATATAGGTAATTTGATCCCAGCCATGAAAGAAAATTGATTTAGGGATAAGTTTGTTACAGTACATTAATTTAAATTGATTTACGAATTAACTTCCTGTAACGATGTGTTGCCTTTTTCGCGGGAAAAATTCGATTTTTGCGTTTCTTTGAAAAACCAAATAAAACCGGAAAAAACGGAGTCGCCACGCCATTTTAATTTTGAAGGGCCAAAACTTTGAAAAAAGCCCGAGATCAGAGATTTAGGTTCGGAGGTCATGTTACGCGTCGGGAAGGACGTTAGTGTGCACCCGACGCGCCTCGTAAAAACGAGGCTTCCAAGCTGAAAATCATTTGTGTGTGTGTGTGTGTGTGTGTTTTGGCCAAAATAAGTTGAAACTGGAAAAAGTAAAAATTGGGATGTCTTTTTAAGACTTTAAACTGATCCCATGATTTTTTGGAGAATTTTTGGTTTGAGATTTGGTACTCAAAAAACCTTTTGAAGTTGAGAAGTCACTTCTGCCAGAAGAAAATGGCAGCAGACACCTGATTTTGAAATGGATTCAAGGGTCCTAAAACTTCATAATCTGGATGAACTCAGAGAATGAAAGTTTCTCTAGACTCCTTGAATAAACTTTGTGTGAAAGAAATTTCCATTTTGGAGAAAATTTGAGGGGTCAAAACCTTCTGGAAACCTCAGATATGAGATCTGGATTCCCAGAAACTGATGAACTAGCCTCTGAAAGAAAAATTGAAAAGAGGAGTTTTACTCACCCAAAAATAAAGTAAAAATATGTCTGGAAAGCTCTTGATGTTGGCTACAAAAAGTGTTTTGTAGTCAACACCAAATTCCAAGTTCATCTGTGTCCAAAAATTAAGACCATGGACTGAGGTCTGGGAAAATTGCTACTGGACAGCAACTTTCCAAGAAAGAAAACAAGATTTTAAGGGAGTTTTGCATCCATGCTTGTCCCCATTTCCCTAGGTTTTGGTTAGTGATCACTAGACATTTTAGCGGTGAATCAACTATACCAAACCATCCTTGGGGTACATTAAGACTAAGCATTTCATTTGCTTGGGGAGGGGATTTTACCCTTTGAAATCAAGATTTAGTGCTTGAAAATGGTTTTTAGGGTTTTGAAAGTGCATTTTTGCAAGTAAGCAAGAAGAGCTTTGAAAATAATGTTGATCTTTGTAGAAGATCATCCATGGAGATGGTCTTCCATGGTGATCTTCTTAGATCTAGAGAAAGAAGATGAAAGAACTACATTTTGTAGTTTGAAGATGCATGCATGGATGAGATTTAGGGTTAGGAAGAGGAGGGTTTACCAATCTTCCTTGTGTTCTTGAGTGTTTGGCTTGAGTGTATGAGTGTTTAGGTCTTGAATATGAGAGTGAGTGTATGAGTATGAGTTGGGAAAGATTGAGAGAGAAAAAGGTGACAATTCTTGAGAATTCTCACCGTTTTCTCTCTATATTTCGCCGTAGGTTCGTTGCATTTGTGTTCTTCCTCTTATTTTTGTGACTCGGAGGGCTCAATTTATAGCCCTCCGAAAATTACATACTTGTCCGCGCGGATAGGATCAGGCGTGCACTCGTTCATTAAATGCAGCTTCACTTTGGACAAGAAGAATAATCTTTTTCAAAATTCAAATTGACCAAACAGCTTTTTGTTTCCAAAGCATTGCTATATTTGGTTTTCTTCATTTGTTTTTCTTTTTTGAGATTCTTTTTAAGGTTTAACCTTAAATAACAATGCCCATTTTACCCTCACTTTGTTAGGAATGTTAGGATAGTTAGGAATTGTTAGAAATGTTATAACTTCCGTTAATTTTCTAACGGAAATTCTAACAAGCTCAAATTGGAGCACTTACAGTAGCCCCTCGGCGACGGCGCTTTCGAAGGAAGCGGGGTCGTCGATAAGAGTAAGGCTCCATATTTGGCAGGATGATCGAGTGATCGGGTGGCTGAACCTAGCGATAGGCTACCTACGTATCCCGAATGGGAATCAAGCCGGCCGTAGTTCGGGTCTTTGACCCTGGAGATGATGGCGCTTTAGGTGCCTCGAACCCGATGAGCGAGTTCTACAATGGTTGCCTGGAGAGAAACTTCTCTGGGGATAAGAGATGACCATTTTGGTCCGATGGCTATCCGCTCTTGGGATAGGAATGACCATTTTCGGTCCGACGGGTATCCGCCCGCCTGGGGATCGGAATGACCATTTTCGGTCTGACGGGGATGATTGCGATTTATCGCTTTCTAGTGATAGCGTCTTAGGTGCCTCAAACCTTGGAGATGGCGTTTTAGGTGCCTCGAACCTTGATGATGGCGTTTTAGGTGCCTCGAACCTTGGAGATGGCGTTTTAGGTGCCTCGAACCTTGGAGATGATGGCTTTTTAGGCGCCTCGGACCTTGATGATGATGGCCTTTTAGGCGCCTCGAACCTTGATGATGATGGCTTTTTAGGCGCCTCGAACCTTGATTTGAAATGGCCTTTCGGTGGACTTTGTCTGCTGCCGAAGGAGAGGGTGACCGTTTTGGTCGAGGGGCTGGACCTAATGATAGGCTACCTACGTATCCCTAGTGGGAATCAAGCCCTTTCGTAGTTCGAGTACTACTCGAGATTCCGTTGGCTTTTGGGATTCCGTTAACTTTGCTGGGGATTTCGTTAGCCTTTGCTGGGGAAAATCAGACGTATTTGTCTGGGGAATTGGTCTTACGTTTGACTGCCGTTGGATGATTTTGATGAAAGATACGGGATCTCGTTATCTTTCTCGGGGCACTCGGTCTTACGTTGATCGCCGGGGCAATTTTGATGAAAGATACGGGATCTCGTTATCTTTCTCGGGGCACTCGGTCTTACGTTTGATCGTAGGGGCAATTTTGATGAAAGATACGGGATCTCGTTATCTTTCTCAGGGCACTCGGTCTTACGTTTGACTGCCGGGGAGAATTTTGATGAAAGATACGGAATCTCGTTATCTTTCTCAGGTCACTCGGTCTTACGTTTTACTGCCGGGGGAAATTTTGATGAAAGATACGGGATCTCGTTATCTTTCTCGGGGCACTCGGTCTTACGTTTTACTGCCGGGGGTAATTTTGATGAAAGATACGAAATCTCGTTATCTTTCTCGGGGCACTCGGTCTTACGTTTTACTGCCGGGGGTAATTTTGATGAAAGATACGGGATCCGTTATCTTTCTCGGGGCACTCGGTCTTACGTTTGACTGCCGGGGGATATTTTTGATGAAAGATACGGGATCTCGTTATCTTTCTCAGGTTACTCGGTCTTACGTTTGACTGCCGGGAATGATTTTGATGAAAGATACGGGATCCGTTATCTTTCTCGGGGCACTCGGTCTTACGTTTTACTGCCGGGGGTAATTTTGATGAAAGATACGGGATCTCGTTATCTTTCTCGGGTCACCTCGGTCTTACGTTTGATCACGGGGTGATTTTGATGAAAGATACGGGATCCGTTATCTTTCTCGGGCACTCGGTCTTACGTTTGACTCGCCGGGGTAATTTTGATGAAAGATACGGGATCTCGTTATCTTTCTCGGGGCACTCGGTCTTACGTTTGACTCCGGGGTGATTTTGATGAAAGATACGGGATCTCGTTATCTTTCTCGGGGCACTCGGTCTTACGTTTGACTGCCGGGAATAATTTTGATGAAAGATACGGGATCTCGTTATCTTTCTCGGGTCACTCGGTCTTACGTTTGACTGCCGGGAATAATTTTGATGAAAGATACGGGATCTCGTTATCTTTCTCGTGGTACTCGGTCTTACGTTTGACTGTCGGGGGTGATTTTGATGAAAGATACGGGATCCGTTATCTTTCTCGGGGCACTCGGTCTTACGTTTGACTGCCGGGGGTAATTTTGATGAAAGATACGGGATCTCGTTATCTTTCTCAGGTTACTCGGTCTTACGTTTTCCTTCCGGGGGTAATTTTGATGAAAGATACGGGATCTCGTTATCTTTCTCGGGGCACTCGGTCTTACGTTTGACTGCCGGGGGTAATTTTGATGAAAGATACGGGATCTCGTTATCTTTCTCGGGTCACTCGGTCTTACGTTTGACTGCCGGGGGATTTTGATGAAAGATACGGGATCTCGTTATCTTTCTCGGGGCACTCGGTCTTACGTTTGACTGCCGGGAAATATTTTCTTGACAAGGGGCTGACTTTGGTTATCTTGTCAAGTTGGGGACTGAATTGCAGAGTCCTGAAATTTTAAGGGGCAAAAGGGTCATTTTGACCCTTGCAATCTCATCCGCGCGGATAGGGATGGAAAGTCAGGGGTATTAATTAGGGCCAACGCCCTTCTCCTTCCCCATTCAGTTTTTTGAAACTGTCGAGAGCAGAGAGAGAGAAGCCGAGGAGAACAGCCATTTTTGGCCTAGGAGCTTCAAAATTCGTCCGTTTTCTTCAATTTTTCAAGCAATGGAACACGGGGAAGGCGCTTTTCAAGGCCAAGGACGTGGTCCCATAGCGGAGAGGCGATTGGAGCTCGTCCGGATGAGGAGGCATTACAATCTTTCGCAATCGGTTGCGGAGGAGCATTACCCCGATGCTTGGCAACATTGGGCTTCGGATCCGCATCTCCGAACGGTATATTTCGAATCCTCTTGATCCTCTTGTCGATTTCTTGTTTGAAATTTTTGGATGATTTTTGAATTTTTTTTTTTTTTGAATATTGAATATTGATATTGATGATATGCAATGTTGCAATGAATTTGTGAGTGTCCCAAAAATGTGCATTTTGCTTGGGAAAAGAATTGGCATTTTCGCCACATTTTTTTTTTTTTTAATTCGAAAATTTCATGTGAAAATTCGAAGAATTGTGATTTTTTTTTTTTTGGAATTGAATATTGCATGTTCTTGATGATGATTTTTTTTTTTTTTGAAATTGAATTTTGATATTGATGAATGATGATGCAATGCATGCATTTTGTTTGGAAAGAATGGGCATTTTGCCAATATGAGATGTATGTATGTTTAGGATTTTTTTTTTTTTGAAAAGTGGGACGGATTTTTCCTCCCGTTGTATGTAAGATGGATGATATGCATGTATGCATTTTTTTTTGAAAATGGGACGGAGTTTTTACTTCCGTAGGAATGCATCCTCTTTTTTTTTTTTTGATGAATGCATTGGGACTTGCAAATTGTTTTCTTTCATGCGAGAAAAATGGGGCTATGCTCATTGTATGCTGTTATGCTGTCGATTTTTTTTTATGTAAATGCAAAGGCAATCTTTTGACATTTTCTCTTTTTTTTTTTTTTTTTTTACAGTGGCTGAAACCGTTTTGTGACGGAGCAACTGAACAAGATGAAGACTCGAGGATCGGTGGAGTCTGTGATTGATTTGTGGGATCGGCTTCCGGATGCGGGCCGAGGAGCTTTGCCGAGTCCGAGACAGATTGTTGTCGAGACGGGGCTCTGGAGTTCGTCGAGTGCTTGAGGGGACCGGGTCAAGTTCCCTAAGAGCAAGGGCTTCGATGTTCGCTCTAGCGCAAAGCATTGGTGGGATGCGACCCACACATTCCACTTCTTCGGGGCGAGGCGACCGTTACGCCTTCGACTATGCCGCGATCACGGGTCCGTCCTTCAATGGACGCAAAGCATTGAGTGGAGAGATGGCTACGCCGATGCCGATCCGCGTGCTCTTCTTGGATTTTCCCCTATTCCCAACAAGGGGATGGGGATGGAGTATGCCGTGGTCTTCGGCAAGATTGTGGAGACCATCGCGAGTTACGAGGCCGGGAGGATAGGTTTAGCGCCGAGCGCATTGCTAGGTCCTTCCTCCGGTTTACCTTTTCGAGCACGCTCTTTGGGCATGCCGAGGGGACGGCAGTCTTTGCCTTGCCGAGGTCCTTGGAGGACATGGAGACGGTTGGAGATATTTCCCGGGGGAGGCCGGCCGGGCCGAGCCGTACTTCGCTCTTGATAGATACAACGGAAGGCCGTGAGCTCCCGTATCGCTTCGAGTTTGCTCGGAGGTATAAGCTCTCTTTTTGCTTTCCCTCTTTCCTTTGAGCATGCACTTTTATTTGCACCGGATTGATTGGATTTTTACCTTTCGCAGTATGGGCGTTGGAGTTTTTCCACGTCACGGTGTGGAGGCACCCGAGGCGTACGTCGGGCGTATCCGGCCATGCAGCCTTGGTCCAAGCCTGCCCGGGAAAAGATAAGCTCCAGGGGGCGTACGACTCGTGTACGCGGATTGCCTTCCTTTGACGGAGGCCGAGACGGATGAGGGATGATATTCTTCCCCGGGATCGCTGAGGTAGCGCACCTGAAGGGCGCCGAGATCCGGACAAGGCAATGAGGATTTTGAGGGGCCCGACTTGCGACGTCTACTATCCGGGAGAGAGGGTGACGCGCCGCATGGCGTGAACTCGCCTTTGAGGACACCGGTGGAGCCTCCCGCCGATATGATGCACTCCGAGCGATCGGTCCGTGACTGGGATGATTACCGAGCAGGCCAAGCACTTCTCGGACTTCGTGGCGATCGAGCCATATGCGACGTTCGTCTTGAGGAGGCCGAGGATGCCTCGGGTTTTGGAGAGGGAGGGGCTTGGGATCCCGCGGTACCCTCGGACGGATTTTTCTTACATCCAGGCTGGGGTCCGATTGAGGGTGCAGATCCCTCACCCGAGCGGCTTCCACGAGCTTCCGGCCTCGTCCGGTATGAAGGTATGGTTTCACCTTTTCCCCTTCTTTTTCTTTCCTTTGTTTCATCATCTCTAGCATCACTTTTTTTTTTTGACGCTTTTGCTTTTGTGCAGTTTTCGGAGGTGGTCGTCGAGACACTGACGAAGCAAGTGATCGGGGCTAAGAGATTCATACGGAGGATGGTTGCTTGCGGGGCACCTCAGGCTAGGGCGAGGAGACCACGGCCGGCACCTGTCCGACGGGAGGCTTCTCCTATTCCCTCGGAGACTTCTTCCGAGACCCCTCTTTCTCCTCTCATTGATCACCGCGCGGCACTGCCTTCGGATCACGTCATTCTTGGGGATCCGTACGGGCAGGGACACGTCTGGCGGCATGGTGGGTCGTCCCCGTACGTTCAGGAGTCTGACGCCTTCACCTTCGGGTATGATTTTTTCAGGGATCTGGGTTTACCCTATCAGAGTGTGCCGGTTGGTCTGACGAGCCCCTTTACGGAGATGAGGACGATTCTGAGCCCGAGACTTTCAGGGCTCCTGACGAGGCGGGCCCGAGTCGCAAGAGGGGCCGGGGGGAGACATCGGGCGCTGGAGACTCCGATTGATTTTTTATTATTTTTTTTTTAGATTTAGATTTGTACAGATCATGCACATTTTTTTTTTTTTTGATGTAATAATTTAGGATTTTATTTATGTTTGTTTGTTGTTTTTTTTTTGTACACTCTCCTTTTTTTTTTTGGAATGTAATAATTTAGGATTTTATTTTATGAATGCAATGCAATATGAATGCAGTGTTGCATGAGCCTTGGTTTTCTTTTTTTTTTTTGCAAGGGTGTTTGGTATATGGACTGGTTTGGGGAGGGTTTTTGCACAAGTTTCGAGCAACCGGGACGGAATATTCCCCTTTTGGTGTAGTAGCTTGGACTGTTGCAGATTTTTCTGATGGGGAGCAAACGTATCCGCGCGGATGGGGACAAAGACATCGACACTTTGTCCTTTGATTTTGCTTTAAATCTGGCTTTGCTTTATTTCAAATTCAAATATCTTCTTCAACCTCCAGTCCAAACAGCCATTTTCGGGGAGGAAGAGAGAAAAACCATGGAAAGCCTTAGAAAAGCTCCCTCAAAATTGTCCCAAGAGTCCCAAATGTCATTTTTCAACAAGTTCAAGGATTGGTCCCGGGAAATTATGCATGAGAGAAGGTCTTTCTTTGAAGAACGGTACAAGGTACGATGCTTGTGGTCTCTCAAAGAATTGGTTCCGGATTATGACCTCTTAAGGGCTTCTTCTTCGTTTTGGGATACTAGAAGGCATGTCTTTTGCCTTTCCTTCAACGAGATTGTTCCGGTGGAAGAATTTCGGGCCTTGCTTGGAGGTCCGGAGGTGGAGGAGATAGCAATTCCTTTGTCGGAGGAGCTTCTTTTGTTGACAAGTTGTGCAACCTTCTTCATCTTTCCCGGAGGAAGCACGAGGCATGATCCGCGGTCCCGACCATTTTGATATTTCCGGTCTTCCCGACGATTTAGGGGCTTAGGCTTGGTGGATGACGCCTATTGGGATGCCTTTGCACTTTGCATGTTCGGCACTTTGTTCATGGTCTATTCCTTCGGGATTTGCCATCGATCTCTCTGGATGTTGTCGTCCATTGTCGCACAGGCGAGATGTCGTTCCTTTGATTCTTGGGGAGACTTTTCATGCTCTCGACAGATTAGCTACCGGACGGCGGTACAAGCACGGGGGCAGCCCGTTTCTCTTGGCCCTGTGGGTGATGGAGCGTTTGGGGGTTCTTCGGGAAACCTCGATATGATCGAGGCCTTGGACTTTTGCCGGGAGAGGTGTTGATGTAGACTTTGATGATCGGGGCTCGTGGGCACGTTGGATGGCGGGTCGCCGGGCTGAAGATATCGAGATGGTTGGTGCCTCATTGGCGGGTGGAGACTCGCAGAGTGCTTCGGGACGGGTCCCATGTGGTTATGCTTAGGGGCTTTCTCGATCCGGTTTCTACATTCCGGCTCGGTCCTTAGGCGGTTTGGCTTGGAGCGAGGTTCCTTTGGAGGGCTTTGATGATGTAGCCACCGGGGTGGTGGCTCCTGTTTCCATGGATGATCCCTCGGTGTTTCCATTTCTTTCCCGAGTATGGAGGTACGATGCCTTTCCTCCTCGGGTCATTCTCGGGCGTCAGAGACCGGTGTTCACGACCACTTGGTACCTGGATTGGTACGAGGGGCATGCAGGAGAGACTCGAGGTGGCTATTTTGAGACGGCGTGAGGCCATTGTAGGTGCGGAGGACCGGGATTTACGAGAGGAGGAGGGCCGAGGCGAGGGCCAACCCTCATGACCGGAGCGGGGACGCCGCGGCCGATTATGAGGCTTACGTCAAGAGACGGGAGAGGAGGGCTCCTATGTTACCGGCTAGGTTACGGGGAGATGAGGGATGACGCTAGGGCTACTAAGGCCACGACGGAGGCCGGTTTGATAGACCCTGTTCCTATACCGAGCTTGGTAGGAGGAATACCGACATTTTTCCGGTTCGAGAAGAGAAAGACTCGGAGGGGGAAGAAGAAGGGAGAGGCCGCATGCGAGTGGCTTGGAGTGACTCCGAGGTTTCCAAGTATCCCTTTCTTGCCATGACGACACATTAGTTTGATTATGTATCTTAGTTTTCTTTTAGCGAGGTTGCCGGTTGTAGGAATGAATCGGGCTTAGACTCATCAAAGAGCTTTTAACTTGTAATGAATATTTGAATTGCTTTAGAGTTTTTCGAGACGCTTTCATGGTACGATCAATTGTATTGATGCCAAAGTATGGCTTTTATTTGTGCTTTAGACCGAACCGTTTCATTTGCCTACGTTCCCCTCATTTTGAGGAGCTCGGGTCTTCGTAGTTCAACCTGGTGAACTCTTTTTTGTTTTTTTTGTTTGTTTTTTTTTTTTTTTTTTTTTTTTTTTTTGGTGCAACCCTGTTTTTACCTAGGCCGCCCTTTTCGGGTTTCTAACCTAGTTGGGTATTACTCTTTTAGCACTCTTTTTTTTTTTTTTTTTGTTTTTTTTTGTTTGTTTTTTTGGTGCAACCCCGTTTTTTTACCTAGGCCGCCCTTTTCGGGTTTCTAACCTAGTTGGGTATTACTCTTTTAGCACTCTTTTTTTTTTTTGTTTTTTTTTGTTGTTTGTTTTTTTTTGTTTTTTTTTTTTACGCGTAGTATCTGCGCGGCTTGTCACCATTCCTTTGGGTGTACAAAGGGATTCCGTCGAGGTCCGCAAGTTGCATGGCTCCTCGGAGAAGATCTTGGACTACATATGGCCCGACCCATACGGGCTCCCATTTGCCGAGGGGTTGATACGGACTGGGGGCTTTTCTTTTAGAACGAGATCACCTTCTCGGATTTCCCGATGCTTCACTTTCTTGTCGAAGGCTCTAGCCATTCTTCATTGGTAGGCTCGGATGTGTTCCATGGCCTTCGGTCGGCGTTCGTCTAGTAGGGCCAATTCATCATGGCGACTGCGGAGCCATTCGACCTCGTTGATCCGGCTTTCCAGCGGTATACGGAGCGAGGGTATTTCCGGCTCGATTGGGAGTACGGCTTCCATTCCGTACGTGAGGGCAAACGGTGTTTCCCCGGTTGCCGTTCGGCGATGTTACGTAGCCCCGCAGTGCAGTGTAACTTCTCGGGCCAATCTACCTTGGACAGCCATTTTCCGGATGATATTTTCCAGAGTCTTGTTTGCTGCTTCGACGGCTCCGTTGGTTTGGGGCATGTAGGGTGATGACTTGTGACGGGTTATTCGGAATTCCGCCAAAGAACTCCGTCACATTCCCCTTCGAAGTGGGATCCATTATACGAAATGATTTCGGCCGGCAACCCGTATCGGCACATGATGTTTTCTTTGATGAAGAGGGCGACTTTCTTTGAATTGAGGATTTTGTAGGACTTGGCTTCAACCCACTTGGTGAAATAATCCACGGCTACCGGGGACGAACTCGTGGCCGTTCGCTGATGGTGTGATTTTGCCTATGACATCAATTCCCAAGTGACGAATGGCGAAGGGGTTGTCATGCGGTATAACTCGTGAGGAGGCAAGTGATTAAGATTTGAGTATCGGCGGACATTTGTCGCGGCTTTTGACAAAGCTGGATGCGATCGGCTTCCATGGTGATCCAAAAATACCCCATTCTCGGTATGATTTGCATCGAGCTCGAGCATTCATGTGAGGGCCGCAGTACCACCATGTATTTCTTTCATGAGTTCGGTAGCCTCTTGTTTGCCGATACATCGCGGGAGGGGGCCTTGATAACGTTTTTGTATAACATGTTTCCCAAAGGACATAATGGGAGGCGAGCCGCTTCGAGTGAGAGACTTTTTGCTTTGATTCCTTCTTTATATTCCCCATCTTCGTTTTTGAAAGAGGCCTCGCCATCCTTAGTCTTGGTAAATGCGAGTGTACCGGGGATCATTGATCGGTTCGGCTTCCGCTTCAATTTCGAAGCAATAGGCGGGGTTTTCTCTTCTCCCGACTACGAATGGTTTAACGAGACTTTCCTTCGGGTATTTCGACAAGAGAGGCTAATGTAGCGAGCATCTGCGAACTGTTTCGGTCTCTTGGCGAGGTAATGGCGATTTCTTTGAATTGAGTTACTAACTCTTCCATGTAAGCATGATACTTACGCAAACCCGGATCCACGGTCTTCCATTTGTTAGAGACCTGATTGATGATGAGGGCGAGTCACCGTACACCTCCAATTCCTTGATATTTCTTTCAAGGGCGGCTTCCAACCCGGCTATGCAAGCTTCATATTCGGCGGCGTTGTTGGTGACTTGAAGTTCGGCCTTGCAGCTATGGGGGTGTGTTCGTCGGTAGGATCGACCGAAGCATTCCTATCCCGTTCCCCCTTTTGTTTGACGCCCGTCGAAGAAGAGTTGCCGGCGATTTTCTCCTTCTAGAGCGAAGATTCCATCATCGGGAAATTGAGGTTCAGTCCTCGGGACTCATCACTTGGGAAATCGGCCGGATGTTACGCCATTATGCGTCCTTTTATGGATTTCCTTGAAACATAAGCGATGTCATATTCGGCCAAAAAGAACGACCATTTTGCCAATCTCATGGAGATGGAAGGCTTGTCGAACAGATATTTGATGGGGTCTATCCTTGAAACAAGATGTATCGGGTGAGGCTGCATGTAGTGTTTCAATTTTCCCACTACCCAGACCAAACCTGCGCAAGTCTTCTCGCAAGCGAGTAATTGAGTTCGCTTCCTTGGAGCTTTACGCTACGAAATAGATGGCGTTTTCGACTTTGGAATCTTTTTCTCTTGAGCTAGCATAGCCCCAATTCTTTGTATCCGTGATAGTGAGATATAGCAAGAGTGGCTTTGCCGATGTGGTGGGCGAGAGAATCGGGGATTCACAAGGTATGCCTTAATTTGTTCAAAGGCAAGGCGACATTACAGGGTCCATTACGTGTAGGCATTCTTTTTCATCAACTTGAAGATTGGCTCGCGGATCGAGGTAGGCGATTTACAAAGCGGCTTATGTATTGCGATCTTCCCATGAAGGATTTTACTTACGTCGGTGTCCGTGGTGGCTTCATTTCAACTATCGCCTTGATTTTACGGGGATCTACTTCGATTCCCGTTACGTCACCATATATCCTAGTACCTTGCCTCGTCTTACACCGAAGGTGCACTTGGCTGGATTCGGTCTCATCTTTGTGGTCTCGGAGGCGGCCGAAGAATTTTCTCAAATCAACAAAGTGCTGGCCATCGATCCTCTGGAATGTATTATCATGTCGTCCACATAGACCTCAATTTCTTTGTGGATCATGTCATGGAACAGAGCGTAGGCGCCCTGCAGGTACGTAGCCCCCGGCATTCTTTAGTCCGAATGGCATGACCGTGTAGCAGTATGTGCCCCGAGGGGTTGTGAAGGCTGTTTTGGCTTGATCTTCTTACGCCATTTTGATTTGGTTGTAGCCGGCAAAACCATCGACGAAAGATTTGACTTCGTGGTTGGCCGTGGAATCTACCAAAATGTCGATGTTTGGCGAGGAAATCGTCTTTTGGGTGGCTTTGTTCAAGTCTCTGAAGTCTACGCGGCATCGGATCTTTCCGTTGGCCTTGGTCACCATCACTATGTTGGACGGCCATGTTGGGTATTCAATGACCACGATGAACCACGCTTACTGAGCATCTTTTCTATTTCCTCTTTCACTTGTAAGGACCATTCGGGCTTAATTCTTCTTAGCTTACGCTTTGCGGCTTGACTTAAGGTCGAGCGGTATTCGGTGCTCAACTATGGAAGGATCGAGGCACGGCATATCTTTATAGGACCATGCGAACACATCCACGAATTCTTTTAGCGGCTCGATTAGGGCAACCCTTTCGGTCCCTTCGAAGAAACTACCAATCTGCGTCTCTTTAGGCTCTTCCGTAGTTCCCAAATTCACACTTGTCAAAATCTCTTCGGCGGCTTGGGCTCGATTTTCCTCTTTCCGGACAACTTTGCTTAAAGATTTCTTTGATATATTGTTCATTTAATGTGTACGCCTCTTCATCTAGTGAATCGTTATTAACGTTTTTAGATTATTAGTTAATTCATCATTAGTTAAAGTGGCAATTAAGGGATACTCGAAAGGTTCATCATTTCATTGAAGACGAAGGGAATACAACGTTGGCTACGGACTCGTAGTCTTCGGGCGTGAGGCCATCGGACGACTCGAGAGACTCGAACTTAACAATGAGAGACTCGGAGGACTTGTCCTAGATTGACACGAAAGGACGGGGGACCAATCCAAGCTTGGTGATCATTTCCTCCTTGGTCGCGGACGGGCCTCGAGAGAGTTTCCCAATTCTTTAGCGGCATCGTTGTTGGTGGCTTCACAACTCGGGAAAGGCATGGTCTCTGTGCTCCCTCTTGGTCGTTGCTATCATCTCTTTGTGCGAACCGAGAATCAACCGTGTTTGGCATCCGAGAACCGAGCATGTGGATGTAGGGATCTTCCTCAGTGCAGGGACTTCCGTTTCGTCATAATCGATCGCTCAATCCCGGATGTAAGGACGCATTGCGTCTCGGTGAGCGGCTAGAAAAATCTCATGTCCCATACTCGAGCGGAAAGGCTTGGCGGGTAGTTCGGCAAGGAGGACGTCCCACACGACGTTCATAGATTCGAGCCGAGTACGTCGGTGTTTGCTTGACTTTTATCATGAAAACCTCCTCGCCGGTGAGGCCAAGGAATGGGTTTGCGAGAATGCGGCAAATACTGTGATTGAGGACCGGGGACTTGTGTGCACATGTATCACGGCGGTGTTCGGCATTTCCTTCCGATACGCCTCCAAGTGTTGGAAATAGCAATTGAATTTGATGAATCGAACTTCTTCGAGTCCGCTCGCTTGAGTGTGTCGACATAGTTGGCATTGCTTTGGATTCCAAAGGATCTTTGGCGAGACTTGCCTCTTGAAGGATGTAGCCCGGTGTTTGGCGTGGGCGTTCTTGGCTATTGTTTCGGCTTCGTTCCCTATGAGGAAGCTGTCACCCTTATGACTTCAAGGTCTCCGCCGGTTGATGAATTTGACGCATTGGTGGAGAGTGGAGGCTATGGCTTTCATGTGATGCAACCAAGGGCGCCCTAGTAGATTTGTGAACTCGGAGGGATATCCATTACATGGAACCCGCGGGCACCATTTGGGTTTCGTACCGAGTTCCAGTCATTTGTCCCAGAATGGGACGAGACGAACCGTCGTAGGCTTTGATCAGGGTAGATGGGATCACGCGCCTTTCATTTATGCGGAGGGCCCTCATCATCGCCTTTGAGGGAAGGACATTTACCGATGATCCATTGTCCACTAATACCCCAGGGAGTGACATGGTGTTGAGCCGAATAGTGATGTACAAAGCTTCATTGTGTTGGGAGACATCTCTTGGCAAATCTTCATCGCAGAAGGTGATCATACTCCCATATAGGTGAGGGTCATAGATTTGGTCCTTGTCTCGGGATGGAGAGTCATCAAGCCTGGTCACTTCGTGCCTTTTTCTTGCGAGGCGAGTCTTTGCCGAAGCCCACAGGTTATCTGATGCCTTTTGTGGCGGTTGCCATCTCCCGATCAACATGTTGATTGAGTGGGAGCGCCCAGGCCTGGCGTCGGTTTTTCTTCATCGGTGTATACTCGGGAGGCTGGACAACCGAACCTTGGGCGACCCCGAGGGGTTGGACTTACGTTCGCAGTACTGCGGTATCCGAAGGTCTCGATTCCGTCGTTGGCAAGGCTTTTACGCTCTTTTATCCCTTTTTGCTTTGGGGAAGACCGACCCGAGTAGTAGGGTACATAATAATCAAATCCCCCAGATGGCTCCCCGAGCGTTCCCACACCGTTATCACCGGCCTCGAATCTCTCCTTCAATTTTCTTTGGGAGGAAATTTTCTTTTTCTTAGGAGGACGGTCCTCGTGTATCCAATCACGATAGTCCCTTTCAAGGCAATCGGGACAGTCACAAATATCCCACCAAATGTGTTCTACGGCTGGTGGCGGATTTGGGACCTCGGGTTGAGCGGTCTTTGGAATGACTTTGAGTGGAACTGGTCAGGGGATCTGGCTGCCGGGCTCGTCGGTAGCGAGTGATTGGACTCCGCCGGATAATGAGAGATATTGAGGTCCCGGGAACGGGCATATGTTTGTCCTTCAAGGTAGCCCCGGTCGGTTGGGATATTGTTAAGGTCCCAAAGTGGCGTGTGGCCTCTTCAATCCGGGCTGCATGTACGTGCAGCGTTCTTCCGGGGATTTGATGGTGACCATATTTCTTTAAGCGTTTCCTGATTTTCATCACTCAGCCGATATTTGTGGGACCATCACTTTGAGAGGGGACAACCGACGATATACCGAACTCTTTCGTCACGGCTAACATTTGTTTGGGGCCGGTTGCCACTGTAAGTCGGCGGGCGGGAGTCCCGGCGGTGGAAATATAGGAATCTTGGGGTAGCATCTTGATGTATCCGGGACTATTAAGAAGAGGAGGAGAACCTTCTTCGTCTTTGCGGTAAAGGTGCCATCGGAATTGAGGCGATAGTCAAACCATGACTTGCGACTACCCCCGGTAGGTCATCAATTTGGGCCTCATGTCGAAGTCTCATTTGTTCTACCAACTGGATCCAATCTTGAGTACGAGGGATTTTGGAGGACGGAGCAACGTTATCCCTATCATTACCGGCTGATGCGAGACATTACGAAACCCGGAGTTGGAATAAACGGCGAAGGCGACGACGCGCTTGAGTCTTCCCAGCGATCAATCGGTGACCCGGTGCCCGAAACAAAGCTTTGTGCGGAGGCTGCGGGGGAAAGGACACGAAGGTTCGAGATGTGCGGGGAATGGAAGGAGGGTAGGTGTTTGGGCTTTAGGCTCATGCAACATGCGGTTATTTGTTCACGTTTACTTAAAACACGTTTTATTAACCTAATCGGTTGGAAAAGATTGCTCTTCTTTTTCGCAAACTACTCGATTCTGGATCGGTGGGCCCCGTCACTACGTCTATAAGCCCCTCGTATTCCACCCGTATTTCGACCTCCCGGGGTGGACGGCCCGGGCGAGGGTCCTATAGGGCAAGCGGGTCCCACCGACCGAAAGAAAACGATCCTAAAAGTACGGCGGGTAATCGAGTCTTAACGAGCATTCGATGTAAATTACGGACAAAGGCGACGTCAAAAGTCAAGATCATGTCCAGGGCTCGACAAAAAGTCGGCATGATTTGGACCGATAAGCGTCCAAGATTGATCTTGACTTGTCGTCGGTTAAGCCG
The DNA here is from genome assembly GCA_022495995.1 of Adenophora triphylla var. japonica. Lineage (NCBI taxonomy): Eukaryota > Viridiplantae > Streptophyta > Magnoliopsida > Asterales > Campanulaceae > Adenophora > Adenophora triphylla. The sequence continues at coordinate 100,019 of JAFEMH010000632.1, read as the reverse complement.
TAATTAGGCATGGAATAGTTAATCCTTGATGACTCGGTGTCAATCTTTGGGAGTCGATGTATAATTTGTGCCGGTCGAGCCGAAGTCAAGGCGCCGGTCAATATCTTGGTCAAAGTCTGCGGCGGAAAACCGGCGAGAACTTCGGCGATTAGCGGCGATTAGGGACCCGAGAGATATTGAGTCGGTATGCCGACAAAGGCTTGAAAGGAAAGGTCTATACACGGACGGGGCATGACACGACCCGGACTAAAAACCAACGGTCTCGGACAAAGTGTGTCACGGACAAGTGCATGGTCGACACGAGGCTCCATGGGATGTTTGGGTAGTCCTGTGCTCATCCGAGAGGCGTAATAAGACCAAACGGACCGCGACAAGGATTTCCCCGGGTTAAGGACGTAGTGTGCAGTGTACGGTCACGTGCGCGTAGTGTGCAAGCAGTCTATATTCTTTTACGAGTAAAATAGAAATTTTTTATGTGTCTTAAAAATATGATGCATGATTTTTTTTTGGAAATTTTCTTTTTTTTTTGAAAATCTTTTTTTTTGAAATTTTTTTTTTTATGAGCACATAAGCACGTAAGCATGAAAATTCCGACAGTTAGGGACATTATTCCGACAGTCAAAATTTTGACTTTCTCCGAGGCGGCCAAAACAACATGAAAACTGTGCAAAAAAATCAACACACACACAAAAAATGATTTTCAAAGCCGGGACGGAAGCTTGACCCTCAAAAGCTTTTTTTTTGAAAACGGTGATACCGGTACGTGGGATTGTTAGACCACAATTTATCCCCGACTCGTGTTAGGAGGCGATAACGGGAAATTTAGTGGTTTCCACCAATATACCGAATACCATTTTTTATTAAAAAGCTTAGTCCCAATGAGTCGCCACTTTGTAACGATGTGTTGCCTTTTCGCGGGAAAAATTCGATTTTTGCGTTTCTTTGAAAAACCAAATAAAACCGGAAAAAACGGAGTCGCCACGCCATTTTAATTTTGAAGGGCCAAAACTTTGAAAAAAGCCCGAGATCAGAGATTTAGGTTCGGAGGTCATGTTACGCGTCGGGAAGGACGTTAGTGTGCACCCGACGCGCCTCGTAAAACGAGTCTTCCAAGCTGAAAATCATTTGTGTGTGTGTGTGTGTGTGTGTGTTTTGGCCAAAATAAGTTGAAACTGGAAAAAGTAAAAATTGGGATGTCTTTTTAAGACTTTAAACTGATCCCATGATTTTTTGGAGAATTTTTGGTTTGAGATTTGGTACTCAAAAAACCTTTTGAAGTTGAGAAGTCACTTCTGCCAGAAGAAAATGGCAGCAGACACCTGATTTTGAAATGGATTCAAGGGTCCTAAAACTTCATAATCTGGATGAACTCAGAGAATGAAAGTTTCTCTAGACTCCTTGAATAAACTTTGTGTGAAAGAAATTTCCATTTTGGAGAAAATTTGAGGGGTCAAAACCTTCTGGAAACCTCAGATATGAGATCTGGATTCCCAGAAACTGATGAACTAGCCTCTGAAAGAAAAATTGAAAAGAGGAGTTTTACTCACCCAAAAAATAAAGTAAAAATATGTCTGGAAAGCTCTTGATGTTGGCTACAAAAAGTGTTTTGTAGTCAACACCAAATTCCAAGTTCATCTGTGTCCAAAAATTAAGACCATGGACTGAGGTCTGGGAAAATTGCTACTGGACAGCAACTTTCCAAGAAAGAAAACAAGATTTTAAGGGGAGTTTTGCATCCATGCTTGTCCCCATTTCCCTAGGTTTTGGTTAGTGATCACTAGACATTTTAGTGGTGAATCAACTATACCAAACCATCCTTGGGGTACATTAGGACTAAGCATTTCATTTGCTTGGGGAGGGGATTTTACCCTTTGAAATCAAGATTTAGTGCTTGAAAATGGTTTTTTAGGGTTTTGAAAGTGCATTTTTGCAAGTAAGCAAGAAGAGCTTTGAAAATAATGTTGATCTTTGTAGAAGATCATCCATGGAGATGGTCTTCCATGGTGATCTTCTTAGATCTAGAGAAAGAAGATGAAAGAACTACATTTTGTAGTTTGAAGATGCATGCATGGATGAGATTTAGGGTTAGGAAGAGGAGGGTTTACCAATCTTCCTTGTGTTCTTGAGTGTTTGGCTTGAGTGTATGAGTGTTTAGGGCTTGAATATGAGAGTGAGTGTATGAGTATGAGTTGGGAAAGATTGGAGAGAAAAAGGTGACAATTCTTGAGAATTCTCACTGTTTTCTCTCTATATTTCGCCAGAGGTTCGTTGCATTTGTGTTCTTTTCTCTTATTTTTGTGACTGGAGGGCTCAATTTATAGCCCTCTGAAAATTACATACTTGTCCGCGCGGATAGGATCCGGCAGCGTACCTTTGTTCATTAAATGCGGCTTGACTTTGGACAAGAAGAATAATCTTTTTCAAAATTCAAATTGACCAGCCAGTTTTTGTTTCCAGCATTGCTATATTTGGTTTTCTTCATTTGTTTTTCTTTTTTGAGATTCTTTTTAAGGTTTAACCTTAAATAACAATGCCCATTTTACCCTCACTTTGTTAGGAATGTTAGGATAGTTAGGAATTGTTAGAAATGTTATAACTTCCGTTAATTTTCTAACGGAAATTCTAACAAGCTCAAATTGGAGCACTTACACTTCCGTAAATTATTCTTGAATGTTTCTTTTTAAATTCTTTATTTAACTGAAATAGAGAAAAGAAAGAGATAAATATTAAGAGTTTAATCTCATTTAGAAGTTGATTGATTTAATTAGTTAAGAAAATCACTTACATATCAATTGTTATCTACATTTAACCGCACATTTGAAATACTTTGAAAATTGGGCTTCCATCTTATTTAGGAGTTGATTAAGGGGATAATATAATCTATAAATCAATACAAATATTTAACCTCTATGCATTGCTTTTTTTTTTATTTTGACTTCATAATTATTAGAGTAGGTCTCCGGAGAAACGCGTTTCTCCATAAGTTATGGAGAAACGTGTTTTTCCAAAAAAAAATTATAAATTTTTTTTTTGCATTCATTAAAAAAACTTCTTGATATCAGTCTCAAAGGTTCTGGATATCCAGAACCCTTTGATCATGATATCCAGAAGTTATGTTAGAATGGGACCAACACATACCAACTTTCTGGTCATGGCCTTCACTTTTTTCTAGATATACTTTTCACTGTTTTCTGGATATACTTTTCACTGGTTTTTGGATATAGATTTGGCCAAGGTCTTGGTCAATACAAAATTTCTGGATATCCTTTCTCTTAATTTTTGGATATACTTTTTAGTGATTTCTGGATATATATTGTTAGGACCTAACTTTGATCAATGTCATAGTTAGTTGGTTTTTAAAAAGGAATATATAGAACAGGGTTTATATCAAAAGATGAAATCTGTTAGTAATGGTCCTTCACTCTGATAGCTGTGAGTCTGACAGTTATGTTCTACTTTATACATTGGTTACAATCAATCAATTACATGAATCATATTCCTTCTCTAAGTTATCAAGATCATCAAGTGAATCTCAATCCTTATTAAAGATCAATTCTGATAGCTAAGCCTTGGTATGATCTGACAGCTATGGCTTCAGTCCTTCAGACAGCCATTACTCTGTCTCATTCTTTGATGCCAAAATCTCAACCAAGATGGATCCTGTATCTTAACAGCTATCAAGTTCACCTTTGAAGACCATTGAAGATCTTCTGGAAGCCTACTGCTCAATCCAGCTCATGAAGACCTGCAAGTGGACAAGTGGGGCCAAGACTCATTAATGAAGCTGCAACAGTCATATTCCAACAGCTAAGACTGTACTTTAGGTGTATTAGTTATTTTGTAAACATCTAAGACTGTACTTTAGGTGTATTAGTTATTTTGTAAACACTCAAGACTGTACTTTGAGTGTATTTGTTTTGTAAATCTTGAGACTGTACTTCAAGTTGTAAAAACACTTAAGACTGTACTTTAAGTGTATCCCTAGTTTACTGTACTAATTAGGAAGAGGAAGTTCAAGGAACTTGCCTAATCAATCTTTGTAATTCTTGTTGATTAAAATTATAATAAATTGATCTCACTTGTTAGTTGACAGTGGGGGTGGATGTAGGAGGAGTGAACTCTGAACCACTTTAAATCTTGTTGTGTTATTACCTTTTCTGCAAACACATTCACACACTTGCATTATTTCATTTTGTTCATTGTCCCATCATTATTTCAAGCCTTACTTATTCCGCTGCACAACTCAACAAATATCTGACAGCTAAGACAAACCATAGCTGTCTGATCATTTGCATATCAATCAAGGGCCTTTCAATTGGTATCAGAGCTTGTCTTCATATTCAAAAGTCTAACAACTTGTGAAGGATCCTCTTCAAACCCACCATGCCTCAACCAAGGAGAAATAATGAGAAAGACATCCCACACATTGATGACTGTGGATCTTTTGAGATCTATGCATCAAAAATAAAAAACATACCTTGATGCAAACAGTATATGGAACTGGTATGTTCTAGAGAATGAAGTGTCCTACCCAGCTCAAATAGATATTCATGGAGGACCTAGTAAGATCAAATCCCCAGAAACATGGTCTGAATCTGAAAAGCAATTAATCAGTGCAAACTTAAAAGTCAAAAACATTCTTCAAAAGAGTGTAAATGACTCACTAGCACAAGAAATTGCTAAGGAACCAAATGCCAGATCAGCATGGGCTCTCATTCAAACTAAGTTCACTAAACACACCAGTGTCAGGACACAAAATTTGTATAACTTGCTTAGGCAATTACACAACTTCAAGTTCTATCCTGGAGAAAAAGTGAGTGCTGCTCAACCAAGGTTTGAAAACCTTGTTAGATCTATTGCTCACCATGGAAAAACCTTTGAACAACAAGATCTCTGCCTCAAGATATATTCCAATCTTCCACAAGAATATGAAAAGATAGCATTACCTATTAGAGAAGGATCTGAATGGAGCACAATGACAGTTGAACAGTATTTTGGAAAGCTTGAAGCTTATGAACTGGAAGGTATGATAAAAATTCAACCAGTTCCTACCATTTCACAAACTTAAGCCTTAACTGCTCAAGAAACTGCCCACAAACCAATCACTCACCAAGACATTGAGACCATTGTCAATAATGCCCTTCAAAAGATAAACATCAGCTCCAAACCTGTAAGTAAACAGATCTCTCAAGAAGACATTCCAAGTCTCATATTCATGGCTGTCAGAAATGCCATGAAATTGCAAAAGAAATCTTTTGACAAAAAGTACAATCCTTCCACATCTAATGCTCAACAAGACAGCTACAAGTAGACAGTTGATTGCTTTAACTGTGGAAAGCAAGGACATTACTCATCTGATTATCCTGAACCAAGGAAACCCAGGGTCAATCAGACAGCTAAGAAATTGACATACTCAAAAGAGATCATTCACAGTTCCAGGTGCAACTGCTTCAATTGCTCCAAAAGCAAAAATGACAAAAACAAGGAGCAAGTTATGATAGCTGATTCATCAAAATTCAGTGATGAAGAATATGTGTCCAGTGATGACTCTGACAATGAAGGAGAGGAGGCCATGCTATGCTTTATAGCTGAAGATGAGGAAGAGTCAGACAATGAGGAAGAAATGGAAGCACTTGCTGCTGCATATGAACTAAAAGAGGTACATAATTTTAACTTTTTAAATATTTATGGTTTCAAACAATTAGTTTGCAATCTTTTAATTCAACCCAAGAAACAAAAAACTAGCTTTGCTTCACTGGTCAATGAGAACCTTTCCCAATCCTCAACCATTGACACCCTCACAAAAACCAATTCTGAGCTTGAGAAAGCCTGTCAAGGGATAAGAGATCAATGCTTCATGCTTGAAAAACAAAACATGGATCTGACAGCTGAGACATCCAGTACTCAAGAAAACTGTTAAAGACTCATAAATCTTGAAAAAGAGAATGATGCTCTTAAAAAGAAAATAGATTCATGGAACAAGTCAAGCAAAGCATTATCCCTTTTCACCTACACCCAAAGACATCCTAGTGACAAAACAGGGATTGGTGCTGATGATCCTACACTAAAGATGTACACTCCTCCCACTGGTGAAAGGGCCATTGAAAATATGGTTCTAGAAAACCTAAGCTCTTGCAGCTATCAAACTCAAACCTATCCTGTTCAAACCAAGGGAAAATCAAAGGAAATCTTGTTTGGTCCTAGTCATTCAAACAAAGGACCAAGTAAAATTCAAGGAAGCAAGTATATTTGGGTTCAAAAAGGGGCCAATATACAGGAAGAAATTAAGCCGCAAAATGTGCTAGGATGTACCTAAGGCCTGACAGACAGCCAAGGCCTGACAGACAGCCAAGATCTTCCAAACAACAAAGAACCCCAAGGCAACAAAGATTCTATAACAAACATAGATACACCAAACAACAAAAACCTCAATGGCAATACTCAAATGGAAGAAGTCATGCAAATCAAAATGACTCCCCCAGATCATCCTATCCAAATACCTTTCAGTTTCAACCCCAATATAACAATCCAAACCACTTCTTCAATCCATCCCAATCCACTGTCCTTACTCCTTACATGATGCAAATCATGTCATATTACAATACCCTAAACCAGTTCTTCAGAAAAGGATCAATGAACAAAGCTAGGGTACCAAAGAAAACCTAATCCTTTGGACCCAAAAGAATAAATAGGGTACCATAAAACTTACTTTCTGTTTTGTAGGTACCTAGGAAAGGACTCTGGTATTTAGATAGTGGTTGTAATAGATATATGACCTTCAATAAAGACTGGTTGCAACAATATATCCCTAAAAATGGTCCAAATGTAACCTTTGGTGACAATTCCCAAGCTAAGGTCAAAGGATCAGGAAATCTTATTACTAAAGATATCATTTTTACAAATGTGTCTTATGTAGAGGGTCTCAAACACAATTTGATCAGCATTAGTCAAATTTGTGATAAGGGATATCATGTTGTTTGCACCAAGGATCAATGTACTGTTAAAGACAAAAGCAATAAAGTCATTCTGACTGGATCAAGAAAAGGAAATCTCTACTGCTTAAACCTAGAGATTGTGGAATCCTCAAATGCTCACTGCCTTCTGTCTTTTAGTCAATCTGATATGTCATGGCTTTGGCACAAAAGATTGGCTCACCTTAACCATAAAACCATCTCCAAGCTTGCAAATTCAAATCTAGTCAGAGGTCTTCCAAAGATTCCATTCAAGAAGGACAAACTTTGCAAAGCATGCCAATGTGGGAAGCAAAAGAGATCTTCATTCAAGCCCAAGACCAAATTGGACACCTCAAGACCTATTGAACTACTTCATATGGATCTTTTTGGACCCATAAGAACTAGATCTTTAGGAGGAAAGAGATACTCCCTAGTTGTGGTTGATGACTACACCAGATTCACATGGATCATTCTTCTTGAATCCAAAAGTGACACCCTTTGCTGTCTAACAAAATTGTTCAATAAAATTCAAAATCAAAAAGGGACATCCATCATCAAGATCAGATCTGATCATGGAAAGGAATTTGAGAACACAGGAGTAGAAGAATATTGTGACTGCAAAGGTATTGATCATAATTTTTCAGCCCCAAGAACACCCCAGCAAAATGGTGTTGCTGAAAGGAAAAACAGGACAATTTGTGAGGCAGCAAGAACAATGCTGTCAGAACACAATCTCCCAAAGTATTTTTGGGGTGAAGCTGTCACTACTACTGTGTATGTTCAAAATAAAACACTAATCAACAAATTCCATAAGAAGACTCCATATGAATTATGGAATGACAAAGTTCCTACCATTTCCTACTTTCACAGTTTTGGAAGTAGATGCTTCATTCACAATAATGGCAAGAACAATTTGGACAAATTTGACTCCAAAAGTGATGAAGGAATTTTTCCTAGGTATTCTAATACAAGCAAAGCTTATAGAGTCTACAACAAAAGAAGACTTGTAGTGGAAGAATCAATTCATGTTGACTTTGATGAAAACAATGATCAAAGTGTGACTGAATTGTGTGATTTTGATGAAGTTTTAGGAAACCCAGATAATCTCCCTGAAGCATCTCCCATTCTTGATTCAACTGTACTCCATCATGAACAAGACTCATCAAATCTTCCATACATGGTACCAAGAAATTCATCTGACAGCCATCCTATGCCAGACAGTCATCATCTCTCTGACAGCCATGAACCATTTCATTCTCATCATCAACCAATCAAGCCAACCAAGCCAATATCAAACATTCCCACAACCAATCCAATTGATGAAGAAGAAAATACTCAATTAAATGGTCATCCCTTGACTGACATCTCTCAAAATTCTTCCTTAGCTGACAGCCAACCCTTAGCTGACAGCCATCCAAATTCTTCAAGTAATCCATCTACTGGCCACCTTCCATCTCCATCCAATAAACCTCTTTCTACTCCCAAAACCAATGATGAATCCACCATTACTCACATCATTCCACCCAATAAAGATCTTTACATCAGCCTTCAAATTGATAAAACACCAGTTCCAGACAACATTCCTTTTCTCATGAGTGCATTCATATCCCAATTGGAACCAAAGAAAATAAATGAAGCACTCCAAGATGCTGACTGGATAGAAGCTATGGAAGAAGAATTAGAACAGTTTGAAAGGAACAAAGTGTGGCAACTTGTTCCTAAACCAAGAAATCAAACTGTTATTGGAACAAGGTGGGTTTTCAGAAATAAAATGAATAAGGAAGGGACTGTCATTAGAAACAAAGCTAGATTGGTAGCTCAAGGGTACAGGCAAGAAGAAGGCATAGATTATGATGAAACATTTGCCCCTGTTGCCAGACTGGAAGCTATCAGACTATTCCTTGCTTTTGCATCATCCAAAAGGATGAAAGTCTATCAAATGGATGTCAAAAGTGCTTTTCTTAATGGAATATTAAAAGAAAAGGTTTATGTCTCACAACCCCCTGGCTTTGAGCACCCTAAGTTCCCTGACCATGTTTTTAAGCTTGATAAAGCTCTATATGGACTCAAGCAAGCACCAAGGGCATGGTATGAAACCCTATCAAAATTCTTACTTGGCAAAGGATTTGCCAAAGGCCATATTGATAATACCCTGTTTATCAAGAAATATGGTGAAGATACCTTGCTTATTCAAGTTTATGTTGATGACATAATTTTTGGATCTTCAAATGAGTCACTCTGCCTAGAATTTGGAAAAACCATGCAAGAACAATTTGAAATGAGCATGATTGGTGAGCTCACATTCTTCTTGGGACTTCAGGTGAAACAATCCAGTGCAGGCACATTCATAAATCAGGCTAAATATACAAGAGACATGATCAAGAAATTTGATATGCAAAATGCCTCTCTGCAAAACTCCTCTCTCAACCACCACCAAACTTCATGCCGACATTGATGGGCCAAGTGTTAATCAAACACTCTATAGAAGTTACATTGCATCCCTACTATATGTAATCTGCATCTAGGCCGATATCATGTTCGGTGTGTGTCTTTAATTGTGCAAGATTTCAAGCAAATCCAAAAGAATCACATATGGCAGCTGTCAAAAGATTTCTTAGGTATCTAAAGGGAACTCCAGACTATGGATTGTGGTATCCATGTGAAGCTCCTTTATTCCTAATTGGATTCACAGACTCAGACTATGCTGGATGCTATTTGGATAGAAAATCCACAAGTGGTAGCTGTCAGTTTCTGGGTTTAAGAATAATTTCTTGGTCCAGCAAGAAACAAACCTCCGTTGCTACTTCTACTGCAGAAGCTGAATATGTGGCTGCAGGACATTGTTGTTCTCAAATTTTATATCTCAAAAGTCAACTTCAAGACTTTGGAATTTTTGTAGACAATGTTCCTATTTTGTGTGACAATTCAAGCACCATTGCAATGACTAAAAATCCTGTTCAGCATTCAAAAACTAAGCACATTGAAGTCAGACACCACTTTATTAGAGACCATGTTGAAAAAGGTCATATATGTCTTAATAAAGTTGGAACAGAGGATAATGTTGCTGATATTCTTACAAAAGCAATGGATGAAAAGAGATTTGAGCTTTTAAGAGCTATGCTTGGAATGATAAACATGCCAAAATAAAAAGTTGTTTTTCATAAATAAAAGGGGGCTTACATATAGAGCAATGCTGTCACAATGAAGCCTGACAGCTATCCCCTCAAAACATTCCTGATAGCCATCTACTGACAGCTATCTATGCAAAAGACAAAGAAAAACAAAAACAAAAACATACAACAACCCATGAAATCTCTCTCTCTCATCAGCATCCACACAACAAAACTTCCTTAAAACCAAACAATCTCCAGATCCAGCTCCTCTTCAAATCTTCAGACCTCAGCTGTCAGACATTCTTAAGAAATGTCACTGTCTCTCCAGATCCACAACCTGCACTCATTCCTTCACACCTAGCCTCCTGAGTAGACTGCAAGGTCTGATGATACCTTTGTAACCATACTGGGTGCCACTCAAGAAAGGGATCAATTGAAGTAACTGAATACTGAAGAGAAGGACTAGCTCTTCTTGGCCGCCATTCTTCTACAGCATCATAAGGTTGAAGCAAACCCTCCATTGGTGTCACAAAGCTGAAATCTCCAGAATAAGAACCACTTCCAGCAACAGCAAATGGTTGGCCAGCTCTAGACTCATCTCTCTCCACAACTGGAAATCTGACAGGGGTAAAACAACCTATAAATTGGTTGAAAAGATGTGAGATAGTTGAAGAAGGAGTAACATGCACTCCAGGAAAGTTATCACCTCTACCCTCCAACAAACCAACTCCAGGAGAAAGTGAAGCCCTGCTCACAGCTGTGTACTGCCTCTCAGGCTCAACCTTTTGCTTGACAGCTAAGCCTCTCTCAATAGCTGTCCCGAGCCCCTATCTCGCTAACCAATTCTCCTAGTGTATAAACCCTCTCTGCCCTACCTTTTCCCTTGCTAGACTCACCCTGATCAACCTTAATATTTTTCCCAAAAAGCCTTATCTCTTCTCCATTTCTACTATCAACCTTCTCTCTGACAGCTATCTCTTTGGTACCATAATCCTGCTCTACTCTCACCCTCTTATTCTTACCTTTGTCACTCACAAACTTTGAACTTTCAATCACTTTGAAAGACTCTCTTTCTCTCTCCCCTTCATCTCTCTCCAAATCACCCTCATGACTTTTCCCAAAAACCAGTTGTTTAGCTGTGTGAGCCATTTTTTTGGGATTAAACTTTGAAGAAAATCTACCCATCTGTGTTTATAAAACAATCTAAATGTGTTTCATAAAAAATTGTCATTGTTTTATAGGCAAATTTACCCATAGCTATCTCAGACAGCCATCATCATTCAACTTAGACTTAACTGTCAAAGTTTTTTTTACAGCTAGGTTAAAGCAACTTTTTTGGTGATTTGATCGTGTTAATTGCTCACAATTGTCACTTCCTTAGCCATCTCTTCCCCTGCAAAATTCTTGAAAAAGAGAATGTTCTTCTTGTGTTTTGTGGGAGTTAATGTCTCAACGTGGGGAAGGGCAAAAATCACTGTTCATATGAACAGTTACTAAACTTTGAAACCCCTAATGCTCATTAAAACCCACTCTCCACTCATTATTTGTCTCTCTCTTTTTGTAAAAACCAAAACTCCTGTTTCATTAACTCTGTGTTTGTAATTTGCCTCTTTCCCTCTCTAATCCACCATCAAATTTCTTCAACCCTAATTCATTCATCCATCCCTGGCAGAATCAAAAGCATTTTACCCAGACGCTCACAGCTACTTCATTAAACCTAGCTTTTATGATTCTGAAGTTGGGGTACTCATCAAAGAACTACTTGAGGTCAATGAACTGCTTGATTACATGGGAGCCAGACCACCAATTTATGAGGAATTATGCAGGGAGATTTACCTTGTGGGAAGGAGAAACAAGGAAGACAATTAAATAACTGCCACCATTGACAATACTGAGATAACCATTACTCAGGAATTGGTCAGTGAGGTCTATGGAATCCCAAACAATTCAGATGTTGTGAAGAACATTTGGGATAGAGGGTCAGAAAGATTGAAGATTGTGTATGAAAAATTCTTTGGTGTTAAAGATCATGACTTCAAGAGTGTACAGGACAAGGCAATGCTTAAAGATAAAGATGATATCTTCAAGTCAACTCTTATGGATGTGGTCAACAAAGCCATTGATGGCTAGCAATCTTCATTTGACCAAATGGGAGCAAATGAATGGAAGCAGTTGCTGAGCCTGATGACTAAAGACACAAACTGTGCATAGTTCTACTCCACAACTTCCAGCTTGCAGCCTCAACCTCTTCTCTAAAATTCAAGAAACAAGGTGGAAAAATGAATAACTTTAGATTCATGAGTGGAAAACTTGAAGTCCTGATTCCCAAGCTCAATCCTCCACTACACAAGAAATGGCTGAAGATCGCAAAGCATCGAGACAAAGTGCTTCAATGACAGAAATTTTGTATTAAAACAAAAGAAAGGAGCTGTAATGAGAGGTGGAGATGATGTAAGCACTAGTAGTTTTATTGAAACACAAGAAAAGTTGCAGGAAGAAACAAGAAAGAAGATTGAACATTGGAAGGATTTGGTAGCATTGGCTACAAGTTATAGGATAAGAAAGAGGGGTGTAAAGTCCAATGTTAAGAAGACAAGGCAGTTGAAGAAGACTGTGGTACCTCATGAAAAAGGCAAAGACAAGGATGTTCATGTGGCTGACAGTGAAAGAACCTTGTCTGACAGCCATGGAAAAGATGATGAAGAAAGGGGTGCTATTGACAGTCATGGAGATGCCACCATGGGTCAAGCTGATACTGGTAATGCTGATATAGATCCTCAAGAGCTTCAGGTAGCTATTAACCTGTCCAAAACTCTGCATAAAGGCAAACAACCTCTGACAGCTATCCCTACCGGCAGGCTATCACCAGATCCAAGGTACAATCCTCCTTATCCCTTCCCTCTAAATCTTTGCCACAAAAAAGAAAACCAGAAAAGAAAGCACCCAAGGCCAAGAAAACCAAAATAAATACCCCTTCCCTTTCTCCAAAATCCACAACTGTCAGTCCAATAGTAGACAAGTCATCCACGCCTAGCTCTGATCATCAGTCAGCTATAGAAGCAATCCTCAATCTCAATGAACCATTAGAGAAGCAACCTTTAAGGGGGAATACTGATGATAATACCCCCTCTGCCCAACCTCAACAGTTAGCCAAAATTTTGAGAGCCATTGATGCTATTGAGTTGGATGGGAACCCTGATACTGAAAAAGCTGCTCTCATATTTCTTGATGATGTTCTAAGTAAAGAGGAGTCAATGATAGCCATAGATGAACTCAGGTCTAGGTTCATGAAGAAAAAGAGTGGACCAGGAGAGTCATCTAGCAATCCCAAGGTGACAGCTATGGGTGTAGATACCCAAACCATCCCTTTTATTCTTGAAACTGAGCCTGTGAATGAACCTGCCCCAAATGTTGAAATTGATAGGGGGAATCTTGATAAGACAACTGAGGTTATTCAAAGTCTTAAGAAGGTAGGGGTTGAAAATGATCCCAATCTTGTCTCAAAGGAAGAAACAATCATGAATGCCTGTAAGGGACTTGTATTTGATGGAACCCCAGACAATGAGGCAGCCCTTGTAACCATTCTTGAACAAAAGTTGAACAAAGGAGAAGTCAGGGCAGCCTTAAACCTCCTAAAATCTCAATTTAGTTCTGATCTCCTCAAGCAAGGTCTTGGTCAATACCCTGATTCAATCCCAACTTTTTCAACCCATATCTCTGCTCCTCCCAAGCCAATTTCTTCAATCCCAGAAAATGAAACTGTTGAAGCCTCCCCTCATAGTCCAATCCTAGCTGGACAAGGCCAAGATGTGTCTGACAGTGATCCCATCCTTGACAGTCCTGACAGCCCTCCAAGTCATTCCATTCCTCCCACTCTAAATCAAGCCTATCTTCCCAAGAAAGAACCTTGGATGCTTAGTTGTGGCATTGATTTTTCTATTTCTTCCATCAAGGCAGCAAGGACAAGGTTAGCCCATGTGACTCATATCCCAGAAATTGCAAATCCTTTCACTTATCCTAAATCCTGGGAACTATCAAGAAGTGGTCTGATTGTGGTGGCAAGAAACCTTGCACGATTGGTTTTCTTTGCCTATGAAGAGTGGAAAGTATCAAGGACATCATCAACCTCTAATTTTGTTCACCAAATCCCATCCTTCCCAAAATTCATCACTCCCAACACACTTCTTGATTGGGAAATTCTCTTCAGTTAACTTCTCTCTCCATCACTCAATTCCTGCCTCTTTATGCCAAAAGGTCTAGTCTTCACCTTGTGCATTGAGCTTGCAAAATCATTTTTTCACTCGTTATTTGAACAAAAGTGTGCTCTCATGCTTTTGATAAGCAAAAAGGTCAAAATCTTTCTTCCAACCTTAAATCCAGGCATTGAGCCATATCTTTTCCCCCTTCATCTCTGTTGATCCCATAATCTTCAACTCACCCAATGACAACTCACACTTCATGAAATTGATCTCTATTCCAGAAATCAAAAAGTTCAGAGAATCAATAGCTGTCAGCCAAAACCGAGCCAATAATATTATTGATCTTTCCTCAGACTCTGACAGTGATGATGATGATGATCCTTCAAGCCCAGATCAAGACTCTCCCACAATAATTCCATCTCCTACCATTACCAACCCTCCTCAGCAATCCACTCAAATTTCCCCTGAAGCTCAAGCCCCAGTTCAAACTCAACCAGGTCCATCCAATGTGCCCAAGAAAAGCAAGAAAACAAGGAACAAGAAGAAGCACTTGTGGGGCAATATGAGAATAAGAAATGATTAGATGCCTCATATAAGGGATCAACTGAAAGCAAAGGAAGATAAGTTCTTCAAATATGATGAGAGGATGACTTGGGAATGGAACAATGAGTTCTATTACAAAGGGGTTGAGCCAGATATGAGAAGAGAGCTGGAGGAAGAAAGAAATGAGCTCATATCAGCTAGGCAAGAAAGAGAAGAGTTCTATGATCAACTGGCAGATGATTGAATTGTATAACTGTGGAACATTTTTTTTGTGTTTGAAACAATCTGTTTTGTTTGGTTCAATATTTATGGATGTTATATGCGAACTTTTTTTTCATTTTTAGTTAATTCCAAGTATTTCAATCTCATTCAGATTACTTGTGAATGTTGAGAATCCCTGAATTACTTCTTTCATTAATATATTTCTTATCATTAACTGTGAAGTCATGTTCTAAATAGATCTTCCTTTACCAAAAAGGGGGAAATTGTTAGGACCTAACTTTTATCAATGTCATAGTTAGTTGGTTTTGATAAAGGAATATATAGAACAGGGTTTATATCAAAAGATGAAATCTGTCAGTAATGGTCCTTCACTCTAATAGCTGTGAGTCTGACAGTTATGATTCTACTTTATACATTGGTTACAATCAATCAATTACATGAATCATATTCCTTCTCTAAGATATCAAGATCATCAAGTGAATCTCAATCCTTATTAAAGATCAATTCTGATAGCTAAGCCTTGGTATGATCGCGGCTATGGTTCGATCCTTGATTACGGCCCATTACTCTGTCTCATTCTTTGATGCCAAAATCTCAACCAAGATGGATCCTGTATCTTCACAGCTATCAAGTTCACCTTTGAAGACCATTGAAGATCTTCTGGAAGCCTACAGCTCAATCCAGCTCATGAAGACCTGCAAGTGGACAAGTAGGGCCAAGACTCATTAATGAAGCTGCAACAGTCATATTCCAACGGCTACATTGAAGGCTATAAATAGAAGAGTTCAACCTCTGCACAAAACACCTTGAAAAACTCTCTTTTTCACAATCCAAAAACCTTTCCCTTACACCATTACACACCTCCTGTAATCCAAACCTTACACACCAATCCCTACCCTTCAAACACTGTTCCAGACCCAAACCTTCACCCTTTAACCCCTGTTTCTTCAACAACAAACCTTAGTGTGATAAGTTTATGATTGTAAACATCTAAGACTGTACTTTAGGTGTATTAGTTATTTAGTAAACACTCAAGACTATACTTTGAGTGTATTTGTTTTGTAAATCTTGAGACTGTACTTCAAGTTGTAAAAACACTTAAGACTGTATTTTAAGTGTATCCCTAGTTGACTGTACTAATTAGGAAGAGGAAGTTCAAGGAACTTGCCTAATCAATCTTTGTAATTCTTGTTGATTAAGATTATAATAAATTGATCTCACTTGTCAGTTGACAGTGGGGGTGGATGTAGGAGGAGTGAACTCTGAACCACTTTAAATCTTGTTGTTTTATTACCTTTTGTGCAAACACATTCACACACTTGCATTATTTCATTGTGTTCATTGTCCCATCATTATTTCAAGCCTTACTTATTCCGCTGCACAACTCAACAAATATCTGACAGCTAAGACAAACCATAGCTGTTTGATCATTTACATATCAATCAAGGGTCTTTCATATATACTTGGTCAAGGCCATGGGCCAAGGCCAAGGCCATGGGCCAAGGCTAAGGCCAAGGGCCAAGACCAAGGTTAAGGCAAGGTCATGAGTAATACAGATTTTCTGGATATCAACTTAAAATGATTCTGGATATCACTTTCAAAGAGTTCTGGATATCCAGAACATTTAATATTGATATCCAGAAGCCTTTCAAAAGGTTCAAGATATCTAATACAAAAATTTCTGAATATCCTTTCAAAAGGTTCTGGATATCCAGAAACTTTCAAAATGAATAACCAAAAATTTAGAATTGCCCAAGCCAAGGCCATGGGCCAAGGTCATGGCCAATACAAAATTTCTGGATATCCTTTCAAAAGATTCTGGATATCCAGAACATTGAATGTTGATATCCAGAATTTCAGAATTCACTCAAAATCAATCTCATTAGAACCAAATCCACCCAACATATCCAAACCCGAATCATATTCCACCAAAACACTCCAGTTATGCTCAACGAATCATTCAATCAATGGATCTATTCAAACAAAAATCACTAAATATGGGTAAAAGAAATAGACGGATTTACAGAAGAAAACAAATCACTAAATGAATCAATTTGACGCCAATAGTAGAATCCAGAAATTACTATTCTAGCAGTCGTTCTTCTCGTTCCTCTCTCTCTCTCTCTCTCTCTCTCTCTCTCTCTCTTGATTGACGTTGTTCGCACGGTTGAGAATTTGTTTTTATTGTTTTCGCCGCCCGTAAAGAAATCTAGAGAGCACCGACAGGAACGATGGAAAAAACCCGTTTCTCCATAAATTATGGAGAAACACGTTTCTCCCTAGATTTTGGCTAATTATTATTAATTTTGTAAATGTATTAAAAATGCTGCATTTAATATATTTTTGAATTAATTTCGGAAATAAAAATGAATAAAAATAAAATCTTTCCTCTTAATTTCAAAAATTTTAGTAGTATTTTATGGCTAACTTAGCTAAATAAGGAGATAAATTTGGAAATTTTTAGTAGTATTTTAAGATGATGATCTGTTTATGTACCCGAATTATATCTAAACATGGCATGTGATTTAAATTATTGACTTTCGTAAATTATTCTTGATTTAAAGCAGCAAAAACCCCCCACTAAGATCTCTAAATGTATACATAAACTCTTGAAAGTTGAACCTTAAGACAATATAATTTTTTTAAACATATTTAGTCAGATATGGAGGATAAAAACTGAAATGCCCTTGTTTGATATATAAATGATCAGACAGCTATGGTTTGACTTAGCTGTCAGATATTGGTTTAATTGTGCAGCGGAATAAGTAAGACTTTGAAATAATGATGGGACAAAGAACACAATGAAATAATGCAAGTGTGTGAATGTGTTTGTAGAAATATAATAACACAGAGAATTTAAAGTGGTTCAGAGTTCACTTCTCCTACATCCACCCCACTGTCAATCTTGACAAGTGAGATCAATTTTATTATAATCTTAATCAACAAGAATTACAAATGATTGATAAGGCAAGTTCCTTGAACTTCCTCTTCCTAATTAGTACAGTCAACTAGGGATACACTTAAAGTACAGTCTTAAGTGTTTTTACAACTTGAAGTACAGTCTCAAGATTTTACAAAACAACTAATACACTCAAAGTACAGTCTTGAGTGTTTAGAAACTATTTCTACACCTAAAGTACAGTCTTAGGTTTTGGAATTTGTGAATTAACACACTAGGGTTGTTGTTTTTGAAACAGGGGTGTAAGGCTGAAGGTTTTTGGTTTGGAACAGTGTGTGAAGGGTAGGGATTGGTGTGTAAGGTTTGGATTACAGGAGGTGTGTGTAGGTGTAAGGGAAAGGTTTTGGACTGTGAAAAAGAGTGTTTTTCAAGAGTGTTTTGTGCAGAGGATGAACTCTTCTATTTATAGCCTTCAATGTAGCCGTTGGAATATGACTGTTGCAGCTCCATTAATGACTCTTTGACTGGTCTTTGCCCCTCTTGTCCACTGCAGGTCTTCATGAGCTGGCTTGAGCTGAGAGCTTCCAGAAGGTCTTCAATGGTCTTCAATGGTGAACTTGACGGCTGTGAAGATCCAGGTTCCATCTTGGTTGAGATTGTGGTAGCAAAGAATGAGACAGAGTGATGGCTGTCTGAGGGAATGAAGCTATAGCTGTCAGATCAAAACAAGGCTTAGCTATCAGAGAAGTTCTCTAATAAGGACTAAGATGCACTTGATGATCTTGATAGCTAAGAGAGGGAATACGATTCATGTTATTGATTGAATGTAACCAATGTATAAGGTAGAATCATAACTTCCAGACTCACAGCTGTCAGATAAACTGAAAGATGAATATGATAGATTTCCTCTTTTGATATAAACCCTGTTCTATATATATATTCCTTTATCAAAACCAACTAACTAAGACATTGATCAAAGTAATTAGGTCCTAACAATTTCTCCCTTTTTGGTAAAGGAAGATCTATTTAGAACATGTTTTCACAAGTAATCAGAATGAGATTGAAATACTTGGATTTGATCTCAAGATGAGAGAAGTTCATATATTACAGCCATAAAAAATGAACCAAACAAAATAGAATGTTTCAACCACAAAAAAAATGTTCCATAATGTAGCGATGCGTGAATTTCGAATAACAGAGTCGCCACTTATCATTTATTTAGGAAAACAATAAGAAAAACCTTAAAAAGATATTTGAGGGTTCGGGGGTTAAGTTATCGAATGGGTAGGTCGAGGAGCATCCATTCCACCCAATCCAGAGATCGGTCTTGCCAATTGAGTATTATCAATCTTTTTAATTACTAATTAAATAAAGAACAAGAAAACCCTAATCAATTTCTTGATTAGGAATGTCGGATTGTACGCTTCGAGATTGCCTTCATCGATTGAAGGGACTCTAGGCTAATCATTTTGATGGGATTACACCACTCTAAAAGCCAATAGAGAGATTGAGAAGAAGAGAGTAAAAGTATAGGAGTTTACCTAGTTTAGGGAGGATTTGATTTAGAACGTGGTTCTAAGATGTTTTCTCGATCGAGAAGTGATTTGGGCAGAGTTTCGACTCAATATGAGAGTCAAATCTTGATGCAGACAGAGCTTCGCCTCAATCCTTGACTCGGGTTTGGATGTTTGTTGATCAACAGGGTTGATAAACAAACTTTAGGTGATTTTAGGGAGGTTTTATGAGTGATTTGAAGGAATCTTTCGTGGAGAGAAACCAACAAATTGTGTGTGTTGTGTGGAAATCTGGACCCCTGAAATAGTGGAAGTCACCAAGTATTTATAGGGGTTTAAGAGGTAGAGGTGGAGAGGTAAAACACTCCTAGGAAGCTTCTTAACTCAATTCTGATTGGAGAACCGGATTAGATGAGGTTTATCAAGAAAGGAGGTTGAAATGGAGAAGGAGAGTGATTTCTGCACATCCTGTCGAGGGGATATCTCGCGCGAGATATGATATCTCGTGTGAGATATCTAGTCTGATGACTATTTTGTCCTCTTCAGTTTATTCTGTTAGTCAGTTAGGTCCAAAATTAACGAGGTTAGTTAGAAACTTAACGAAACATGACGAAACTGATACGCTTTCATCAAAACATAAAAGAGAGACTAAGAGTAGTGTAATCATGAATTATTGGTTCATAATGGGGTGTCTACAGAGCCCCTCGGCGACAGGTCTTATGAAAGAAGAAGTGTCGTCGATAGAAAAGACATCATTCTGAACATTGGGATGGTCGTGCCGCACGGCTGCCTACGTATCTCTAAGAGAGAATCAGACCAAATGTAGTTCGACTCCAAAACAATAAAAAGGCTATTTTAGGTGTTTTGAAAAGCATTTTTTTTTTAAATTGAAGAGGGATTTTTTTTTGAAAAGGTAAAATCATACTGAGGACTCAAGGACTTGACCCAATTCTGATGATACCCGGTTTGTTGATGAAGTCGTTGGAGTGCGCCGCCCGAGGTTACTGACGTTGCCGTTGTTGCCGAGGTCACGAACTTTGTTGTCGTTGTCGAGGTCACAAACTTTGTTGTCGTTGCCGAGGTCACGGACTTTGAAGTTTGCTGCCATCACAGACTTTGAAGTTGTTGCCGAGGTCACGGACTTGAAGTTTGCTGCCATCACAGACTTTGATATTGTTGCCGAGGTCACGGACTTGAAGTTTGCTGCCATCACAGACTTTATAGTTGTTGCCGAGGTCACGGACTTGAAGTTGTCGGTTGAGATGGAGGTTCTGTCGGCCCCTGTAATGCAAGGATATATGCATGCTGGTCTCGGATGGACCCGAAAGATTCTTACTTTTTTGTACCTGTCAGCACATAAAGATTCCAAGTATATTTTTTTTCAAATTTTAGTTGTTTAACTGGACTTACGTGGTGGTGCTCACGTCTGTTCGTGTAAATGGCCGATCGAACATTTTGGTGGTGAGTTTATGTATGAGTATATGGTATATGGATGTTTGTAGGGACATTTATATGGATTGATATTTGAGATGGGTGAAATGTATGAGTGAACTTGTGTTTGACAAGTTGAGACCAAATCAGGTTTTGCAGAATCTGTTGCTAGTCGGCGAGGCTGTATTGTTGTAGAATTTCATTCAATGATTATCCTTGTGTGAACAAATCTAGGTCTGTTGAGAATTTTCATTCTTACTTCTCCTTTGAGTCGTGTCTCTAGGAGGCAAACGACTACAAATCTGTCGACTGTCGTAATGGCTTTATGTCCAAGGCCCTTTGGTGTCTCAAGCCCCAAGTTGTTTGCAAGTGGTAGATGACTTTGTGAACAGGCTTGTGAAGCTATTCTCTTGATTTGAAGGTGATCGAAGAAGACTCTCCTTTTGTCCTTTGATTTTTTTTTCTTAGTGCGCACCCTGGTTTTTGCCTAGACCGCCCTTTCGGGTTTTCAATCTAGCCGGCATCTCTTTTGCATCTTTTTTTTTCATTTTTTTTGAATAGTATGTAACTCGAAGAGAACTCAGAGAGAGAAAATCTTATTGAGGAGAGAGAAATGAGATCTCAAGTTTAATTGAGGAGAGACGGACTCTATTCTTTGGAAGGTTATCCAAGCATTGATTTTTTGGAGAAGTGTATTCTCTAATGATGAGAGTGAGAAACAAAGAGGAAAGCCCCTAATGCAGATTTGATTATTTTGAAGAGTTGAAGTAGAGATTGACTGGGGGAGGAAAGGTGAGGAAGCCCCAGTTTTGATGCTTGGATTTCAAGAGTGTGTATGAGAGTGGCTAACAGGCAGCCCCTAGACTCAACAAAGAACGCTACATGGCTCAAAGGTCTAGAAAAGTTGTCCTACTTTTAATGGACCTTGCTTCATCTAGAAATTTCTAAACATGATTGAGGAGAAAGCCAATCATTAGTATGACTTAAGGGTAAACATTTTTCTTGATACTGAAAGTCTTCTTCACTTGATGTAGGAGGATTTTGAGGAATCCTTTTTTCTTTTGTTGGTATCACTTGACTCCTCTTCTTTGTGGGAGAGTCCTTCTTGCCTTTGTTGAAATTCCATCCTTGTTGTGGGGCGATGAAGGCTTGAGAGTTTTTTTTTTTTTTTTTTTTTTTTTTGATGCTCTATTTTTGCCTAGGACGAATTGAGGAGTTTCGTCCTAGCGAGCTTTTTATTTATTTTTTTTGTACTCTCAAAGCCTTGAGTTGAGTAGCCCCACTGAATGTTGACAGCAGCACCTTTGGCTTTCTTCGCTTGTTGGTCTCTAACTTTCAGTAGGGGTAATGTTTAACCCTTAAGCCTCCTAATGATAACTTGCTTTTTAAAGTCACTTAGAAGTTTCTATTTTTGCGATGATTTATGGAATGGAAGGTCCATTATTTTGCATGAGTTGAATGATATTCATGAGGTAGAACAACTTTAGGGAAAGTGTTTAGGAAAAGAAATTACTTTAATTTATTGAGAAATTTAAGAACAGACTCGATAGTTTAGAAGACACAAACTAGAGGAGGTGAGGAGTACTAGAAAGACAGAACTACTCTTCGAGTTCATACTTGGAAATTTAAAACCTAATCTACTTCTATCAAAGGAGAAAGGGAGAGGATAGTGGTAAGTGTAGATTTCTTCTTGGAGCTTCATCTTCTTCATGGATTGCGAGGGAGAGGATTGGTGATGACGTTGGGACGTTCTAGATCTCCATTATCAAAGAGGTCTTGTATGATGTCCTTCAAGTGGTGGTAGGAGTTGGTGTCATGGCCGGTGAAGTTGTGGTACTTGCAGAATAAGTGATGAGCATGATTCGGACCCATATCCTTCGGAGGACCACCTTCCCTTGGTTTGATTTTTTCATTCTGGACAAGCACATCGAAGAGTTCTTCTTGAGTGATTCCTTCAATTTTGTCATAGTGCCTCTTTTTCTTTTCGGGAGGAGGGACAGCAGAATACTTTCCGGTGTTGGGGCGGCTGAGTGGAATAGCGTTGACTGAAGCATCCTTACTTGTGGTGGGCTTGTTGTAGCGGAAAGTACTTTCCTTCTTTTTTCTTTTTAGGAAGTCGTCAACCCTAATTCCGGACTCGAGGAGTTCATTGAAACTAGGAAAGTAGTTACCGGCGAGCTTCTCTTGAAATTCATCACGAAGGCATTGGAGGAAGATGTGGATTTGCTCTTTGAGAGTAGGCCTTTCGACGATTTCAGTGAGTTTGAGTCTCCATCTTCTAGCAAATTCAACAAAGGACTCATTGGCATGTTGTTTGGTTTGTTCAAGATCCCTCCTAGTAGGGCGGTAGGTGGAGTTGTCTTCAAACTGCCTTTGGAAGACTAAACATGCGGATGACCAATCAAGCCTTGTAGTCGTAGGAAGAGACATGTACCAATCCCTTGCAGCACCTTCTAAAGTTTGAGGAAATCATTGGGCCAAGATTGTGTTATCAATGCCCATTGGAAGCATGGCCCAAGTGTAGGTTTCAACATGAGCTCGAGGACAGGTAGTACCATTGAACTTGGCGATATCGGGTGTCTTGTACTTGTGAGGAAACTTAGTGATGGACTGTTGAAGAGCATCGGGATCAAATTGAACGAATGACCCTTTGGAAGTGTCAAGAGTTGCAAGCTTCTTTTCGAGGTAGTTCTTAGTAACATGGTCACCAAGTATAGTAGTTTCACCACTGCCTTCTTTCTTGGTTTTAGCACCCTTGGAGGTATGTTCCTCATCATCGGAGGAGGATGAGGAAGAGGATGAATCGGATTCTTCCTTTTTCTTGCTTGACTTCTTGGTTTTCTTATTCACTTTGGTGTAGGATTCCTCTTCATCGGAGGAGGATTCCACTTTCTGCTTTTGCTTTCTTCCTTTCTTGACTTTCAAATCGTTGATTTCTTTCATGAGGGCGGCCATTTGGGCGTTTTGCTCATCAATTTGCTTACTTTGTTCATCCAACCTAGTCATGGGTTCGATGAGTTGGACCTTAGCATCGTTGAAATCGGCCTCGGTGGTAGAAGGAGAAGCAGACATCGTGTCGAGCTTTGGCGAAGAACCTAGACGTGTAGCAACCGTGTTAAACCATGATCGAGTCCCAATAAGTCGGCTGAATAGGGTGAATGAAGGCTTGAAGGTTTGAAGGTTTTGGCCAAAACACGAAAAGACCAAACACTTATCTCGTACGAGACAAGTAGTCTCGCGCGAGACTTCACCACGGAAAGTCACAATTTTCTGACTTTAATCCTAATTTTGGTCGGACGGAAAATCCGTTTTGGGGGTTTCTAAAGTTCAAGAACCAAACCTAGGGAACTAGGGGTCGGAGTAATCCAAAGTAACATCAAGTTTTGTGCAATAATTTTGATGAGAAAATTTTCTCTTTTTAGGGGCAAATCCGAAGGGACAACCGTAGGGACGTTTCCGAAGGGACAATTCCGAAGCGACAATTTATTTATTTCTTATCCGTGGATTATTGCACAAAACGATCTTGACAAGGGATTACAAGGACTCCAAGATCAAACCGACCGGTCAAGGAGTGTCTTAAAAAGTCAATCTACATGATATGTGGCGATGCGCAGTGGCCGGAAGGCTAGGCTCCCCGCGATATGACAATCTAGGTGGATTGAATACGCGGAGTGGGATGATCCAACTTCGGAGAGACCGGGGACTAGGTGGTTACCGTCATCCGTCCTTAGTGTGGGTCCCAGGTTTATAGAGGGTATGTAGTGCAATGACAGTTATACATGAGTGCGCGTGTGTGAGAGTCAATCTAGGTGATAGAGTAAAATAGAAAGTTTTTTTTTTTTTGAAAACAAAAGAAAACAGATAATGGCCGCACCAAGTGGTTGCCTACGTTTCTCCCAAATTAGGAAGACTCAGGCCGCCGTAGTTCCACATAAAGAGATAGAGAGCGAGAGATAAATTAATTTAAATTACAACTCCCGAATCCTCCATGGACCGGACTTTAAATTAAATAACCAATCACACGCAGGTATATAGTTCGAGTAATTAAAATTATTCTACCCTGCAAAGTTAGCACAAGCAAAATAATAATACTAATTTATTTTGAAATTTCTGGATTTTATTTTGAAAATTTCAGAACTGTTTTTGGCCTTTTTTTTTTGATTTTTTTTTTATATATATGCAGTCAAACATTAAAGAATGTCAATTGCCAATTCCTTTTACACGTGCGGTCAAACTAAAAAAGTTAACTGGGCAAAGTCCCTTTTTTTTTTATTATTATTTTTTCCTTGGTCAAAATTTGAAGAATGGACCTAACCCCTTTTTTTTCTACGCCAGCCGCCGCCAAACAGGAATGAAACTTTTGTGTTTTCTGCCGTGTACTAATCTCGCGCGAGATTAGTATATCTCGTGCAGGATAAGTATTCAGAAAGTAATTTTTTTTGAAAACAGTGCCGAAAAATTCCAAAAAAAAATCAGAAAAATCAATTTTTTACAGAAAAATAAAAAGATTGATAATACTCAATTGTAACGCAAGTCTAACCCTCTTAATTAATTGTCCCCAGCGGAGTCGCCACTGTAGCGATGCGTGAATTTCGAATAACAGAGTCGCCACTTATCATTTATTTAGGAAAACAATAAGAAAAACCTTAAAAAGAGATTTGAGGGTTCGGGGGTTAAGTTATCGAATGGGTAGGTCGAGGAGCATCCATTCCACCCAATCCGGAGATCGGTCTTGCCAATTGAGTATTATCAATCTTTTTAATTACTAATTAAATAAAGAACAAGAAAACCCTAATCAATTTCTTGATTAGGAATGTCGGATTGTACGCTTCGAGATCGCCTTCATCGATTGAAGGGACTCTAGGCTAATCCTTTGGATGGGATTACACCACTCTAAAAGCCAATAGAGAGATTGAGAAGAAGATAGTAAAAGTATAGGAGTTTACCTAGTTTAGGGAGGATTTGATTTAGAACGTGGTTCTAAGATGTTTTCTCGATCGAGAAGTGATTTGGGCAGAGTTTCGACTCAATATGAGAGTCAAATCTTGATGCGGACAGAGCTTCGCCTCAATCCTTGATTCGGGTTTGGATGTTTGTTGATCAACAGGGCTGATAAACAAACTTTAGGTGATTTTAGGGAGGTTTTGTGAGTGATTTGAAGGAATCTTTCGTGGAGAGAAACCAACAAATTGTGTGTGTTGTGTGGAAATATGGACCCACGAAAGCTTGATGGAAGTCACCAAGTATTTATAGGGGTTTAAGAGGTAGAGGTGGAGAGGTAAAATACTCCTAGGAAGCTTCTTAACTCAATTCTGATTGGAGAACCGGATTAGATGAGGTTTATCAAGAAAGGAGGTTGAAACGGAGAAGGAGAGTGATTTCTGCACATCCTTTCGAGGGGATATCTCGCGCGAGATATGATATCTCGTGCGAGATATCTAGTCTGATGACTATTTTGTCCTCTTCAATTTATTCCGTTAGTCAGTTAGGTCCAAAACTAACGAGGTTAGTTAGAAACTTAACGAAACATGACGAAACTGATACGCTTTCATCAAAACATAAAAGAGAGACTAAGAGTAGTGTAATTATGAATTATTGGTTCAGAATGGGGTGTCTACACATAACAATACATTTCAATCATCAGCCAGTTGATCATAGAACTCTTCTCTTTCTTGTCTGGCTGAAATGAGCTCATTTCTTTCTTCCTCCAGCTCTCTTCTCATTTCTGGCTCAACTCCTCTGTAATAGAACTCATTGTTCCATTCCCAAGTCATTCTCTCATCATATTTGAAGAACTTGTCTTCCTTTGCTTTCAGTTGAGCCCTTGTAAGAGGCATCTGATCATTTCTTATTCTCATTGTGCCCCACAAATGCTTCTTCTTGTTCCTTGCTTTATTGCTTTTCTTGGGCACATTGGATGGATCATGTTGAGTCTGAACTGGGGCTTGAGGAACAGGGGACATATGAGAGGATTGCTGAGGAGGGTTAGAAATGGTAGAAGATGGAATTATTATGGGAGAATCTTGATCTGGGCTTGAAGGATCATCATCATCATCATCACTGTCAGAGTCTGAGGAAAGATCAATAACATTATTGGCTCTATTTTGGCTGATAGCTATGGATTCTCCGAACTCTTTGATCTCAGGAATAGAGATCAATTTCATGAAGTGAGAGTTTTCATTGGGAGAGTTGAAGAGAATGGGATCAACAGAGATGAAGGGTGAAAGATAGGGCTCAATGCCTGGATTTAGGGTTGGGGGAAAGATATTGACCATTTTGCTTATCAAAAGCATAAGGGCACACTTTTGTTCAAAAAGAGAGAGAAAGAATGATTTTGCTAGCTCAATGCACAAGGTGAAGACTAGACCTTTTGGCATATACAGGCAGGAATTGAGTGATGGAGAGAGAAGTTGACTGAAGAGAATTTCCAAATCAAGAAGTGTGTTGGGAGTGATGAATTTTGGAAAGGATGGGATTTGGTGAAAAAAATTGGAGATTGATGAAGTCCTTGACACTTTCCACTCTTCATAGGCAAAGAATACTAATCCTGCAAGATTTCTTGCCACCACAATCAAACCATTTCTTGACAGTTCCCAGGATTTTGGATAGGTAAAGGGGTTTGCAATTTCTGGGATATGAGTTACATGGGCTAACCTTGTCCTTGCTGCCTTGATGGAAGAAATAGAAAAATCAATGCCACAGCTAAGCATCCAAGGTTCTTTCTTGGGAAGGTAGGCTTGATTTAGAGTGGGAGGAATGGAATGGCTTTGAGGGCTGTCAGGACTGTCAAGGATGGGATCACTATCAGACATATCTTGACCTTGTCCAGCTAGGATTGGACTATGAGGGGAGGCTTCAACAGATTCATTTTCTGGGATTGGAGAGATTGGCTTGGAAGGAGCAGAGGTATGGGTTGAAATAGTTGGGATTGAATCAGAGGATTGACCAAGACTTTGATTGAGGAGATCAGAGCTAAATTGAGATTTTAGGAGATTTAAGGCTGCCCTGACTTCTCCTTTGGTCAACTTTTGCTCAAGAATAGTTACAAGGGCTGCCTCATTTTCTGGGGTTCCATCAAACACAAGTCCCTTGCATGCATTCATGATGGTTTCTCCCTTTGAGACAAGATTGGGATCAATTTCAACTCCAACCTTTTTGAGACTTTGAATAACCTCAGTAGTCTTATCAGGATTCCCCCTATTAATTTCAACATTTGGGGCAGGTTCATTCACAGGCTCAGTCTCAGGTATAGAAGGGATGGTTTGGATATCTACATCCATAAATTTGTCACACCTTGGGATTGCTAGATGACTCTCCTGGTCCACTCTTTTTCTTCATGAACCTAAACCTGAGTTCATCTATGGCTATCATTGACTCCTCTTTACTTAAAACATCATCAAGAAATATGAGAGCAGCTTTTTCAGTATCACGGTTCCCATCCAACTCAATAGCATCAATGGCTTTCAAAATTTTGGCTAACTGTTGAGGTTGGGTAGAGGGGATATTTTCATCAGTGTTCCCCTTAATGGTTGCTTCTCCGATGGTTCTTTGAGGTTAAGGATAGCTTCTATGGCCGATCGATGACCAGAGCTAGGTGTGGATGACTTGTCCACTCGACCGACAAGTAGTGGATTTTGGAGAAAGGGAAGGGATATTTATTTTGGTTTTCTTGGCCTTGGGTGCTTTCTTTTCGTGTTTTCTTTTCTTTGGCAAAGATTTAGAAGGAATGGATAAGGAGGATTGTACCTTGGATCCGTGACCGCCTCGCCTCGGTAGGGATAGCTGTCAGAGGTTGTTTGCCTTTGTGCAGAGTTTTGGACAAGTCAATAGCTGCCTGAAGCTCTTGAAGATCTATGCTATCATCACCAGCATTAAATTGACCCATGGTGTCAACCCCATGACCAGTCAACAAGACTCCCTTTCTTCATCATCCTTACCATGGCCGTCGACAAGGTTCTTTCACCGTCGCCCACCCGATCATCCTTGTTTTTGCTTTTATTGCCATGAGATACCACGGTCTTTTCAACAACCCTGTCTTCTTGACATTTGACTTTACACCCCTCTTTCTAATCCTATGACTTATAGCCAATGCTACCAAATCCTTCCAATGATCAATCTTCTTTCTTGTTTCTTCTTGCAACTTTTCTTGTGTTTCAATAAAGCTACTAGTGCTTACATCATCTCCAGCTCTCATTACATCTCCTTTCTTTTGTTTCAATACAAAGGTTCTTTCATTGAAGCACTTTGTCTCCGATGCCTTCACGCCTTCACCATTTCTTGTGTAGAGGAGGATTGAGCTTAGGAATTAGGACTTCAAGTATTCCACTCATGAATCTGAAGTTATTCATCTTTCCACCTTGTTTCTTGAATTTTAGAGTAGAGGCCGAGGCCGCAAGTCGGAAGTTGTGGAGAAGAACAATGCACCAGTTTGTGTCTTTGGTCATCAGGCTCTGCATTTGCTTCCATTCATTTGATCCCATTTGATCAAATGAAGATTGCTTGCCATCAATGGCTTTGTTGACTACATCCATAAGAGTTGATTCGAAAATATCAGCTTTGTCCTTAACCATTGCCTTGTCCTGTACATTCTTGAAGTCTAGGACTTTAACACCAAGGAATTTCTCATACACAGTCTTCAATCTATCTGACCCTCTATCCCATATGTTTGTCACAGCATCTGCTTTGTTTGGGATCCCATAGACTTCACTGACCATTTCTTGAGTAATGGTTATCTCAACATTGTCTATGGTGGCAGTTATTGAATTGTTTTCCTTGTTTCTCTTTCCCACAAGGTAAATTTCTCTGCACAGTTCTTCATAAATTGGAAGTCTGGCTCCCATGAAATTAAGCAATTCATTGACCTCAAGAAGTTCTTTGATGAGTATCCCAACTTCAGAATCATAGAAGCTAGGTTTAATGAAGTAACTGTGAGCATCTGGGTAAATTGCATTTGATGCTGCCATTGATGGTTAAAAGAGTTAGGGTTGAAGAAATACGATGGTGGATTAGAGAGGGAAAGAGACGAATTTTAAACAGAGGGTTAATGAAACAGAAGTTTTGGTGATTATGAAAGGAGAGAGACAAATAATGAGTGGAGAGTGGGTTTTAATGAGCATTGGGGGTTTCAAAGTTTAGTAACTGTTCATATGAATAGTGGTTTATACCCTTCCCCATGTTGAAACATTAATTCCCATAAAACACAAGAAGAACATTCTCTTTTTCATGAAATTTTGCAGGGGAAGAGACGGCTAAGGAAGTGACAATTGTTAGCAATTAACACGATCAAATCACCAAGAAAGTTGCTTTAACCTAGCTGTCAAATAAAACTCTGACAGATAAGTCTAAGTTGAATGATGATGGCTGTCTGAGATAGCTATGGGTAAACTTGCCTATAAAATAATGACAATTTCAGAGGAAACTCATTCAGATTGTTTTATAAACATAAATGGGTAGATTTTCCTCAAAGTTTAATCCCAAAAAGATGGCTCAAACAGCAAAACAGTTGGTTTTTGGGAAGAATTGTGAGGATGATTTGAGGGGGGATGAAAGGGAGAGAGAGAGAGAGAGTCCTTCAATGTGGTTGAAAGTTCAGAGGGAGTGAGTGACAAGGGTAAGAACAAGAGGGTGAGAGTAGATCAGAACTATGGTGTCAAGGAGGTAGCTGTCAGAGAGAAAGTTGACAGTAGAGAAGGAGAGGGAATAAGGCTTTTTGGAAAAACCATTAAGGTTGATCAGGGTGAGTCCAGTAGGGGAAAAGGTAAGGTAGAGAGGGTTTATACATTGGGGGAGTTGGTTAAGCAAGATAGGGCTCAGACATGCCTATGGAGAGGGGCTTAGCCGTCAAGAAGAAGGTTGAGCCTGAGAAGCTGTATACTCCTGTGAGCAGGGATTCACTCTCTCCAGGGGTTGGTTTGTTGGAGGGGAGAGGTGATAACTTTGCTGGAGTGCATGTATCTCCTTCTTCAACAATATCATACCTATTCAACCAGGTTATAGGTTGTTTTAGCCCTGTCAGAGTTCCAGCTGTGGAGAGAGATGTGTCTAGAGCTGGCCAACCATTTGCTGTTGCTGGAAATGGTTTTTATTCTGGAGATTTCAGCTTTGTGACACCAATGGAGGGTTTGCTTCAACCTTATGATGCAGTTGAAGAATGGTGGCCAAGGAGAGCAAGTCCTTCTCTTCAATATTCAGTCACTTCAATTGATCCTTTCCTGGAGAGGCACACAGTATGGTTGCAAAGGTATCATCAGACCTTGCAGTCTACTCAGGAGGCTAGGTGTGAAGGAATGAGTGCTGGTGGAGGATCTGGAGAGACAGTGACATTTCCTAAGAATGTCTGACAGCTAAGGTGAAGATTTGAAGAGGAGAGCTGGTTCTGGAGATTGTTTGGTTTTAAGGAAGTTTTTGGTGAGTGAATGCAGATGAAAGAGAGAGGGATTTCATGGTTTGTTGTATGTTTTTGTTTTTGTTTTTGTTTTTCATGACTTTTGCATAGATAGCTATCAGTGGATGGCTATCAAAAATGTTTTTGAGGGAATAGCTGTCAGGCTTCATTGTGACAGCATTGCTCTGTATGTAATCCTCATTTTTATTTATGAAGAACAACTCTTTATTTTGGCATATTTATCATTTCAAGCATAGCTCTTAACAGCTCAAATCTCTTTTCATCCATTGCTTTAGTAAGAATATCAGAGACATTATCCTCGGTACAAACTTTTGCAAGGTTGATATTCCCTTTTTTAACATGGTCTCTGATGAAGTGATGTCTGACCTCAATATGCTTTATTTTTTAGTGTTGGACAGGGTTTTCTGTCATGGCAATAGTACTTGAGTTGTCACAGAAGATGGGAATGTTGGTTAATTCAATTCCAAAGTCTTGAAGTTGATTTTTAAGATAGAGAATTTGAGAACAACACAAGCCTGCAGCAATATACTCAAATTTCACTGTTGAGGTGGCTACCGAGGTTTGCTTTTTGCTTGACCATGAAATAATTCTTGATCCAATAAACTGGCATCCACCACTTGTGGATTTTCTATCTAGATTGCATCCAAAGATAGTCGAGTCGCTGAATCCAATTAGAGAGAATGGGGATTCAGTGGGATACCACAAGCCATAATCAGGGGTTCCTTTTAGATATCTCAAAATTCTCTCGACAGCAGAGAGATGAGATTCCTTGGGATTTTCTTGAAATCTAGCACAGAGACAGACACTAAACATAATGTCAGGTCTTGAAGCTGTTACATAAAGGAGAGATCCAATGTAACTTCTGTAAAGTGTTGGATTTACACTTTGACCATCCTGGATCAAAGATGGAGTTTGGTTGTGGTTGACAAGGGAGTTTTGGCAGGGGAAGCAGTTTGCATGTCAAACTTCTTGATCATATCCCTTGTGTATTTAGCTTGGTTAATGAAGATTCCTTCCTTCATTTGCTTGATTTGAAGGCCCAAGAAGAAAGTGAGCTCACCAATCATGCTCATTTCAAACTGGTCTTTCATAATATCCCCAAATTCAATGCACAAGTCCTCATTTGATGAGCCAAAAATGATGTTATCAACATAGACTTGGATGAGCAACTGATCATCTCCATATTTCTTGATAAACAAAGTGTTATCAATATGGCCCTTGGTAAATCCTTTGCCAAGGAGATATCTAGATAGGGTATCATACCAAGCTCTTGGTGCTTGTTTAAGCCCATACAATGCTTTGTCCAATTTGTATACATGATCAGGAAACTTTGGGTGCTCAAAACCAGGGGGTTGAGATACAAAAACCTTTTCATTTAAGACTCCATTCAGAAATTCACTCTTGACATCCATCTGGAATACTTTC
Source organism: Adenophora triphylla var. japonica (assembly GCA_022495995.1). Lineage (NCBI taxonomy): Eukaryota > Viridiplantae > Streptophyta > Magnoliopsida > Asterales > Campanulaceae > Adenophora > Adenophora triphylla. The sequence continues at coordinate 67,315 of JAFEMH010000632.1, read as the reverse complement.
ATCTTCTTGAATGAAGCATAGGCAAGGAATAGACTTATAGCTTCAAGTCTTGCAACAGGTGCAAAAGTCTCATCATAGTCAATACCTTCTTCTTGTCTCGTATCCTTGAGCAACTTCCTAGCTTTGTTTCTTACTACAACACCTTCTTCATTCATCTTATTTCTAAAAACCCATCTTGTTCCAATGACAGGTTGGTTTCTTGGTTTAGGAACAAGTTGCCACACTTTGTTCCTTTCAAACTCGCTCTAATTCTTCTTCCATGGCTTCTATCCGGCCAAAGATCTTGGAGTGCTTCAATTATTTTCTTTGGTTCCACTTGGGATATGAATGCACTCATGAGAAAAGGAATGTTGTCTGGAACTGGGGTTTTATCAATTTGAAGGCTGATGTAAAGATCTTTATTGGGTGGAATGATGTGAGTAATGGTGGATTCATCATTGGTTTTGGGAGGAGAAAGAGGATTATTGGATGGAGATGGAAGGTGGCTAGTAGATGGATTACATGAAGAATTTGGATGGCTGTCAGCTAAGGGTTGGCTGTCAGCTAAGGAAGAATTTTGGGAGATGTCAGACAAGGGATGACCATTTATTTGAGTATTCTCTTCCTCATCAATTGGATTGAAAGTGGGAATGATTGCTGTTGACTTGGTTGGCTGGATTGGTTGATGATGGGAGTGAGATGGTTCATGGCTGTCTGGCACAGGATGGCTGTCAGATGAATTTCTTGGAACCATGTATGGAAGATTTGATGAATCTTGTTCATGATGGAGAACAGTTCAATCAAGAATGGGAGATGCTTCAGGGAAATTATCTAGGTTTCCCAAACCTTCATCAAAATCACACACCCGCTTACACTTTGATCATTGTTTTCATCAAAGTCAACATGAATTGATTCTTCCACAACAAGTCTTCTTTTGTTGTAAACTCTATAAGCTTTGCTTGTGTTAGAGTATCCAAGAAAGATTCCTTCATCACATTTGGAGTCAAATTTGTCCAAATTGTTCTTGCCATTGTTGTGAATGAAGCATCTACTTCCAAAACTGTGAAAGTAGGAAATGGTAGGAACTTTGTCATTCCATAATTCATATGGAGTCTTCTTATGGAATTTGTTGATTAGTGTTTTATTTTGAACATACACAGCAGTAGTGACAACTTCACCCCAAAAATACTTTGGGAGATTGTGTTCTGACAGTGTCGCAATAGTAATTCAACCTAGTACGAGAGGAACCGTTGATTCGCACAATTGGTCATCGCGCTTGGTTGAAAAGCCAGTGGCGAGAAGCTACCGTGCGCTGGATTATGACTGAACGCCTCTAAGTCAGAATCCGGGCTAGAAGCGACGCATGTGCCCGCCGCTCGTTTGCCGACCAGCAGTAGGGGCCTCGGCCCCCAAAGGCACGTGTAGTTGGCTAAGCCCGTACGGCGGACGAGCCGTGCGGGCCGCCTTGAAGTACAATTCCCACCGAGCGGCGGGTAGAATCCTTTGCAGACGACATAAATACGCGACGGGGTATTGTAAGTGGCAGAGTGGCCTTGCTGCCACGATCCACTGAGATTCAGCCCTATGTCGCTCCGATTTCAATTGAAAGGCCCTTGTTTGATATGTAAATGATCAGACAGCTATGGTTTGACTTAGGGAACTTAGGTTACCAAATGATGCAGGGATTTGACCCGTGAGTCTATTGCTGGAAGGTTCTAGGTCTTGAAGTGATCTTAATTTCCCAAGATTAGGAGGAATGGGACCAGAGAGTTGATTATCAAACAAAGAAAGATAACTTAGGGAACTTAGGTTACCAAATGATGCAGGGATTTGACCCGTGAGTCTATTGCTGGAAAGTTCTAGGTCTTGAAGTGATCTTAATTTCCCAAGTTCAGGAGGAATGGGACCAGAGAGTTGATTATCAGGCAAATAAAGACTACTTAGGGAACTTAGGTTACCAAATGATGCAGGGATTTGACCCGTGAGTCTATTGCTGGAAAGTTGTAGGACTTGAAGTGATCTTAATTTCCCAAGTTCGGAGGGAACTGAACCAGATAATTGATTCATGAATAGTTGCAAGAACGTTAAGCTTTTCAAATTCCCATAAGTGGATGGAATAATACTTGTTATTGAGTTGATGTGAATATCTAATTGCGTAAGAGTTGAGAGATTTTCCAATTCAGGAGGAATGGAACCAGAAAGATAATTATCATACAATAAGAGACTACCTAGGGAACCTAGATTAGCCAATGATGTAGGGATTTGACCTGTGAGTCTATTGCCATCCAAAGAAAGATCACTTAGGGAACTTAAATAACCCAATGATGTAGGGATTGCACCAGATAAATGATTCTGGTAGAGATACAAGAGAGTCAAGTTTTTTAAGTTCCCGATAGTTGATGGAATAGTACCTGTTAGAGAGTTGTTGCTGATTATAAGCTTCTCGAGATGATAGAGATTTCCCAAAGATGAAGGGATTTGACCCGAAAGATTGTTATCGTTATCACTAAGGAGGAGAATACGTAGTGAGCTTAAGCTACCTAAAGATGAAGGGATTTGACCTGAAAAACTGTTTTCATAAAGGCAGAGCCCTTGAAGGGATTTTAACATCCCTACTTCAGGAGGTATTATGCCCAAAAATTCATTTTCAGAGAAGTTAAGAAAGACGAGATTGGAGAGGTGAGTTATCTCAGGCCCAGGGACGCAACCAAAAAGCTCATTTGTGCCAAGATGAAAGTGAGTAAGATTGAGGAAAGATGAGAAAGAGAAATGGTCAAGTGTACCTTTCAGACTCGACACATTTAGTTCCAATCTGGTGACACTCCCATCAACATTGCACGAAACTCCATACCAAGTACATGGAATATTCAACGCACTTTTATTTGCTTTGGTGTAAAAATTGGTGGGAGATGATGGAAGATCCCATGAAGATAGGACGGAAGCGTTGTAGCTTTCAAGGCTGGCTTTCCATTTGAAGAGATCATTTGCTTATTGGGCAGAAGAAGCAGACACCACAAGGAAACAAGTCAAGAATGTTAAAAGGGAAAGAAAGAAAAGCTTTTCCATGGCTACCATTAAATAAATGGTTCTGTTTTTGGTGTACAAAACTAATGGTTCCAATTGAGATCATTTATAGTCTGCAAAAATGTTTATGCGTTTAGAGTACTGCAAAGATTTTGAAGAATAGTAGTGAGTCAACTTCATTGGGGAAGACTTGGAATTCTATGAAGATTATGCTTATGGTTCCCCAGCTACATAAGAAAATGGAACTATCACCAAGGGAATAATCAACAAAAAGCATTAAAATCAAACTATTGAAGGAAAATGGGGACCATAAGGAAATGAGGAGAGATTACAAACTTGTTGGAAATTTGGTTTTGGAAACTTGTTGGAAATTTGGTTTTGGAAAACTTGTTGGAAAATTTGGGTTTGGAAAATTTGGTTTTGGAAAATAGGTGTTTGACAAACTTGTGAATGAGAGATTAATACTAAGTTGCATAATTGTAATCTACAATTTAAGTAGATTAAAATGATATATATTTTTTTCTCAAAACCAATTTTGGGTGAATGAGAAATTAATATTGAAAGTATGCTACTTGGTGTTGTAAGTTGATTAATCAAAAAACTGAATTTTCGGATTACACCACTAGGTCTATTTTATAGTGCCCATAAAACTTGAAAAATAATTTTAAACCTTCTAGAATTACTCCTAACATATATGGTAACTAAATAGGACTCAAAAACTAGTAAATCTCCTCAAAATATACTCTAAAATCATCTCTAATCAACCTATTAAAATTAAGAGTTGGTCTTATAAAAAACTAGTTTTTCCTTAAGATAAGAAAAAACGTGTTTTTCAAAAGCGCTGGGCATTATTATTCAAAACAAACGGTGACATTTTCGTAATTACTGGCAACCATGATAAATGCCAGTGTTAATATTACAAATGACCAGTGATTTTATACTGGTATTTTATAAACATGAAACTGGCACTTTCAAGTGCCAGTATTAATGTAAAAAAGTGCCAGTGAGTAAGCAACCATGATAAATGCCAGTGTTAATATTACAAATGACCAGTGATTTCATATTGACATTTTATAAACATGAAACTGGTACTTTCAAGTGCCAGTGTTAATGTTAAAAATTGCCAATGAGTATACTGGCACTTTTTTACATTAATACTGGCACTTTTAGTGCCAGTGGTAGTGTTAATAATTGCCAGCCATTACACTGGCACTTTTTAATATTGATACTGGCACCAGTTGTAGTATCAATAAGTGCAATGTACATGTGCTAACACTTTTTTACCCATGCACTGGCACTCCAAAACACATGCATTGGCACTCCAAAATACATGCACTGGTACTCTTTTTTGCTGACACTCAAAAACACATGCACTGGCACTCAAAAAACATGAACTGGCACTCAAAAAAACTAACACTGGCATCAGTTTACACTAACACTGGCACATCAAATCCCTAACACTGGCACATCAAATCCACACAAACAGCAAATTCCCAAACTGGTATTCAAATACAAATATACTGGTATTTAATCTAAAAGAAGCTTTGAGAACAAAAACGCAAACCTTCTCAAACTCACTTGCAACAAAAGTACGAATCTATAATTACATTAGGGAAGAGAAATTTTGAGAAAAGAGGAGGATTTAATGTGAAACGGAATCAGTAAATGGACGAATACTTCTTCATCGTCGCCGGTGTGCCGGCAATATCAATCATGCAATTCCCTAGAAATTTAGAGAAAAGAGGAGGATTTAATGTGAAATGGAATCAGTAAATGGACGAATACTTCTTCATCGTCGCCGGTGTGCCGGCAATATCAATCATGCAGGTAGAGAGAGAGAGGATTGGTGAGGAAGGTCGTCGCCGGCGAAGGGGAACGGTGAGGAAGACTATTTGGGGAGCGAGGTGAAGACCTCCCCCTGCGATTGCGATTAGAGTGAGAGACTTTGTGTCTAGTGAGAGAGAGAAGCTCCTCTGTTTGTTTGCGTTTAGAGAGAGAAGGGTTTATGTTCGGTTAAAAACACGTTTTTTGTCAAGCCCACAAAAACGCGTTTTTTACAAGTTTTTGGCTAAAATTAATGACGAAAATAAAAACTAAAATATAAACTAAAACAAATTAAGTCCTAAGATAGTAATTAAAATACAAAAATAATTGATATATTTGACTTCGTTAAATATCCTTCCTTGGTGCAGATTCCTTCCTCGGTTCCTCCTACATCATGATCAACTAAGTTTACCTTTGATCGACATTTAATGCTAAATTATTTATCTTCATGAAAATTTAAAAATTGTTATGAATAATGTTACTATTTATTTACCAATAACCACTTTCAAAACAGAAAATAATCAATTTTTTTTTAATTTTTTGATTAAAGTATTTTAGTAATATCTTTTTATTTGTTCCAATCTCTAAGAAATTTGGATCTACCTTAAAATTACCATTATTGGACTAACTAATTAATTGTTGTGACAGAACATGTTTGTTGCGGGGACCGACACATCATCAAGTACTATTGAATGGGCTTTAACAGAACTGATCCGGCATCCAAAAATCCTAGCCCAAGCCAAACAAGAGCTAGACAAAGTAGTTGGTCAAGAAAGTCTCGTAACCGAAGCCGATCTCTCTCAACTAACTTATTTCCAAGCCATCATAAAAGAAATCTTCCGGCTTCACCCATCCACCCCACTCTCCCTTCCTCGAATGGCCTCCGAAAGTTGTGAAATCAATGGTTACTTCATCCCAAAAGGCTCAACACTTCTTGTTAACGTTTGGGCCATTGCCCGTGACCCAAATGTATGGACTGACCCACTAGAGTTTCGGCCCGGGCGGTTTCTACCAGGTGGCGAAAAGGCTAATGTGGATGTTAAGGGGAATGATTTTGATGTGATACCGTTTGGTGCGGGACGGACCGGTGTGACCAAATGGCCTTTATGCATATGTTCTTAAAGTCCAAGATAATTTGTAATTGTTTTATGGCCTAAAATATGAGCCGATGTGACCCAATGGGCCTTAATGTTTTGATATGTTTTTTAGTGGTTAGCGGAAAATGAGGAAATAAAAGAAATTATGATTTGGTTTATTAAAAAATAAACTAGTGTTATACACCCGTGCGTTGATAAAAAAAGTTTTTAGTTTCCATAAAGCTCATAAAATTGCACACTCTTATTATATATAAATCACGAACTTCATAGTACAAGGAAATAGACTCATAGGTATATTTGAGCAAGTACTAAATATATGAGCCAACAACCATAGTGTCATTCTCGAACCAGATATAATTCATGCTATGCCATGGAATCAATCTTAGCCATGCTTGTAAGATGCTTATAAAGATGATGCATTGTTGGCCTTGCTTGTGGATTGGCATTTAAACGGTCCCTTGCCATTATTAGAATGGATATCACCACCTTCTCGATTTCGGGCGACATAGGTGGAAGACGTTGATCGACCATGTCATTGGATAATATCTCCTCTGCCGATGAAGATAAGATAGAAGTAATAAGATCACTGGGCTGCTCTCCTTTAATTACTTCTGGTGCCAACACTCCAAAGCTATAGACATCACATTTCTCATACCTTCATTGTATAAGCAAACTCTACAAAAAAAAAAAAAAAAAAACATGCCCACATTAATGTTTCCATCGTATAATATTAGTATAAAAGAAAAAATAATAATAAATCAACGGTACACAGTGCAATGTATCCATATGTGCCAAGAAGTGCGATTAGGTTGGATGAGTCTAACTTTAAGAGCTTGGAAATACCGAAATCAAACACGAGCCTCATACTCATAATCAAGCGTAATATTTTTGCTTGATATATCCCGATGCACGATTGGGGGTGTGCAATCGTGGTGCATATAAGACAAAGCCCGAGCAACACCCTTAATGATATTCACCCTCTTAAACCAGCCTAGCAACCGAGCTAGGTCTTCCTCGCTCAACATGGCAAAGAAGATCGCCCTTTTAATGAACTCATAAATCGGTAATGAGTGTATGGAATGGGAACAAAATCCATGAAGTTTCACAATGTTACGGTGCCTTATTTGTCAATGCTCTCACCTCATTTAGAAAAGATCTTCGATCAGCCGATCGAGAAGAGGATGAAAGGAGTTTTTTAACGGCAAGCTGTATGATTAGGCGTAGACATGCCTTGTACACAATTCCATGTGCCCCTTCTCCAATACAATGCTGATGCCGAATAAGGCTTAGAGAATAGAATGACCGAATGAATAATGACAAGAATCAATTTCAAAAGCTTCAAGCTTTTCTTTTTCTATTTCATAAAATCAAAAGTCTACCCTAATACAATAACCCTAGCTTGTTATTTATACTAATAATAAGAAGATTCTAGAAATATAAAATAAAACCCTAATTTAATAATAAGCTAAAACCTTAAAACCCATAAGAACAAGTCAAGCCCAAAAACAAGCCCAAGGCAGTTGCTCTGCTTGCAGCCTTTCTTCCTTCGCCGTTGCTCTGTTTCGGCCTCGCCCGCTGTTGATGAGGCGCTCGCCTGGCGTGGTTGAGGCGCCCGCCTTCCTTCCAGCGCCTCTGTTCTGTTTGCTGCGATACTGCATCATCCTCCCCTCCTTAGAAAAGATTCATCCTCGAGTCAATATCCTCGATATGACCACCACAATACCCCGAAAAATCTGAACTCCATCCGCAAAAGGAATTTGATGCCCTTGACGAACTCGAAACTTCATTGCCGTTGTGATAGTGTCCATCCAATCAGCCCAATGCGTGGATATAGAGAACTCAATAATTAATTTCCGAATGATGTATCGAACAGAAACCCGGGGGCAATTCGTGTCAAATCGGTCTTTGTACCCAAGATCAACAGTAACCATTTCAAATGTCCACACCAAGTTTGCCCCTTTATTCGTAACGACTTCCTCTGTCTCCTTATCGGACCCAACAACTGATTCAACGTCATCAACAAGACCGGATGTCATTGCTTGAGGAACATCACCACGACACCCATCAAACATAGGTGGTTTGGACCAATCAACAAGATTTTCTTGCCTTGAAGAATCGATCACAAAACCCTCTTTAGAGCCAACAGTATCAATCCAAGAATCAATCGATTCTTTCGGATTTGAATCAAACAGAGGGGGTTTTGACCAATCAACAAGGTTTTCCTCACTTGAAGATTCGACAAAAAGGCCCTCTTTAAAATCAAAAGTATCAACCCAAAAATCAAAGGAATCATTAGGAATTGCCTTACCTTCGATTTTCGGAATTTCGATCCTCCTATCGATCTTCCTCGAATGGTTAGCTTCATACCTATCATGATGTCCCTGATTTTGGCCGAGGGAATCCATCCCCTCTTGATAGTACTCCTTTTCCTCAACTGGAACAACCGGATCTGAACCCCTCATCGCTAGAAGTTTTTCTCTGCGATCCAAACGGATCTGGAGTATTTGAATCCGTCTTCGTACCTCCTCTATCTCGATATTGCGACGGCGTCGTCTGAACTGATGGTCATCTTCTTGGGGCTCCGCTGCACGGCTGCTCCATCGACCACCACGTCCACCACGAACCACGCTTCCTCGTTCAGCCATTGATATACGAACCGGAGCTCTGATACCAAATGATGCCGAATAAGGCTTAGAGAATAGAATGACTGAACGAATAATGACAAGAATCAATTTCAAAAGCTTCAAGCTTTTCTTTTTCTATTTCATAAAATCAAAAGTCTGCCCTAATACAATAACCCTAGCTTGTTATTTATACTAATAATAAGAAGATTCTAGAAATATAAAATAAAACCCTAATTTAATAATAAGCTAAAACCCTAAAATCCATAAGAACAAGTCAAGCCCAAAAACAAGCCCAAGGCAGTTGCTATGCTTGCAGCCTTTCTTCCTTCGCCGTTCCTCTGTTTTCAGCCTTGCCCGCCTGTTGATGAGGCGCTCGCCTGGCCGTGGTTGAGGCGCCCGCCTCCCTTCGAGCGCCTCTGTTCTGTTTGTTGCGATACTGCATCAAATGCTCCTTGTCAAAATTGTTGGTGGCATTTAAGATTTCCTCATACACTGCTCTACCATCAAAAGTTGTTATAGCAAAAAGATCGATGGTTTCTGTACTAGTGTTGCTTACTTCTGTTCGCTGCCTTCTTCTTCTTCTTCTATAAATGATGAAAATCCCGAAGAATGCGCTTAGAAGGAAAGATTCTCCGAGAATGGGGAGTATGATCAGATGAATGGTGTGGTTGCGGTGGTTCTCTTTCAAACTTTTACAAGATTTCAACCCAGTAAGGTTTCCACATAACCCTTTATTGCCTTGTAATATAGAAGCATTCAGAAAGACCTTGGTGTTTGGAATGGGACCCTGCAAATCATTATAGGATACATCAACTTCAAGCAGCGAGCGCATATTGTCAAATGCCTGGGGAATGGAACCAGAGAGTTGATTGTGGGAAAGATTTAGCATCTCCAAGCTCTGCAGCCCTTGAATTTGTGGTGGAATCTTCCCTATGAGCGAGTTATGAAAGAATTGCAAAAGATGAATATTTCTATTGATATTGTATAGTATTTATACAAGTTTCTGAGAGAGATCTATGGGATTTACATTAATTCCTAGGCTATACAAAATAATTTGAATGTAAATAAAAGATATACAAAATTGATAATTGAATTATTAACAAAAGGAAATGTGCTGAAGATCATGTAACTGTCGGATTCTTTGCTGGAGGAGGCGGATTCCTTGGAGGATTTGTTGCTGTGGAATCATTATGTTTAACAAGCTCCCGCAAGACGGACGTTCCAAGGGTAAGTTCGATCTTGGAGATCAATGATGTGAACCGCGTACGAGGCAGTGGTTTTGTAAGAGCGTCTGCGAGTTGATCAGTACCGGAGATGTGTTGGACCCTTAGAGTGCCAAGTTGAACTTGTTCTCGCACAAAGTGGAAGGCTAGAGCAAGGTGCTTCATCCTAGAATGAAAAACTGGATTGGCCGAGTAGGTGGTGGCCCCGAGATTGTCACAGTAGATAACAGGCGTTGAAGAGGATGTGATACCGAGTCCGGATAGAATATTTGTGACCCAAATAACTTCTGCAGTTGTGGCAGCGATGGCACGGAATTCTGCTTCAGTGGAGGAGCGATCAATAGCTCGTTGTTTCTTGGAGGACCAAGCAAGAGGGTTGCGTCCAAGATAGACAAGAAAGCCAGTGGTAGAGACGAAGTCATCTTTATCACCGGCCCAATCAGCGTCGCAATAGGCATGAAGAGATGATGGAGAGTTCTTGAAGAGTTGGAGTCCCATATGAATGGTCCCATGGAGGTAGCGGAGGAGACGTTTAAGGGTAGTCCAGTGGGATTCTTGTGGGTGATGAAGATATTGTTCTAGTTTATTGACAGTGAAGGCTATGTCAGGGCGAGTGAGAGACAAGTATTGGAGGCTGCCAATAAGAGCACGCTATTCCGAAGGATTGCAGATGGGTGTCCGGGGGGTGGAAGAAAGAGGTGGGTAGGTGGCCATAGGTGTGGAAGAGGGTTTTGAGTATAACATGTTGTGACGTGAGAGTATGTCAGTGATGTATTTGGATTGGGTGAGGAGAAGACCAGAAGGATTGGGTGTAACCTCAATACCGAGAAAGAAAGAGAGGGGACCAAGGTCTTTAATAGAGAAACGAGTGGCTAAGCTTTCAATGAATGATTGGAGAAAAGAGGCAGAAGGGCCAGTGACGATTATGTCATCAACATAGACAAGAAGTATAAGACGATGCGAGTTGTGGTTGTAAAGAAATAAGGATAGATCAGATAGAGATGTTGTGAAGCCAAATGAGAGAAGAAATGATTTAAGGGCGGTGTACCAAGCACGAGGAGCTTGTTTAAGACCATATATGGCTTTGGAGAGACGACAGACATGAGAGGGTTGGGTGGTGTTTTCAAAGCCCGGGGGTTGGGACATATAGACTGTTTCAGTGAGATGACCTTGGAGAAATGCATTATTAACATCGAGTTGGTGAAGAGACCAACTTTGAGTTATTACAAGAGAAAGAATGAGACAAATAGTGACTGGTTTGACAACAGGGCTGAATGTATCTGAGTAGTCAAGACCGGGGCGTTGATGGAACCCTTTAGCAACTAAGCGGGCTTTGTACTTGTGGATAGTATTGTCTGGATTGTATTTGATGCGGTAGACCCATTTGCAACCAACAATATTAGGAGCTTCATGTGATGGTACAAGGGTCCAGGTGTTATTTCGAATAAGGGCATTGTACTCATCAAGCATGGCATCATGCCAATGGGGGGTGGAGAGAGCTTGTTTAGTAGTGGTAGGAAGGGATGTAGGTGAGGATAAAGAGGCAAGGTGGGCATATTTGGGGTTTGGTTTAACAATGTTGTTGGTGAGGCGAGTTATAATAGAGCGGGGGGGTTATAGTGGCAGCAGGCGGTTCAGGTGAGGAAGCAGGTATTTCAGGCTCTGGTGTGATGGGCGGTCGCTCACCTTGGGTTGGGCGGTCGCCCAAGTGGGCAGTAGGTTCTGGCTGGGGTATGTTTGTGGGTGGGCGGTCGCTCAACTGTGGTGGGCGGTCGCCCAAGGGAACAGAGGATTCAGGCTGTGGAGTATATGTGGGTGGGCGGTCGCTCACTGGGGATGGGCGGTCGCCCAAGTGAGCAGAGGTGGAAGGTGGCGTGGGAGAGGGTGGATCAGTGTTGGGCGAGGGAGGGGTAGTAGTAGAGGTGGATGTGGGAACAATAGGAAGGGAGAAAGTACACCATTGGGAGGGGGATATATGAGGGGATGAAGGGGTGGTGTTGGTGAGGGATGTATACGGAAATACGGTTTCGACAAATGTGACATGTCGAGAGGTGTATAGACGATTTTTTGTAGGGTCTAGACAGTGGTAGGCACTTTGAGATGGGGAGTAGCCGACAAAAATGCATGGGGTAGATTTAGGTGCTAATTTGTGAATGGAGTAAGGACGTAACCAAGGGTAACAGAGGCACCCAAAAGACCGAAGTTTGTGATAGTTGGGTTGAGTTCGGAAGAGACGGAAGAAGGGAGACTCATTATGGAGGGTGGTTGTGGGCATGCGGTTGATAAGATATGTGGCAGTAGTTAGAGCATGTGACCAGAATGTGAGAGGAAGTTGAGATTGAGAGAAGAGAGTGAGTCTGGTTTCAACAACATGTCGATGACGGCGTTCACCAAAGCCATTGTGTTCGGGTGTATGAGGAGGGGAGGTGAGGTGGGAGATTCCATCTTGAAGGAGAGATGGTGTAAGTTTAAGGTATTCGCCACCATTGTCAGAAAAGAATTGACGAATGGGACGGGAAAAGTATTTTTCAACGAGAAGTTTGAAGCGATTAAAGGTGGCCAAGTTTGTGATGCCATGATTGAAGAGTTGAGGTAGTGGCGACATGAGCTTGAGGAGAGGGTGGAGTCCAGATGAAGACACCATTTTCAAGCTTGCCGCTGAGTATGATTTGATTGGAGTGATTGGCCTTGATAAGAAAAGAAGATTGTGAGAATTCAACAGTTGCATTGTTATCTCTACATAATTGAGAAATGGAAAGAATATTTCGAGAGATACGAGGGATATGTAAGACGTTATTGAAAACAATGGAAGAGGGAAAGGGAGAGATAGAGAAAGAACCTATGTTTGCAATGGGAAGGGTGGAACCGTCTCCAATGATAACATCATCGCTACCATCATAGGGGTGGTGAAGAGAGAGGTTGGAGAGATCATTGGTGATATGGTTGGTGGCACCACTGTCCATGAGCCAAGAGGGTGGGGGAGTTTGGATGGGGATAGTAGCAGTGTGGGCTTGTGGTGGGGTATGAGTGGTACGACGAGGGTTTCGATTGAAGGAAGGGGGAGGTGGGAAGGTAACACTAGGGTAGTCCCGACTGAATTGACGACATTCAGAAATGACAAGTGGAGCAACGGCTGCATCAAGGGTACCAAGAAGAGCACCGAGGATGATACGGTCTTGCCGTTGCCATGTTATGTAGGTGGGGTTTTTAGTTTCTTTGGTGTCTATGACAGTGGTTTCAGGTGGGGTGGGATAGGTACCATCAACATATTTGAGGAGGTCTAATCCAAAAAGGATGGAGGTGAGTTGGGATGCCCAAGCGAGATAGGTAAGAGGTGTTAGGGTTTTGCAATGAGCAAGGTTGACAAAAATAAGAGGGTTATTTGGATCAAAAGAGTTGGGAAGAACAGAGGTGTTGCTGTTGGATTCGGCCATGGTGATGGTGCGTAGAAAATGGTGAGGGAGGGGGTTTAGATCAATAAGGCTCTGATACCATGAAAGAATTGCAAAAGATGAATATTTCTATTGATATTGTAAAGTATTTATACAAGTTTCTGAGAGAGATCTATGGGATTTACATTAATTCCTAGGCTATACAAAATAATTTGAATGTAAATAAAAGATATACAAAATTGATAACTGAATTATTTACAAAAGGAAATGTGCTGAAGATCATGTAACTGTCGGATTCTTTGCTGGAGGAGGCGGATTCCTTGGAGGATTTGTTGCTGTGGAATCCTTATGTTTAACAAGTTATGACTCAAATCAAGTACCTCCAGAAGTTTTAACTGAGTTACTTGAACTGGTATAACATCTGTAAAGTTATTGGTTGACAAGTTCAAGTAAATCAACGGTGACAAATCCCAAAGATTTGCTGGAACCAACCCAATTAAAGAAACAAAAACAAAAACAAGAAGTCGATTTTCTTGTTTTTGTGATCATAAAATCTTGTTGTTTTGGTCTGATATTTCTTGATCGATCGGAGAATAATGAAGAAGGGTGGCCGGAAGATTAGCGAGGTATTGCATGGATTGAAGCCGGTGATACTGATGATAATAGTTCAGATAATGACGGCCGGCGTTAATGTTTTCTATAAACTGGCCGCCGTTGATAATTTTAACCTTCGGATTTTGGTCGCTTACCGCTTCATGTTTTCCGCCGCTTTCATTGTTCCCGTTGCACTCTACGTTGAAAGGTTCTTTTTAACTCTTATTTTTAACCTATTTTATTACTATATACTCCCTCAGTCTCACGATAATCTGCAAAAAAATTCCCTTTTGGACGTCCCACAATAATCTGCACTTTCCTAAAATGGAAATGAGACCCACTTCTCTCTACTCACAACCATTACCCACTTACTCCACTTTCTCTCTCCTACCCAACCATCTACACTCACAACAAATCACCTTTTTCACCTTTTACCTTAATTCCCGCGCCAAGCCAAAAAGTGCATATATCTATGGAACGGAGGGAGTATGGAATTTTATCTTTATGTTTAGTTATGTGTATAAATTTGATTTTACCAATATTTTTATTTTTTCCAAAGTAACTTTTTTTCTTTTATGTATTGACAAGGTTTTGATAAGCTAAGGTTTGTTATAATCTATGCAGAAATACGAGGCCTAGGTTGACTTGGACTCTACTTTTCCAATCTTTTCTCTGTGGATTATTTGGGTAATTGCTTTTTTTTTTTTTGTAATCTGATTACAAGCTATACATATTAATACAGTAATCATGTTATTTTGCTAATTTTTTGACAACTGCACTGAGTCCAATATATCTCCTTTATAGTACTAAAATGCATTTATTGATAATCTTCTGTGAAAAAGGTGATGTGTTGTGAGTGTAGATGGTTGGGTAGGAGAGAGAAAGTGGAGTAAGTGGGTAATGGTTGTGAGTAGAGAGAAGTGGGTCCCATTTCCATTTTAGGAAAGTGCAGATTATTGTGGGACGTCCGTACGGGAATTTTTTTCAGATTATAGTGAGACGGAGAGAGTATATAGTAATAAAATAGGTTAAAAATAAGAGTTAAGAAGAACCTTTCAACGTAGAGTGCAACGGGAACAATGAAAGCGGCTGAAAACATGAAGCGGTAAGCGACCAAAATCCGAAGGTTAAAATTATCAACGGCGGCCAGTTTATAGAAAACATTAACGCCGGCCGTTATTATCTGAACTATTATCATCAGTATCACCGGCTTCAATCCATGCAATACCTCGCTAATCTTCCGGCCACCCTTCTTCATTATTCTCCGATCGATCAAGAAATATCAGACCAAAACAACAACAAGATTTTATGATCACAAAAAACAAGAAAATCGACTTCTTGTTTTTGTTTCTTTAATTTTATCTCGCATCGAAACAATATCTAATGACAATGCATTCTGTAATCACAACTGAGTTACTCAATTGGTTTTCTGAGAGATCCAAAGACAAAAGTTCTTTTAGTGATCCAAGCTCTTTTGGTATTGCGCCCGAATGTTGGTTTCTACCCAAATCATGTTCCAGCATATGATTCAATTGACCAATTTCATTTGGAATCTCCCCAACTAAATAGTTTGAAGAAAGATAGACTTTTCGCAGTTGAGTTGCCATTCCGAGCTCGGGGGGTATACTACCACCGATATTGTTGCCCTCTATCCACAGGCCGGACAAGTTTCTGCAATTGCCAAATTCAGGAGGAATTGAACCAGAGAGTTGATTATCAAACAAAGAAAGATAACTTAGGGAACTTAGGTTACCAAATGATGCAGGGATTTGACCCGTGAGTCTATTGCTGGAAAGTTCTAGGTCTTGAAGTGATCTTAATTTCCCAAGATCAGGAGGAATGGGACCAGAGAGTTGATTATCAAACAAAGAAAGATAACTTAGGGAACTTAGGTTACCAAATGATGCAGGGATTTGACCCGTGAGTCTATTGCTGGAAAGTTCTAGGTCTTGAAGTGATCTTAATTTCCCAAGTTCAGGAGGAATGGGACCAGAGAGTTGATTATCAGGCAAATAAAGACCACTTAGGGAACTTAGGTTACCAAATGATGCAGGGATTTGACCCGTGAGTCTATTGCTGGAAAGTTGTAGGACTTGAAGTGATCTTAATTTCCCAAGTTCGGAGGGAACTGAACCAGATAATTGATTCATGGATAGTTGCAAGAACGTTAAGCTTTTCAAATTCCCATAAGTGGATGGAATAATACCTGTTATTGAGTTGATGTGAATATCTAATTGCGTAAGAGTTGAGAGATTTCCCAATTCAGGAGGAATGGAACCAGAAAGATAATTATCATACAATAAGAGACTACCTAGGGAACCTAGATTAGCCAATGATGTAGGGATTTGACCTGTGAGTCTATTGCCATCCAAAGAAAGATCACTTAGGGAACTTAAATAACCCAATGATGTAGGGATTGCACCAGATAAATGATTCTGGTAGAGATACAAGAGAGTCAAGTTTTTTAAGTTCCCGATAGTTGATGGAATAGTACCTGTTAGAGAGTTGTTGCTGATTATAAGCTTCTCGAGATGATAGAGATTTCCCAAAGATGAAGGGATTTGACCCGAAAGATTGTTATCGTTATCGCTAAGGAGGAGAATACCTAGTGAGCTTAAGCTACCTAAAGATGAAGGGATTTGACCTGAAAAACTGTTTTCATAAAGGCAGAGCCCTTGAAGGGATTTTAACATCCCTACTTCAGGAGGTATTATGCCCGAAAATTCATTTTCAGAGAAGTTAAGAAAGACGAGATTGGAGAGGTGAGTTATCTCATGCCCAGGGACGCTACCAAAAAGCTCATTTGTGCCAAGATGAAAGTGAGTAAGATTGAGGAAAGATGAGAAAGAGAAATGGTCAAGTGTACCTTTCAGACTCGACACATTTAGTTCCAACGGTGACACTCCCATCAACATTGCACGAAACTCCGTACCAAGTACATGGAATATTCAACGCACTTTTATTTGCTTTGGTGTAAAAATTGGTGGGAGATGATGGAAGAGCCCATGAAGATAGGAGGGAAGCGTTGTAGCTTTCAAGGCTGTCTTTCCATTTGAAGAGATCATTTGCTTCTTGGGCAGAAGAAGCAGACACCACAAGGAAACAAGTCAAGAATGTTAAAAGGGAAAGAAAGAAAAGCTTTTCCATGGCTACCATTAAATAAATGGTTCTGTTTTTGGTGTACAAAACTAATGGTTCCAATTGAGATCATTTATAGTCTGCAAAAATGTTTATGCGTTTAGAGTACTGCAAAGATTTTGAAGAATAGTAGTGAGTCAACTTCATTGGGGAAGACTTGGAATTCTATGAAGATTATGCTTATGGTTCCCCAGCTACATAAGAAAATGGAACTATCACCAAGGGAATAATCAACAAAAAGCATTAAAATCAAACTATTGAAGGAAAATGGGGACCATAAGGAAATGAGGAGAGATTACAAACTTGTTGGAAATTTGGTTTTGGAAACTTGTTGGAAATTTGGTTTTGGAAAACTTGTTGGAAAATTTGGGTTTGGAAAATTTGGTTTTGGAAAATAGGTGTTTGACAAACTTGTGAATGAGAAATTAATACTAAGTTGCATAATTGTAATCTACAATTTAAGTAGATTAAAATGATATATATTTTTTTCTCAAAACCAATTTTGGGTGAATGAGAAATTAATATTGAAAGTATGCTACTTGGTGTTGTAAGTTGATTAATCAAAAAACTGAATTTTCGGATTACACCACTAGGTCTATTTTATAGTGCCCATAAAACTTGAAAAATAATTTTAAACCTTCTAGAATTACTCCTAACATATATGGTAACTAAATAGGACTCAAAAACTAGTAAATCTCCTCAAAATCTACTCTAAAATCATCTCTAATCAACCTATTAAAATTAAGAGTTGGTCTTATAAAAAACTAGTTTTTCCTTAAGATAAGAAAAAACGTGTTTTTCAAAAGCGCTGGGCAATATTATTCAAAATAAACGGTGACATTTTCGTAATTACTGGCAACCATGATAAATGCAAGTGTTAATATTACAAATGACCAGTGATTTTATACTCGCATTTTATAAACATGAAACTGGCACTTTCAAGTGCCAGTATTAATGTAAAAAAGTGCCAGTGAGTAAGCAACCATGATAAATGCCAGTGTTAATATTACAAATGACCAGTGATTTCATATTGACATTTTATAAACATGAAACTGGCACTTTCAAGTGCCAGTGTTAATGTTAAAAATTGCCGGTGAGTATACTGGCACTTTTTTACATTAATACTGGCACTTTTAGTGCCAGTGGTAGTGTTAATAATTGCCAGCCATTACACTGGCACTTTTTAATATTGATACTGGCACTTAGTATCAATAAGTGCAATGTACATGTGCTAACACTTTTTTACCCAAACACTGGTACTCTTTTTTGCTGGCACTCATAAACACATGCACTGACACTCCAAAACACATGCATTGACACTCCAAAATACATGCACTGGTACTCTTTTTTGCTGACACTCAAAAATACATGCACTGGCACTCAAAAAACATGAACTGGCACTCAAAAACACTAACACTGGCATCAGTTTACACTAACACTGGCACATCAAATCCCTAACACTGGCACATCAAATCCGCACAAACAGCAAATTCCCAAACTGGTATTCAAATACAAATATACTGGTATTTAATCTAAAAGAAGCTTTGAGAACAAAAACGCAAACCTTCTCAAACTCACTTGCAACAAAAGTACGAATCTATAATTACATTAGGGAAGAGAAATTTTGAGAAAAGAGGAGGATTTAATGTGAAACGGAATCAGTAAATGGACGAATACTTCTTCATCGTCGCCGGTGTGCCGGCAATATCAATCATGCAATTCCCTAGAAATTTAGAGAAAAGAGGAGGATTTAATGTGAAATGGAATCAGTAAATGGACGAATACTTCTTCATCGTCGCCGGTGTGCCGGCAATATCAATCATGCAGGTAGAGAGAGAGAGGATTGGTGAGGAAGGTCGTCGCCGGCGAAGGGGAACGGTGAGGAAGACTATTTGGGGAGCGAGGTGAAGACCACCCCCTGCGATTGCGATTAGAGTGAGAGACTTTGTGTCTAGTGAGAGAGAGAAGCTCCTCTGTTTGTTTGCGTTTAGATAGAGAAGGGTTTATGTTCGGTTAAAAACACGTTTTTTGTTAAGCCCACAAAAAACGCATTTTTTACAAGTTTTTGGCTAAAATTAATGACGAAAATAAAAACTAAAATATAAACTAAAACAAATTAAGTCCTAAGATAGTAATTAAAATACAAAAATAATTGATATATTTGACTTCGTCAAATATCCTTCCTTGGTGCAGATTCCTTCCTCGGTTCCTCCTACATCATGATCAACTAAGTTTACCTTTGATCGACATTTAATGCTAAATTATTTATCTTCAACAACAACAAAAACAACAACAACAACAAAGCCTTAGTCCCAAAATAATTTGGGGTCGGCTAACATGAATCCTCATATGTTATCGTGAAAATTATTTATCTTCATGAAAATTTAAAAATTGTTATGAATAATGTTACTATTTATTTACCAATAACCACTTTCAAAACAGAAAATAATCAATTTTTTTTTTTAATTTTTTGATTAAAGTATTTTAGTAATATCTTTTTATTTGTTCCAATCTCTAAGAAATTTGGATCTACATTAAAATTACCATTATTGGACTAACTAATTAATTGTTGTGACAGAACATGTTTGTTGCGGGGACCGACACATCATCAAGTACTACTGAATGGGCTTTAGCAGAACTGATCCGGCATCCAAAAATCCTCGCCCAAGCCAAACAAGAGCTAGACAAAGTAGTTGGTCAAGAAAGGCTCGTAACCGAAGCCGATCTCTCTCAACTAACTTATTTCCAAGCCATCATAAAAGAAATCTTCTAGCTTCACCCATCCACCCCACTCTCCCTTCCTCGAATGGCCTCCGAAAGTTGTGAAATCAATGGTTACTTCATCCCAAAAGGCTCAACACTTCTTGTTAACGTTTGGGCCATTGCCCGTGACCCAAATGTATGGACTGACCCACTAGAGTTTCGGCCCGGGCGGTTTCTACCAGGTGGCGAAAAGGCTAATGTGGATGTTAAGGGGAATGATTTTGATGTGATACCGTTTGGTGCGGGACGGAGAATTTGTGCGGGATTGAGCCTTGGGCTAAGGATGGTTCAATTGGTGACCGCGACTTTGGTCCATTCATTTGATTGGGAATTGGCTGATGGGGAGAAGCCTGAGGAGCTTAATATGGAAGAAGGGTATGGGTTGACTTTACAAAGGGATAAACCATTGAAGGTTCGTCCAAGGCCTAGGTTAGTTCCACATGTTTATAAAGCCTAGATGAGTAATTTGATTTAGGGCCCAAAAGGAGAACCGGTGTGACCAAATGGCCTTTATGCATATGTTCTTAAAGTCCAAGATAATTTGTAATTGTTTTATGGCTCAAAATATGAGCTGATGTGACCCAATGGGCCTTAATGTTTTGATATGTTTTCTAGTGGTTAGCGGAAAATGAGGAAATAAAAGAAATTATGATTTGGTTTATTAAAAAATAAACTAGTGTTATACACCCGTGCGTTGATAAAAAAAGTTTTTAGTTTCCATAAAGCTCATAAAATTGCACACTCTTATTATATATAAATCACGAACTTCATAGTACAAGGAAATAGACTCATAGGTATATTTGAGCAAGTACTAAATATATGAGCCAACAACCATAGTGTCATTCTCGAACCAGATATAATTCATGCTATGCCATGGAATCAATCTTAGCCATGCTTGTAAGATGCTTATAAAGATGATGCATTGTTGGCCTTGCTTGTGGATTGGCATTTAAACAGTCCCTTGCCATTATTAGAATGGATATCACCACCTTCTCGATTTCGGGCGACATAGGTGGAAGACGTTGATCGACCATGTCATTGGATAATATCTCCTCTGCCGATGAAGATAAGATAGAAGTAATAAGATCACTGGGGTGCTCTCCTTTAATTACTTCTAGTGCCAACACTCCAAAGCTATAGACATCACATTTCTCTGTTACCTTCATTGTATAAGCAAACTCTACAAAAAAAAAAAAAAACATGCCCACATTAATGTTTCCATCAGTATAATATTAGTATAAAAGAAAAAATAATAATAAATCAACAGTACCTGGTGCAATGTATCCATATGTGCCAGCAAGTGCAGTTAGGTTGGATGAGTCTAACTTTAAGAGCTTGGAAATACCGAAATCTGAAACACGAGCCTCATACTCATAATCAAGCAGAATATTTTTGCTTGATATATCCCGATGCACGATTGGGGGTGTGCAATCGTGGTGCATATAAGACAAAGCCCGAGCAACACCCTTAATGATATTCACCCTCTTAAACCAGTCTAGCAACTGAGCTAGGTCTTCCCTGCTCAACATGGCAGCAAGACTGCCCCTTTCAATGAACTCATAAATCAGTAATGAGTGTATGGAATGGGAACAAAATCCATGAAGTTTCACAATGTTATGGTGCCTTATTTATGTCAATGCTCTCACCTCATTTAGAAAAGATCTTCGATCAGCAGGCTGATCAGAAGAGGATGAAAGGAGTTTTTTAACAGCAACTGTATGATTAGGCTGTAGACATGCCTTGTACACAATTCCATGTGCCCCTTCTCCAATACAATGCTGATGCCGAATAAGGCTTAGAGAATAGAATGACCGAATGAATAATGACAAGAATCAATTTCAAAAGCTTCAAGCTTTTCTTTTTCTATTTCATAAAATCAAAAGTCTACCCTAATACAATAACCCTAGCTTGTTATTTATACTAATAATAAGAAGATTCTAGAAATATAAAATAAAACCCTAATTTAATAATAAGCTAAAACCTTAAAACCCATAAGAACAAGTCAAGCCCAAAAACAAGCCCAAGGCAGTTGCTCTGCTTGCAGCCTTTCTTCCTTCGCCGTTGCTCTGTTTTCAGCCTCACCCGCCTGTTGATGAGGCGCTCGCCTAGCGTGGTTGAGGCGCCCGCCTTCCTTCCAGCGCCTCTGTTCTGTTTGCTGCGATACTGCATCATCCTCCCCTCCTTAGAAAAGATTCATCCTCGAGTCAATATCCTCGATATGACCACCACAATACCCCGAAAAATCTGAACTCCATCTGCAAAAGGAATTTGATGCCCTTGACGAACTCGAAACTTCATTGCCGTTGTGATAGTGTCCATCCAATCAGCCCAATGCGTGGATATAGAGAACTCAATAATTAATTTCCGAATGATGTATCGAACAGAAACCCGGGGGCAATCCGTGTCAAATGGGATTTTGTACCCAAGATCAACAGTAACCATTTCAAATGTCCACACCAAGTTTGCCCCTTTATTCGCAACGACTTCCTCTGTCTCCTTATCGGACCCAACAACTGATTCAACGTCATCAACAAGATCGGATGTCATTGCTTGAGGAACATCACCACGACACCCATCAAACATAGGTGGTTTGGACCAATCAACAAGATTTTCTTGCCTTGAAGAATCGATCACAAAACCCTCTTTAGAGCCAACAGTATCAATCCAAGAATCAATCGATTCTTTCGGATTTGAATCAAACAGAGGGGGTTTTGACCAATCAACAAGGTTTTCCTCACTTGAAGATTCGACAAAAAGGCCCTCTTTAAAATCAAAAGTATCAACCCAAGAATCAAAGGAATCATTAGGAATTGCCTTACCTTCGATTTTCGGAATTTCGATCCTCCTATCGATCTTCCTCGAATGGTTAGCTTCATACCTATCACGATGTCCCTGATTTTGGCCGAGGGAATCCATCCCCTCTTGATAGTACTCCTTTTCCTCAGCTGGAACAACCGAATCTGAACCCCTCATCGCTAGAAGTTTTTCTCTGCGATCCAAGCGGATCTGGAGTATTTGAATCCATCTTCGTACCTCCTCTATCTCGATATTGCGACGGCGTCGTCTGTACTGATGGTCATCTTCTTGGGGCTCCGCTGCACGGCTGCTCCATCGACCACCACGTCCACCACGAACCACGCTTCCTCGTTCAGCCATTGATATACGAACCGGAGCTCTGATACCAAATGATGCCGAATAAGGCTTAGAGAATAGAATGACTGAACGAATAATGACAAGAATCAATTTCAAAAGCTTCAAGCTTTTCTTTTTCTATTTCATAAAATCAAAAGTCTGCCCTAATACAATAACCCGAGCTTGTTATTTATACTAATAATAAGAAGATTCTAGAAATATAAAATAAAACCCTAATTTAATAATAAGCTAAAACCCTAAAATCCATAAGAACAAGTCAAGCCCAAAAACAAGCCCAAGGCAGTTGCTCTGCTTGCAGCCTTTCTTCCTTCGCCGTTCCTCTGTTTTCAGCCTTGCCCGCCTGTTGATGAGGCGCTCGCCTGGCCGTGGTTGAGGCGCCCGCCTCCCTTCGAGCGCCTACATTCATTTGTTGCGATACCGCATCAAATGCTCCTTGTCAAAATTGTTGGTGGCATTTAAGATTTCCTCATACACTCGCTCTACCATCAAAAGTTGTTATAGCAAAAAGATCGATGGTTTACGTACTAGTGTTGCTTACTGCTCACGCCTTCTTCTTCTTCTTCTATAAATGATGAAAATCCCGAAGAATGCGCTTAGAAGGAAAGATTCTTCGAGAATGGGGAGTATGATCAGATGAATGGTGTGGTTGCGGTGGTTCTCTTTCAAACTTTTACAAGATTTCAACCCAGTAAGGTTTCCACATAACCCTTTATTGCCTTGTAATATAGAAGCATTCAGAAAGACCTTGGTGTTTGGAATGGGACCCTGCAAATCATTATAGGATACATCAACTTCAAGCAGCGAGCGCATATTGTCAAATGCCTGGGGAATGGAACCAGAGAGTTGATTGTGGGAAAGATTTAGCATCTCCAAGCTCTGCAGCCCTTGAATTTGTGGTGGAATCTTCCCTATGAGCGAGTTATGAAAGAATTGCAAAAGATGAATATTTCTATTGATATTGTAAAGTATTTATACAAGTTTCTGAGAGAGATCTATGGGATTTACATTAATTCCTAGGCTATACAAAATAATTTGAATGTAAATAAAATATATACAAAATTGATAACTGAATTATTTACAAAAGGAAATGTCTTTGAAGATCATGTAAGCTGTCGGATTCTTTCTTTGGAGGAGGCGGATTCCTTGGAGGATTTGTTCTTTGTGGAATCATTATGTTTAACAAGCTCCCGCAAGACGGACGTTCCAAGGGTAAGTTCGATCTTGGAGATCAATGATGTGAACCGCGTACGAGGCGGTGGTTTTGTAAGAGCGTCTGCGAGTTGATCGATCAGGAGATGTGTTGGACCCTTAGAGTGCCAAGTTGAACTTGTTCTCGCACAAAGTGGAAGGCTAGAGCAAGGTGCTTCATCCTAGAATGAAAAACTGGATTGGCCGAGTAGGTGGTGGCCTCGAGATTGTCATGAGATAACGGGCGTTGAAGAGGATGTGATACCGAGTCCGGATAGAATATTTGTGACCCAAATAACTTCGCGGTTGTGGCGGCGATGGCACGGAATTACGTCGGTGGAGGAGCGATCAATAGCTCGTTGTTTCTTGGAGGACCAAGCAAGAGGGTTGCGTCCAAGATAGACAAGAAAGTGTGGTAGAGACGAAGTCATCTTTATCACCGGCCCAATCAGCGTCACAATAGGCATGAAGAAATGATGGAGAGTTCTTGAAGAGTTGGAGTCCCATATGAATGGTCCCATGGAGGTAGCGGAGGAGACGTTTAAGGGTAGTCCAGTGGGATTCTTGTGGGTGATGAAGATATTGTTCTAGTTTATTGACAGTGAAGGCTATGTCAGGGCGAGTGAGAGACAAGTATTGGAGGCTGCCAATAAGAGCACGCTATTCCGAAGGATTGCAGATGGGTGTCCGGGGGGTGGAAGAAAGAGGTGGGTAGGTGGCCATAGGTGTGGAAGAGGGTTTTGAGTATAACATGTTGTGACGTGAGAGTATGTCAGTGATGTATTTGGATTGGGTGAGGAGAAGACCAGAAGGATTGGGTGTAACCTCAATACCGAGAAAGAAAGAGAGGGGACCAAGGTCTTTAATAGAGAAACGAGTGGCTAAGCTTTCAATGAATGATTGGAGAAAAGAGGCAGAAGGGCCAGTGACGATTATGTCATCAACATAGACAAGAAGTATAAGACGATGCCAGTTGTGGTTGTAAAGAAATAAGGATAGATCAGATAGAGATGTTGTGAAGCCAAATGAGAGAAGAAATGATTTAAGGGCGGTGTACCAAGCACGAGGAGCTTGTTTAAGACCATATATGGCTTTGGAGAGACGACAGACATGAGAGGGTTGGGTGGTGTTTTCAAAGCCCGGGGGTTGGGACATATAGACTGTTTCAGTGAGATGACCTTGGAGAAATGCATTATTAACATCGAGTTGGTGAAGAGACCAAATTTGAGTTATTGCAAGAGAAAGAATGAGACAAATAGTGACTGGTTTGACAACAGGGCTGAATGTATCTGAGTAGTCAAGACCGGGGCGTTGATGGAACCCTTTAGCAACTAAGCGGGCTTTGTATTTGTGGATAGTATTGTCCGGATTGTATTTGATGCGGTAGACCCATTTGCAACCAATAATATTAGGAGCTTCATGTGATGGTACAAGGGTCCAGGTGTTATTTCGAATAAGGGCATTGTACTCATCAAGCATGGCATTATGCCAGTGGGGGGTGGAGAGAGCTTGTTTAGTAGTGGTAGGAAGGGATGTAGGTGAGGATAAAGAGGCAAGGTGGGCATATTTGGGGTTTGGTTTAACAATGTTGTTGGTGAGGCGAGTTATAATAGAGCAGGGGGGTTATAGTGGCAGCAGGCGGTTCAGGTGAGGAAGCAGGTATTTCAGGCTCTGGTGTGATGGGCAGTCGCTCACCTTGGGTTGGGCGGTCGCCCAAGTTGGCAGTAGGTTCTGGCTGGGGTATGTTTGTGGGTGGGCGGTCGCTCAACTGTGGTGGGCGGTCGCCCAAGGGAACAGAGGATTCAGGCTGTGGAGTGTATGTGGGTGGGCGGTCGCTCACTGGGGATGGGCGATCGCCCAAGTGAGCAGAGGTGGAAGGTGGCGTGGGAGAGGGTGGATCAGTGTTGGGCGGGGGAGGGGTAGTAGTAGAGGTGGATGTGGGAACAATAGGAAGGGAGAAAGTATACCATTGGGAGGGGGATATATGAGGGGATGAAGGGGTGGTGTTGGTGAGGGATGTATACGGAAATACGGTTTCGACAAATGTGACATGTCGAGAGGTGTATAGACGATTTTTTGTAGGGTCTAGACAGTGGTAGGCACTTTGAGATGGGGAGTAGCCGACAAAAATGCATGGGGTAGATTTAGGTGCTAATTTGTGAATGGAGTAAGGACGTAACCAAGGGTAACAGAGGCACCCAAAAGACCGAAGTTTGTGATAGTTGGGTTGAGTTCGGAAGAGACGGAAGAAGGGAGACTCATTATGGAGGGTGGTTGTGGGCATGCGGTTGATAAGATATATGGCAGTAGTTAGAGCATGTGACCAGAATGTGAGAGGAAGTTGAGATTGAGAGAGGAGAGTGAGTCCGGTTTCAACAACATGTCGATGACGGCGTTCAACAAAGCCATTGTGTTCGGGTGTATGAGGAGGGGAGGTGAGGTGGGAGATTCCATCTTGAAGGAGAGATGGTGTAAGTTTAAGGTATTCGCCATCATTGTCAGAAAAGAATTGACGAATGGGACGGAAAAGTATTTTTCAACGAGAAGTTTGAAGCGATTAAAAGTGGCAAAGGTGTCAGATTTATGTTTTAGTGGATATAACCAAGTATATTTTGTATAATGGTCCACGAAAATAACATAGTATTTGTAATGATCATAAGAGTGGATGGGGGATGTCCACACATCAGAGAAGATAATATCAAGAGGTGCATGAGATTGAAGAGTAGATATATCGAAAGGGAGTTTATGACTTTTATTGATTTTTCAGGAATTACAATAAGATAAAGAAAGTGAAGGAATTGAAAGTGAAAACTGTTTATTTAAGAGAGAAATAATTGGAGGAGCGAGTGTCCAAGTTTTTGATGCCATGATTGAAGAGTTGAGGTAGTGGCGACATGAGCTTGAGGAGAGGGTGGAGTCCAGATGTAGACACCATTTTCAAGCTTGCCGCCGAGTAGGATTTGATTGGAGTGATTGGCCTTGATAAGAAAAGAAGATTGTGAGAATTCAACAGTTGCATTGTTATCTTTACATAATTGAGAAATGGAAAGAATATTTCGAGAGATACTAGGGATATGTAAGACGTTATTGAAAACAATGGAAGACGGAAAGGGAGAGATAGAGAAAGAACCTATGTTTGCAATGGGAAGGGTGGAACCGTCTCCAATGATAACATCATCGCTACCATCATAGGGGTGGTGAAGAGAGAGGTTGGAGAGATCATTGGTGATATGGTTGGTGGCACCACTGTCCATGAGCCAAGAGGGTGGGGGAGTTTGGATGGGGACAGTAGCAGTGTGGGCTTGTGGTGGGGTATGAGTGGTACGACGAGGGTTTCGATTGAAGGAAGGGGGAGGAGGGAAGGTAACACTAGGGTAGTCCCGACTGAATTGACGACATTCAGAAATGACATGACCAACAAAGCGGCAGTATTGACATTTTCCTTTAAAGGGTTTGGAGGAAGGGGCAGCGGATGTGGAGTTGGGTAGGTTTGGTGGAGTGGGAAGGAGTGGTGCACGAGATGGGTGACCACAATTTTGGGAGTGTATAAGGTGAGCCGATATAGGAATAGAGGGAGGTGGAATATTGTGTTTGACGGTTAATTCATGGTGTATTAGTTTTTCGTGTAAGGCTTCAAATGTAATAGGGTTGTCACGGGCACGAACGGAGTCAATGATGGATTTGTAGGGTTCATATTCGAGACCTTGAAGAACTTTGGCAATGATGTCTTCAGGGTCCATTGGTTTGCCAAGGATTGCAAGTTTATCGGTACATGCTTTAATGGTGTTCATGTAGTCGGTGATGGTAAGGGTGGATTTGGTGATGGAAGCAAGGTGGTCTTTTACTTGGAGGATATGGCCGCGGGATGGGTTGGCGTAGGTAGTTTTGAGTATATTCCAAGCTTCATTAGAGGTTTTGGCTTGATAGACAAGTGGAGCAACGGCTGCATCAAGGGTACCAAGAAGAGCACCGAGGATGAGACGGTCTTGCCGTTGCCATGTTATGTAGGCGGGGTTTTTGGTTTCTTTGGTGTCTATGACAGTGGTTTCGGGTGGGGTGGGATAGGTACCATCAACATATTTGAGGAGGTCTAATCCAAAAAGGATGGAGGTGAGTTGGGATGCCCAAGCGTGATAGGTAAGAGGTGTTAGGGTTTTGCAATGAGCAAGGTTGACAAAAATAAGAGGGTTATTTGGATCAAAAGAGTTGGGAAGAACAGAGGTGTTGCTGTTGGATTCTGCCATGGTGATGTGCAGCCGAAAATGGTGAGGGAGGGGGTTTAGATCAATAAGGCTCTGATACCATGAAAGAATTGCAAAAGATGAATATTTCTATTGATATTGTAAAGTATTTATACAAGTTTCTGAGAGAGATCTATGGGATTTACATTAATTCCTAGGCTATACAAAATAATTTGAATGTAAATAAAAGATATACAAAATTGATAACTGAATTATTTACAAAAGGAAATGTCTTTGAAGATCATGTAACTGTCGGATTCTTTGCTGGAGGAGGCGGATTCCTTGGAGGATTTGTTGCTGTGGAATCCTTATGTTTAACAAGTTATGACTCAAATCAAGTACCTCCAGAAGTTTTAACTGAGTTACTTGAACTGGTATAATATCTGTAAAGTTATTGGTTGACAAGTTCAAGTAAATCAACGGTGACAAATCCCAAAGATTTGCTGGAACCAACCCAATTAAAGAAACAAAAACAAAAACAAGAAGTCGATTTTCTTGTTTTTGTGATCATAAAATCTTGTTGTTTTGGTATGATATTTCTTGATCGATCGGAGAATAATGAAGAAGGGTGGCCAGAAGATTAGCGAGGTATTGCATGGATTGAAGCCGGTGATACTGATGATAATAGTTCAGATAATGACGGCCGGCATTAATGTTTTCTATAAACTGGCCGCCGTTGATAATTTTAACCTTCGGATTTTGGTCGCTTACCGCTTCATGTTTTCCGCCGCTTTCATTGTTCCCGTTGCACTCTACGTTGAAAGGTTCTTTTTAACTCTTATTTTTAACCTATTTTATTACTATATACTCCCTCAGTCTCACGATAATCTGCAAAAAAATTCCCTTTTGGACGTTCCACAATAATCTGCACTTTCCTAAAATGGAAATGGGACCCACTTCTCTCTACTCACAACCATTACCCACTTACTCCACTTTCTCTCTCCTACCCAACAATCTACACTCACAACACATCACCTTTTTCACCTTTTACCTTAATTCCCGCGCCAAGCCAAAAAGTGCATATATCTATGGAACGGAGGGAGTATGGAATTTTATCTTTATGTTTAGTTATGTGTATAAATTTGATTTTACCAATATTTTTATTTTTCCAAAGTAACTTTTTTTCTTTTATGTATTGACAAGGTTTTGATAAGCTAAGGTTTTTTATAATCTGTGCAGTCCTAGAAATTTTAAGCAATAGACTCACGGGTCAAATCCCTGCATCATTTGGTAACCTAAGTTCCTTACATTCTCTCAATTTGATGTACAACCATCTTTCTGGTTCCATTCCTCCTGAATTGGGTAATTGCAGAAACTTGTCCGTCCTGGGGATAGCGGGCAACAATGTCGATGGTAGTATACCCCTAGAGCTCGGAATGGCAACTCAACTGCGAGAAGTCTATCTTTTTTCAAACAATTTAGTTGGGGAGATTCCAAATGAAATTGGTCAATTAAGTCATATGCTGAAACTTGATTTGGGTGGAAACCAACTTTCTGGCGCAATACCAAAAGAGCTTGGATCACTAAAAGAACTTTTGCTTTTGGATCTCTCAGAAAACCAATTGAGTGGGTTGGTTCCAGCAAATCTTGGGGATTTGTCACCGTTGTATTACTTGAACTTGTCAACCAATAACTTAACAAATGTTATACCAGTTCAAGTAACTCAGTTAAAACTTCTGGAGGTACTTGATTTGAGTCATAACTCGCTCACAGGGAAGATTCCACCACAAATTCAAGGGATGCAGAGCTTGGAGAAGCTAAATCTTTCCCACAATCAACTCTCTGGTTCCATTCCCCAGGCTTTTGACGATATGCGCTCGCTGCTTGAAGTTGATGTATCCTATAATGATTTGCAGGGTCCCATTCCAAACACCAAGGTCTTTCTGAATGCTTCTATATTACAAGGCAACAAAGGGTTATGTGGAAACCTTACTGGGTTGAAATCTTGTAAAAGTTTGAAAGAGAACCACCACAACCACACCATTCTTCTGATCATACTCCCCATTCTCGGAGCATCTTTCCTTCTAAGCGCATTCTTCGGGATTTTCATCATTTATAGAAGAAGAAGAAGGCAGCGAACAGTAGTAAGCAACACTAGTACAGAAACCATCGATCTTTTTGCTATAACAACTTTTGATGGTAGAGCAGTGTATGAGGAAATCTTAAATGCCACCAACAATTTTGACAAGGAGCATTGTTTTGGAGAAGGGGCACATGGAATTGTGTATAAGGCATGTCTACAGCCTAATCATACAGTTGCTGTTAAAAAACTCCATTCATCCTCTTCTGATCAGCCAGCTGATCGAAGATCTTTTCTAAATGAGGTGAGAGCATTGTCAGAAATAAGGCACCGTAACATTGTGAAACTTCATGGATTTTGTTCCCATTCCATACACTCATTACTGATTTATGAGTTCATTGAAAGGGGCAGTCTTGCTGCCATGTTGAGCAGGGAAGACATGGCTCAGTTGCTAGACTGGTTTAAGAGGGTGAATATCATTAAGGGTGTTGCTCGGGCTTTGTCTTATATGCACCACGATTGCACACCCCCAATCGTGCATCGGGATATATCAAGCAAAAATATTCTGCTTGATTCTGAGTATGAGGCTCGTGTTTCAGATTTCGGTATTTCCAAGCTCTTAAAGTTAGACTCATCCAACCTAACTGCACTTGCTGGCACATATGGATACATTGCACCAGGTACTGTTGATTTATTATTATTTTTTTCTTTTACACTAATATTATACTGATGGAAACATTAATGTGGGCATGGTTTTTTTTTTTTTTGTTTTTGTTTTTTTTTTGTAGAGTTTGCTTATACAATGAAGGTAACAGAGAAATGTGATGTCTATAGCTTTGGAGTGTTGGCACTAGAAGTAATTAAAGGAGAGCACCCCGGTGATCTTATTACTTCTATCTTATCTTCATCGGCAGAGGAGATATTATCCAATGATATGGTCGATCAACGTCTTCCACCTCTGTCGCCCGAAATCGAGAAGGTGGTGATATCCATTCTAATAATGGCAAGGGACTGTTTAAATGTGAATCCACAAGCAAGGCCAACAATGGATCATCTTTATAAGCATCTTACAAGCATGACTAAGATTGATTCCATGGCATAGCATGAGTTATATCTGGTTCGAGAATGACACTATGGTTGTTGGCTCATATATTTAGTACTTGCTCAAATATACCTATGAGTCTATTTCCTTGTACTATGAAGTTGGTGATTTATATACAATAAGAGTGCAATTTTATGAGCTTTATGGAAACTAAAAATTTTGTTTATTTAAAATAATGGATGCACTAGCTCCCCTGATCACACCACTTAACCAAATCATAATTTCTTTTATTTCCTAAATTTCGCTAACCACTAGAAAACATATCAAAACATAAAGGCCCATTGGGTTACATCGGCTCATTTTTGGGCCATAAAACAATTACAAATTATCTTGAACTTTAAGAACATATGCGTAAAGGCCATTTGGTCACACCAACTCTCCTTTTGGGCCCTAAATCAAATTATAAATCACTCATCTAGGCTTTATAAACATGTGGAACTAACCTAGGCCTTGGATGAACCTTCAATGGTTTATCCCTTTGTAAAGTCAACCCATACCCTTCTTCCGTATTAAGCTCCTCAGGCTTCTCCCCATTAGCCAATTCTCAATCAAATGAATGGACCAAAGTCGCGGTCACCAATTGAACCATCCTTAGCCCAAGGCTCAATCCCGCACAAATTCTCTGTCCCGCACCAAACGGTATCACATCAATATTTAATGAAAAAAATATTAAAATTACAACTATTATTGTTTGTGTCTTCTTTCTACACTATTTCATTTAATAATATATACTCTCTTTATCTCTAAATGAAATGTCTAAGTTTTCAAATTTAGTCCGAAATTAAGGTCGAATTTTGAAGAAGTTATTATCTTAATCATCAAACAATAAGTTATAGTTCACACTTACACTCATGTCATTAAAAATTATTATGTACTTGCTACTAAAAATGTTTAAATTTAACCTTATCAGAAATGTCTTTAGTGTAAAAATTGAATATTTATTTGAGAAAGAAGGAAGTTTAATAAAATAAAATAAAATAAAATCAGATATAAAAATATAAAGGATAAAAGTGAAATTTAAATGCTTTCAATTAAAAAAAAAAAACAATTTTTGCATCAATGTTTTGGTAAAATGACCTATTTTGTCCCGAGTGGGTAATTGAGAAAGATGGAAAATAATGAAAGTGATACTCTCTCTCTCTCTCTCTCTCTCTCTCTCTCTCTCTCTCTCTCTCTCTCTCTTATTTTTATTTTAAAGTCAATTTGATACTCGTTTGGAGATATTATACGGAAGCCTTTCTTTCTCATTTTGACCTGCCCCAAATCTCAAGTCAGCTGCAACCTTTCAGAAAGTCCAATGAGCCTTTCTTTCTCATTTTGACCGAGCCTGGTGACTGGTATGCCAGTCCACCGACTCACAACCTCGGCAATCTGTTCAGGTCCCACAGTCTATGTCAGCATTACGTTTTCATCTGTAGAACCTTCAATTCTCGCTATAGCAGCCTCCACTTCCTGGACTGCCCCAAATCTCAAGTCAGCTGCTCTTGCTAAATCATATCTTCTTTCAGCTTCTTGTAGCGCAACCAAGAGTTCTATTCCCTCTTCCGTTTGAGCCATCGAATCTCATCTATCCTTTCCTTTTCCTTCTTGTATTTCATTAAGAGTGGTTGAAGCTTATCCCTCAAATCATCAAGCTCTTTCCGTACCTGAAGTCAGTTTCAACAATTAGAACTGTAAATAGATAAACAGCCCACTGATAAGTTTAAAAAAAAAAAAAAAGTCAGATACCCACCTCAACAAAACGAGCTTTACTAGCTTTGTCTTTCTCCTTCTCAAGTGCGTGAAGCTCAATCTCCAACTGCATCCTCTTCCTTTCAAGATTATCAATTTCTTCGGGTTGACTATCAAGCTGCAC
This sequence comes from Adenophora triphylla var. japonica, assembly GCA_022495995.1. Lineage (NCBI taxonomy): Eukaryota > Viridiplantae > Streptophyta > Magnoliopsida > Asterales > Campanulaceae > Adenophora > Adenophora triphylla. Next base: position 34,098 of record JAFEMH010000632.1, on the reverse strand, counting down.
TCTCACATTTGCACAAGCTTCATCAACTAGATCAATTGCTTTGTCAGGCAAGAAACGGGCTGCACAAACGAAATATAAGGTATGTAAGTATATTTGTTCATTTAGTCATATCTCAATAAGACAATAACACAAAAGAATCAGCATACACTAACAAGTTCATACCTGTGATGTATCTGCTTGAAAGTTGTGCAGCAACCACCAGGGCTCGGTCAAGAATTCGAACACCATGATGTCCTTTGTACCTCTCTTTAAAACCTCGAAGAATACTAATTGTGTCGGGAACACTAGGTTCAGCTGATAATGATAAAGATCCTCCTGATCTCTCTCCCACTTAGAATATATCCTTTCCCTATTTACATTGTATATATCTTGGTATATTTAGATAATTATTCATTGTAATCTTATACCTAGAATAGGACTCTTGTACATGTATATATACTCCCTATTATTATTCATAATATAAGAATCCTTTCACATATTTTCTCTGTTAACCTTCTGTTATCATGGTATCAGAGCTTCACGGTTAAAACCCTAATACCCATAGCTGCCGCCACTACCTGCCATGGCAACCACTGATCTCACCCTCATTCCCAACACTGCCCAGCCCACCCAACCCCTCATTGCCGTCTCTCTCACCCATGTTCTCAAACTCACCAACACAAATTACATCGCCTGGAAGCTTCAAATCGAAGCCACCCTCATAGGACTGGACCTTCACAATTTCATTGACAACAATTACCCAATACCCCCTGAAACCATTCCCCCAACCACTGCCACTGTTGCCGCACCCACCACTACAAGAAAAATGATATTTTGCTACGAAAAATTTTGTAGCAAAATGTCAAGATTTCGTAGCTAAAGAGCATTGGCGACGAAACTGTTTTCGTCGCAATTTCGTCGCCTATGCGACGTCACTAAAGGGTATTGGTGACGAAATAATATTCGTAGTCGTAGGTATGTTTTTTAGCTACGAAATATATATTTCGTCGCCAACTAGTTTCTGCGACAAAATATAAAATCGTCGCTAAAGGGTTTTCCCAACCATTATTTTTTGTAACCAAATGAATTCTTTTAGCGACGAAATTAATTCATCCCAAATTATCCGATCTTGCACTAAAAATTTGTTTCATAGCTATAAATATATTCTTCTACTACAAAATATTTTCGTCGCCAAATGTTATTGTCTTGCTATGAAACATTTTCATAGCGTAGCCATCTTTTTACTACGAAATATTGTGTTGCAAATATGATTTTAATCTAATTGCTACTCCAAGAAAAAACAATATATATATGAAAATTTTATATTTATCAAAATACTACACATTATCAAAATATAATTAATTATCATTAAAATATATTGTCGATACATTCCCAAATAACGAAGGCAAAAAAAAAATTATGTCTCTAATATCTCAGTTGAAGCGATAAAAACATATCTTCACTATCTCAAATCTTCACTATCTCAATGTAGTTGAAGCGACAAAAACATATCTTCGCTATCTCAAATCTTCACTATATCAATGTCCAACTATATAAATTTTCTTTCCATAAGTAATTACGTAGTAGCTCTAGCCAAATGACTGTACAAAATAATAATGATAAGCTGCAATATTAAAAAATAGATAATAAGTTATTAAAATTCCATGGAGGTGATCACAATGAGCAATAACATTCACGCTATATAACATATAAAACTTACAATATTTTGCAGCGTAGACTTCGTTCAACGTACCACTAAAATTCACCTGCACATATATGATACACAAAAAGAGAAAAAATTGAGTATATAGCTCTTCATATGTTGTTTCCACAAATCCAAACAATAAACTTTAGATAATAAAAGATATACAGTGAACTCCAAAATGATCTCTAATTAAACAAGAGCATATGAAACAACCAAAGATGACTTATTTAAATAAAGAGGTTAACAATACTGACTGTTACAGCTTATAAAGTGGGAACCTTTGGCTCAATCATACTTCTTAACAATACTGGTAGTCTCGCAGTTTTAAACCTCCCAAAGTTGCCAAAAAGAGGATATAAGACGCCACAGTGAGCATTCTGGAGCTCTCCATTGCAAGATTAAATATCATTGCTTATCAAATAACGTAAGACAAATGGTGCATAATTTTGAGTTCTTACTGAATTCAATAGCAAACCAAATGCACCTTCTCTGACACCTTCATCATAAGCTCGGATTTCAAAAGTATCCCCTTTAGGATCCCCATGATATACTTCTCTCCCCATCCAATCTGTATCAAAAAGGAAAAAGGGAAATCAAGACAGCTGCATATAAGAGTGGCAGTTAAAACATTACTAGAGTTACATAAAAGTTCAAAACCCTATTAACTAATCAAGGTATAGAAAGAATCTGGTTAATAACGATGAAATTACCCAGGTAAGAGCCATCAGAACAAGAACAGAATGCATCCCTAAGGGTATACTATGCATCAACGTTAAGAATTCATGCAAGGATAACATATAGTTCTATGTTTAAATTAACTTAACCAAAAACTCACCACTGCAACTAAAAATGCTGCCTTTAGATTTCCGCAGGCTTCACAACAAGCTTTGTTCGTCAAGAAAGGAAACCACATGGTTAATATAAATGTTAGATTCAATCCAGCCAGAGAGGCCTGTCTGATCAAACAGAGATCGAGATATCTAATTGATGAAGGCAATTATAAGTTGAGATTAAGATATAAACTTGTAAAAAAAGGTGTGCCAAAATAAGTCTTCAAATGTAAATAAATATCTAATTGATGAAGGCAATTATAAGTTAAGATAAAGACATAAAGTTGAGAAAAAGGTGTGCCGACATACTGTATGCTGTACATTACAATAGAATACTTCATGTGTGCATATAAATCTTTATAGTGAAAATGCTTGGACAAATAACACATTACCTGTGCCAATTCCCACTAGAACCAGACATAAATCCTAAAATATTGCCCACTGCCATCCACGAGCAAAATATAGCATTTGCTGCATTTCTCTGATCAGGGCCTGATAAAAAAACCCCAAGTTAGCAGTTTATATTGACATAGATCTATTGTATACAGAAACACTCAAAACTGTGAATCCTTAAACTTCACACAAAGAGATGAAAAGTGGAGCACCTGCTAAATCAACCATAAGAGCTCTTGTTGGCCCCTGTTTTACATCATAAAAGTTCAATTAGGAACATATTTGAAAGCTACATATTTTTTAAGGTGGCGAGACAAAACCAGAGACAAAATTTACCTGAACAGTGTTTTTAGCGAGATATAACATACAAAATCCAATGATGAAGACAATAGCTGCTCTTGCGCATGTACCTTTAAATGTTCTACATAAGATGAACATGATAGGAATGTTATATATTCAGAAACATACCAAGAAAAAGAAGAATAAGAAGAATAATATTAAGGAAAAAGGCTGCAACCTGCAACTTTCCTGTGATCCCCAATCAAGTATCCAATGTCTGCAGCAAACCTAATTATTATCACCTAAGGTTATTCAGTATCCAACTGTCTCAGTAAATAGCTCATGTGGGCTTGGGATGGAAGGGAACTTGTGTGGTTGATACATCACTTTCATGTAGTGTGCTATAATTCTGACCCGTCTCTTTCTCATAAAGGTGATCTGTTATACAAGAGCGAGAGGATATCGATCGAAGTTCATACATCTAACACAAGGACATAACATGGTAGGTTTTTCACCCAAATTAGCATATGCGAATCCTATAAACATATCGACACCTGCTGTATATTCTTTACTAAATCTATTGCGAATAGACATCCAACTTTTATCCATAGTTCCTACAAAATATATATGACATTAAGAAAAAAGTGTCAAAAAGAGAGAATCAGGAAATTTAGACAATTCTTCTTAAATAATACTCCCTCCGTCCCACTCGAAACTCCAAAAAATATAGTGGTTCATAAATTAAGAAAAAAGTCTCAAAAAGTGATGTCAATCAACCGAACAACTGCTTCACAGAATAAGAAGCTTAAGGACTAATAAAAATTCCCACAATTTCATAAGTATTAAAATAGAAGCTCAAAGAACAACCACTAAAAACCCATATTGTTTCTATTTAACAACAAAACAAGCAGCTTAACAACAATAATGAAAACCCAAAATTGATATCAATCAACTGAAACAACTGCTTTACAAACAATTCTAAGAACCGACAAACAACCCTAGTGAATTAATTTTTCAGTCAAATAGTAGAGAAAAAATACCAGTAGTAATTTCAAAGCAATCCCAAAGCTACAAAGGAAAGGATTGAGAGAGGGGCTGACCTGTGAGAAAAAAAGGAATTGGGAGCGAAGCTGAATCAACGGAGACAAGGCCGTCGATCGCTTGAGCAGTAACGCCGCAGAGCTAGGGTTGTGGCTGTGTTTCGTCTCAGGATGAAATTGATCGAAATAGGGAAGATATTGGTTTTGTGTTAGTGGGTATTAAAGGGATGCTAATGACACCTCATAGTTTTTAAGCTAACCCAATATCATTCATTACATGAATTGTAATTTATGCATTAACAGATGGACTTTAAATTTTGTGGGTGATTTTAGCATATCTTTTTTTGTTTTTATAAATATTAACAGTGAATTAAGTTAGGCACGAGAAAGGGAAAATATTTGACGATGGATTTTTTTTGTTTCTAAAAAGAATCATTTTGCTATAAATTAACTTCATAGTAAATGAGGTAATATTTTTTGTAGCAAAATGTTATTTACTTTTCAACCCAGCGGGAAAACTAGGACGCCTAAATTTTGGCTGCCGTTTCACGACAAATTGTTTTGTTTTGCTGCTGTACTTAAACATTTTGCTATAAAATATATTTTGTTGTTAATGTGAGAGAATTGTCTACAAAATAAAAATTTTGTTGCTAAATAAGAACTTTTAACTAGAAAATATTTTTGTAGCTAAAAAAATCGTAGCTAAATCCACAATTTCTTGTAGTGCACAGAACCTGACGCCAACCCACCAGCTCCGCCCCCACCACCACAGAATGTGCCCAACCCCTCATACAGAACCTGGTTTCGCCAGGACAAGTTACTCCTTGGTGCTTTAGCAGGCTCCCTATCGCCATCTCTAGTTCCCCTCATATCTCTGTGTCCCACAACCCTAGCCGCATGGAACACCCTAGCCAAAACCTTTGCCAACCCCTCCAAAGGTCACATTAAACAGATCAAAGACCACCTTCGTAATATCACCAAGGGTACCCGATCCATAACTGAATACATGCAAGATATCCAAACTTGTGCAGCCCAATTAACCTCCCTAGGCCGCCCCATTGACCCAGATGACCTCATTGACAAAATCCTCGACCAAATCAATGACCCTGACTATGATAGTGTCATCTCTGCTGTCCAGAACCGAGAAAATCCAATCACGTTTGATGAGCTCCATGAAAAACTCATCAATCGTGAGTTAACCCTCAAAAACAAACCTAAAACCACAGCCACTTTCCCTGCGATTGTCAACTATACCACCAAAAACCAACCTCGCTCTACCAACAATCAACCAAACTCATCTCACACCTTCAACCCTCGCACCAACTCCTCACCTCAACCCTACAAAGGCCGCTGCCAATGGTGCTGCCGTGATGGTCATTTTCTTTCCCAGTGTCACACCATTCGCCAAGTCTACCCCAATGCCCAATTCCCAAATCCCCCTCACAACAACAGACATAACAACAACCGTCCACCCTCAACCCATCAACCCAGTGCCCACACTGCCACTACCACACACCACCCAAAACCCTGGCTCTTCGATAGTGGAGCCACTCACCATGTAACCAACGATCTCAATAACCTAGCCCTTCACTCACCGTATGATGGAACTGATGAACTCCTAATTGGCGATGGATCCGGCCTTCCTATCACTCACACTGGTTCCACCTCTCTTCTTACTCCCACTTCTATATTTTCTCTTAATCATGTCCTATGTGCTCCCTCTGTGTCTAGAAACATTCTGTCTGTTTCCAAATTTTGCCTTGATAATAACCTGCTCACCACATTCTTATCATCCACTTTTCTTGTGAAGGATCTTCGCACGGGAGCAACTCTTCTGGAAGGCAGTTCTAGTTCGGGCATCTATGAATGGACGCCTCCCTCTCCCGCTGCTCATTCCGTCTCCGCTTCCGCTACTTCAACGTGGCATCATCGCTTAGGCCATCCGTCTCAGTCTATTTTGCGTCATCTTAGCAGTAGTTTTAATTTACAAATTCCTAGTTGTTCTAGCTTTCAATGTAATTCCTGTGACTGCAATAAAAGCCACAAATTACCTTTCTTTGAGAATTCTATTAATTCTAGTGGTCCTCTTGATGTCTTATACAGTGATGTGTGGTCGTCTCCTGTCACCTCTTATGATGGTTTTAAATATTACATCATCTTTGTTGACCATTTTTCAAAGTATATTTGGCTTTACCCGTTAAAACACAAAAATGATGCCACCTCCGTCTTCTCTGAATTCAAATCTCGTGTCGAAAAATACTTCAACCGCTCCATCATCACCATCTTTAGTGATAATGGTGGAGAATATATTGGACTTCACCCTCTTCTCGTTTCCCATGGAATCACTCATCATACCTCTCCTCCCCACACACCAGAACACAATGGGTACTCGGAACGTCGCCATCGCCACATTGTAGAAACAGGCCTATCCCTTCTCACCCATTCTCATATGTCCCTTACCTACTGGCCCCTTGCCTTTGTCACAGCCAGCTATCTCATTAACCGCATGCCCACCCCCACCCTAAATATGAAATCCCCCCGCCTTATACTTCTTGGCCATCCACCTAACTTTTGCAAGTCAAACTTGAGGTAAAATCCTGGTGCCTCATTCATATTTTGATTATTATACAACTCCTTCCGTTCCAAATAAAATTTCTTTTTAATTAAAAAAAAATTGAACATACATTTTGGACAATAAAACATTTCGTTACTGCATATTTTATTTTTTGTTTTCTATAGGTTTATATTAACTTGATATCCTTTCATTAATCTGATGTAGGAGACGGAGCAGGAGGGAGAGGGTCAGCCATTGGAGCCCAGGCGGGCGCCCCATATGAGCTCAGGCGGACGCCTCAGCAATTGACAAACAAGCCACGACCTTTCTGCTACCCAGGCGAGCGCATCAACCTTCCCCAGGTGAGCGCCTCACCGCAGCAGTATCAACAAAAAATCTATATTTTAAGTAGATTAAAATGATATATTTTTTTTTCTCAAAACCAATTTTGGGTGAATGAGAAATTAATATTGGAAGTATGCTACTTGGTGTTGTAAGTTGAAGAGTTTAATTGATAAATAAAGGACATTTTGGGTTTCAAAAGACACCAAATTATGTGAAAGATGTGTTGGATCAAGAGATTAATATGTTTGATTAACATATTATCACTTTTGAGCCCTAAAACCTAACTTTGTTAGTCTTTCGTTAGAAAAAATAGCGAAAAGACATGTCTATATTTTATATTTAATGAAAAGACATGACTTTATGTTAGAATTTTAATTGTAACTGCCAAAATCTGTTAGAAATTTAACAGTAACCGCCAGTTTTCGTCAGAAAGTTTGCAGAAATGACACCTTCTGTTAGAAACTTTACGGAACTGTCAAAAATTAACAGGATTCGCGTATTTCAGTTAAATATTTAATGAATTAGACTGTTTTGGACTGATTTTCAGTTTAAAGGCTAACGGATGTGTCCTTTGCTTGGATGGAATATCTTCTTGTGAAGATTGTGTTTCACAAGACTCGACTTCTCTTATTTTGTCCGGTTTGATTTAATTTCCGCATTTATAGTTTATACAAATTTCCTGCCGTTAATTATATGTTTTGGTTCATTAATAAGATATTTGTCATTTCGTTAAATTCAAGAAAGCCATTAATTCATTGTTATATGATAATAAATTTTTTCATAACAAAACTCTTCAATTATTGTTTTAGGAGAATTCAAGTAAAATTTTGCGCCCTAAAACCTAACTTTGTTAGTCTTCCGTTAGAAAAAATAGCGAAAAGACATGTCTATATTTTATATTTAACGAAAAGACATGACTTTCTGTTAGAAATTTAACTGTAACTGCCAAAATCTGTTAGAAATTTAACAGTAACCTCCAGTTTCCGTCAGAAAGTTTGCAGAAATGACATCTTCTGTCAGAAACTTTACGGAACTGTCAGAAATTAACAGGATTCGCGTATTTCAGTTAAATATTTAACGAATCAGACTGTTTTGGACTGATTTTCAGTTTAAAGGCTAACGGATGTGTCCTTTGCTTGGATGGAATATCTTCTTGTGAAGATTGTGTTTCACAAGACTCGACTTCTCTTATTTTTTGTCCGATTTGATTTAATTTTTGCATTTATAGTTTATGCAAATTTCCTGCCCATTAATTATATGTTTTGGTTCATTAATATGATATTTGTCATTTCGTTAAATTCAAGAAAGCCATTAATTCATTGTTATATGATAATAAATTTTTTCATAACAACACTCTTCAATTATTGTTTAGGAGAATTCAATTAAATGTTTGCTTACTCCCCCCCCCCCCCTTTATATCCAGTCTTAAAATAACAATCACTTATCTAAATAAGTAAATAATCATATTGCAATTTTAACATAGTACAAACATTGCGCAAAGACAATTATATGCTTTTGTTTGTAGTACTGTTTGTGTAAAATAAATTTTACATTTTTTATAACGTTTCAGTTCTGCAAAACAAAGAAAAGACCTGCAACTGAATCCGACCTCTCCGAAGTCAAAGGCTACTTTCACTACAAGGAAAATCGATTTTAGCTACGGCAAATTCCGTAGCTAAAATGAAGATTCCGTAGCTAAATCGTGTTTAGCTACGGATTTGTTCCGTAGCTATTCCGTGGATGCAGGTTTGTCGCTAAATTGGGCGTCGCTATTTTGTAGCTATTTTAGAGACGGATATGTCCGTCTCTAATTTAGAGACAGATATGGCGGTCTCTAAATTAGAGACAGATATGTCCGTCTCTAAATTAGAGACAGATATGTCCGTATCTAAATTAGCTACAGATATGACCGTCTACGGATTAGCAACAGATTTTTCGTCTCTATTTAAATTCTCGTTTTATTTTCAAACCATTTAGCGACAAATATTTTCGTAGCTAAATTGACAATTTTTTTAAAAAAAAATAATATATATATTTAAAAATATATATTAATATATTTTAAATATATATATATATATTTAAAATATATTAATATATATTTTTAAATATATATTAAATCAGTCCCTTGATTTTTCTTATTCTCAAATCAATCCCTTAATTTTTTTTATTTTCAAATCAGTCCATTAATTTTATTAATTCTAATTCAGTCCTTGACAATTCAAAGTTACACTTTGCCCCCCTCAACTTCTTTTCTACCCAAATTCGTCCTCAATATTCACCACCAGCGACCACCGCCATCCACCGTGACCATTCACCACCGTCGACCATTCACCACCATCACACAACCACCATCAAAACAGAGATTGAAGAATCAAACAAAAAACCAAAAATAAATAAACAAAAAAAATCCTAAAAATTATTGTGAATCGACAAGCTTAACCAATTACCAGGCATGCCGGGGAGATTTCGCTTTTTCTTCGGTGGTATCTCCGACGGCGGGACTGGTTGATTGTAAATCAACAACCCATTCGCCGGCGACGAGCTCCCTCAATCACTCATCACCGAGCTCTCCCTCTCTACCCAAAACAAGCGCCCATCACCATTCTTCATCATCTCTAAATCGATTCCACTCTTAATCGCTCCCACCATTCTCCACCTCCCACAAATCTCCCATCTACGGCAACAACCTCTCCCTCTCTAAACCCGTTCACCGGCGATCCTCTTCCTCCGATTTCCCTCTCTACCCCAATCGGCGAAGATGACTGTGGCTGAAGAGACGGTGAGGGAGACGGCGGAGGATGAGACGGTGAGAGAGAGAGAAAAGGGTGCCGGCCGTTTAGTTTACAGAGGCTTTTGCGTTTTTGAAATGAAGAGAGAGAGAGAAATGAGGGGAGAAATAGGGAGAGGGAGGGAGTAATTGGGTTTTTGTTTAAAACAATTTGGGCCTTTGGATTGAAGGTTATGAAGGGTCCGATCTTGCTTGGCTTTCAATCCCCGTGAAATTTTTAAATCCAATCAAACAATCCCACATTACATACTTATTATTGACTAGAAAACAATATTTTAGCCTTTATTAATCAGTAGTTTTTTTTAGAAAAAGTTATAGAAAAAAAGATAGAAAAAAACTAAACAAATGAAAGTATATAGAAGAAAAGTCAAAAGAGGGACGGACTGCCCTATATTTATTTTTTATTTTTATAAAAAAATTTTATTGACTAGAAAACAATATTTTAGCCTTTGTTAATCAGTGGTTTTTTTTAGAAAAAGTTATAGAAAAAAAGATAGAAAAAAACTAAACAAATGAAAGTATATAGAAGAAAAGTCAAAAGAGGGACGGACTACCCTATATTTATTTTTTATTTTTATAAAATTTTTTTATTGACTAGAAAATAATATTTTAGCCTTTGTTAATCAGTGATTTTTTTAGAAAAAGTTATAGAAAAAAGATAGAAAAAACTAAACAAATAAAAGTATATAGAAGAAAAGTCAAAAGAGGGACGGACTGCCCTATTTTTATTTTTTATTTTTTAAAAAAATTTTTATTGACTAGAAAACAATATTTTAGCCTTTGTTAATCAGTGGTTTTTTTTAGAAAAAGTTATAGAAAAAAAGAGAAAAAAACTAAACAAATGAAAGTATATAGAAGAAAAGTCAAAAGAGGGACGGACTACCCTATATTTATTTTTTATTTTTTTAAAAAAATTTTATTGACTAGAAAACAATATTTTAGCCTTTGTTAATCAGTGGTTTTTTTTAGAAAAAGTTATAGAAAAAAAGATAGAAAAAAACTAAACAAATGAAAGTATATAGAAGAAAAGTTAAAAGAGGGACGGACTACCCTATATTTATTTTTTATTTTTTTAAAAAAAAATTATTGACTAGAAAACAATATTTTAGCCTTTGTTAATTAGTGGTTTTTTTTAGAAAAAGTTATATAAAAAAAGATAGAAAAAAACTAAACAAATGAAAGTATATAGAAGAAAAGTCAAAAGAGGGACGGACTACCCTATATTTATTTTTTATTTTTTAAAAAATTTTTTATTGACTATAAAATAATATTTTAGCCTTTGTTAATCAGTGGTTTTTTTTAGAAAAAGTTATAGAAAAAAAGATAGAAAACAACTAAACAAATAAAAGTATATAGAAGAAAAGTCAAAAGAGGGACGGACTACCCTATATTTATTTTTTAAAAAAAATTTTATTGACTAGAAAACAATATTTTAGCCTTTGTTAATTAGTGGTTTTTTTTAGAAAAAGTTATATAAAAAAAGATAGAAAAAAACTAAACAAATGAAAGTATATAGAAGAAAAGTCAAATTTAGAGACGGATACTAAATCTGTCTCTAAATTTTAGAGACAGATGTTGAATCTGTCACTAAATTAGAGACGGATTCAAAAATGCGTCTCTAAATTAGAGACGGATTAAAATCTGTCTCTAAAGTTTAGAGACGGATTCTGAATCTGTCTCTAATTTAGAGACGGATTCTGAATCTGTCTCTATTTTAGAGACAGATACAAAACCTGTCTCTAAAATTTAGAGACGGAATCTGAATTCGTCTCTAATTTAGAGACGGAATCAGATTTCGTCTCTAAATTAGAGACGGATTCGAATTCCGTCTCTGATTTAGAGACGGATTCGGATTTCGTCTCTGAATTAGAGACGGATTCATATTCCGTCTACGAATTAGAGGCGAATGCGAATCCGTCTCTAATTTAGAGACGGAATCCGAATCCGTCTCTAATTTTTGGTTCTGTCTCTAATCTGTCGCCAAATTAGCTACGGATTCCGTCCGTCTCTAAATTTCCGTCTCTAAATCCGGTTTTCCTTGTAGTGTTCATTCCGAAAGGCTCAACTCTTTTGGTTAACGTTTGGGCCATTGCACGTAACCCAAATGCATGGGCAGACCCACTTGAGTTTCAGCCCGGACGGTTCTTATCGGGTGGCGAAAAGGCTAATGCTGATGTTAATGGGAATGATTTTGATGTGATATCATTTGGTGTGGGCCGGAGAATTTGTGCGGGGTTAAGCCTTGGGCTAAGGACGGTCCAGGTTGGTGGGTGGAGGTGGCGGTGTGAGCACTAGGCTGGTGGGGTGGGAGGTTATTGTTGGGTCGGTTGTTGTTGGAAGGGGAAGGGAATTGGGCATTAGGATAGAGTTGGAGAAAGGTGTGACATTGAGAAAGGAAGTGGCCGTCACGTCGGCACCATTGGCAACGGCCTTTGTATGGTTGTGGTGAGGAGTTGGTGCGAGGGTTGAAGTTGGGAGAGGAGTTTGGTTGGTTGTTGGATGAGCGAGGTTGGTTTTTGGTGGTGTAGTTGACAACCGCAGGGAAGGTAGGTGGGTTTTTTGGTTTGTTTTTGAGGGTTAACTCACGATTGATTAGCTTTTCATGGAGCTCGTCAAACGTGATCGGGTTTTCATAGTTCTGGACAGCGGAGATGACATTATCATAGTCGGGGTCGTTGATTTGTTCAAGGATTTTGTCAATGAGATCATCGGGGTCGATGGGGCGGCCTAGGGAGGTTAATTGGGCGGCACAGGTTTGGATATCTTGCATATATTCGGTTATGGATCGGGTACCCTTCGTGATATTGCGAAGGTGGTCTTTGATTTGTTTTATGTGGCCTTTAGAGGGATTGGCAAAGGTTTTGACGAGGGTATTCCATGCGGCTAGGGTGGTTGGACAGAGGGATATTAGAGGGAAGAGGGAAGGAGATAGGGAGCCGGCTAAGGCACCTAGGAGGAGTTTGTCTTGGCGATACCAGGTTTTGTAGGAAGGATTAGGTACGGGTTGTGGTGGTGGAGGGGGAGCAGTTGGGTTATCATTGAAGTGATGAAGGTCTAAACCTATGAGGGTGGCTTCGATCTGTAGTTTCCAGGCTATGTAGTTGGTGTTGGTGAGTTTAAGAACATGGTTGAGGGAGACGGCAATAAGGGGTTGAGTTGGTTCGGCTAGGTTAGGGATGAGGGTAAGATCGGTGGTGGTCATGGTGGAGGATGGCGGCAGCTTTGCAAGAATTAGGGTTTATGATCGTTTTTGCTCTGATACCATGACAGACAGAGAAAAACCTTTGGGAATAAATTGTGATTTCCATTGATAACAAAGCTGTGAATTTATACAGTTACATGGGAGCTATTCTAGGAATTAGATTACAACAAATATACTAGAAGATTATCTAAATATTATACAAGATAACTATGGAAAGAGTATAAATCTAAGTAGGGGAAATATATGGAGGATCCTCATTTGTATCTTTATTGTTATCAAAAAGAGATGTAATTGGGGTTATGAATTTTGCCTCTTTGTATTATGTGCAATGATCCGTCTGTTTACAAAGGTTTACAAAACATATAAATATTAACCAAAACCCTAGCCAAACTTAGACCAAATAACAAATCTGATGGCTCCATTGATCGCCACAAAGCCCGCCTGGTTGCAAAGGGGTTTCATCAGCGCCCAGGCCTAGACTACTCTGAAACATTCAGTCCTGTTGTCAAGCCCGCCACCATTCGCACTGTCCTCTCCTTGGCCATCACAAACAACTGGCCACTTCGCCAAGTCGACATCAATAATGCATTCCTTCAAGGTTCTCTCACTGACGATGTCTTTATGGCTCAACCACCTGGGTTTGTCAGCTCCACTCATCCCACTCACGTCTGTAAGCTTCGACAAGCCATCTATGGCTTGAAACAAGCTCCTCGTGCGTGGTACACTGAGCTCCGAACCTACCTTATGTCTGTTGGCTTTCACAACTGTGTTTCAGACTCTTCTCTGTTCACTCTGCGACACTCTCACAATTGCATTTTTCTGCTGGTGTATGTCGATGATATTGTTATCACAGGTTCTAACTCATCACTTGTTGATAAATTCATCTCCAACCTTGCTTCACGGTTCTCTCTCAAAGACCTTGGAACTTTGTCATACTTCCTTGGTATTGAAGTCATACCTCACACTCACGGTATTTTCTTGAGTCAACACAAGTACATCATTGATTTACTCACCCGCTCCAACATGCTCGATGCCAATTAAGTTCCCACTCCCATGGTTCCGCATCCTGTCCTCTCTGCTCAGTCCGGTGCACCCCTACAGGATCCCTCGGAATACCGAGCCATTATTGGATCTCTCCAATACTTATCTCTCACTCGTTTTGATCTATCATTTGCGTTCAATAGACTCACGCAATATCTTCATGCACCTACTGATCTCCATCTGAAAGCTTTAAAACGAGTTCTTCGCTACTTGGTTGGCACCAGTTCTCACGGTCTTCTGCTTCACTGTAACTCTCCTGCATCTCTCCATGCCTTCACCGATGCAGATTGGGCAGGCGACTCTGAAAACTACATCTCTACCACTGGCTATGTTGTGTATCTTGGTCGCAATCCCATATCCTGGAGCTCTCGGAAACAACGCACGCTCGCTAGATCATCCACTGAGGCTGAGTATCGAGCAATGGCTGCCACTACAGCCGAAGTCTTTTGGCTACAAAACTTGCTCAGTGAACTTGATGTCAACATTTCGGGCCCTCCTGCTATCTATTGTGACAATCTGGGGGCAACATATGTTGCTGCAAACCCCAAATTCCACTCCAAGATGAAGCACCTAGCTCTAGACTATCACTTTGTTCGGGAACAGGTTCAAGCACAGCTGCTACGAGTCTCTCACATCTTGGGGTCAGATCAACTGGCAGACGCTCTAACTAAAGCTCTCCCTCGCACTCGCTTTCTTGAGTTAACATCCAAGATTGGACTTTCTACACGGTCGTCCATCTTGCGGGGGCATGATAATGATAAAGATCCTCCTGATCTCTTTCCCACTTAGAATATATCCTTTCCCTATTTACATTGTATATATCTTGGTATATTTAGATAATTATTCATTGTAATCTTATACCTAGAATAGGAATCTTGTACATGTATATATACTCCCTATTATTATTCATAATATAAGAATCCTTTCACATATTTTCTCTGTTAACCTTCTGTTATCATCAGCCACATAAACCTGCTGAAAGCGTCTCTCAAATGCAGCATCTTTCTCCACATATTTTCTGTACTCCTCTAGAGTAGTCGCACCAATACACCGTAGCTGGCCTCTAGCAAGCATTGGCTTTAACAGATTTGCAGCATCCATTGAACCCTCGGTCCGACCAGCCCCGAGGGCAAGATGAATTTCATCAATGAATAGGATCACTTTCCCGTCGGCCTCTTCCACTTCCTTCAGCACAGCTTTCAACCTTTCTTCAGACTCTCCTCTATACTTTGCTCCAGCTATCAATGCCCCCATATCCAATGCTATAACCCTTACATCAGAAAGATTGCTAGGAACATCCCCTCTTAGAATACTCTGAGCTAATCCTTCAACTACAAAAGTTTTACCCACACCAGGCTCTCCAATTAGAACAGGATTATTCTTGGTTCTTCTAGAAAGGATCCGAACTACCCTTCTAATCTCTTCATCCCTGCCAACAGGATCAAGCTTTCCAGCTTGCTCAACAAGGTCGAGGCCATATGTTTTAAGAGCCTGGAAATTAGTATTCCCAGAAGCACTCTCCATGTTGTGCAATCGCAGCGGAAGCTATGAACAATAACCAAGAACACAATTGAGAAATCGAAAGAGAAAAGTGACAGACAGAAAAATCTTTGGGAATAAATTGTGATTTCCATTGATAACAAAGCTGTGAATTTATACAGTTACATGGGAGCTATTCTAGGAATTAGATTACAACAAATATACTAGAAGATTATCTAAATATTATACAAGATAACTATGGAAAGATTATAAATCTAAGTAGGGGAAATATCTGGAGGATCCTCATTTGTATCTTTATTGTTATCATGCCCCCGCAAGATGGACGACCGTGTAGAAAGTCCAATCTTGGAAATTATCTCAAGGAATCGTGCGCGCGGAAGAGCTTTGGTTAGAGCGTCTGCCAACTGATCAGTCCCAGATATGTGTGAAACTCGCAACTGTTGAGATTGAACTTGTTCCCGTACAAAATGATAGTCGAGAGCTAGGTGCTTCATCTTGGAATGAAACTTGGGATTTGCAGCGACGTAGGTTGCTCCCAAGTTGTCGCAGTAGATGACAGGTGGTCCGGAAATGTTGACAGCAAGTTCTCGAAGCAAGTTTTGGAGCCAAATTACTTCAGCAGTGGTGGAAGCCATTGCTCTATACTCAGCTTCTGTAGATGAACGGGGCAAGGGTGCGTTGCTTGCGAGAACTCCAGGAGATGGGATTGCGACCAAGGTACACGACAAAGCCAGTGGTGGAGATGTAGTTGTTAGGATTGCCTGCCCAATCAGCATCTGTGAATGCATGTAGAGAGGCAGGAGAATTGCAGCGAAGAAGTAGCCCGTGAGTGCTTGTGCCAACTAAGTAGCGAAGGACTCGTTTCAATGCCTTCAAGTGAAGATCAGTGGGAGCATGAAGGTATTGAGAGAGTCTGTTAACCGCAAAAGATAGATCAAACCGAGTATGAGACAAGTATTGTAGAGACCCAACAATGGCTCGATACTCGGAGGGATCATGAAGAGGGGATCCTGACTAAGCTGTGAGGGGAGGATGCGGCACCATGGGGGTGGGAACCGGATTGGCTTTTAGCATGTTGGTCCGAGTGAGTAAGTCTATTATGTACTTGTGTTGGCTCAAAAAAATACCATGAGAATGAGGGATGACCTCAATGCCAAGGAAATAAGACAAGGAGCCAAGGTCTTTGAGTGAAAACCGTGAAGCAAAAGAGGAGATGAAGTTGTCAACAAGGGAGGAGTTAGAACCTGTGATGACAATATCATCTACGTAAACCAGTAGAAAGATGCAAGCCTCAGAGTGTCGCAGGGTAAATGAAGTGATGAATCTCGAGACGCAGCCAGAAACCCAATAGACGTAAGATAAGGCCAGTTCATTGTACCACGCACGAGAGCTTGTTTTAAGCCATAGATGGCTTGACGAAGCTTATAGATGTGAGTGGGATGAGTGGAACTGACAAACCCAAGAGGTTGTGCCATAAATACATCGTCTGTAAGAGAGCCTTGGAGAAAAGCATTGTTGATGTCGACTTGTCGAAGTGACCAGTTATTTGTGATAGCCGAACGATAGAACAAAGGCGGATGGTGGCAGGCTTGACAACCGGCTGAATGTCTCGAATAGTCAAGTCCGGGCGTTGATGAAACCCTTTAGCAACCAGTCGAGCTTTATAGCGATCGATGGAGCCATCAGTTTGTATCACTACAAGGAAAATCGAATTTAGAGACGGAAATTTAGAGACGGACGGAATCCGTAGCTAATTTGGCGACGATTAGAGACGTAACCAAAAATAAGAGACGAATGATTCCGTCTCTAATTCAGACGCAGATTCCGTCTCTAATTAAGACGGAATATGAATCGATCTCCTAATCGAGACGGACTGAATCCGTCTAATTAGAGACGGAATCTGATTCCGTCTCTAAATTAGAGACGGGTTCAGATTCCGTTTCTAAATTTTAGAGACGGGTTTTGTATCTGTCTCTAAAATAGAGACAGATTCAGAATCCGTCTCTAAATTAGAGACAGATTAAGAATCCGTCTCTAAATTAGAGAAAGATTAAGAATTCGTCTCTAAATTAGAGACAGATTCAGAATCCGTCTCTAAACTTTAGAGACAGATTTAATCCGTCTCTAATTTAGAGACAGATTTTTGAATCCGTCTCTAATTTAGTGACAGATTCAACATCTGTCTCTAAAATTTAGAGACAGATTTAGTATCCGTCTCTAAATTTGACTTTTCTTCTATATACTTTCATTTGTTTAGTTTTTTTCTATCTTTTTATATATAACTTTTTCTAAAAAAACCACTAATTAACAAAGGCTAAAATATTGTTTTCTAGTCAATAAAAATTTAAAAAATAAATAAAAAATAAATATAGGGTAGTCCGTCCCTCTTGACTTTTCTTCTATATACTTTCATTTGTTTAGTTTTTTTCTATCTTTTTTTCTATAACTTTTTCGAAAAAAAACCACTGGTTAACAAAGGCTAAAATATTATTTTCCAGTCAATAAAAAAATTTTAAAAAAATAAAAAATACATATAGTGTAGTCCGTCCCTCTTTTGACTTTTCTTCTATATACTTTCATTTGTTTAGTTTTTTTCTATCTTTTTATATATAACTTTTTCTAAAAAAAACCACTAATTAACAAAGGCTAAAATATTGTTTTCTAGTCAATAAAAATTTAAAAAATAAATAAAAAATAAATATAGGGTAGTCCGTCCCTCTTTTGACTTTTCTTCTATATACTTTCATTTGTTTAGTTTTTTTCTATCTTTTTTTCTATAACTTTTTCTAAAAAAAACCACTGATTAACAAAGGCTAAAATATTATTTTCTAGTCAATAAAAAAATTTTAAAAAAATAAAAAATAAATATGGGGTAGTCCGTCCCTCTTTTGACTTTTCTTCTATATACTTTCATTTGTTTAGTTTTTTTCTATCTTTTTTTATATAACTTTTTCTAAAAAAAACCACTGATTAACAAAGGCTAAAATATTGTTTTCTAGTCAATAAATTTTTTTTATAAAAGTAAAAAATAAATATAGGGTAGTCCGTCCCTCTTTTGTCTTTTCTTCTATATACTTTCATTTGTTTAGTTTTTTTCTATCTTTTTTTCTATAACTTTTTCTAAAGAAAACAACTGATTAACAAAGGCTAAAATATTGTTTTCTAGTCAATAATTTTTTTTTTAAAAATAAAAAATAAATATAGGGTAGTCCGTCCCTCTTTTGACTTTTCTTCTATATACTTTCATTTGTTTAGTTTTTTTCTATCTTTTTTTCTATAACTTTTTCTAAAAAAACCACTGATTAACAAAGGCTAAAATATTGTTTTCTAGTCAATAAATTTTTTTTAAAAAAAATAAAAATAAATATAGGGTAGTCCGTCCCACTTTTGACTTTTCTTCTATATACTTTCATTTGTTTAGTTTTTTTCTATCTTTTTTTCTATCTTTTTTTCTATAACCTTTTCTAAAAAAAAACCACTGATTAACAAAGGCTAAAATATTGTTTTCTAGTCAATAAATTTTTTTTAAAAAAATTAAAAAAAAAATAGGGTAGTCCGTCCCTCTTTTGACTTTTCTTCTATATACTTTCTTTTGTTTAGTTTTTTTCTATCTTTTTTTCTATAACTTTTTCTAAAAAAAAACCACTAATTAACAAAGGCTAAAATATTATTTTCTAGTCAATAAAAAAATTTAAAAAAAAAAAAAAAATATAGGGTAGTCCGTCCCTCTTTTGACTTTTCTTCTATATACTTTCATTTGTTTAGTTTTTTTCTATCTTTTTTTATATAACTTTTTCTAAAAAAACGCACTAATTAACAAAGGCTAAAATATTGTTTTCTAGTCAATAAATATAGGGTTTAGGGTTTAGGGTATAGGGTTTAGGATATAGGGTTTAGGGTTTAGGGGTTAGGGGTTAGGGGTTAGGGTTTAGGGGTTAGGGTATAGGGTATAGGGTTTAGGGGTTAGGGTTTAGGGTATAGGGTACAAGGTTTAGGGTATAGGGTTTATGGTTTAGGGTTTAGGGTTTAGGGTTTAGGGGTTAGGGTTTAGGGTTTAGGGGTTAGGGGTTAGGGTTCAAGGTATAGGGTTTGGGGTTTAAACCCTAATTCCTATACCCTATACCCTAAACCCTAACCCCTAAATCCTAAACCCTATACCCTAAACCCTAAACCCTATACCCTAACCCCTAAACCCTAAATCATATACCCTATACCCTATACCCTAAACCCTAAGCCATATACCCTAAACCCTAAACCCTAAAGCATATACCCTAACCCCTAAAACCTAAACCCTAACCCCTAAACCCTAAACCCTATACCATAACCCCTAAACCGTAAACCCTAAACCCTAAACCCTATACCCTAACCCCTAAACCCTAAATCCTATACCCTATACCCTAAACCCTAAACCCTAAACCCTAAACCCTAACCCCTAACCCCTAACCCCTAAACCCTAAACCCTAAACCCTAAACCCTATACCCTAACCCCTAAACCCTAAACCCTAACCCCTAACCCCTAAACCCTAAACCCGAACCTCTAACCTTAAACCCTAAACCCTATACCCTAAACCCTATACCCCTAACTCTGAGCCCTAAACCCTAAACCTTAAACCCTATACCCTCATCCATTTGGATTTTGAGGAAAGTCATAAAGATGAAAAACACTTTAAATGTCTTTTAGAATGTAGAAAAAAATTAAAAAAAAATAAACGAGGTAGCCGTATACCATTTTCACAAGATCGGGACACATTCCTTAAAACCCAAAATAATGGCACATATTTGTAACTCAATTTCCATTTGGATTTTGAGGAAAGTTATAAAGATAAAAACACTTTAAATGTCATTTAGAATGTAGAAAAAAATTAAAAAAATAAATAAATGAGGTAGCCGTATACCATTTTCACAAGATGACACATTCCTTAAAACCCTAAATAATGACACATATTTGTAACTCAATTTTCATTTGGATTTTGAGGAAAGTCATAAAGATGAAAAACACTTTAAATGTCATTTAGAATGTAGAAAAATAAAAAAAATAAACGAGGTAGCCGTATACCATTTTCACAAGATCGGGACACATTCCTTAAAACCATAAATAATGGCACATATTTGTAACTCAATTTCCATTTGGATTTTGAGGAAATTCATAAAGATGAAAAACACTTTAAATGTCACTTAGAATGTAGAAAAAAAAATAAATAAACGAGGTAGCCGTATACCATTTTCACAAGATCGGGACACATTCCTTAAAACCCTAAATAATGGCACATATTTGTAACTCAATTTTCATTTGGATTTTGAGGAAAGTCATAAAGATGAAAAACACTTTAAATGTCATTTAAAATAATTACAGATTAAATTATTGTTATTGTTAATAAGTATGTTTTTATAATTTATTAATATCAATTATTACTTAGGTATATTAATATTTCTTAAAAGTTTAAATTATTAAATTATTATTAATAAATTTAAAATAATTAAATTAATGAATATTATTATTAATTAATAACATTATTATTTTTGATGTTATGTATTATTACTAGTTATTATTAATATTATTATTAATTATATAATAATAATTATTAATATATTCAATTATATAATTGAATAATTAACAATAACATAATTATTAGTCTTATTATTAAGTATTATTAATAATTATATGATAATGTTATTATTCTTGATACACAAAATCTGGGGAGAAACGCGTTTCTCCGTAACTTATGGAGAAACGGAGCCCGACTTGTCGCGCGACAAGGCTTCTGGATATCCAGAAGCTTATGAAAGTGATATCCAGAAACCTTCAAAATGAATATCCAGAAACTTTCAAAATGTTTCTGGATATTCATTTGATGGTTTCTGGATATACATTTGAAGGTTTCTGGATATCCAGAAACCTTCAAAATGAATATCCAGAAACTTTCAAAATGTTTCTGGATACTCATTTGATGGTTTCTGGATATACATTTGAAGGTTTCTGGATATCCAGAAACCTTCAATAAGCAATTTCTGGTCTTGGCCTTGGATTTGGCTTCAAATATTTTTTTTTCTGGTTATCCGCCCAAAGGCTTCTGGATATCCGTTCCAAAGCTTCG
This sequence comes from Adenophora triphylla var. japonica, assembly GCA_022495995.1. Classification (NCBI taxonomy): domain Eukaryota; kingdom Viridiplantae; phylum Streptophyta; class Magnoliopsida; order Asterales; family Campanulaceae; genus Adenophora; species Adenophora triphylla. The sequence goes on along the minus strand of JAFEMH010000632.1, from coordinate 12,347 downwards.
GATATCCGTAACCCTTTCGAGACCGATATCCGTAATTTTTTTCTGGTTATCAAACGCATAGCTTCTGGCTATTAAAAACACGTTTCTCCATAGTTATGGAGAAACGCGTTTCTCAGCAGACCTACTCTTCTTGATATTAGGCATATTACTATAACTAAAATTTTGGGTAAATCAAATAAAAGCATGTTAATATTTTAGATAACTTTTTGTAAATTTCAGTAATAAAAAAATCTAAAATATTTTTTTCTATTCAATAAAAAATAATAAAAATTTCTAATTATTATTAATACTATTATTAATATTATTACTGATTATAAAATTAATATTAATATTAATATTAATTAATTATATAATTAATAATTTATTAATAAATATTATTAATAATAAATATTATTAATAATAAATATTATTATTCTTAATATTAGACATAAATAATTTAGTTAGTGTATAATATAGTGTGAAATAAATATAAGTACGTGATGCGTCATTGTTTGATTGGATTTCAAATTTTCACGCGGATTGTGGCCAAAGCAAGATCCGACCTTTCATTACCTTAAATCAAACGGCCCAAAATGTTTTAAACAAAAACAATCCCTCCCTCTCCTATTTCTCTCCTCATTTCTCTCTCTCTCTCTTACTCAGTTTCAATTCAAATTATAGAGACCCACACCCACTGTTTTCTCTCTCTCTCATTTTTCCCTCAGCTCCCTCACCGTCTCCGCCGTCGCCCTCCGTCGTCGCCCTCCGCGCCACCACAGCTTCAGACTCTTACGTCCTCCGTCACTCTCTCTCTTTTTCCATTTCCTTCGCCCTCCGTCACTCACAATACGCCTCCCTCTCCCTCTCTATTTTCCGGCCGGCGACATTATCAATCCGAACAGAGCATTTGAAGCAAAGGAATTCCGGCGAGGGCTATGGCTGTTCAATCGTCAATGGTTGTAAACTCTCTCTCTCTCGCTCTCTCTTGATCTAAATCAAAACCCGGATCTGATTTCGTTTGGGTTTGCTTGAGATTTTTGTTGATTTTGTTGAGATTTATATACCCAGATTTTGTGTTTTGTTGATCTAAATCAAAAATCTGTTCAATCCGAACAGATTTTTGTGTTTTGATTTCGTTTGTGTTCAATCGTCAATGTTTGGATCTGATTTTTTTGTTGATTTTGTAAAGATTCAAAAATTTGGAAACCTAGTATGGTAATTTGTATTTTTTCAGATTCGGTGGTTGATTGTGGTCGCCTGTGGTTGCTGGTGGTGATCGGTGGTGATTGGTGGTGGAAGTTGTGAGGACTATTTGAGTATAAAAGAAATTTAGGGGACTGATTTGATAATAATAAAAGTTAAGGGACTGATATGAAAATAATAAAAGTTAAGGGACTTATTTAAAAATAAAAAAAGATAAGGGACTGATTTAATATATATTTAAAAATATATATTTATATATTTTAATATATATATATATATATATATATATATATATATATATATATATATATATATATATATATATATTTTTAAAAATTATCAATTTAGCGACGGAAATATCCGTCGCTAAAATGGTTCGAAAATAAAACGAGAATTTAAATAGAGACGGAAAATCTGTCACTAATTCGTAGACGGTCATATCTGTAGCTAATTTAGACACGGACATATCTGTCTCTAATTTAGAGACGGATATATCTCGTCTCTAATTTAGAAACGCCATATCTCTGGCTCTTCTAAATTAGAGACGGACATATCCGTCTCTAAAATAGCTACAAAAATAGTGACGCCCAATTTAGCGACAAACCTGCACCCACGGAATAGCTACGGAACAAATCCGTAGCTAAACACGATTTAGCTACGGAATCTTCATTTTAGCTACGGAATTTGCCGTAGCTAAAATGGATTTTCCTTGTAGTGTATTTGGTGCGAAAAATCCATTTACACCCTACCAGGTTGTGAGATGGGTCCGGTGGTACAAGATCCCAAGTGTGATTACGGGTGAGGGCATCGTACTCATTCTGCATAGCTGCACGCCAGGTGGGAATTTTAAGAGCTTGAGCAACAGTGGTGGGATCAGTGGTGGATTGGGTAAGGGAGACATGAAGGTTAAGCTTGTTTATTGGTTTGGTGGTGTTGTTCTGTAGCCTGGTAACTGGTCTGTGTGTGGGTGGGGTTTCGGGTGAGGTTGTAGTTGGGGTGAGCAAGGGAGCAGTGGATGTAATGGGTGGGGTGGTATCTATGGCCGATGGTGTTGAAGTGGTCAAGGGATATGGTGTGGCCGAGGAGGGGTTATTTGGTTCAGGTGAATGGATGACAGGCGGAGCTTCTGGGCATTGGGAGCGGGATCTCCCCCCATTTGGGAGCGGACGCTCCCTGTAGACAGTAGGGTGGTGCGAAAGTTGGGTAGGCGAGGCTGTGGTGGTGTTGGAGGTGTGATTTGAGGGCGGTGTTTGAAGGAGAATTGGGAGGGAGGTATTACACCATTCGATGATGGTAGGGATAGGGGCAGTAGCCGAGGTGGGTTTGGCGAAGGGAAAAACTGATTCGACAAATTTGACATGTCGGGAGACATAGATTTTGTATGTTTTGGGATCTAGGCAATAATAGGCGCTTTGAGTGGGGGAGTAACCAACAAATACACAGGGAGAAGAACGAGGTTCGAGTTTTTGTTTTGTGTAGGGACGAAGCCACGGGTAGCAGAGGCAGCCAAAACTGCGGAGTTTTTGGTAGTTAGGAGGATGGCCAAGGAGGATGAGGTGGGGAGATTTCATGTTTAGGATGGGAGTGGGCATGCGGTTGATGAGATAGCTGGTTGTGACAAAGGCAAGAGGCCAGTAGGTGAGGGACATATGAGAGTGGGTGAGTAATGATAGGCCAGTTTCGGCAATGTGCCGATGGCGTCTCTCCGAGTACCCATTGTGTTCAGGTGTGTGGGGAGGTGAGGTAAGATGAGTGATACCATGGGAGACAAGAAGTGGGTGAAGCCCAATATATTCACCTCGATTATCACTAAAGATGGTGATGATGGGGCGATTGAAGAATTTTTAACTCGAGATTTGAATTCGGAAAAGACGGAGGTAGCATCATTTTTGTGTTTTAAGGGGTAAAGCCATATATATTTTGAAAAATGATCAACGAAGATGATATAGTATTTGAAGCCATCATAGGAGGTGATAGGGGACGACCACACATCATTGTATAAAACATCAAGGGGACCACTAGAACGAATGGAATTCTCAAAAAATGGCATTTTATGGCTTTTATTGCAGTCACATGAATTACAATTAAAGCTAGAACAACTAGGAATTTGTAAATTGAAACTGCTACTAAGGTGACGCGCAATGGATTGAGACGGATGGCCTAAGCGATGATGCCACGTTGAAGCAGCGGAAGTGGAAATAGTATGAGCAGCGGGAGAAGGAGGCGTCCATTCATAGATACCCGAGCTAGAACTGCCTTCCAGAAGAGTGACTCCCGTGCGAAGATCCTTCACAAGAAAAGAAGACAATGAGAAGGAGACAGAACAGTTATTATCAAGGCAAAATTTAGAGATAGACAGAATATTACGGGACACAGAGGGAGCACAAAGAACATGATTAAGAGAAAATTTAGAAGTGGGGGTAAGGAGAGTGGTGGAACCAAGATGGTTGATGGGGAGGCCGGATCCATCGCCAATGAGAAGCTCATCACCCCATCGTATGGAGAGTGAAGGGATAGGTTGTTGAGGTCGTTGGTTACATGATGAGTTGCTCCACTATCAAAGAGCCAAGGTTTGGGTTGGTGGGTGGAGGTGGCGGTGTGAGCACTAGGCTGGTGGGGTGGGAGGTTATTGTTGGGTCGGTTGTTGTTGGAAGGGGAAGGGAATTGGGCATTAGGATAGAGTTGGTGAAAGGTGTGACATCGAGAAGGAAGTGGCCGATCACGCTTCGGCACCCATCGGGCAACGGCCTTTGTATGGCTTGTGGTGAGGAGTTGGTGCGAGGGTTGAAGTTGGGAGAGGAGTTTGGTTGGTTGTTGGATGAGCGAGGTTGGTTTTTGGTGGCTGTAGTTGACAACCGCGGGGAAGGTAGGTGGGTTTTTTGGTTTGTTTTTGAGGGTTAACTCATGATTGATTAGCTTTTCATGGAGCTCGTCAAACGTGATCGGGTTTTCATAGTTACGACAGCGGAGATGACATTATCATAGTCGGGGTCGTTGATTTGTTCAAGGATTTTGTCAATGAGATCATCGGGGTCGATGGGGCGGCCTAGGGAGGTTAATTGGGCGGTACAGGTTTGGATATCTTGCATATATTCGGTTATGGATCGGGTACCCTTCGTGATATTGCGAAGGTGGTCTTTGATTTGTTTTATGTGGCCTTTAGAGGGATTGGCAAAGGTTTTGGCGAGGGTATTCCATGCGGCTAGGGTGGTTGGACAGAGGGATATTAGAGGGAAGAGGGAAGGAGATAGGGAGCCGGCTAAGGCACCTAGGAGGAGTTTGTCTTGGCGATACCAGGTTTTGTAGGAAGGATTAGGTACGGGTTGTGGTGGTGGAGGGGGAGCAGTTGGGTTATCATTGAAGTGATGAAGGTCTAAACCTATGAGGGTGGTTTCGATCTGTAGTTTCCAGGCTATGTAGTTGGTGTTGGTGAGTTTAAGAACATGGTTGAGGGAGACGGCAATAAGGGGTTGAGTTGGTTCGGCTAGGTTAGGGATGAGGGTAAGATCGGTGGTGGTCATGGTGGAGGATGGCGGCAGCTTTGCAAGAATTAGGGTTTATGATCGTTTTTGCCTCGATACCATGACGACATGAGAAAAACCTTTGGGAATAAATTGTGATTTCCATTGATAACAAAGCCGTGAATTTATACAAATTACATGGGAGCTATTCTAGGAATTAGATTACAACAATTATACTAGAAGATTATCTAAATATTATACAAGATAACTATGGAAAGAGTATAAATCTAAGTAGGGGAAATATATGGAGGATCCTCATTTGTATCTTTATTGTTATCAAAAAGAGATGTAATTGGGGTTATGAATTTTGCCTCTTTGTATTATGTGCAATGATCCGTCTGTTTACAAAGGTTTACAAAACATATAAATATTAACCAAAACCCTAGCCAAACTTAGACCAAATAACAAAGAGGCCCGGCCACCTAAAACCGAAAAATGACGACAGGCACCCGCCCCATGAAATCCCAGGCGCCCGCCTGGGCCCTTGACATGCCACGGACAACCTACGGTCTTCGAGGGGCTCGCCCAAGGATCTCCCATGTGCCCGCCTCAATGCTGCACCTCATGGCCTCAGCCTCGGCCTTCCAGGCGCCCGCCTCGGCCTGGTGAGGCGCCGGGCCCTTTGCCAGGACATCGAGCCATTCCATCCAACACTCCACTTTCTTCCCTTCCTTACCTCGAAGCTTCTCGACCTCAGATTTCACTCTAGCTGTACTAACCCCAGCTTCTTTAAGGAGCTCCGTAATTTGAGAATCTTCAAGAAGACCTAATATCAACTGATCAACCGCCAGATGAGTATCCCCACGAGACTTCATCACAGATTGTGCACGTCGAATAGATTTAATCAAATAAGTACTCGCGGGAATTTCATCAGGAGGTGGTGTTTGCGAAGGCAGCTTCTTCATTGCTTGATTAAAGACCCTTTCACCTGAATTCTCGCACTGCTCACTCCCACCAGCATTGTTTATCGCTTGTCGGAAAATGCCATTTGGGTCCGAAATTAACGCAACTGCCATACGAAGAGGTGTGAACTGGGCGTGACCAAAGCATTCATGGCCAGCTCATGAGCTCCAAAGAAGGGCCTCATTTTGTCTTGTGAGTGAACTTGTCGATTCATTGTGGATTTTAAAGTCTAATCACTAAAGAAAATACAAAGAACACCGTTGAGAAAGAAGAAATCAACCATGTTTAGAGAGAAAAGATGGGGAAATTTTACGTGTATTTCACTTGATTATTTACAAAGACATGAATCATTTACATTAAATATGATCTGCCTAACCGACTTCTAACCAACTATACTAATCAGAACTATACACATGTAAAATCTGTTGTAACAAAACTTAGCTATTTACACAAAGACCCCTTTATACTATCTCCAAACATCCACTGTTTCTAACCGAATGTTGTTACGATATTGTAGTATCTCATGGTTTAACTCTTTACCATCGTACTTTTGTAATAAAGATTTTTTGTCTTGTGTGGTAAAGAGTTTGTACCACTTATCTTTAATACCCCCCACATGTTGAAGGGTTGAAAGGAGAAAGAACCCTTAACTTGTGAAGAAACATCCAATGTAAAGATTCCCCCCAGGATTTTGTAAACATATCAGCCAATTGATCTCTAGAGGGAACATGTATGGGAACCAATAAACCCTTTTGGACATGATCTCTTACAAAATGACAATCCAATTCAATGTGCTTTGTCCTAAAGCATGTTAAACAGATTTGTAGCAATAGCAATGGCCGCAGAGTCACACGTAAAAACATTGATCGGTAATGGAACTGAGACATGAAGATCTTTAAGCAAACTTGTCAACCAAAGAATCTCACAAGAAGTAGTGGCAAGAGCTCGATATTCAGATTCTGCAGAGGATCTAGAAATCACACTCTACTTCTTGGAATGCCAAGAAACTAAAGCAGGGCTCAAGAACAAACAAGAACTCTGATATAGACTTTCAACTCATCCGGATTACTAGCCCAATCACTATCACAAAATCCTGAGGAGAAGTGAATTTTGGGATGGAAAATGTAACCCCGGCCAGCACAAGCCTTGATATATCTCAAAACCCTATGAACTGCTTGCAAATGAGGCACTCTTGAGATTGCATAAATTGGCTAAGAGTCCGAACAAAGATAAGCCAAATCTGGTCTTGTGATAGTCAAATACAAGAGTTTTCCAACCAATTGCCTATAAGTAGAAGGATCGAGAGAAGTGGGCCATCCGAAGCTCAAGCTTGACATTAGGATCAAGTGGAATGGTAAGAGGCTTTGCATCCGAAACACCACAAGTAAGAAGATCAATGGCATATTTCCTTTGGCTAATATGAAAAGAGAAGAACTTCTCAAAATCTCTATGCCAAGATAATATTTAATATCCCCTAAATCCTTAATGCTAAAAGAATCATCCCAAAACTTCTTAAGAGCATTAATCTGCACCAAGCAAGAGCCTGCAACTACAATGTCATCCACATACACCAATACCACAAAGGAAACTTGAGCCAGTCGAAGAATGAACAAGGAATAGTCTCGCAAATGATTGCTTGTAACCAAGATTAAGCAAAGCAGTTATTAATTTGGAAAACCACTGCCTAGAAGCCTGCTTTAAACCATAAAGGGACTTTTTCAATTTGCAAACTAAATCCTTGGAACCTGAAACTGCATAACCTGGTGGAATTTGCATATAAACCTCTTCAGTGAGATCACCATGAAGAAAGGCATTATTGACATCCAAATTGTTGCACAAACCAATTTTTCAAGGAAAGAATGGCTAAGACACATCTAATAGAAACCATTTTAGCCATGGGGAAAATGTTTCATGGTAATTTATGCCTTCGATTGACAGTATATCCCTTGGCTACCAATCTAGCCTTGAACCTCTCAATGCTTCCATCAAAAATGCTTCACTTTGTAGACCCACCTACAACCAATAGCATGCTTACCAGTGGCAAGGGAACCGCATCCCAAGTGTGATTAGATTCTAATGCAATTAACTCTTTTGACATAGCTTCTTTCCAATTCTCATATTTACAAGCTTGAGTATAGGAAGTAGGTTCACTAATATTTGCAACATTCACAAAGGCGTAATGAGAAGGAGAACAAGAATGATAAGAAATATAATCCGATAAAGGATATTTAGCACTAAACAATTGAGTGAGCAGAAGATTTTGGAAGTGAAACAATGAAATCTTTATATTTTGCATGAGGAATTTTGGCTCTCTGAGTGGACATTCGAGAGAAACCTCAGATGATGGAGTAGGTATTGTGTATAAGAGAAAGAGGAGCAACAATGGGGCTCAAGTTACAATGGAAGGAGTAAAGAATCTGCAATAATGGGACTGAACGTGGTCGGAGATTTAGATTTGGCCAAATAATAGAAGGAATAGGAACAGAAATAAGTTGTTTGAAAGGATAAATGGATTCATGAAAGATAACATGCTCGCCACAAATAATTCTTTTCAGGTGTCTAAATTGTATAATTTGTGGAGCCCTTTTCGTCTGCATAGGATAGTCCAGATAAAAACCGATCTCAACAGCTCTAGGAGCAAACTTATCGTAGCTACGCACAAGCATAAAACATAAACAATCCAAAATTCTTGAGGATGATCATAGGATGGACACTTTTGTTATAAAGAACTTGGGAAAGGAATCTTGTTTTGAAGTTAGCAATGGTGGGAAGAAGATTAACAGAGAACCTCAGCCCAGTGGCGGCTAGGGAAGTAAGCAATGACCCCAAAAAGAAATTGGAAATCCAAATGTTGAAATCCTCGTGGCTTCTGGATATGTTTAAGAGTTGTTGATAAGTTTTCTCTCTACCACACCATTCTCGGGCCGGAGGAGTCTTAATACAAGAAGACTTTGGTGAGCAATGCCCAAAGAAAGAAGAAATGGTGTGACATCCTTATTAAAGAGACTCGTCATCGTATCTATCCGATCTTAATGGAAGTATTGAATTGATTTTGAATATAAAGATGGAAATTCTTGAGCAGTAGGAAACACCCTGTGAATTTGGAAGATAGAAGAAAGGTCCATGTATATCTAGAATTATCATCCAACAAATGGTAATGAAATACTTGCAACCATTAACAAGTTGTTATGTCTATATGCTCCCCATAAGGTCAATATGAATCAACTGGAAAGGTAAGTAGAAATGGTATTACTAATGAGGGAAAACCTCGCATGTGTTGCTTGAGGGCATATTTCACAAAATGAATCACAAGTATTGCTATTATGAAGATGTAAATGAGACAAGGGTTCAATTCTTTTGATAACAGTAAAGGTAAGACATGCCCCAATCTAGAATGCCAAAGCTTTCAACATCAAGAGCAAACAGCAGTAAATGTAAGAAGCGTGATACATCCGTGAATACAATTTTATCTCGGAGGACTAGAAAATAGAATATACAATCCATCATGAAGCTTTCCAGCCTGCCACAATTCTCATCAAAATGGGTTCCCTTGGAAGATACAAAGATCTTTGTCAAAGGAAATGACGTATGAAGTTTTTGCTGGACTAATTTTGAAATAGACAAGAGGTTAAAATTGAAACTAGGAACATACGCATATCATTGTGCAAAAATGATTTCAGTTAATTAAGCACATCGTAACCATATCGAAGAACTTTAACCTTTAGTCCAAAGAGGAATTGGGAAAGCATAATAGGAACATCAAGAAATTCAATATTATGCATCATGTCAATGAATATGCAAATATGACCATTTAGCCCCCGAATCCAATACCCACCTTTGTATGTTTCATGAAGAGAAAAGGACATAGAAGCATGTTTAGAGTAAATCATACCCAGAAGGTTATGTACTAACACGCTAGTTTGACGGATAACACGACTCTTCCGGGAGAGTTCTGTCTCTCGTGAAGTAGACTCATCATTTGAGTAATCCCACTGCTAAGTGCTCCAAACTAAGAGAATTATTAGGAAGTAGAGATAGGCAATCGAGATCCACCCATCCTCTCAGATTTGTTTCCATAACTTGTATCATTGCCCTGTGTGTTTTGTCCTTTCCCAAAATTATTATTACTTATGGTTCATCTTAGGTGAAACTCTTGGAGATTTTCCCTTACTAAATTGAATTTCACCTGCTGGAAATCCATACAACTTGGAAACAATTATCCTTAGTATTGCCCTTCTCTATGACAAATACAATTGCAAATGATCCCTTTCTTAAAAGGTGTCTTGGTGTATGAACTCTTTCCAGAGTAAGAGTAAGATCCACTAAACTGAGAGAAGACTGAACCCTATCCACTAGGTATTTAGGAAAAGAAGAATTTCCTTGTCGCTGTCCGATATCGGGACTCTATTAGTGCTCATAACTAGAGATTCGGCTTCTGGATTTGTACATATTTGTGACTCATAGTTTCTTCAAGTCTTAATGATATTGAATGCCCATCAAAGTTCGGCAACGGAACAGTCTTTAAAATCCGTCTCCTCTAATACTGTGTAAAACCATCATTTAGTCCCATTAGAAACTGCATTAACTTCTTTCTCTCATCCCTTTGTGCATTTGCTTTGCCTTCTGCACATGAACAAGGACATCTACACACACTAACGACATCTAATGCAGCATTTTTGAAAGTTTCGTGTAGCTAGGAAGCTTCAAACAACTCAACAGAACACGCAATCAGAGTACGGATGTGTCTCACAACCGTCCACATATCCACAGATATGTACTTCTAAAAATAAAACAAATTAAAAACAACAACGCAATAGTTATATACGTGCGATCCGTGAGATCAGCAGCCCAGGCTTACGTCCAAAAACTTTTCACTATAAAAACTTTTGTTGCTTACAAAAACAAATAAGTGAAAAACTAAAATATGAGAAATACTAAAGTCAAGTCCTAATCACCTTCTACGACAAGAAAACTTCCCCTTTCCCAAGCAAGGGAATCATCCAACGAAGAAAGTAAAACAAAGAACCCAATGAAAACCTAGATGTGAGTTACCCTAATGTGAGGCACAACCTTCACTTACAACTGAATGTCAAAATATGAAAACGTGAAGAACTGAAGTATTTGTCTCTCAAATTAATCTCGACCAGCCGTCTCTTCTCTTGCTCCGACCCCTTGTACTCACATGCACCATCAGAGAAGATCTTCATGAATCCAAACTCTTCCACACGCGAGATTCCAATTCCTACAAGGAAACATAAAGCACACTCACAAAGCAAAGAGATTGCCTAGGAGGTTAGTCCTAATATAAAACTACGTACATAAATAAAAGATATTTACTCTATTTACAAAGTCCTTGTCAAAGTAGGACACAATAAATCTTTCCATGAAAGCATAAAATCAACTTACCAAAAATACCTCTTTTATCCGAAACAGGAAACAACTTATTTCCTAAACTAAAATCCTTTTCATACAGGACACTGTAACCTTTCCGTGCAAGCTCCAAAATCAACTTAACAAATGTGTGATATTGATTTAATAAGGAAACACATTGTTTCCTAAAAACTCACGCTTTCAATCTCCCTTGATTTTGCACTTTCTGGTTAAAATCAAAGATTTATGAATTTGATTAAAAATGTTATCATTTTCAGATTTGAAAACTCCCTTGAACGGATGTGTGTGCAGATGTGTCAACACATCCACCCAAAACTGCATATAACAAGCCAGGATGGAAAACGCAGTTTAACAAATACAAGCTTAAGAAACCATTCGGCTAAAAGTATTTAGGGATTATAGATCAAGACTAAAACTAACAAATAACTAAAACGAATATTAAAAGCAAACTAACAAATATTAAAAGCAAACGCCATGTTTCATTCCACAATTAAGAACAAACGGTAAAACTCCCCCTTAGTTTAAGCATCCTAACCCAAATACCCAACAGGAGCAAAGACAACATCAATATCATTCTCATTCCTTTTTCTTCTTCTCCCCATTTTTGATGAGAAAGAGAAGTTACCCATTTCTGGAGATCCACCTTCAAAAACTTTAGGGTCCCTGGCATGTGTTGGAGGCAATCAATTGAGACATTGAGAGCAGTGCTTGCAACAATTTCTGCATTTACCCTTCCACGCTCTCGCACCAAAAGAATCTGCAGACGTGTCACAAGATGTGGCCACATTTATGGACATCCAGAGCTTCAGCTTCATCGAATCCGCATACGACTCAGAGAGAAATAGAAAGAGAGAGAAAAATATATGGTGTGTGTGTGAGAGAGAGAGAAAATTTGGACAAGGGAGGAAGAAACACAAAGAAGGATTAAAGAGATGTGACAGATGAGGCACATAATTAAACATACAACTCCCCTTTCCTACTTAAACAAGGATCCTTCCTCAAATAGGACTCTAAAATTACAGCAAAGACAGAAGGAGTCCAGTAGCGGTTATAAAACCTTTGAAATTTCCACACACATAATTGATCATATAAATAAGATGGATTAAAATAAATCAAAATTTTGCCAACTTTTTAGATGGAAGCAAAATTCACTTCACCATATCTTTTTCAACTGAATCCCTCTTGAAAATTGTCCTTCTTTTTCAATAATAAGAATTGATACACACCTTTCTCTTTCATGGGAGATATTGGAAATCAAAAACATGTTAAATCAAAGAGTAAGTTAAGAATGAAATTAAATTAACTAGCATATTTACAAAGCACCCTATATGACTGAAAAAATGCAATATG